>OY741970.1:7917468-9117468 GCA_963555595.1 Tethea ocularis
CAAAATATTCCTTTGTCAAAAGAAGTTTGTTAGCTTCTGCCTGCTTCTTCAGGTGATAATAATCCGCCTCTGCCTTAGTTTTGTTGTTTAGCTCTATGTATACTGTCTTCAATGAGTTTCTATTTTCTGTAAAGATTCTTTCTCCATGATCTTCAAGATCATACTGTATTTTTGCAACCTGTGCTTCCTTCTGTGCTTCAATGACAGCCTTCCGCCGAGCAGTCTCCGCCTCTTTTTCTACAACCTGAAAATGTGGTAACACCATAATAATTTATTTGTCCCTTTCGTCTTATCAACTAATTGTTCAGTAGCTGCAGGTATATACTAGGAACTGATATACCTTTTGATGTTGTTCAGCTATGAGTAGCTTTGACTTCTCAGCTTCCATAAGTTCGTAATTTTTTCGGATGGCTTCAGGAATTTTTGGTTTGGTAACACGAACTGCTTGCACTCTCAAGCCAGGTGCCATTTCATGTAAATCTTTTTGCAAGGCCTGAAATGACAGATGAGTAGTAATTTCTTATTTTATTTAAAAGTAAACAACTATATAGCTTTCCACCCCACCGTTTTATCGCGATCCCCTATTTTTTTAGCTAACGGATTAGCAATAAACAAATTTAACTTTTTGGTTAATGGTGCCCAACTATGGCTAAAAATACCAATATTTTCAATATCCAAACAATTTTACAAAATAAACATACTTACAGTTCTCAAATTCTCATCAATTTGATCAAACAGATCAATGTACACTTCATGCAAAGTGTGAGCGCTGCAGAACTGATTCAACTCATGATGGACCTTGTTGAATATCAGGGTTTTGTCATATTCTGCTGTGAAGTTACGGACCATGTCCAACACTGAAACAAAGATAATTTCAATGACATATCAAGACATCTACATAAATGAAGTAATAAAGTTATCATTTACAAAAGCAGTTTTTTTTTTTATTACTCCACAATGCACATTTAATAAGTACAGGATAAAAAAATAGCTGATGCCTCTGATCTGAATTCAAATAACAACAGACTCTAAACCAAAAAGGTACAAGAGTAAGTAACTAGGGAGAAACTTGCATAACAGTGAAGGCACAGATATAAAAATAACAAATATTCAAATAATACCCTCAAAAATTATACACACATTACCATCTGATCCCAAATTAAGCAGAGTCTGTTCTATGGAAACCAGATAGCTGATATACATACACTTCTGGACACATCTATTGGCCCACCTTGTATTTTCAGTTTCGTTTGGTCCTAGCTAAAATTTTATATTAAACACTTGACCGTTATTTGAAACTTTACATTTGAGATAGGCCCTACTTGTTTTCTGCCTTAAATCAACCTTCTTTGTCTACCCTATAATGCCGTCTCGCTCGCACACCTCCCACCTATATTCCCACCAGGCAGGATCGCGAGCTTGGGCCGCGCGATCTCTGGTCATTGGCGTCTTGTTTTCTGCGGCGCACGGTTGTACCCTAGCACAGCCTAGGTACACACGTAAGTTTTTATATACCTTCTTATTATTAATTTTATTCCAACATAATTTAATAAATTATTTAAACGGATTTCCGTTCGAATTTTGTGTTCATTCTTTGAACATGGTATTTTATTTTACTAAAATAATTCACTTTTTAAACGATTTGTCGTTCGAAATATTTCATTTTATAGTTAATGAAATTAAAAGTTATCTTTTTGTGTTCATTCTTTGAACATTGAATAATTCATTTTTTTAACGGTTTTGCCGTTCGAATTTTGTTTTTAATATTGCTGTAATGTATCGTTTTTGTGTGATTCCTTTATAAATCTACCCTCATTTTAAATACTAATGATTGTGTTTTTTATTAATTTTAAGCCCTAAGTTTCCTAGATATAAATTACATCAAGTGATAAACCACAACTATCGATTATCTTGTTAGTAAGACTATGGTAGCACTACGCACACGAGTTCCAAGCACATATCAAGCTCCTAAATTCATTCCAGTTAAAACGGGGGGGGGGGCCAAAGTAGTTGGAATCGTGGCCATTGCCGTCTCAATAATTTTTATAACGATTTATTGTATATATTTATGGTTTAATTAACATTTTTTCCCGGGATATTAATTTAAGTTTTTGCTTGTGAATTGTCTGTGAATCTTGGACTGTGTGAACAGATATTCTAGCCTAGAATATGAAAGGCACAATGATAAAATTAAGAGCTATTTCAAAGTTGTGGTCTGAAATTATTCAGCTAAGGATTTGCCACCACGTGCTTAACGCCGGGTACTACCTACAGTACTTGAAAAGCAAGCAGCGCTCTATAACAGTGCTTAATATTGATGTTGGGTATGTAAACACATTTTCTATCATTACCTCTCGCAATAGGTGCTTGACTTGAGTATTGTGTCTCAGCGCACATTCTTCAACATAATCAACATTCGCGATGTTGATATCTTGTAGTGAACCCTCGCGGGGTCTGTCGTTTGCATGTTGTGTCTTGTGACACGCCGTCACAAGGGTATACAACTTAAGATTAACCCTCACTTGGCTTGAATGTTGTGCCTTTATGCACATTACCCATAACAACCAACCCTCACCTTTGTTTGGGATGAAGTGTCATCGCACATTTCCAACATAATTAGCCCTCGCGTCTCGCAGGGCCGGTAGTATGAAGTGTACCCTCACAGGGTACTTGGTTTGGATGATGCGTCAACCCACATTTCCAATATAATTAGCCCTCGCACCTCGCCGAACTGGCAGCTTGAAATGTACCCTCGCGTGGTTCTTTGATTGGAGGATGCGTCAACGCATATTTCCATCATAATTAGCCCTCGCGCCTCGCAGGGCTGGCAGCTTCAAGTGTACCCTCGCAGGGTACTTGGTTTGGATGCTGAGTCAACGCACATTTCCAATATAATTAGCCCTCGCACCTCGTCGAACTGGCAGCTTGAAATGTACCCTCGCGGGGTCCTTTGATTGGAGGATGCGTCAACGCATATTTCCATCATAATTAGCCCTCGCGCCTCGCAGGGCTGGCAGCTTGAAGTGTACCCTCGCAGGGTACTTGGTTTGGATGATGCGTCAACGCAAATTTCTAACATAATTAGCCCTCCAAGGGCTGGCAGCTTGAAGTGTACACTTGCGGGGTTCTTCGTTTGGATGTTGTCACTATACGCATTCCTACAAAAACGACCGTAGCAGCAAAAGAATTCAATTCTCCACTCGCAAGAGCAGGTAAGTTCAAATGTACCTTCTAAAGGTACCTTCTTAAAGTTGTCCCTTCACAAGTAAGGTGTTAACGGACAGAGTGAAAGATAAAATCATAACTGGACGAGACCGTTACTTCTATTCCACTAGTTGTGGTGGGAAAAACTAAGCACTTTAGCTTGTATATTGAAAATGGTTATCTAGTGGCAGATTTGCATTCTGGGCCGCCCTGGGCCCTGTAGTACCAGCCGCCCCTTTGTCAGAAAGCTATTTTACCATAGTGTATTTTTATTTAAATATTTACTTGGGTCGTTTTGTGGGTAGTTTCATGTTGCGATTTTTCAAACATTTTACTCTTATCGGATTGGATTGGCAAGACTTTGGTTACCACATAACTTTTTGCCGGACAATCAGTTTGTTACAATCGGTTGAGTTCGTTACAGTTGATGCTATTATACAAGTTCTCGTACTATTCGGATTATAATTTTTAGAGAAATTTGTAATAGCCGATAGTATTTAGACAGTTGTGAACAACAGACTAGTTGTGCAAGATACTGTCTCAGGCATATTTTCTCTGCTTAAAGAAAGCTACATAAATTGTTTTTAAGACCTGTGTCCTGAAACAATTGGAATACATAACTCAATCTAGAAAGGATATAGATAATAATATTATGTTTTATTTGGACAACTTTTTCCTAGCTATTAACGTTGTCATGTTTGAGAATATCTGTAAGAATATAATTATATAAGTATGCTAAAGAAACTGAAACATTTCAGTTGGTTTATTTATTTCGACAAATTAAAGGCTAGCTAGCGACAAGCAAAGTCTGGTCATTTTGTGAGTTTAATTGGATACCTACTTGAAATCTTATTATTTTTTCAAAGATCATAAGTCTTTTGAATTGTGTTCTTGTTTGTAGATTGCTTACTCTAATCAGTCTATAAAATTGTTATTCCTGAGGCCATAGTTGCCTTCATTCACTTACAAGGTCTTGCACCGTGGTTATACCAAAATTATCCTATACGAAATATCCTATCATGTCATAATTGGAAGTGAATAGAAATAGTCTACCAGTTTAAGAATAAAGGTCTAGCCAGAAACAAATGTTGCAATCTCAGATAATTCTTTAATGTTTGAAATGGTACCAAAATAGTGGTTGCCGGTAAACATAATTCTAAAAGCAACGAGGGTAGCTAAATCGTCTGCTCTCACTAACATAGGTAATAGTTAATTTCTTTGTTTCAATTAAATTTTCATCAAAATTAGAAGTAACTACACAAGTCCAACGGCCACGCATATCATCTATCGTTACCAATACCGCCCGAGTAGCATTTATTCATAGCAGACTCGGAATACCTACCTGCAATAAAATTTGCCTTGGTTTTGTTTTTGTTGCAAATACCTAATGTGTGAGAAGAATTGACAACTTCTTTTTCTTATTCATATAAAACACCCGTAATTATTATTGTATTAATCGTTTCTCATACATCTTATTTATCCCCATCAGGCTGAAGGCTTTAACATGCTAGTAATTTCCTGGTATATGTACGTTATAGAGGACATTCGTTCACTTCAAGTCCAGAACTTTGGGATGGGATTGCCATTAACAACACAATTCAATAAAGACATACAAGTCTTTCAATTTTAAAAGCCTTAGAAATGACGCTATTAGCACAGCATGTATGGAAAAGCGTAAGATCGATAAGAAGATATTTAGCATTAACATATAATAATCATTTGTTGTTGGCATGGCGTGCTTCTACCAGAAACAGGGGTCTTGCTTATGATAAAATGAACTAATTTATTTAGTATGACCTACGGGTTAAAATTAAATTAGAATATTTTTATTTCTGCGATTCATCAAAGATTCTGCAGAATATTAAGGTGTCAAATATGTTTCAGTACCTATGCACCTTGGTACTTGGTATAGAATCATCGGATTATTTGTAGTGTCATGTGCAGTTTAGACATGTTTTTGAGATCCTGCCTACCTACATGTACCTACTACACATGATGAATGTCATGTGTACGAAACATTAAGTTGATGAACAAACAACATGTAACATGCTTAATGTCCAGACTTGCCTAGTTATTACTTTTGTAGTTTTCAGGTTGAAGAGGTACTCTTTGTACTTGTGATTGCACTAAATAAAAATGCTAATTATGAATGCTTACATGGCTTTAGCTATTGAACATACAAATGATGGCTAAAAATTGAGCTGGAAGTTATTAACTTATAAGTATGTATTTAGTATATCAGTTATCTGGTTTCCATAGTACAAGCTCTGCTTAGTTTGGGATCAGATAACCGTGTGCGAAGAAATGTCCCGAGATATTTATTATTATTTTATTTAACTTAATTATATATGCTATTATTCTATGAAACTTCGCTTCGGTTTTTATCGATGAATGCAAGATGAATGTTTGTATTTACTTATAAATCACACGATCGATTAGATAAAATCGCTATCCTTTTTAATAACAAAACGATAGCTCAAGCAGTGGTTGTGGAATGGATGAAATCATTACTGCTGGGACTGGCACACACAATACATTCTCTAGCAACGCACTCATTATCAAGTCAATTTTGAGATGGAGCAAAACTATGCTAACAACAATTCGATTGATAAGTTTTTGCCACATTGGAGGTATGAAATACTTTTAGACAGTTCTGAAAGTGATAAGTCATGCCGTGTTTAAAGTGATTAAAACATTTTTCGTTTCGTGGGATTTGTCAATCTTTCAATACTTTAACATTTTTATTAACCTTACACGCAAGTTAAAATATTTCTTTGGTATTCAACGATTTGATCTTTAAGAACTTGTCACTATAACAATTTCTTCAACTTAATATTGAAAATATTTAACTAGGTACTCATATTAATGATTATTATCTCGCACACCTGTTTATTTTATTATTATTAATTACCATTAATTATGTCATGATACCTTCATGCAAACTCTTACTGTATATATTATATACTTTTGTGTACGTGCCTAAACTATCAGATCCACAGGTCTTCTACGGATTACCTTATGCTTGCATCTAGTAAGCATAAGATCACATTGGCATCCACTTCCACCAGGCGATAACAAACAGGTCTCAAATGTAAAGTTTCAAATAACGGTCAAGTGTTTAATAGGAGCGTTTTACCTGAAATAAAACGCATATTAAATACTTACCTTATTTGAAACTTTAGTTTTTAATCCTGCCTGGTACTTTTCGACCCAATGACCAGAGATCGCGCGGCCCAAGCTCGCGATCCTGCCTGGTGGGAATATAGGTGGGAGGTGTGCGAGCGAGACGGCATTATAGGGTAGACAAAGAAGGTTGATTTAAGGCAGAAA
Source organism: Tethea ocularis (assembly GCA_963555595.1). Taxonomy (NCBI): domain Eukaryota; kingdom Metazoa; phylum Arthropoda; class Insecta; order Lepidoptera; family Drepanidae; genus Tethea; species Tethea ocularis. The sequence continues at coordinate 7,924,003 of OY741970.1, forward strand.
ACAAGTAGGGCCTATCTCAAATGTAAAGTTTCAAATAAGGTAAGTATTTAATATGCGTTTTATTTCAGGTAAAACGCTCCTATTAGGTCGAGCAAAAAGTTTTTATGCAGTTTTGAACCTGCTGCAAAAAGACGTGTTAGGGCTCGTCAGCCAGTTGCCCAGACGATGCAGGAGTTGAAAACTGCCATAGAAGAGGAATGGGAGATGATCCCTCAAAATTTCATAGAGCGGTTGATAAACTCTATGCCTAATCGTATGAGCAGCTCTCATGGTAGATGCCCATGGAGGCAACACGCGTTATTAAATTAAACCTATATTTGATAAAACATGTTTTTTATTCAAAAATCAATTGCCTTTAACAAGGCGCATATCCGACTTGTTAGGCGTAGCTCCATGTCGTATGGTATTCTGAATTCAAATTTAAAACAATACGATCGAAAAAGATGGTAAAATGAATCAGGTTTAAAACTGCATCAACAGTTTTTGTTCAATCTAGCAATCATATTTCGGTAGGGGCCATCGAAACCTAAACTCTAAGGTGGGCCAATAGATGTGTCCAGAAGTGTATTATGTATACTACTTTTTTTTTTTTTAATACACCCAGACTCAGGCAGGATAAACAAATGTTTATCCTGATAAGAAAATGAACCCAGCTGAAATTTTACCAACCAACTGTCTGGTTAATGTAATGTAACTATTAATTATTAATACATACCACTGACTGGTTCCAGTTTATTAACAACTTCTATTCTCTCAAAATAGATCATGACACCACCACTTGTGCCACAGGGTACATTCTTCACTTCATCTGTCTGAAGTGTGGTCTGAAACAGGACAACTAATTTGTACATTCAGTACAACTGACACATAATAGTATAATACCTACTACCATTGCTACCACATTGTGGATCTTAGTAAGTATTATGTAGCTACATATTTACACCATTAATTAAAAATGGGTGTATATTGGTGCAAATTACCTAATTTGTTTTTTCAAGTTTAAAAACTAAACTAATATTAGTAATGTCACCTCTCATTCATGTAATAAACCTTATTGAAAAAAATAGAACATTTTAATTGCTGTTAGATTAGTCTATGCCAATCTCATTAAATTAATTAATTAAATGCTGACTCCTACATACAATAAAAATTTCATAAATTAAATATTGGTTTAAATAGCTGCCTACTGGTAAAGTGCCCAGAAGACTGGCCATTACCTCAATGGATAGCAACGCTTATCCTTTGCCCGAGGTGTGTATGAAGTCCTTATTATGGAAGAAAAATATTCCCAATATATTTTATTTTATGTCCAACTTTCAATTGACAATCTGCCATTGTTAAAGTGTTCAGAATAAGTTGTGTGATGAATTTGTTTCTTTGCTTTTTTATTTATTATTCCTGTGAACCTTTGCAAGATCCTGTGACATGTCCTGCTAGTCAGTTATTGTTAATCAAATCTTTCTTTCAAGCCCATATTAACCATCTATTAAATCCAACAGGTGGACTGCCAAATGACAGCATATTTTTTCTGTCATGTTATTATTAATATAGAGCAATCTTTAGATATGTACCTGAATAGATTTATATGATGTGAGAAGTGGTACCATCATATGAAAGCCTGGTTGGCTGGTTACTGGCAGTAATGCACCTCCCTGAAATATAGATTACAATACAATAAAAAAATGACAAAAATGTTTGAATCAAAAAGTTGGAGTGAGTGTAAACATCCATACGACTAATGTATAAATAGATATTCTTTCTTACCCGGTAATAGACTCCAACATGTCCCTCTTCCACTTTATGCAATGAAAAGTGTACAGTCACTCCAACGACTAAAATGACTAGTGCCAAAACCGACGACTGATCCGCCATGGCCGTACTGGTAACAACCACGATATAAATTAAATATAACACACAACAATCACATCAGGATCAAAGAACTAGTTCCACCTTTGTAGTTTCACTTCCGAAGTAGTAGTCGAAGTGCACACTCAATAATGGTATAATAATTTATTTTGTCTTTACAGCGCGCTTTCGTGTAATCGGTGCATAATATACGCAGACAAATGTAATAAATGTTATTAAATGAAATAATTTGTTATGATTTTAGACATTATTTTGATGATAATTTATTTCACAATCACAGACACGAACGAAACATCAAGGAACATGATCACAGTTCACTCACACTACTCACAGTACAGTTAAGTTACATTACACAGATAGATAAACGTAGTATTATATTCTCTTTGGTCACTGGACCAAACGTTTATATGTATAAGTCGAGTCGTATATCTCAGTACATATACGACTATTTCATGAAAATGTTACTAATATGATTGATGAATTCTGATTTCTTTTGTTATTAATCAGTAAATATACTACCATTCTTGTCGCAAATAACATGTTGATAACTTACGACTTATAACTGAGCTGCAAATAACCAAAAAACGTGATAAAATTTGAATTTCGCGCTCCAACCGAAGCCTCCACCTTAATGACCGAAGTAATTATATCAAGAAGACTGACGAGGATACTTACGCATTATTTTAATTCCAATAGACATATTTATTTAACTTCAATTCAAATATTACAACTTAAATAAAAATGAAATTAGTAGGTATAATCATATATTCAGTCGTTTATTTCAAAGTATATAATATCTAGTCTTTAGCACCGAGGTATATTAATTACTACATATAGAGAAGCTATCCTAAGCAAAGGTCATGCTCAATTTTGTTAATATTCGCTGCAGTGCTGAAACAATAATTAGTCGTCTAACCTGCTGTAATTATTTAGCGACCAAAAAGTCGTGTACGTGTTTTGTGTTTAAGCAACTAAGTGAAGTGCGGCCGGATGCCTGCACTTGAACGGAACAATCCGGAACATATTGGTTAAATGTGGCGTCTTCTCTATACGTAGTAATATACCTCAGTGGCCTTTGGTAATTTATTTTCACACTGTTGCGATCGGGGTGTTCGTAAAGTCACTTTCAGATGCATTAATATAAGTCTTGCCATCAGCGTGGATAGCATCTAAAACTGTACTCATTGTTGTCTTTAATTCTCTGTATTCTTCCAGTGCCTTTGCACATAATTCTCCTTCGGGAGAGTTACCTGGTTCTATAAACAGCATTTCTAAAGAGCGCTTTAAAATTTTCTCAGCATTCAGAAGTTCATCCTGTAAATACAAAATACATAAAATCTTTAGTTATAGTATCACAGTAAAAATGAGGGTAGGTATAACTTTTAAAGGTGAATTAACTCATATCTATACTTATAATAAAGCTGAAGAGTTGTTTGTTTGAACTCGCTAATCTCTGGATCTACCAGTCGGATTCGATTTCTTTAATGAAGTAATCAGACTACCAAACATTAATTTCAGTCTTAGCTGCTAATATTTTCTCGAAATAAAGAGGCCCGCCCTTGTTCGGCGCAAGTACATTCAATACATCCCAAACCTAACTGGTATATTAGGTATATTTACCTGAGCTGTGTCAGTAGTATGTTATTTTTACTTAGGTACCCTCACGTACCCTAGTTAGAACCTTACACGGTTGATACCACAGTGATCAGCTAGTCTAGACTTACCATATAGGCCGAACCTGTTATTTCTCGGGAATCAAATAACTTTTTTGATAACCTCACCATTGCTGCATGTAACTCATAAAGCGTGATTGCTGAAATACAAGACAAAATATTTTGTTATCTTACAGCATTACCAACTGAACATTTTTCACGTAAAAACCATTGAACGGATTTGGATGAAACTTAGCCCATAGATACATATCATACCCTAGAATAACATATAGGCTACTTTTTATCCCGGAAAAATATAACGATCCTCAGGAAAGCTAGTGAAACCGTGGCTACCTACTTATTTGGTACCTGATTCTATATTCAGTAAGTACAATGTACAGTCGAAATGAAAAGTGTTCCAATTTTGATTTTATATTTATGAAAAAAAAAGTACTTAAGTATTTTACGTTCGCACACATTGGCTAGTAAATTTCAAAAAAGACGATCTCTGTGTCTATTTTTAAGTAATATTTATTTATTTAGGGATAAACATCAGCTACAAAATACAAAAATGAAACAAAAATAGATTTCATAAAATGGTGACAATATTGCAGCCAAGTGCATTAACCGCAAATACACTTATTGGAATATAAAAATTACAACGTGCCACTAGAGGTTTGAAATACATGAATTATTTAATTAAATAATATAATTATCTAAATTAATTCGTTATTAATATTTCGAAATGTAATAATCTAATAGACAAATGTATACTTAATACCATACCTTTTGTCCTAGAGATTCCGGGACAGAGTTTTTCAAGAACCGGAAGTAACTCTTTACATAATTCCATTTTGCGCCTCATAAGCTTCTTGGTAGGATGGGGCTCTCTGTTGATCGTATCGCGTAGCACGCCCGCCAAACGTTGTTTAGCATCTAATAATAAATAGTGGTTGGGCGCTAATATCAATGATACATTTCTGATGTATTCTTCCAATTCCTTTTCGTCTTTTTTATCTGAAATAAGTATTTTTTTATGATTATCATAAATTAATTATGCCAGAATTTGTAAAGTAAATAAAAACTAAACATCTTACTGAATTAGAAAAGTGCACATACTTATTACTTCAAATTTATCCGAACAGCATTTGACCTTATGCCCAATATTAGACTGCGGATATTCTTTCTTGCAATTATTGCAAGTCCAAATATCGTCAGCAGTCCTCGAGACGTTTCCAGTCTTGCATTCAGGACAAATGGCTGAACTCATATAGGTCCCCATCTCTGTGACGTCTTGACAGCGATCGCAGGAGCATTTGAAATACTTGCCGATCAACAAATGCTGCTGACGTAAAGTTGTGCCCTGAAACATAAAATTTTGAAATAGTAGGTATAGCCTTTGGTCTAGCTAGAGTATATCAGTGGAATAATTTCAACATTTCCTATACGTACCTTCAAAGGATCCGTATAATTATAATAAATAGGTTCTCCTTTCTTAATATCAATGCTAGCATAGCACACCAAGAGATTACTGTCGCTTATAGACATATGGGTATTGGACACGCAATCATGCGCTAACAATGATGCCTTCAGATACACTCCTCGTAAGATCTCAGAGCATCCGATAGCTGGTACTGGGGGACCACGAACGTCGAAGCTGTTCACATCGATCGCGGCACATATTTTCTGAACCAGATTATCATCTTCCTCGTTGTCTAATAGGCTGAGGGATTGAATGAACTGAAATGAATGAAATTGTTGAGCACAACCTTTTTTAAAATATCATAAATGATTTTTTCTTTGAGCGTTGATATAGCAAAAGCTCTGAAGATAATTTATTGTAGGAGTGATCTCTCATTATAGTTATAAATAAACGCATTGTTTATGGACGAATTCGAATGAACACAGTATTCAAAGGTTCAATCAACTTTCTACTCTCTGAGCGTTAAAAATCTATCTTAACATTTAAGACTGACTGACCTATCAACGCATAGTACAAACCCCTGGAGCTAGAAACTTGAACTTATGTACACACCTTTACAGTGCCTTCATGAAATTTCCAAATACCGGTGTTTTTTCTCTCCTCTAAGTGAGTTTCAAGTTGCAAGAACTCGCTCCATGCTTCAGGTTTGCATTGTTTCTTGAGCATAGCTCGGAGAACTAGTATAGAGCCCACATTCTGCACCATACTCATAGGGTGTAGTCCTTTAGTCAATTTAAGAGTCCTGAAGAACTCACACTCTGTGCTACTGTGCCATTCTAAATGAGGTATAGGGAGACAATATTATAGTGTTTTAAACAGAAAATGTGAGAAGAAGAAAGGTAGAAGAATCCTTAGAAGGATTTCCATTGAATAAAAAGTATGCATATAATATTACTACAATACTTTCAGTATATAACTTTGAGAGCACTATGCGAAAAAATCCGTGGAGCTACTTACTGGTTAACTGCTCTGGGCACCCTTCACCAGGACATATCGGCGCAACAGCACAATTTTTGCACACTACAAACTTGCTGATCAACGGCAGGTAGCAGTTGAAACACACAAGAGACGTGTCACTATTTGGGCCAAGGATGAAAGGCTCATCAGATAGTATTTTCTCGCCAGCTTTCAAATCCTTTGCAGCTGCTAAGTATCTACAAGAAATATTTTGCAATACAGACGATATTGACATTATAAACTAAAAAATACCCATATTTTGACTGACCCACAAATATTATAAACCTTGAAACTAACGAAAACAAAAAAACAACTAACACTACTGTGAAAATAATTCACCATAACAATTTTGCTATCGATCGGCATGGATACATCTTTGAGATACAATTTAGCATGCCAAGGATGGGTTCATTTTCAGGACGAGAGGACAGTTTATTTCGAGCGGATATTTAATAGGTGCGCCGCCGGTAGCCGATATTTATTTATATCGAATTAGAAAAAGAACTAATTAGTCTAGAAGTACCTGTGTACCATTGCAACATTATCTAGCATTATAGGCTCTAGCTACGTATTTATAAGGTTAAAAATACTTCTTGAGAACGAAACGCACCTGCCAAATTTTCCAGAATTTTGCACTTCATATTTAGTAGTCATTTTGCACAAATTACGCTATTGTTCAGCGTCAGCGGGAGATTGTTCAACTGCACGCACGTGCTACCATAGTGGGGATACCTACTGTAACTGACTGTAGACCGCCTTATTTTTAGAAGTCAGTAGTCTCTATTTATATCATGATCATTTTGTGTTCATGTTAACGAAACATATGACAGTGGTTATGAGCTCTTTGCATGATAGTTGGTTACTTTTCTACAGACTAACCAATTTTCCACAAGTTTTGAATTTTACTTACTTTATAAAAATCAAGGATTTGTACGAATAAAAGTATTTTTATAGAAATAAATGTATGCATTTATTATGTTTATCTACAGTATTTTTACCTTCAATGAAAGGTACTCTTATGACTAGTAAATTATTTTATTTACAACAACAATATTTACATCAAAAAAACGTTCTATAAAAAATTTGTAAATGTCAAAGTATAGATATTTACACATTCTAATCGTGGAAAGTTAGTCTAGACATGTATTTAATTTATAAGTCAAACATATCACGTATTTACAACAGTCTTCGGGTAATACAAATAATTAAAATCGATTTCAATTTTGCAACCACCAGTTTTACTTAGCAGCCTGCCATTACCCATTAGAGGCTTAACTAACAAGTTTACTAAATATATTATTGATATAAACTCAAAGCAATTTATATATTTCCTCTCTTCACGACAGCAATTTTTTACCCAGCCTTAATATAAGCCTAAGATCTGGCACTATAATTATATTATTATTGATCAAATTTGTAGAATTCATTTCATATCCGGATGCTTGTTGTCTCGTTGTCAAACTTATTAGGTATGCTTATGTGATTTTATTTACAAGATCTTGTCACCACTATTCTTGAAATACTGTCCTGTTATCATACTTGACCCTGGAATAAAATCATTTCATTCACTATTATCATCATAAGATTTTACGCTAGTTAACATCTCTCAAGAGATTATTGTTACAATTTTATTGCAATCTATAGACGTGATTAAAATTTGCGTCCATATATTCATAAGCACATATCATTGAGTAGATTGAAACGTGTTATATAAAAATTATACGTAAGTATTATATGTATACCTCTTCCATTAATGTGAGGGGTATCGCCTGGTAAGAAGCGCTGATGATATCCTGGAGGCAGCGCGCAAACTCGTCGATGACGTCACCGACAGGGTCGGCCTCTAGCTCGGGGTCCGCCGACGATTCCTCCGCGTCACCCGCCGCCGCCGCCACCAGGCACTGGCACACCGCCTCTATCACCTCTGACGTCATGAAGCTGCACGGTTGTCTGGGGACGGCATCATTTTTGTAAGCGAAATGGTAGGATATCAAGCAAAGAATAAGAAATAGGGCACTCACACTCCCCGTGAATGGATCATCATCCATCACTGTCGCCCGCAATATAATGAATACCATAACTGTACTATTAAAATAAAATATCACCGTTATGCGTGTGATTACCACACATTCATTCTTATTTGTATATTCATTTGTGTAACCGACATAGTTTTTTTTAAATCACAATAATTAAGAGATCAACTACGATAACAATAGTGCGCCCCCCCAAATTGGAAATGGTATTGTATGGTATGGTTATTGGTTGGGTACTAACTTGAAGTCGTCGAGCGGCGGCGGTCGGAAGACGGCGCGCGGGTCGCGGGCGATGCGCGGGTCGCGAACGCGCGGCAGCCGCAGCCGCTGCAGCGTCTCCTCCACGTTGCGGCACCCCACGCACTTGCACGTCGACGTGCACGCTATCTTCGCCTTTAACACCACGCCACACAACACAATATAATACAACACAAACTGATTAATCACTTCATTTGCAGTTCCGGGAATTATTATAATTAGATTTATTATTATAGATTGACTCCTCGTCTTTCTATCCTCAAACGACAAAACTCAGTTTAAACTATCGGTCGGCGGTTAGAAAGTTCTTCATCTAAAAGCCCTTTTTATGGGATTGTTAAAAGTAATACCTCGTAACATTCACAGTAATTCTTGAGACATCCACTCCTTTTACAATTACATCCCTTGTTGTGTCGTCGAACTAATTCGGGACCACCGGTTTTTGATTTACCAATCTTTGGCCTGAAATAACATCAAAAATATATTCAATCAAGAACAAACCAAAATATTGTCAGTACACTTTTCATTCAGTTTTCTAAAATAATATTCTTACCTAAACGCATTTGGATTCCTATCCAAACACGCCCTGATAGCTTTCTGCCGTAACTCCTCATTTTCTAAATTGTTGTGACAATTATTGCAGTTGCAACGATTGCAAAACTCTCCATTCGCGAAACAGTCACAGTACAACTTGAGACACTGTGATTTCGTGCAGTTGCAAGCTTTGCGAGGTCTCAGATCCAAATCGTTTGACGCGTAATCTGAAAGGAAAGATGTGTATCTGATCAATTTATGAGCTTTTTTAAATATTGAAAAACGACAGAAGGCGGTTCAGTTAGCGAGCCACGTCTAGCCCCCGCTGCCCTCTACTAACACCGTAGGAAATTAAATTTAAGCATTATTAGGACCTGATAAATGTTATTTTACCTGTTTCAGAGAGCGACTGTGTAGTTTGTGTAGGCGACATATCATATGGACGCATGTCTCCATCCACATCTAGGATACTGCTCAAATCCTTTGAATCGTCCTGAAATACAAAACCATATACTAAAGAATCCACCAAACCACTAACACAATCCTAAACTTTGTAAAGACTGACAAACATTAATTGATAAACTTAGCCGAAATGAAACAAGCATAGCAAGATGTCAAAACGACCATCAAAGCGTGTCTATAGTGGCCACTTATGATCATGACAAATAATACCTATAAAGAAGGCGACTACAAACAAAGGATGCACAGAGTGCAATTATAATTTACATTATAATAAACATACCAATGAATGCCCCGAGGTGTCTTGTGAAGTCTGATTTTGCGTTTTCATATAACTGGGAGGTATAACAATTAGAGGATGTTGTATAGATTTTGACACATCAGGCTCCATGCTGTTTGAGTCCTCTTCATCAGTTGGAGTCTACAAAAAAAAATAAAAAATACAGGAGCCCTCAAATATATGGCCCCTCATAGGCGATGCGATGGTAACCATTTACCATAATATACTATCAGCAGACCTGCATGTTTTTGAGTAATTATTAAAAATACACCAACCTGTTGCCTCTCATAATCTATTTCGACTTCCTGGTAATTTGACATATCTTCTGATTCCTCTTCCAATGTATTAGCCACAAGAGTCCTTAGATGGTCCTTCGTTTTTACTTCTATTGCGTCGTTTCCTTCTGATTCGTCTTGCTTAATATTAGCGATTAAGGAACGGTTATCGAGTAACTCAGAGACGTTGTCGAGTGACGTCGATGTATCCGCCATTGGGGATAGGGGGGCGAGCAGGCTTTGGGACGAACGGGCTGGTTGCTGCTGTTAACATTGTTTGTTTTTTTTTTATTAAGTCTTGAATAATATACCTATATATACTATGGTTTATATTTTAGTGCACTTATTATAGTCTAAGAGCCCGTGAACCCCAGACCTTCGTTATTTTATAAAGGCTGAAAACTTGTCAGCGCATGCTCCTAACATAGGTAAGAACGATGGACCATTATGAAGTTTGGGTTACCCTGGCTTTGGCAGGTAAACGGTACTAAAGGTGTGTAAAATACCGATCTAAATTCATCAAATAATAAAGTGTGATTTTTTGGTATTACCTTCAGAATATTATGAAAAATCACGCCATTAATTGCCAGACACTTAACATCGTGGCAACCCCTTGCCAGACACCCTTATTGTTCATGAAATTATAATTCTACTTACGTTATAGTATAAAAGCTGAATTTTATATATAATACTTGGGTAATAATTAGATAATGTTTCCTCATTAGCCAGACATTTTTGATAGTTCCAACCCCTTGCCAGACAAGCATGTAGGGTAGCTGTAGGAGCGAGCGCGAGACGGTATATATGGGCGGGTGCGAGTGAGATTGCATGATTATAATGACTTATGCAAATAAACTTTTTGACATAGATTTATATAACTAATAATCTGTGTAAATCTCAAAAACATCTCAAGAAAAGACATTCGATGCTACAGCTACATTAAATTGTTAAAAATTTCAATTTATTCTATCAATAACAGGTTATAAAAAAAACCAAACAAAATAATACTCAAAAATTTAATTAAAAATAAATGAATGACATTACAAGTTATTATAAAGTATAAAAAAATAGATTGATGACATTACTGATTATTATTATTACACTGTATAACAGAAAATATTATTTCATTCATTATCATCATTATGATCAATGTCATCATTTTCATCGACTTTAGTTTGTATATATTCTGAATTTTATAATGGTGTTAATTATTAATGAATATTAAATTAATAATACTTGAAGATAATGTATAAGATTATTTTAGCTGCAGCTTACATCATGATGTAAACATGTACTAAGTAGTAAACAATACATGCGCACTAGTAATAACAACTGCGCAAGTAGGGATCGCGGCAGACCTAACTCGCTATCTCACTCGCACCCACATATATAAACTGTCTCGCGCTCGCTCCTACAGCTACCCTACATGCTTGTCTGGCAAGGGGTTGGAACTATCAAAAATGTCTGGCTAATGAGGAAACATTATCTAATTATTACCCAAGTATTATATATAAAATTCAGCTTTTATACTATAACGTAAGTAGAATTATAATTTCATGAACAATAAGGGTGTCTGGCAAGGGGTTGCCACGATGTTAAGTGTCTGGCAATTAATGGCGTGATTTTTAATAATATTCTGAAGGTAATACCAAAAAATCACACTTTATTATTTGATGAATTTAGATCGGTATTTTACACAACTTTAGTACCGTTTACCTGCCAAAGCCAGGGTAACCCAAACTTCATAATGGTCCATCGTTCTTACCTATGTTAGGAGCATGCGCTGACAAGTTTTCAGCCTTTATAAAATAACGAAGGTCTGGGGTTCACGGGCTCTTGCTCTATTATGATAAAATAAAAAGAAAACATCTAGAAATCATATCAAATTCAAAGTCCAAATGTCATTCAGCCCCTTCTCCTTTATTCCGTACTACGCTAAAAACTCATTCGATAAAAATAAAGCGCAAAGTTTACCCACTGTAGAAGTTACCGTTTTCCAAAAGTAAGCGTAAAGCCAACAAAAAAGTATAGAGGACAACTTTTGAAGACAAATTAAGGAGGGACTCGTATGGGCTGCTGAAATTCGATAATCATAAAACTGAAAAAGAAACTTACCGTCGAGGGTTGCGTAATCTTTGTGTTCAAGGGTGCTATCCTCACGAGCTTCTTATGTGGCGCCACTATAAAACACAAGTAAAAATAAACATTACAAATTACAATCGCCACCAACTATTTCCTTCTGACAACTGACTTTTATCAATTTGAATGAAAATATGTTCTAAAAACTTATGTTCCATATTTTTAAAGTTTCAAATAGAGAAACAATGATAAAATTAGTTTTCCATATTCTAAAATGATGTATTGTATTATTTAAAATCAAGCCAGTCCATGGTAATGTTCGACTTTCGCAACTTTTTGAATTGATAAGGGAGGATGCATACTGGGCGGAATATCATTAAGTGGAGCCACTGTTCTGGTAGATATAAATAATTCCGCGTGTGCTTAAAAAAGGCGTGTGCGCAGGAACATTGGTCGGTCACAATATGCAGTTGCTGATTCTGTTGATTACAAAATCACATCTATTTCTTATAAATATTAGTGAAAATGATAAAATATTTAGATGCAAAATTTGCGTATGCCCTAGTCATTTAAAGGGAAATAGTCTTGACCAATATATCTTTTTCTTAGAAATAGACAGCGTGATTAACTTAGTTCAGTTTGTAAATTAGATAATTTACACCATTGCTCTTTAAACCACAGTATAGACATATAAATTAATCCATACGTTTTCCTGAGTTAAACTGAATTCATGACGCAATAAGGTTGAAACTTACATTTGCCTGGCGCATCATTCCTGACTAATGGTGGCGGTTGAAGCATTTTCTCTGCCGTCATTTGAATGACATTGCCTAGAACAATAGTTATGGTTTATAGACGCAAAATGAATAATGAATTCTAATGTTAACACAACATGTAATATTTACCTTTGGTATCGGTTAACACGAAGTTTTTAGGTATCGTCAGCGCAGAGGTCTGCTTGACAACTGACTTAGCCGCTGCCGGAGTGGGATTCGTTATCAGCCTGATATATTGAATCTGAAATATAAACCATACTCGATCTAGGCGTCATATAACCAATTTATGGGTTTTGTACATTAATGGATAGTGTCCATCTGTTTACGACAAAGGTCTTTCTCGTAAACTGAGAAATGTAGAAACATAAAATTTGCCATAAATACGCGCTCGCGATATATCGTTCCTAAATAAATGGATACATTCTAAATCTGGCATAATGAAGTTGCCAGAACATACCATTACTGGCACCACTTGAGGGTGGTCAGTCGAGCATTGGTGCAACACCTATGCTACGTTTTCCTTCATCAAACGCTTGATTGATGAACGCTCATTGTAGAATTCAAACACGGCATTAAAACTGAACCCTCTACACTAAATGCGATCAATGACAACTTATTATTTATTGGTAAAGCAAAAAAAAGGTAAAAGCAAAAACAGTACCATGAAATATACAGAAAATTACTTACACCTTTTCCCGGTACACTGATCTGATGCAGTTGAGAGCGCTGACCTTGGACCACTACGCTGCCGTCTTTGTTCACCTAAATATTTGAATACTTGGTTAAGGTGATGTCTATCCGTGATCTCCTATATTGATACTTTTTTTTAATTAAAAGTTTAGAGGTTTTCTCACTACCCCTAACAAATGTATCGATAAGAGAGTATTGGAAACATTCAAGAATTAATTTTGGCAATTTTTAAGAGAGCTCCTAATTAAATATTATATCAAAATCATAAAGTAAAACATACTTGAGCGGCTTTTGGTGGTGCGGTCGTTTTCAATATAACATTTTGATTGGGATTCGCTGTAATTACAACTTTCTTGGTCGTAGTACCTGTAAAAATATATTTTGTATTATAATTACAAAACTCATTCGTACATTATTTTTATTTAAGTATGTTATGTAGCAGTTACCTTGACTTGTGGTAGGAATAAGTTTTGGAGTAGGCGATTTGATGGCAATTATTTGCTGCTTTTTAGAGAACTTAATCCCTTGTTTCGTCGGTGACGTTAATAACAGCTGAAATATGAAAACAAGCTATATAAACTACGATGTAACATACAATTCAATAATAGTATACTGGGCATAATAGTCGCATGTAGATATATGCGACGGAAGGTGTCTACGATGGAAATGGATAGGACACTTAGCACATATAACATTTATGGGATGAACAAAAAGTGTCACATCTTGGCTAAGGCCACACGGGAAAAGATAGCGTCACAAAGAACGCTGCTGGGCAAATGATATGGCAGGAAACAATTGCCTGGAAAGTGCTCTAATAAATAAATTAAAATGTAAATATTTAAATCAAAATTTATTTATAATTCAGATTAGTAAATTAAAAAAAGTAAGTAGTAAATTAAAGAAAGGCTTTTTTTTAATTTATTTATATGCGAACAGTACCTTATTCCCGCCAATATTAATAGGCACAGTTTTCTGTTGCATCACGTATCTAGGAGCTCCGGCTGCGACGGTGGCGCCAGCGGCGGTTGAAGGCATCAACTTGGTTATTACAGCCGGTTGGTTACTCGGATCGTTATGTTGACCTACAATATTATTTTCAAATGAAACCCAAACAAATAGGTACTTGGATTCGGTAAAAAATAACAAAGTATGACTATATGATATGATATAAAATATGATATATAAGTATTTTATTTTAATAAGGATAAGATCATAGTATATCAATATCGTAGGATGTATGTTTTGAGTGCTCGACATAGAACCATGTCTCCAATTTGTTGCAGACAAACATTAAAACTAATAGATATTTTCGTAAAAATTATATCTAAAAGTTGCAAACGCATGTAATTTATACTATACCTTGAACTACGACTTTTGCCATGATAGGTTTTGATGTTTGTGTACCGCTTATAGCTTTAGAAGTTGTTGCTATCAATTGAGCCTGAAATAAAAATAAAAATAAATGCCTCCACAAATACCTACTTTACAATAGTAAAACAATAAAATATTCAAACACACTCATAAAACGATCACGAATTTCCTAATAACATATAATAGGTACAGTCAGCCTCTAAAATAGCTGATCAACTTTAGTACCGTGTCACATTGATAATTTCAATAGATTAATATGAAAAGGTAAATCTACTCTAATCTACTCTCTAAAGTGACAATCTACTTTGATGCTGACTGTACAGTATAATGATACAATAAATTAATTTAATTACCGAATCAGTACTACTCCGTAAATACTGTACAGAGGACATTCCTGTGTTGGCGGCTACTAACTTTATTTTCTGACCACTTCCAGATGGAACCATCACTAGCTGCTTTCCTATTTGGGCTGGAATTCCACAAAAACCATATAATTCTATTATATCTCACTAATGGTGGCCATAGCCGTAACCAACCATTGACCAAATTACTTGAACGTCTATACTCGGCATATGGATTTATTTTTATGATGAGACAATATTATTTTGCACAGGTAAATTGTGAAAAAAACTAGCTTCAAAGTAAAAAAAATTACAATATGTTGATGGTTCAATAAATTGGTAGCTTTCCGGAATTCTAAACAAAATGAGACAGCACTATTAGTTTAGTCATTTAATCCAACTGTTACTAAATCAACTTTAAAGACCAATTTCTATCAACTCCGCTTGTCTCTTCAATGGAAATTCTCTCATATTAATAAAAATAGCTACTGCTCTATTGATTTACCTGTATTATCGGATATAATGTGTTACGAAAAGTATATGTTTTATTCTAAGGCACAAACTCCCTCTATGCGCTAAACTTTTCAAGTGTATTTAAAAAAACATGATTGAGAACATTCACATTTATAATGGTGTAAAGTAGAAAGTAAAGTAACGCACCTAAAACTGTGGTGCCCTTAATGTTTCCCTGGACAGTTCCAGCAATGGATACTTTCTTGAAATTAGGAGTTCTGTTGGCGATCAAAGAGACTGGCTTTGGTGCTATGGCGTAATGTTTTCCCGGCAGAGACTTCGGGGGTTGCACATGAATCATCTTGGGCGGTTTGGGGGCTATAGCCACTTGACGAGGGACCGACGCTAATGGGGTCGACTCTGGCTTCTTCGCTCGCATTGACGGTATGGCCGCCTGTGAATTATTTGTTTTGATTATTTGTTTATACCTTTTCCATTGTTTCATAACATAAGCACATTTAGTTTTATGATGATAAAACATTTTGTACGGGAAAACAAAATGTAAGTGTTTCTTGGTCCCCAACCTGTGCTTTGGCTTGCCAATTTTTACCTGAATACAGCTAAGCAAAAAGAAGGGTTATCATTTTGAATGGTATGTATGTTCATATTTTTCCTCATAACTTCTACACTACTTATCATAATTTGACAAATGAGATATCGTTGGAAGCGTCATGATTGTCCACTGGTTATAGGCAATGTGACATTCTCTTCTCATTCAAAATATGAAGCCAAGGACATTTTTGGATACAATTTATACATTGTCCATCAAATAACATTTTTAAACTAAAGGATAAGTTAAGTTTAAGATGAAAAATATTTAATACCTTAACAGAAATATATTTAGGCTGTTGTACGACATCCTGTCTGGAGCTTGTTACAATAGTTTGCGGTTCAAACTGCAAGTCTATAAGAGTTTCTGACTGTGAAGACATCACATTCAATTGCTGAAAATCAAAATGTATTGATTATTTATACAGGGTGGAATTTTGTAATGCCACCTGGAGGGGAAGTACTCTTAATACTTTAGATAGAAAATTTTACTCAAAGGAAACATTCCTTTATTTTTGAAAAGAAAAAAAACGGCATTAAAGATTTTTAAAAATTCGCTTGCCGCACACGGTAATCGAACCGACTAAAATCTGTAAAAGTTGCACCGTGTACTTTTATTGCATTGATTGTTAGGGTCAATAAGGATGAAATCTCTTTAACAAACTTCATAAATTGAATTACATGAAAACAATGAAATTTTAAATTAATTTAATTATGTTCTTTAAATTATCTATCATTCTTTTCAGTACAAATCGAGTTGGTGTCTGACGGTCTCGATATCTCTCTCCATACCACCGCAGAGCACGATTCACATCTTTATTATTTAAAAAATAAGCTTCCATTAAATCAAATTGCTCTTGATAAGCCATTTTTACCGTGAAACAATTATGAAATGATTTGTAAAAACAATCAAATGTGAATAACAGATGAAAATCTATTTTCAAATGTAACATTCCATATTTAAACTACGTCATACACGCAGTTATGTCACATCTAAGAAAGGAGTCTGCATTACAAACACGTGCAAATTGCAATCGTCTTATCTAAATAGTAATTCGTCATTTCGATGGATAAATGACGTCAATGATAATAATTAATGAATAACATAAGTACACAGATAGATCTTTGAGTAAAAGTGCTTTAACTTGACCGATTGAATTAATAATTTAAGATTTCATTGACCCTAACAATCAATGCAATAGAAGTACACGGTGCAACTTTTACAGATTTTAGTCGGTTCGATTACCGTGTGCGGCAAGCGAATTTTTAAAAATCTTTAATGCCGTTTTTTTTCTTTTCAAAAATAAAGGAATGTTTCCTTTGAGCAAAATTTTCTATCTAAAGTATTAAGAGTACTTCCCCTCCAGGTGGCATTACAAAATTCCACCCTGTATGTATACTATTGGAGTTAAGCAATATCTATAGAATAAATTAAATGAACATACACTTGTATCAACCATTGCTCCAACATCTTGTGATTGATCATCCTGAATAGAGTATGGTTGGAGTGTGAACTGATCCCCCATGAAACCTGAAAATGTAGACTGTATTAATAATTACCTATTGGTATTGTATTATGGCCTCTGCCTGACAAAATAAAACATTTTAAACACATCAAAATACATCCCCTGCCTGACAAAAACATATAAAAATATATAATATAAAAGTCCATATGCATTCAGAATAACCATGTGGGACAGACTTCTTAACTTCACCCTAGTACCTCTTGCACTATGCAGGTAATTTAAGAAACTATATACTTGTAGCATAAAATACATGCAGTTATAGTGTCTTCTACCTTTATAGAATATCTAAGGGCTATGCAGAAACAGCTTATTGTAGGAGGAAAATCGAGAATACTATTTTAGGCTAACTGATTAAATATATTATGGCTATTTATTGGATTTATTCATTATTCAAATCTATTACCAAAAAGACTTGTGAATTATATAACCCATATAGTTAAATAATTGCGTTCCCCGCGGTTACACTGCATTCCCAGGATAAAAAGTAGCCTATAACCTACAGGGATAATGTAGCTTTCTATTAGTGACAGAATTTTTCAAACTTGGACTAGTAACTTCTGAGATTTGTATGTTAGCATAGGATTAGAAATGGCAGCCTCTCATTTTCTCCTGCTCAGATGATACTTCCGTCTATAAGGATCTAAGCAGGACAGCATGAGAGAGGCCATTAGTTCTAGTCCCATTCTTTAACTATGTGGCTTATACCAATAATTTCCTCATTTCCTGTATCCATGAGCATTTGCTGCTCCTCAATATTTTCAAATTCCATCTGCATGTCACCCTCGTGTCCAGCCTCAAGTGTGATGTCAGACTGGTTCACCACATCACCTGGATTTTCAAAATCCATCTGTAATTAATAATAATTATTAATTTATTTTGTTATGTCACAGTAAACCTATAAAGGCAGAGGTTTCATATAAAAATGACAATCTATGGTTTAATGTGTTTTTAAAAATTGATAAAATTAATCATTATTGAGACACATCGCTTGTATGAGTGACGGCTGGCTGGCTCAAGTGGTGACCATGAACCAGAAGATGCAGCATGCACAGGTCGTGAACCGACAATCTTGTGAGTGTTGCGGGAAACCGCTACACACAGGTAGCCCAAGACCGGCCATCCTTGGGGGAGGCCTTTGTCCAGCAGTCTTTCAGCAGATATCGCTCAATTTAAACTAGGTTGATAAACTAGTGGATGCTTCCCAATTCCCTGACAAATATAGTAGTAAGGAGCATTTGGATGCTCAGTTTGGAGAACCAGATGTTTAAGCACACATAAAATAAGGATATATCTCAGCCTGATCACTATTATATCATTACAGTATAATACTGGAACTTAACACTATGATAGAAATAATATAAGATTATACAGGGCTCCTTATTACAATAGTAGAGTGGGGGCACTGCAAGAGTGCATGGGTCTGGTCAGATCAGAAATCCACTTGGGACTACCCAATGCTCATGCTTTTTTTAATTTTTAAGTAATTGTTGTATAAATCTATTCAAGTAATTTTAGTGTTGGTTGAATAAAAACATGAGTTAGACAGAATAAAAAAAAATACATATGTATTCATTCTTATTAAAATATTTGTTGTGCACAGCTACCTAAACATAGGTCATAGTATGATTGATACTGAGAAAAAATATTTAATACATACTAATATTTATTTCTAATATGTCCTGAAAATGAATTTAATATTCATAATTATTAGTCTAAAACCTTTTCTACTATTATCATTGAAAGGATTAAAATTAAGAATTGAGTAAACTAAACAATCTCTTACTTCTCCCATAGCATTGTCTAGTTTCAAGGAATCTTCCAAATTGTGCTCCATCATTAAGTCTTCTACTATATAACTTTATACACTATGTTTTAGTACACTATTGCGTCTCCAAAATCATTGAAAATATATGCAGAATTTGAAATCATTCTTGAGTTCAAAAGACGCCGCCATTTTAATATGTCAAATCCCCCCAATAAGCCCCCCAAAGTCTCACAAGTCGCCACGGTTGAAAACAAATCGACACTTTTATAAAACTGTGTTTACTCATAAATAACAAACTTGGTTAGTCACAATTAACTCACATAAAAAGAAATAAAATCATATTACAATATGTTATAACTTTGAGACACATAAATCAAATCATTCGCGTAAAATATAAAGAAAACTACATAAAAATTCAATGGCGCTTCTTTAAATTTTTTGATGTCTAGCCAGATTTGCCAACTTCCAGAAACCAACTCAGTGTTGTCAGATGGTAAAATTGAAAATGAGCCATTTCCTTTGTTATATCCTGCTGGTGATCCGCACTTCGCAGCGCAGTTTGAATTTTCAATTAGCAATTCAATGATACACGCTTCATTCACTAATCACTAAATTACGACTGTGTTTGTTGGGAAAAGTCACGGTTTCATGAAATAGTCAAATATACCTTGGGGAAATTATGTTGATGATTTATTTTAATATTATGGGGATCGACCTAAAATCCCGCAAAATTAAAATTTTATTACGTTTATTGCTGATTGCTGCTCAGTGGCGACCTGGCGACACAGAGATATCTCTATAGGTTTATCTATGTATAGGGATGCAACATCGCTCTTAAAAACATCGATGTTTCCAAGACAAAGATCGATGTTAAAAAACATCGGTATTCATGGTAATACATCAATGTTTTTTCGATGTTTTAATATCTCATTCATCAGCATGGTTAAATTGTGATGTCATATAACTGATAAATAAAATGATCCTAATTAATATTTTCAACCATAGTCCGTATAAGAATAAAAAATGACATTCCAACGTTTCTAATAAAAATATAACTAACCTTATGATACGACACTTCACGTGTTTATAGTTTAAGGGGGAACGTTCGGTTGGAGCGCGAAATTCAAATTTTATCACGTTTTTTGCAAATTGCAGCTCAGTTATAGGTCGTAAGTTATCAACATGTTATTTGCGACAAGAATGGTAGTATATTTACTGATTAATAACAAAAGAAATCATCAACATATTCCTCCAAGGTATATTAGTAACATTTTCATGAAATAGTCGTATATGTCAGTATAAGGTATACCCTTAAGGGTAAACTTCAGTTGGAGCGCGCTTGCTTGACGATTTTCATACAAAACAGATTGACAGGCAATAGTGTCATACCCTCCGGATTGACCCGCGTCATCTGGAGGAAGTCAATGCAGAAGTAGAGAGGAAACTCGCTCTCCCTATACCCCCCCCAACCCTCAATGAAGAGGATGACCTCCCGTGACCCCCGATGAGGTCAAATCGATCATCAGGAAATTACACCCGCGGAAGGCCCCAGGCTCCGACAAGATCACTAACAGAGTGATCAAACTCTTCCCCGCCCACCTTATAATGCTCCTAACATCAATCTTTAACGTGGCCCTGTCATGTAACATCTTCCCACAACACTGGAAAAATGCTCATGTCATAGGGATCCCCAAACCCGGCAAACCCAAGTCCGAGCCCTCTAGCTATCGTCCCATAAGTGTACTCAGCTCCCCCAACCCCATAGGTGCCGGAGTCCCTCAAGGCTCGGCATCCCCTTATTTACTAAAGTCAAGTTAGCACTATTCGCGGACGACACCGCCGAGGTCCGTACCCCCACAGAGGGTACCATCAGGCGCAGTTACCTAAAATGTTTTGTCCGGTTGAGAGGCCTCTGCGCTCACCGAGTTGTCCGCGTAAAGGTGTTATGTTATCCACATAGCCACTTCTGGCTAACACCTTCATGTCTTTTCAAAAAAAAAAAAACAATAGTGTCAACATCACGGTAGGGGACATCTTAATAATATACGGTATATATTAATATAGTAATATACGGTCTATCTATTCCAGGATTTAGGGATGGGCAAAAAAAATATCGACATATATTGTATCGATATTTCTAAATGATTTCGAATTTTTTTTTGGATAGGCCGAAAGTTGGTAGCCTTTGATGGCTTCATCAACCTGACCTGATAAGTCGGCAAAGATATCGATTTAAGTAAATTAAAAATACCTCAACGCGTGGTTACTTAAAAGTGCTGTTATATTCAAAACTGAAAAAATAAACACATCCGGCAGTTTGACTAGTTTTTTTCAAACCTTGGTGATTGGTGTTGTGATTAGAGCATCTGGAGCAGTCCGCATGGTCCGCATGGTCCGCAGTCCAATACCACAAATTAGGTAGAGATACTACGTATTCCAATACAAACAAAGTACGTATGTATGTATTGAGCTTTTAAAATATCGAATTTGATACGATACTTGGAAAAACGATTAATATATCGATTATGTTCTGAAAAAATATCGATATTTTTTCCGGAGGCCGAAGCACACCAATTTCAAATCAAAATAGAAAATAATATTTTTTTTTTATCAAAGGCAAATCAATCAAAGGTACTTTACTTGTTGTCGAGTGAATTTATAATTGTTTATATATAAAAAAAAGTACTTAATGCAATCATGCCATTAAATCTGCAAGGCGTCCGTCAATACTTAAGTGAGCTTAGAAATTCTGGAGGTTTGCACAAGGATCAGGCTGAAAAGTAAGTACCTACACGAGTTTAATCAGCTCTACGAACTTAACTTTACTAATCATAATTTACCTTTTGGCTCCTTCCCGAAGCTATGTAAACTTAGTGAAATGTTGGTCACTTTTTCTGGAAATGCTCTTGAGCTGATAAGCAGGTATAGCTACAAAGTTTTGGGATTTGGTTTACCTTCCCTAACATTTCGTTAAATTTCTTGTACATAATATGATTAAGATTTCATTGTCCATATATATATTTTCATAATAAAGACATGGCATGTAATGATAACCCAAGCATTTTCTCTACAGGTATCGCAATGTTCTTACGGAAATATTAAAAAACACTGAGGGAGAGTTAGCTCAATCATTAAAAGCATTTGTAGAAGCAAGTATGTAACATTTATTATTTTCTAACAGCTTTTCATAGGCATATAAAATAAACTTTAAACTTAAGCAAATACTTAATTAAAAATATTATTGTTGGTACACACGGCCACAGATCAGCTACACACTGCGGCACCTTATGCGGTTGTAATAGGAGCTATTTTGCAACAAAAATGTGTAGCTTGATCTGAGGCCATGTGTACTAAGAACAGAAATATTTTTTTTTTTAATCTGATTATTTATTTACATGAATTTAGTTTAAAAAACTTGAAAATCTGTTGCCAAGCACCTTCCAGTGTGTTATGATGGCCATATTTGAGAGCCAAGTTCCATTCTAGGGTTTGTGTTCTTACCACCATCGGCCACATCATCACTAATCATGGTGAGATTGTGGTCAAACACAGGCCTATACATAGGAAAAAATCCTTGTAAAATGTTGTTCAGTACAAAAAAAATCAATACTGTTTCTTCCACAGCTAGAATAAATGTCATCAAGTCCATCTTATCACAACCGTGAACTTGATGGCTTTCCTTAATCCCCTTCAGCCGCTTTGTAAATCTCACTTTGTGGTCTTTTTGTAGGATTTTATATATTGAAATATGTTGAAATAATTATCATTTAATAATTGCAGTTGTCAATGAAAATGTGAGCCTGGTAATATCAAGACAGCTCCTCACAGATGTGAGCACACACTTGGCTCTCCTGCCAGACAATGTATCACAGGATGTTTCACATTTCTCCCTTGACGTCATCCAACCTAGGGTCATTTCTTTTGAAGAACAGGTTTGATATTTATTGGAAGTTTGTGTACCCTTGCCGAGTGACCAGTATGAACCTACAATCCTAAGTAAACTGGTGGATAAGGTAGACCAGGGACTGTCCTTGTTCCTAATTTCATCCAACTTCTTTGATCCCTTAGTGCAGTACAAAATGTATTGATACACAAATTTGGATATTGATACAAATTTTGTAAATATATACAAACTGGTTCTAGAGGAATCTTTTGTTTCTATGTGTTATTCCAGGGTATGATCAATTTATGTTCTATGTTTTAATCTAATCTGTTCAGCTATTACAAAACTGAGTGGTAACAAACATACATACACACAAACTTTCGTCATAAGTAAGAATTATTTAATTTTTGTTGTTGTTGGTCATCTAAGCTCATGTAAGATTTTTCAGTGTCAGTTATTAGAGTGTAGCATTTTTTATTCTTTCACCCTTGTTTGCTATATCCAGGTGGCTAGTATCAGACAACATTTGGCAGATATTTATGAGCGCAATCAAAACTGGAAGGAAGCAGCTAATGTGCTTGTTGGAATACCCTTGGAAACTGGACAGAAGTATGTATATTGTATTGTTGCTATCATAATATAAGTATCAATAATTCCTGCAGCTTATTATTATTACCTATCATGGATGTAGCTATCAGTTTCACATAACCATCCCAAACACAAAGGTAATCTACATTCTGCCTGTGACTTCACACCACAAAGCACCATTTTTAATATCCAATAAAATATGTAGTGTTGCCCAAATGGGACATGTAAGTAGGGTTGCCTTCTCTAAAATCCGCTAACCAGGACAACAAGTGTGAAAACCCCGGATTTTGCAGCTTTATACCCGGATATGTCATTTGTTTGTTAAAGTTACTCTATAAAATAAAAAATACTTTAGTATTTATTTTTGCGACCGGTAAAGTTTAAAACCCGGACTAAAAATGAAACCCCGCCCGGACGCTCCCCGGACGCCCTCTAAATTAGGACAAATCCGGGGAAACCCGGACAGATGGCAACCCTACATGTAAGAGATAGAATATACCTTTCAAGTTCTCCATCACTATATTTTCAGTGTTGTTAAGTCATTTCTAATGCTTTTTTTTCTAGACAATACTCTGTAGACTATAAACTGGAGACATACTTGAAGATTGCTAGGCTGTACCTAGAGGTTGATGACCCTGTGCAGGCCGAGGCATTTGTCAACCGAGCATCACTACTACAAGCAGAGACCACAAATGAACAGCTTCAAATTTACTACAAAGTTTGCTATGCCAGAGTCTTGGATTATAGACGGTTTGTATTGACTGCATTTGTCTCGTAAGTGAGAGTTTCAACTAAGTTGCAGAATAAGTAATAGCACTAGTGGCACTAGTGATGAGTACAGACTCTTAATTAGTTCCGAATAATATTATCATTACTTTTTGAAGGTACTTTTGACTAAAACAATTTTTTAGTCAAAAGTCTTATGGCCCTGAAGAATCGTTAGTTACAATTTTGAATATATTCTTACGAAAATTCGGACTCGCTCATATTACCACACAAAATGAATTTCAATATTTTTTGATAAAATCTGACTTTTAGTGACAGAATTTCAAATTCAGCTACACAACACTTTTTTACCTAAAGCATAATAAAAAATTAGGAAATTGGATGATTTACAGGAAATTCATAGAAGCAGCCCAGAGGTACAATGAACTGTCTTACCGCAACATCATACACGAGGACGAGAGGATGACCTGCCTCAGGAACGCTCTCATCTGCACAGTGCTTGCATCTGCTGGTACATTATATTTTATTTTAACCAACTTAAAAAAGAAAAGAATGAAATATTATTTCGCTACCTACTAGGTTTTTATCTTGGTAAGAGTAGTAATATAATATTGTATTCTACACTTCCAGGTCAGCAAAGATCGAGAATGCTAGCTACACTATTCAAAGATGAAAGGTGCCAACAGTTGCCAGCTTATTCTATTCTAGAAAAAATGTATCTAGACCGCATTATAAGACGCTCAGAATTGCACGAATTTGAAGCGCTTATGCAGACTCATCAGAAGGTAGTAAGATCTATTTTTATAATTCAATATTTATTTTGGTAAGAAAATCAAGTAAAAAGGGTAAGTAAAGATAAGTAAGTATTTCGTGGCTATGGTGAGAGCAACTTAAAAACTCAGATTCAAGAACATTAGATATTTGTATCTAATTTGACACACTTATGGTTGGGCCTACTCGGTCTGTAATAATTTCACCGTCATGTTTTCAGAGCCACAAAATTTTCAATAAATTTCTATTTTATGTGTTTTCAAACCAAGGTAGATTAAAGAAAAGCATATTGATTTTTTTTTTTAGTTCACGGTTAAAAAGCTGGATTCTGATTTTTAGCGTAGTTACTTTCGTTGTAGTATAGGAGTGAAATATCTGTTAGGTACGTAATATGATAATATCTATTAGTTAATCTGCAGTAGTTCTGTTATGTAGTCAGTATGATGTGGTACAAGTACACCTTGGTATAATTATAATGAAAATAAAAATGTATTGAAATATAAAGCAAAACATACTTAGCGGTGATACCTATTTGTCGTTTTAATTCATCACTATAATGCTTCCTACTAAACAGTTTTTTTTAGATGTAACAGTTTAGCTGATGAGAGGTGGTGGACAGGACAACGCACAACTAACAAAAATTATTAATTCATAAAACCTTGTATTTCGATCACAGATGTTTATAGCAAAACAGTCCTGCAAGCGGATGCATCAATAAATAAATTTTTATCGACAAAACTGACAACTCCATGAGAATGATATACGAGATATTTATTTTAACGTAGTTTGTAGACGTTTTAAACTTATCGACAACTAGTTTCGCCCCGCTGTTTCACCCGCGTTCCCGAGGGATCTTATGTTTTCCCGAAATAAAAAGTAGCCTAAATGTAACTCCAATGTACGTACCAGGTTTCATCCAAATCCGTTATTAGTTTTTACATAAAAGAGAAACAAACAATCCTCACAAACTTTCGCATTTATCATATTAGTAGGATCTATCTATCAATATGTATAACTACGAAAAATTTCAGCTTTATATCACAACGCTAAGAGTAGAAAGAAAGGGACAGACAGGAGGACGTGGCGAAACTAGGTTTCTTTTAACCAGTTTTTAGGAACCATAATAATTGCTAATGAACACATCTGTCAATGTAAATGTCAAACAATAAAAACTTCAGACTATACCCCGGAGAAGTGATAATGATTTCTCCGGGACCTTACAAATATTCACGTACCTCTTTTCCCACACAGGCGACCACATCAGACGGATCAACTATCCTGGATCGCGCGGTGTTCGAGCATAACCTGCTATCAGCGAGCAAGCTTTATAACAATATAACGTTCGAAGAGCTGGGCGCATTGTTGGAGACGCCGCCCGCGAAAGCCGAACGCATTGCCAGCCACATGATCAGCGAGGCCAGGATGAATGGGTACATCGATCAGATCAGCTCCGTCGTGCATTTTGAAAGTGCGTATTAATTTTTTCTAACTGCTCTGTGTGACCCTACGTGGCAAGGCCAGTACAGATTTAAATTTTAAATCAAAATTAAATTAATGATAGTGGCCGAACCAAGTAACGAATACACTTATCAAGTATAATTACCACTAGAATAGCTAGAAAATTGATAACGCCTACCTTAGCTAGAATCTGCAGTGGTCATTTAGGAATAGTAGGTAGCACTTAGAAATAGTCTGCTCTAATACATGTTGGGAATAATCTATTACCATAAAGAAGTGTCCAATCCACTTTTAAATGTATGTAGGTACTTGGCTATTTCTGATTAAGACTTTATGACAAAGCCACGATCACGGATTTGAATAATGAGTTGGTTTTGCCAAGTGCCACAATTTTAATAATTGTTAACGGATCCTATTATTCCCAGCTCGTGAGATTCTGCCGCAGTGGGACAAGCAAATCCAAAGCCTGTGCTATCAAGTGAACGGCCTGATTGAAAAGATCGCCGAAGCCGAACCGGAATGGATGGCCAAACTTATGGAAGAGGAAATGATCCAGTAATCTGATTAACTAACAACAAAGATCTAAAATATAATTTGTGTCATAATTATGTGGTTTTAATTACTTAGAAAGCTTCAAGTTATTATTTAATCAATATTATTTATTAATAGAAATAATATAACAGACTTAGGCGACATAATAAAAAAATACTTTATTGAACAATAATAACGAAATCAAAATTAAAATATAAAGTAAACAAATTATAGCAAAAACCTAAATACCGTCTATCTGTACTTATTAGGCACTGCACAACATGGCGGACGTTTACAACAAGAGACGAGGACACAGGATATGTGCTCACAGGAGAACAATAGAAGGTTATGAGGTAAGGACTTCTAATAAAACAAGTAAGCGCTGATTCCAACAGACTATTCATGTTTATTACCATTCAATCAATAGGATAATTACACCATAGGTGTTTATTTACAAGACGATAAATGATGTGGGTGGTATTAAGATTCAATAAAATCATAGCAACAAATGATGAATGCTTTTAACGCCGCGTGCTTAGAAATACATAATACGCAACGAACACTAATAATAACGTTACTAGGAAGTTAGCGCGTCCGCCATCTTGATAGAGAAGTCGTCGGCTGACGTCGCTGTTACATTACAACAGTATTACGACAAATACTCTAGTGAGTGGATTATATTTATAATGACAATTTTATTGCTGCGTTTAACGCTCAAATACACTATACAGAGAACACTCGATAGATACTGTTTTAATAAATTGATATATATACGCTTCCTTTCCTGTTATTATCTATAACAGTGGCATTATGTATTAACTACAAGACTAAAAGCCGGGTGAGTTGAGTACTTAGGGCTCCAGCTCGAGGGCAAGGCCGACCTTGTGTCCGCCGGCGTTGAAGTTCTGGCCGTCGATGGCGGCAGACAGGGTGAGCACCACGCCTGGAACAAGTCATCAATCACCTCACACAAATGCACAATTAATTGTATCCATTTCAAACCAAATTAATTGGCCTTTACATTTTAAGTCCTGGACTTATTTAGGGATAATTTATAATTTGGTCAGATAATTCATGTGTCATTATTTAACTGATGCAAATAGATCTGAATAAAATCTAAGGTGTATAGTCTTTCGTCAATGTTAGGTAATAATGTACAATAAAAATCTTATGCCTCTTGACAATCTGACGACAGGCTTCACGAGATAATTTAAAGATAAGGCATACGTAAACAAAGTTTGAAAAAAATCATATGATTTGAAATGTGATATAATATCAAATTCTTTAGTATTTTATTTAGATAACTATATTGATAACACATTTTTTATTTATTTTATTAGAAATTATTTATTTATGTCGAAGAATGATTTTATTTCTTAACATTTGATTATAATGTTATGAGTGTTATACAATAGTTATAAAACTACATGGTTTAGCCATTATTATCACGCCGTCTCGCGCCATAATGTAAATTAACACATGATAACATAATCAGGTTATGTATTGTTTTGAGTGCACTTATTAGGAGTACACTTCCATGACATTGTAATAGAAATTTCTATTGGGTATAAAATAATTTAAACATCAAAGGAAATAAACTGTCTATTCCAAAGTAGGGAAAATGTATAATTAATAGTATCGGTAGAACAACCACTATACATAAACTACTAAGACCATCAGTAGAGTGCACCAATTATAAATACAGGATGTAACAGTCAACTCACCAGGGCGCAACTTCTGTTGGTATCCAAGACCGATGAGCGATTTGTTGTTGACCTTGGCGTGAAGAGATGCGTCGGCGTCGAGCGCAAACTTGGCGCCGACTCCGAACAGCGTGTCCGCAGAGCCCGCGGTCCACTTCATGCTGATGCCGCAATCCAGCTTATCCGATACCTTCTGGTAGATGGAGCCGCCGAATTCTTTGCCGTTGTCACTGTGGGATAAATATGCTTAGCAAACAGTGTCATGTAAGTAAGAGGAATTGATTTATTTATATACCTCAATACTGGTATCTCACCACCGCGCATTTACGTGCTAAACCAACTCTCTAATTTGTTATAAGTTTCATGTTCTCTGCTAATGGCTTTGATTATTTCGAGTAACTTGTCTATGCATAGATTTTATAAAAAAAAACGATTCTTTTTTAATTTCTGTGTGATTAAAATCACAAAACTATGTGAATAAGTGAAGACAACTAATGCCTTAGAGATAACGTACGCACGACGCATTTATTGCATATTCACATGAAGTTTCAAAGTTGGCTGTAGCCTCTATTAGTAAAATGAGCATATTATGTATGTTGTTAGCTTTTCGTACAATGCAGAAATTGACATGCCTTCTTATGCTTATTTAAAGACTAGTAGCAAGCATTCATTGTTTAGTCTACGAAAGAACAATTAGTTTAAACAAAGAACAAATAGTTTGTTGCGACTCGAACATTGTAAACAGTTAAAATAATCCTTCTTTCAATGACAACTAATTATACTATTTTAGGGTACCCAGTTTCATAGTTAGTAATCATATATTTTCTTGTAATTGGATTTAGTTGTTAACCTATTAATAAATCCATTAAAGTAAAAAGATCTAAGTATTTCTGGTGCTATATTGTATGACAAATCTGATAGGTTAAGTTATCCAAATTGTATAAATTGAATACCATATTCTCACAAATAAATCTCCTAAGTAAAGAATATTTTCAATTTTTAAAAACATTCATTTTAGAACATAAAATTGGGAACGAAATTTAAAGAATGATTTACCAATTGTACAGGGAACAAACATGTTCTATTATCTATTAAAACCATTAAGGCAAATATCACATCATGTTACAAGATGGGCACTATCATATAACTTGTTAACATTCCAAGTTTAAAGAGTTAGCCACACTAAACTTAACTGGGGCATGTGTTATGCAATCACATAAAATCAATAGGCATGAGTCACATTGCCTGCAGTAATCAAGTGTCTAAATGTAGGTCTAGATTTCTATGTATGTTACTTTTCTTGCTATCTTTTAAATTACTGCTCATTGTAATTACCATATTTTAAAGCTATTGAAATGGTAGAGAATTTTGAACATTATTTTTTTCGCAAATAAGATGTGCATATTATATCCAACATATGATGATGATGGTTTAATATTATAGCCAACTTTTTGGATTATTTATGACTGGATTTTTATTTTTGTGATGGGACTATCTAAGCCTGTTTTAACTATAATCTTTATAAGTTAAACATACAAAATCAAGGAAACTGGCACTGACATGTGCAGCTGCAGGAATATACAATTATTACGAGCAACATAGGATCCATAGACTAATACTCTGTCAAAAGATAATCATCATCATCATGCATCCGAGAGACGTCCACTGCTGGACAAAGGCCTCTCCCAGGGATCTCCATGATGGCCGGTCTTGCACTACCTGCATCCAGCAGTTTCCCGCGACCCTCACAAGATCGTCAGTCCACCTTGTGGGGGGCCTGCCCACGCTGCATCTTCCGGTTAAAAGATAATACAATCATAATATTTTATACTCACACATTGGTGTGAAGGTTGAACTGGTTGGTCTGGTAGCCAAGAGCGAAGTTGTTCTTGGTGAACTTAGTTTTCTGAGAGTCAAACTGTGTGTGCACACCAGCGAGCCAGCCTTGGTATGTGAGGACTCCAGCAACATCCACAACTGGTCCAGCTAGGTCCAGGTCAACATTGCTGTTTACTGCTACTGTGTCATTAGCAAAAGAAGTCTTCAGTTTACCGGTCTTGCTCCTAAAAATATTACAAATCATGTAAATTCCGAAGAATATAAGAGAGTGAATAGTTAGTAGGTGCATATAATTTTTTCAGATATTCAAATAGAATAAAACAGCTGAACAAATTTACACTATAAAAGTATGAATGGAAAATAAACATATTTCATCAACAAAATTTTACCCTGTCTGTGGTGCAAAGGTCCCCTCGAGTGTGATTTTAAGTCCAGCAGCAATTTTGTCCTGGATGGTAATGTCAGTTGCCAGTGTGTTGTCTGTGTTCCATTTCTCTGTGAATGTAAGACCGTAGTCTTTCACTGCATATTTGGATGAGAGGCTACCAAACACCTGCAAAATCAATCAATTGTTTAATATTATCAATTATTTAAAAATATCACTATCAAGTCTAGTCTATTGTATAATTTGTCACTTTTGTTAAGGTAATAATAATTATTATAATAATCACCTTTCCGCTTTCCTGGTTGGAGGTGATTCCACTTGAGAACTCAACACCAGTCTCGCTCTTGGTCTTGAGGTCTAGTTTGATCACCCCAAAGTGGTAGCCTTTGCTGAACACATCATTGGCTTTCTTGCTAAGGTCAGCATAGTATGGGGGAGCCATTTCCTGAAATATGCATTGTGTTGAAAATTGCAAATACAGTTCAGCTTAACATACATAGATGTCCACAGGTCATTAACCTCTTAATATTCCACAAACCAGTTTTCACTGTACCAACCTAGATTAGATCATTCAAAAATGACCTTAAAATTTGATTTAACTAATACGGCGCGTACGGTGAGGTCGCAAATTGAACATTCAGTGCCAGCTGTGTCAGGGTCGGAATCGACTTCGCCACTTATTTACAAGCGGCTTTCAGCGCACTTATTACATAACACACTAGTAAATTAGGTTCGTTCATACATGAGAAATGTTCCTGCAACTATATCAACCATGAAACTATCCTACGTTAAAACGGTCTTTGACAGTAAACTTGACCTTTGCGAAAAGCCGAAACGGGATATCAAAGGTTATATTCAGATCATTGATTGATCACATGCGTCGATAGGGCCAGCCGCCACTGACGTCTCAGCTGAATGAATAACTTTGTACAGGAGCTTTTTATAGACCAGGTCATATCAAATTCGATGCATATTAATCGAATTACAGTACATAATTGAAGGAAATTCTAATCATGATAGAAAAGGGTGTATGACGTCGATACTTCCCCGTTAGTAACCGGCTCGAATCACAATTCACAAATAGTAACCTCAACGGAATATGACTCTCGCGTAAGGCCAGCACTTAATTGAACAAATAAAATATGAAATATACTCACTGCGGATTAAATTTATTCACAAATTGAAACTACACAACTGCAAATTCCAGGCAAAATTGCCGAGAGCGAGACCTCCTACAACACCTCACCAGACAATTTTATCTTTTCCGCATTGCCGGAAGAGGGCGCTTTTGCCGGAACTGGCGTTATTGACATTTATTTCATAATTTTTATTTTATAATAAAATCAGTAAAACGAAACATGGAAAAGTAAAGAATAATATAATAGTATTTTTTTTTCATATTTTAGTATCTTTAAAAGTAATTTTTTGGCAAAATATAGTATAATTGCATGCATTTGACTCAACGTGCTGTCATTGACGTAAACTACGAAGATACGATCAAAACATCAATTTATTATATCTGTTCTAGATAAAGAAAAAAGAAAATGAGTTACTTTAACATTTTAAAATCATGTAAATATTTATTTCTGTATATTTCATATTGTTTTATACAATGATTAATTATTATATTTAAACCAAAAGAGCGCCAAATTTAAAATAATAAATACTAGCACGCACAAGTAGAGTAGCACATAAGTTTCGTCTTCCAAAGTACATTCGTGTGTCCGTGCGTGCCTGCCTACTTTCGAGCCCTTCTACATAAAAAAAAAGTACCTTCCTTCACAGATTAATAATAGTAATAAAGTACAGATAGGAATCGAAGGAACAAATCCAAGGAACGCTTACGCTTGACACACGTTAAATTACTTGTAAATTAATATTTTTGTAATTACAATAAAAACTCTATTTCATTGTAATTGAGATTAAAATCACTTGAGATCTTGTAGAGTTCTACTGACTTATGTATGCACCTACATACAGACAATGCTACTCAAGTTGTCTCCTAATCTAACTACTTATTTATGTTTTTATGAACCCTAGTTTACCTGTCTTTCGCTGTATGATATATCATCAAACAAAGAGTCTTCGTAATAATCTTCTTCGTAGTTATTAGCACACGGACATTTTACTACTTCACCATTTTCATCTTTGCAAATAATTTTCTCGCCAATCGTGCCATCCTAAATATCATGAACATTCTAGAGGTAGTTAAGTACACCACAATTACCAAAATAATAGGATCTCATGATCTCAAGAAATTAGAATTTAAGTAATAAATTAAAACGCACGATATATTCGTGCGTTTATAAATTATAAATTCAAACTGCGGAGGACTTTAACAGGCTTCGATAATCTCTTTCAGCTATCTCGAAAAGAACAGGTCTAGAAAATTTTACCGTATCCCGTTGATGATTTACAGCAGATTTGGATAGAACTTGGTACGTATAAAAATCTTACTCCTGGAATAACAATAGGCTAACTTTTGACCCCGGGAACGCGAGTGAAACCGCGGGGAACAGCTAGGAAATCAAATAGAGTTAGGGAAAGGCTGAGGGCGCACGACCGCACCTATAAAATAGGTAGGTGTCTATAGAAGTAGCTTTGCCTTGCCCACGAATCCGGGATATCTCTACGGTAAACGTCGGTAGTGGATGGTAGTAAAGGCTCACAAAGTCTAGAAAACTTTCATTTTATAAGTGAAGGGGCAACTAGGTACCTACAGTACAGATGTGTTGAAAACACTTACGGATCGAAGGCATGGTACACTTTCCTGCGTTATAGCTGCGCTAACAAAAGGAAATTTAATATATCTCCAAATATCAACGATGCAGTTATTATTTGCAAGATTAAATATATATTCAAAAACTGTCATAATTATGAAAAAATCATTAAATTACCTATCGAAAAATTATTGACATGAAAAAATGCGTCTAGATTGTTTGAAATTTTGAAGCGAATTAATCTAATAGGCTTTCAATGTATTTCTTAAACCTTGATATATTATGTACACACGGCCACAGATCAAGCTATAGATTTTTGTTGCAAAATAGCGCATATTACTACCGCATAAGATACCGCAGTGTATAGCTTGATCTGTGGCCTTGTGTACCAAGTACAAATCGGTCCAGGCGTCTTCGAGTAATCGGGGAACATACATAAAAAAAAATATTCCCATGAACTCCTTTTTTAAAGTCGGTTAAAAAATAGGTTTCCTTTTTTTATTTCCTACCTAGGTATTATTTTGATTATGTTACATACGAAGTTTTCTTTCATTTTAAAGTTACTCAAAGGTCTCCCATTTATATAATTTTCAACAACTAAAACCGGCAGATATTATATTTGAGATCCGCCGCGACAATGACTGCTTACTCCTTTCCTATCTAAGGTCATTCACCATCTGCTCGAGAATAATCATCTCTTTCACCAAAGTAATCCAAAAATGAAAATTGGCACTATTCCATCCACGGAACAGAAAGAACAGATTCCATCCATCGCTTTTATACCTACAAAATTGTAAATAAGCCAGTCAGTAGATATTTAGGTAATTTCTAGTACCTATATGTAGATATGTACACTCTTTTATAGCTTTTCAGTAACCATCGTAAATTTTTAAGACGTTCTTATCTTTACGTTTAGTTACCTACCTACAAAGGTATATATATCAATCAAGAATGTTCATCCATATCGTGTAGAAATGTCTCGAGATCTCGACCGGCCCAATTCGAATGGCCTGGAGCTTATTTTAGCTAATGTTGTTCAGACGGCAAACATTTACGGACGCTTCAATCTTATCCGTTAACTGTAAGGAGCATTTGTTTTATGAGTGTTAGTAAATTACAAGATAATTTCTGCAATGGCTGGAGACGTTTGTCACTACGAAATCCAAAGGAACGACAAATATGGACGGTATTTGGTTGCGAACAAGGATTTAATTGGCGGTGAATTAATATTTACGGACATGCCTTTTGCTGTTGGACCGAAACCAGGCAAGTACCTACTGTGTCTACATGATACACAGCACAAAGACACTTCCACGTCTCTGATGTCACTCACCTACCTACTACCTAGTGGTACCAAAATAGAGTTAGCGTTGAGGCGAATACTTATTATTAAATTTTAAAGTATCTACCGGAACAGACGTTAACAGTAATAGTCATGTCAACACTATTACATAAAACATTTTTCACAATGTTATTCATATTTTTTTTAAGCAGCTCGTTTCATCTTAATATTTTATTAGGTCTCAGTATTTCATCTAAAATTCTATTCAACAATCACGATAGCATAAAGTTGGACTCCTCGTTCGTAGGTTAGGTGAAATAAATATATGCCCACGTTGTAGCGCGTCATTGGATGAAATCATTTATGGTGTTCATTACGATTACCACCAAAAGATACGCATATCTTAGGATGTTAGTTGTTTTTTTTAATGATCTATTCTCAAAAGATATTTCTTACACACAGACACCCCACCATTATGTCTCGGCTGCTACTGCCCAGTCGAGAAAAGCGTATGCTCCTCATGTGGCTGGCCGATATGCAGCACGGAATGCGAGGCGGCGCCCCATCATGCGGCTGAATGTGCACTCTTTACCGATGCAAAAGTCCGCTTCCAACCCGTGGATGATTGGACAGCTAGTGCTCCACAACTTGATTGCATAACGCCTTTGAGGTAACGGATCCAATAAATTAAATAGGAAGGTACTTTTTAATCAAATCAAATCAAAACTCATTTATTCAGTTTAGGCCCTCATAAGGCACTTATGAATGTCAAAAGTTACAGTTTACAATAAACTCTACTACCGGTTCGGAATACACTTGAACTGAGAAGACTGAGAAACTAATCCGGGAACTATATCTCTACGTAGTATAACGTAGTTTATCCGCTAACTCCTTCTAAGCCACACGCGACGGATTTTGAAACGGTTTTCACCATCATATCGATATTTATTTCCGGAAGGTTTAGCTAGGCAAATTAAAATTTCGTATACGTAAATAAAGACAATATTTGGGAACCAAGTCGTCAATTCCCGGGTCGGGTAATTTCGTGATACACCCAATGGATTTTTTTGCGCCAATCATACTTAGGGCATACGCCTTAGAAAATCAAACTAAGAGCATACGCGTCCAACCCAGGAAACGTGGTTCAGTTTCCTTTGGCGAATGCATTAGATACCTACATGTAATGCACCAACGTCACAGCCAGACCAAAAATGCATTAAATATAATGCACGGGCAGTCAACGTATATGTCATTCATTTATACAGACTTCTACTAGCTAAAGAATCAGACCCTGACCGCTGGCATCGAGAGGTGGAATCGATGGAGACGCACACGGAGGCCCGGCAGCTGAGGCCCACGTGGGCCGCCGACCAGGTCAACATTGCAGACTTCCTCGTCGACCACTGCAGGCTTGGCAGCAGGTTCCACAAGGATATGGTTCAGAGAGTATGCGGTATTCTTGAGGTTGGTGGAACCATATTCGTCATAATATATTCATCAATAGCTCTAAACTGAGGTATGAACGGCGGATTATACTACAAAAACTACTGTAAATAAAGCTCTTCAAGCCTAGGTCGCCAACATATCGAACAATCCCCCCTCCGGGGATCCCATCTACAGATCCAGACTTGGAGACAATGAGACCACCTCAGGATGAGTATCACAGATTAATTAATATAGTACATACTCTATATGAGTATACTATTTCGACAATTATTAGCCGAGTAAAAACATCAATGTAACTTATACCTATTTAGTGAATCTTAGATACTAATATATCAGTCCAGAGTTCTGAAAAGACGGACTTTGATGACCATAACAACTCATTAGTAGCCAAACTCTTTCCTAGATACAAATTCATGACAAAAAATAATGGGCAGCTTTTAATGTGTCGTTAGATTTCCAAGACCACGAACCGGAAAACGCAGCGCAGGGCAGGCCCCCTACAAGGTGGACCAACGATCTTTTGAGGGTCGCAAGAAACCGCTGAATACGGGTAATGCACGACCGGCCATATATCGTGGAGATCCTTGTGGGAGGCCTTTGTCCAGCAGTAGACGTCTTTCGGCTGACATGATGATGAAATTTCCAATTGTAATTAAATAAATATCCTGGGACATTCTTCAGACACGGTTATCTGATCCCAAACTAAGCAGAGCTTGTACATACTATGGAAACCAAATAACTGATATACTACATTTTTTTCGTAAATACATACTTATTTAGATAAATTACATCCAGACACAGGACAAACAGACTTGCTCATGCACACAACTGTTTGTCCTGGATGGGAATCGAAACCAACTGCGCCAACTGGTTTGTCAGTGTCAATTAAGTCAACAGTGAACTCTTCAACAGGTAAACTCAGTGGAGATTCCATCTCGAGCTGGGTTTAGTGTTCGTGCAATATACCCGCGGCTAGCCATCGCTGCACACAGCTGCGTTCCCAACATCGTGCATACGATACTTCAAAATGATTACCAGTATGTTATCTATAGCCTAGGTACCACCCTCCAAATTTATCGTCCTTCCTTCAAAAAATACAGCCTGTATTTATTGGTCCATCTGGGAAGTAAATTATATGAAAATTTAAAAAAAAAAATTTTTACACAAACATTATACGTATCACTTGAAAATCTATCTTTATGGCGCTTATCGGTGTGTTCCAGTATTTGGGAGTCAGTTTCCATTTCGGCTATTACATCTCCCTCCCTAGTATAGCTCACATCTATAAGTAATGCTGGCCACTTACCATCAGGTGTATCGTCTCAGTACTTATTCCTGTTACCTGTTATTCTGTAAAATCTGATAGCACCGTGTACTAGATAATTCATTTTCAGGGTGCAAGTGAGAGCGACAGTGCCAATCAAGATAGGCGAGGCCCTCAACCTCTGCTACACTCACACATTATCGCCGACTATATTTAGGCGAGAGTTCTTACTGGAATCCAAATTCTTCAACTGCGAATGCCCACGCTGTGCTGACCCTACGGAGCTGGGCACACATCTGAGCACTCTCAAGTGTAATAAGTGCGACAATGGTGTTATATTGTCCGCCAATCCTTTAGGTGAGTGAAGAAATTTTAATGAACCTACAACTAAAACTGTATCTCTTGGAATTAAAATTGCTCGGGAATATGCATGATTTTTTTATCAATAATATGAATAACATTTATTACTGGACCAACTCAGTAATCGAGAAAAAAAATTACAAACTTTCATACGTTTTGATCGAGTAGAATTCGAAGCTTGTTCCATCATAAAAGTTGTTATTATTTTATTGTTCATGCGTCCGTTTCAAATCGTTATTTCAGATAACAATTCTCAGTGGAAGTGCACAGAAAAGAACTGCGAGTTCAAAACGACCGGTGCAGCGGTGCGCAAAATGTTGGCTGTAGTTCAAGCAGAGATAGATCAACTGGACGCGTTGGAGCCTACCTCACAAGCCATTGAACAGAGGGAGGCTACTGTCAATAAGGTTTGCAGATCTTATAAAGGTCAATAAACTATGTCTAAAGACCGCCTATAATTATTGGTACCTATTTGACCACAATTTTACCGTGGTCAGTGATGATGTGGCCAATGGTAGGCCTAAGCCTAGTTAGTTTTGTACCTACTACAAACACGAAACTTTTAATCCGTCGTGTTAGTGTCCTCAATAGGCCCTCGTCAGTTGTGTTATCTTCTTGGACAGATAGGCCGTATGCTTGTTTGCTTTGTATAAGTAAGTTACCCAAATAACAAAAAAAATATAATGATAATGTCCATTTTCAGTACAAAGCAGTATTCCACCCTCGTCACGCGTTACTCCTCTCAATTAAGCACGCACTGGCACAATTGTACGGACGCGTGGAAGGGTACACCATCGACGATCTGCCTGATCTCATGCTAGAACGAAAGGCAGAGTTATGTCGTCTCGTTCTTAAGACGCTGGATGTCATTGCACCTGGAGAAAGCAGGATGAGAGGTCGGAGTGTTTTTTTACATGTTTATTGAATGTAATGGATTCATGTCAAATTGACATACAAGCTCGCACGCTCGGTTTCGCTTGTGCAATTAAATTTACTGCAAATAAAATTATATATGAACTTTGTTTTATACAGTAATCATAAATATTTAATATAAGGAATGAACTTTATACAAAACAAATAATTCAAATAAAATCATAAAGCAGGGATGAGGTCCCTACACAATCTTTGGAAACTACGCAAGTGAGGCAGGATTACTGCAATAGTAACATAAAAAACAATGCTGAAACCGCAAAGCGAAGGCAAATTACCTACATACATTGTGGGGTCACAGATATTTTCAGTTAAATGTCAGTGTAACTTAATACTGAGATTTCTCCTTGAGGGATAGTGGGCGTTTACATATATTTCTGTTTCCCAGGTATGATGTTATACGAGCTACATGCACCGCTAATGTTCATGGCAAGGAATGAGTTTGCAGCTGGTCTCATCACCCAAGAGAAATTAAAGGAAAATTTACAGGAGCCTCTACAGTGCCTAGCTGATGCAGCGAGAATATTACAACGCGAAGATCCACAAAGCCCTGAAGGGATCACAGGACTAATTGCTTATCAGTCTATGGAGCAAATGAAAGCTAGTCTTGATGCTTTGTAAATAGATTTAAAATATAATAACTTGTCGTCACTATATAGTCTACTAGTGCCAGTCAGACTCACTCAAATAATACTAAAAGATTTGTGGATCTGTAAATTTTACAAAATATTAATAGCAAAAACTATAATAAAAATATTTGGTAACAAAGTTTTCTGATATTAGTATTTGTTGTTTTTCAAAAAGACATTGTTATGATTTCCAGTAATTCCAAGCATTATGTAATTTCTCAAATGAAAATACTAAATTGTAATATTTGTAGAAATTGTTTATTTCATAAAAATAATAGTGATATTTATATTTCAAATTAAATAACTTACTTCTAAAATTTTATTTTCTTGGGTTTCCTTGACGCTCCTTCAGAAATTTTATTCTTTGACTGTTGACCTATTTCTTCTATATATTCCGAAGCATCTAATGTTTGTAACTTAATTGCTGTTCCTTCTTTCTTATCATTTGCCTGTAAATAAATGTATAAAAATTCAATTTAGAAATTATTAAATATTTTACCACCATATTTCAAAGAGAATTGAAATAAATGTTAGGAAAATTAACTTGAACTATTATAAATACTTACAGTGGGGCAGTCTTTCCTCAAATGTGTGACATCTCCACAAAGCTTACAGCTTCCTCCATTGGGATACAGTCCTTTGGGGTTGTCTGGACATTGCCTGGCTATATGACCCTGGAATTCATTCATGAATCATTGCAACATGATATGTACTTCCCAAAACTGTGTTATTTTAGTGGTAGGAGCGTCAGATGCTTATGTATAATGAAAGAAAATATTGTGTGGAAACCCCAACCCACAGGTAGGGTACTTTGCCTAATAACTCCTTTTACATAACTAAGTTTAAAACATACTAATATGGTTCAGTCTTTATGGTTCATACTGTTTGATTATATTGTTACAGGCTATTTAATTATGTATTTGATTCAGTTAATATTGCTAGTTATATCAAGCAAATAAAGTATCTTATCATTATTACACTCTTGTCTCACATTTTCACTTTGAAGAATGCCAAAGGAAAATAAACCTAGGTTCATTTATCATACAATTTAACCATAGATAAAAGAGATAAACATTTTCCTTTGGGATTTTTAAATCTCAAAAAGTGAATAACATTGGTCAGAGATAAGTATTATTCCACTCATAAAAAGCAAAAAATATACTTACAGGTTCCTTACAGATAAAGCATGTGGCAAATCTAAATTCCTTGTCTCTCTGTACTTTGCATTCAAACTGTCTGTGTTCTGTGGAGCCACATTTGAAACATACTCCATCAGCGACATCTGCTCCTGGGATCTTTGACTTTAAATCAGGACAATCTGATAAGTTGTGACCTCCTTTTCTACAGTTATAGCACACTTCTCTCCTGACCCTAGCCAAGGCTTTCTCGGCCCTTCTCCTTTCCAGTTTCATAGTTCTCTGAACTTCACTTTTTGGGATGCCCTTCTTAATCATACTATCCTTCAACTCTTGCAGACGTTCTGCATCTTTTTTCATAATAGGAAAACCATCAAATCTTACCAACTCAACCTCTTTTCCATTAATTATTAGTTGGAAACTTCGGTCATCTACAGCTTTTCTGCGGATAGGTTGTCCATCAACTAACTTTTTGTTATTTTTCTGTTTCTTATTATTCTGGTTTTGTTTGCCATCAAATGAGTTAATTTTAGACTGTAATTCATCATTATTGTCTACTTGATTAGAATTTGAAATATCTGGTTCAGAAGTCTGTTTCCCTTTCCTGTTCTTCTTTTTCTTATTAGGTAAATTTTCCATTACCTGTTTTTTAAAATCATTATCTTGAGTTTCAGACTCCACATTAGGTAAAACTTTGTTGTTTTTATTTTTCTTTGCATTTGGTTGGTTTTCTTGTACCATAGTTTTGTTATCACTTTGTGGTGTTTCTGGTTCTGCTATTTGTTTATTCTTTTTTTTCTTGGTTTTATGTACATTGTTATCTGCACTATTTGGTTCACTAACGAGTTCCAGCTGTTCTGTTCCATTTTCATTATTATATTTCTTGTTTTTTTTCTTACTTTTTTTTGATGGTTCACCATTTTGTACTGAAGTATTTAGTTTCTTGATAGTGTCATCTTCAGGAAAATCACACCAAGTAGCTTTGCGCTTTTGAACCTTATGTTCTTTAAGAAAATTCTCATAATTCTCAATGCGTTGCTTTTCAGCCTGAAAAACATATAGGTATAGTAATTTTATAAATATAAATATTAAGTGTTTGAATGATTGTTAAGGACACAGTTCATCCCAAAATAAAGGCTACAAAACAATTCATGCCACAAATTAGGAACAATGACTGAAAATTAAATGAGAGGTTGAGTAAGGAATTGATGACAGATAGAAAATCTAGAAACATTACATACAAAGCTAGTTTGCAAATATTTTAATAAAGTTGAATTAATAGCAGTTACCTAATAAGAATTAGGTAAAGAATTCAACCAGTCTAACATTTATATCTCGAACCATATATATCTCCATCCATATAGAAGAATATAATATATTATATAAATAAGAATATAGCACAAACCTGTTCTCTGTTCTTCGCGTCTTCAGACTCTTTTTTAGCATGCAATAGTTGTTCCTTCATGACTTCCCAAGGCGTGCCATCTTCAGGAGTTTTCTCATTCGATGCTTTTGAACCTTTGGCCCGAGCGAATCGAGTCATTGTGATTCTGTTGATTTCTTATAAAATCTTCTATTTTCAATGATGGATTATTTTAATTAAATTTTAATAAAAATCTCAAGTCGGTCAAAATAGGATTAGCACGCACGTGTGAGTGAAAGAAAATATGTCAATGTCAATATTGTCAATGTGACACAAAAATATTGGCTGTATTCCGAAACATGCCATAATCACTCATGCTCACATCAATCATTTGCGTTCCGATATGGATATCATATCTATGAGGAGCCGAGAACTGTCAATGATTCGGAACGCTGTAGTGGCTTTTCAAAGTTCAAAAGTTTTAGTAGAACGGCCACCACTGTATTAAAAGTACTAAAATCCTAAAACCTAACAAAATGACTGACTGCGTTGACGAAACGACTATGACTTGAACTTGACGATAAAAACATGTAGATTATGGAATACATTACTCAACCAACTTGACACTGGTAAAATACAGAAAGTGTGATGCCTGTTGCCAAAACAGAAAAAACTAAAGTCAGTCAATATCATAGAATATAAAACGTAGTATTAAATTCTCTTTGATAGAATTAAATACTACTACAGACAGAC
Organism: Tethea ocularis; assembly: GCA_963555595.1. Taxonomy (NCBI): domain Eukaryota; kingdom Metazoa; phylum Arthropoda; class Insecta; order Lepidoptera; family Drepanidae; genus Tethea; species Tethea ocularis. The sequence continues at coordinate 7,967,177 of OY741970.1, forward strand.
ATACATACTAACTGACAATCATAAGGATAGACATATAGACAAACATACAAACAGACGGACATACAAAGAGACATATGGAAGGACTTTTGTTAAAACATGAGAACTAACTGCCGACAAACTGCAATGTAGTTTGGCAGATACTTATTTGTAAAAAATGTAACTTTTTTTTTTTCATAAATAAATATAAAAAAAAAAAAAAAAAAAAATACTTTTACTCTTACGAGGTCAATATGGATAGTGAATTTTTGAGGTTAGGTTTTGTTTGATTGAAACATAACTTTATTTAGTCTTCTTATAAACAAGATAAATAGAGAAAGAGATCATAAGGTAATCAATTGAATAATAATTTATGCATCCCCTATGTATCTGTGAATTCATGGCTAGCAATAAAGGATATGTGATCCCATTAAATGCGAAACTTTGTATGTAGTATTTGTTTAGTTTATAAATCTGTTTACCGCGGTTTTACCCCCGTTCCTGGGATAAAAAATAGCCTAATAATATAAGTAATGTAGCTATCTATTAGTCAAAGGACTTTTTGGAATCGGATTAGTTACTCAAGAGATTACCTGCTTCATCCAAACATACAAATTTTTTCCTCTTCAGAATATTAGTACAGATGTTATGCTTAAATAAATTTGGATCAAGTTTAGTACGCACATATAAAAAACCTTGTTTGAGTCAAATGGCTTGCGGCATTATCCCAGGTATGTAGTTAAATTGTAGATCCCTCTGAAAAGCTTACTTTGTGTAATACCTTGCACCAGAAGCTTATTGCTAATATTTCAGTGTAAAATATTTTCTCATGGGGGTGTTATCTATCAGTAAAACTTCATATTTTTTAATGTAATTTAATGAAGTAATTCCGATTACTTGATTTCTTTTCAGTATGGTCCGATAAACCTCGGAAGAGCTATAAAACTGTTCTAATTTTGGGCAAACATTGGCTAGATAAAACTTACGTAACCAATTTTTGGTCTAAACACATTTTTTAATCTTAACAAATCCTACTAATATTATAAATGCGAAAGTTTGTAAGTAAGTATGGATGGATGGATGTTTGTTACTCTTTTACGCAAAAACTACTGAACGGATTTGGATGAAATTTGGAACACAGATAGTTTATAACCTAGATTAACACATAGGATACTTTTTATCCCGGGAAAACATAATATAAGATCCCCCGGCAACGCGGGGAAACCGCAGGGCAGCATCTAGTTTATAATATAGAATTAGCTTTACTGTATACATCACAAGACTCAAATTATACACAATCAATGAACAAAAAAATCACAAAGCTTCTTGCTTTAGCATTAGTAATTTAATTGAGGCAACCATAGGGTATCATGGATTAACACTTAGGTGGTAAATGCAATAGTATATTTTTTTTATGGACTAAAAACCAGTATACCAAGTGAATTAGGCAATAATAATTGATATGCTTTTATAGGTATATGCTGTGCTTTATTGAACACTACCTATGTTGTCTTGCTCTTCTACTAAAGGTTTGAAAATGTTCATAATATTTTAGTTATGTTAATTGCTTATATATAGACACTTTTAACCATGTCTATTTAATAGTTTATCTACTCTCATATCGTAAAGTTCTAATTATGAAATCAAAAACAGTATGTTAATGAACCACTTTATGCACACCCGTCTATAATGAAATTAAAAAATTATATTATACTACAGTTTTCTTCCCAAGATAATGCTATAAAATAACTTTTTTTCATTAAAGTACAAGTAATTAATACTTATTTAATCAATAAATAGCAGTTCCTGAATTTCTATTTATATAATAATTTATATTTTACTTATCTGTGCATCCCATCCAGCCAAAGGCTTTTATAACAAGACCAATAGTGTGAATATATTGAAATCTAGAGAGCTATTATTTTTAACAATTGACTACAAAACTTAATTAAATGGACAATACAATTTTTATGGTTTCAAGAATATAATAATTATTAAAAACAGATATAGAGATCCAACAAAAATGCTAAATCTTAATATAGTAGAAAGACCAGTTATTTACACTACTTATATAATAATATAACTATGTTTCTAATGTTTGCACTTACACGACTTGTCATATTTGATGTACAAAGATATTTGTCTATGTACGAAGTTACAAATATTTAAAAAATTATAATATTTTTTTAAAGCATATCTAGATATAGGTGTTAGGTATCCCTGTGTATGTCAGGGAATACTGTCTATATCTGAATAATATACATACATATATATGAACAGAACAACATTATTTTTATCTAGGTATAGGTACATAATAATATGTAATTACATTCCCTTAGAATTTTTATTAATTATATACTTTCACCATAAATTAAATTCGTAAAATCTATTTCTAGCAGGATTCTTTAATTAATATTAACTGCAAAGTACTTAAATCAGAAAAAAAATTAGGTCAAGTGTGAGTAACTTAGTTTACACTTGATTACTTTAACAATTAATTATTTTATCGCCTGGTGGTAAATGGTTACCGTTACGGATAGTTTTGCTAGTAACACCGGGACCAGCCAATCACTCACGCTTTGTTTTCTAATAATTATATCTACATTCTACACCTTATCGATATAAATATGTATATTTCTAAATATTTTATTTGCAATTTTGATGCTGAAAATACATTCTATATAACAGCTATAGCTGCCCCTTTTGCTGCATCCCCTCCAGAGGTAAATTCTAAGGGCAAACTATAATATTGCTCAACAGCTCTTTGTAATACAACATTTCTTGATAATCCTGAACCATTCCCAACAATCCTGTTTATATTTGCGTTTCGTAATATGTCTTTGGGCATCATGAAATGTAAATTCTCTACTAAACTTTCACAGAGAGATCTGAATACAGGACCCAGTTGGATATTGGATAGATCAATATTTTCAACAGCAGCTTTTGCAGTAGGTGAATGTCTCTCACCTAGCAATAGAGGAGTTATTTTCATTGCTGATGTATTTTGAGACTCTAAACCTAGAGCAATCAATTTTTCCCACACTTTGGATTGTGGAATAGGAAAACCAAATTCAAGCATCCATTGTTGCAACATTTTTACGAAAGTCGCAAGTACATTGCCACCATTTAAAGATGCAGCTACAACTAGATATGTGTTATTGAAATATGGCAAGTGTTCTACAGTACTACAACTAAAATCTGTTATCTTACTTACAACAAAGGCAAGTTGAGCAGAAGTTGAAATATTTAACACTGCATCTTGTTTACTTTCAAGAGTGGCAATAATAGAACATTGCAGATCACCCATTGCTGCTCCCACTGGTGTTCCCTCAGGAATTCCATTCCAAGAAGTGCTAAGCTTCCCAGCGATTTCTCCACTTTTTACGATTTTAGGTAAAAGATTAGATGGAAAATCAATGGACTTTAAAATATCAAAATTCCATTCATTGTTTTCTGTATTAAAGTAACCCCAGCTTGCAGCATTTTGATCAGACATTACTGGTGTTTCCAAATTACAAAGCATGGTAACGATGAAATCTTGAACTGTAGCTGCATACTTGAAATTTTTGAGTTTTTCTGGCTTATGCTTGAGCATCCATAAAAGTGTAGCACAACCATAGCCAGAATAACATTTGAGATGAGAATCTGGTTTTGGTAAGGAATCCAAAAATTCCGTCTTACATCTTGTATCTTGCCATGTGTACAATGCTGACAAACTTTTTCTAGTTGCTTCAAAACGCATCACAATACCATCTTTCTCTACTTTTTCCCAGGCACTGTAATGATTAATAGAAAAGTAAAAACCTAATTGTAATCTTCAAAAAATTATACAGTTGCGAAAACATAAAATAACAGTTTACATAGTTACCTATCTTTCCACAAAACAACTCCATGCATCTGTCCACACACTCCAATCTTTGTGACATGCCGTAAAACATCTCTAGGCAATCGGGAGACACAATAATGAACAGCTGAAACTATTTTTGGAACATCTTGCTTGTTTCCTTCAATACCTTGGTCACTTGGTATATTAGCTGCCGTATCTTTATTCTGCTTAGCTACTATTTCTTTAGCATTAGGATCGTAAACACAAACTTTAACTGACGTCGTGCCAATGTCCATACCCAAAATGTATTGTTTTTCAGTCATGTTGCACTTACAGAAAAACTATCAAATATAAGTCGATGATTTATTACTTGTAGATATTATACAGACAACTTGACGCTTGTAGTGCTTAGTTCCAATTGCTCGAGCACAGTAGTTCGCGCTTCAAAGATAAGTGGGTGGCGGGTGGTCGGTCTGGTGGAAACACGTCCGCGTCGGCCTCGAATTAGCTATTACGTAAAAGTTTGTTTGTATTTCTTATCTCATTGAGTGGCCGATGTGTTTATCACACACTTCAGGTATTCACTAACTTACAACCAATAAATAACACTTGTTGATATTAGTTGTTGGGTAATTGATAACAGGTGCAAATTGTGTCTGTTTTGGGAATCTTAATGTAAATATTAACATTTCTACTGCTTATATTTCTCTCTCTTGGAATGTTTTAAGCATATCTAGGAAAACATTACCTCTGCAATAATTAATAAATGTGCTTCTGGACCTCCAGTGAAAGGCAATTGGCGGTCAAAGTATTTATTATTATGTTCGCTAGTAGGTACTTACAATAGTGAGTGAGACTCGGTGAGACGATAACCTACGAATCCTACGATGTTTGTTGGCTACTTTTACCGCATGCCGCATTATGTCGGTTCTGTCACATCTGTCACTGTCATATCGAATCGCCATGCGCCAGCTAAACTAAAATAATTTGCACATATCGTAGGTACCTGCTACCTATTCCCGGCCGACAAAACTATAGACAGTTATGTTTATAAATCGTGTCAGCTGACCTACTTTTTACCTACCTTAGCTCCAGGCGGCCGAGTAGGGGAGGGATATTACCACTTTAGCATGATTGTTCCATTTATATACACACTGTAGTGTATCTACGTACGAGGTTTGTTACTAGTAACCACAAACTAAGTAGAGATACTACGTATCTAGTAACTACAGTGTGTGCATCGCATACATGATGCTTTCATTTACGTTCAGATACATTGAGCATTCATTAATTTTATCATCCGAGATAGTGAATGTGTAATAAACTATTAACTCATTTAAGTATCGAATTGACTAGGAGCACCTACTCATGATGTCAATGCTTCTAATAAAGCCACATAGTTCCCTATTTAACATATAAGTATATACATGCCAATGTTTATTAATTTCAGAATCGTCATGGGTAAACCAAAAAAATCTAAAACTTCAAACACAGAGTTATGTGACACTAGTAAACTAATTAACAAAAGGAAAACTCGATCAAATAATGATGTTATTAAGGAACCCAATACAAATGAATCAATTGTACCGACGACCGAAGAAAAAGTAAATATTTATAAAAATAAAACGGAATCTTTACCGAATACGAAGATAATATTTACAGACGATGCATCAGAAGACAAAACAGTGGAGTTAAAAATAAAAACAAAAAAGAATAAGCAAACGTTTCAGGGCGAAGAAGCAGAGGTTAAGGACGAAGACATTGATAATTTTTGTGACGAGCTTGACGAGGAGGATAACGAACAGTTTGAAGATTGGGTTAAACAAATAGAAGATAAATTGCACTCTAATAAAAAGAAAACTTAAAACTGTTTGTAATTTTTCCTAAATATACCTACTTGAGTAGGTACACATTATCAGCATATTATACACCAGTCAATAAAACATAAACACCAGTCAATATAAAACATAATTTACCTTACCTTACCATAAGGTACGTTGAGTACGTTGCATGATTTCGCGAAAACCCGGTGTAAAAACACTATATCTAGTACCTACTTTTATGATTCCAACAAATTCAAATGTTATCTATACCAAAGAATAAATTCTATACTAATAATAAAGCTGAGAAGTTTGTTTGAACGCGCTAATCTCCAGAGTTACTGGTCCGATTCAAAAAAATCTTTCACTAATAGGAAGCTACATTATCCCCGAAGGTTATAGTTTTTATCCCGGGAACGCGAGTGAATCCGCGGGTAACATCTATAAGATATATTGATTAAACTAGGCCTTCACACTCGGACACGATTTGGAACGTTGCTACAAGGTTGCATAAATATGAATGAAATCGATGGAAATTCGAATTGTTTAATTCACCTTCGCCGGATAATTCAGTCCGATGTTAGAGGGGACGCGAGTTTGCTTATGATGCAGTGTAGCCTTGTTGTGCGATGCATAGGTATAGGTAATGAAACTCCCTTACCCGCACGATTACCTTTGTTGTCATCCTGCAGGTCAGGTCGCACTATACTCAGCCCCGGATCTAATTCAGGCAAATTCAAGTTTGTCAGACGAATACACTACTCAGCATTACATCAACTATGCAATGACTGAAACGGGCAGTAGGTATGGTAAAATAATAAACAAAAATAAGTCTCTTTGCATCTTATGGCTGAAATGATGATGATGGATGATATAAAAATATTGGCGGGTGGGAGCGGCTTTTTTCAGTTTTTGCTCCGGCTCGAAAAAAATCAATATCTGAGACTGACTACACTGAATGTGAAAACGTTTGATCATGTTAACGTATGTAAATTATTGATTATCAAGATACATACCCGGTTTCAATTTGTCTAAAATCCAAAGATATTTCAACCAATCGCGTAACCGGCTCTTCTCAGCTAAAGCTACCTTCCGAACCGTGCATTAGAGTCTGACTATTCATAAGTGCCTGTGAAGGTCTATTTGAATAAATAATATTTCATTACGTAATAAAATTATTTTTTTCAGGATAGATTAGTTGGTTAGTTAGATTAGATTACCAAAAAATATTGGACATTACATTTTTTCTTTAGTTCGTAACAATAACGTACAGTGCATTAAAACGTATGACGTTACGTCTTAGTACCTACCTACACTTTTTGAAAAGAGAGATGACGTCACAAGGTGCCACTCCGAACTTTGATGCGACTGCGACTTATCTTTGTAATTTTTTATTGATTTGATAAAATAAAAAATACGTATCCAATATTTTTTGATAAACTAACTGACGTACTTACTAAACAGAATTAATTATTTTTTACCTCTAGTACCTATTGAAACCAAGATTTTTTTTTTCATACATTTTGATCAAGCAAGGCAAGGATGATGTTTTGAATCAAGTTTTATTTGTTTTCGTGATCAAATATTATTGATTTATAATAATTCAGTCTTGTAGTATCTCTACCTAATTTGTGTTTATAGACGACTGGGGGGGGGGGGGGGGGAGTCTCACGTGAAGGTCGATCTAGGTGAAGAAAAACCCAGAATAAACAAGGGTGAAATTGCAAGTCATGCAATTAATACGGCATGATATTTGTATAAAATGCACACCTGCTGAGCAGCCCTGAATAACCCTGATTAGGTATCTTTTTTTAGTACCTACAAATGTTATGATAAAAATATTCACGTGTCCGCGGGTATGTAGGTATTTACATACAAGCTCTCCGTCCAGTAATAAATAATGATAGGAACGTTAGGTAGGTAGGTGCTGCTTAATTTACCTATTTACAGTCTAGAAATAAAGACAGTTGAAGAAGTAAACAGTATAATTCTCTAAAAAACAGGTCGCTCGTAAAATCCTTCCTAATTTAATTTTAAACCGGTCAAGTGCGAGTATAATTTCGCGCACCCGAGCGAGGGGAGCGAGGTATCATGCGATTCATGCGTATTAAAAAGTACTCTGTGTGCGTAGCATAGCATCGTTATAGGTGGTGTCTTAATTAACCACACCGATTAACCGATTATTAAGTATTTATTAATGGTATGTACACCATTATGGTCAGGTCAAGAAGGTGGCAACACTATATTTGATTGTCAAGTGTCAATTTATTTGTTTGACAACGTAACTGTCGGACGTCAAAAAATTTGCACAGTTTAGGGATGTACAAATGTAATAATATATCGATTTTTTGAAAATATATCGATAAATGTAGAGAAAAATATCAGTTAATCGATATTTTTACCTCAAGGCGTGATAACCAAAAAGAACTGTCAAATTATTCAAGATTGAAAAAAATTAACATCGGGCAGAATGACTAGATTTTTTAAATCTTGGTAATCGGTGGGTGATGTGATTGGAGCAGTACGCGATCGAATACATGCGACGTCATATATTGTATACGTATTTACTGAGCTCATGAAAACATATCGAATTTGATATATGGATAGATGGAAATAATTATCGATATATTGAGAGTTAAAATATTGACGATATATATCAATTATTTTCTGAGAAATTATCAATATATCGATATTTTTGTCCAAGCCTAGCACAATTTAGATTTTATGACGTGAAAGAAAACATAGCGGTATAATTTTTCTGGTTAGCAAAATAAATTAAATAATTCTGAAATAATATTACTTTTCTATGGTCATTATATTGAGTAACAGAAATATTTGCCAATGTTCTAATTATTCTAGTAATTGTTTTAGAAACAATGGGAAATGAGAAAAAAGTCAATGAAATGGACATTCCTACAGCCGAGGGAAATCTACTGGAACAACCAAAAGAGGAAACGCTACCGACTAGGAATCCTCTAATGAAAATGCGTACATATGTACTGGCGCTGCGGCCGTGGTCGCTGAGCGCTAGCCTGCTACCTACACTGCTCGGGGCTGCGCTGGCGTACCGGCTTCCCGGTGACCACGGATTCAGTTGGTGCACCTTACTACTCACTTTGTGCACGGTCATACCTGTACACGGCGCAGGAAACGTTGTCAATACATATTTCGATTTTGTAAAAGGAATAGATAATCGTAAGTCAGATGATAGGACTCTTGTGGATCACATATTAAGTAAGGACGAAGTGGTTTCTCTTGGCGCTATTTTGTATCTAGCTGGATGTGCATGTTTTGTTCCCCTGGTTATTTTGTCACCAGCCCGAATGGAACATTTAGCACTTGTTTACTTTGGGGGCCTGTCATCTTCATTCTTATATACAGGAGGAATTGGTTTGAAATATATAGCTCTGGGTGATATTCTAGTTTTGGTAATCTTTGGGCCAGTGTCGGTTGTATTTGCATTCTTAGCTCAGACTGGGAGAGTTGATTGGCCCATAATTTACTATGCTATACCATTAGCACTGAATACTGAAGCAATATTACACAGTAATAACACTAGAGATCTAGAGGCGGATAGTAAAGCTGAAATTGTAACTTTGGCTATACTAATAGGAAGAACAGCATCATATTTGCTTTATGCATTTTTATTATTCACACCATACATCATGTTTGTTGTGGCATCAGTCCGGTGCTCATTATGGTTCTTACTACCAATGCTGACTCTACCTCGAGCATTTGAGATTGAGAGGAGGTTCAGAAGTCCTGATACAATGCGTTATGTACCAAGACAGACTGCCAGGTTGAACTTCTATTTTGGTATGTTGTATATGGTTTCATGTTTGTTTGCATATAGACTACCATTTCTCCTTCGGTAGGAATAAGTTATTGTAGTTTACAGTGTCTTAATAAGTTGTGTACTTATCTGAGCTTATGAAGCAATTAGGACTGCCTTTAGAACAATTGTTAACTAATAATGCTTGCATGTGATTTCTAAATGTAAATGCCTTGGCTCTGATATTTACTGTATGGGACTGACCAGTATTTAAAAAGAAAACAATGATGTAATTGTTTTTCTTTACATCTTTGTTTAAGATATTTTTAGTAAGTATTTTTTACTGGTTTTATCTGCATTTTTCTTGCAATCAGTCCTGAATTACAAGTATCTAATTATATTATTACTAATGAGAATATTACAAAGATGTCACAAATTTAAACTAATCATGTTTACCATTAAATATATGATGATGTCCACAGTAATAATACTGTGGACATCATCATATATTTAATGGTGAAATCAAATTTTATTATTTTACACAATTTGCTTTATGCATAATAAAATAAAATAAATAAAAAATATGTTTATTTATGAGTTTGACTATATTGAGATGCAGGTTACTGATTCTCAACCTTTGTCATACAAATGCTAAGCAGACATGTTTTGAATGTAAAATAAGAAGTTGAATGATAATATCTCATCAACATGTCAAGTTTGTGACCTAAAATATGTACACGCATCAAAACATATAAATAGCTAACTACCTCCTATATAAGGTACCTATTATGATTAATAGTGTATAAAAATATTCATTTGAAATTAATATTTTGGATGGCTTTTGTTATTTTTAAGACAATGAAATCTCATAAATTGTGAATTGACAATAATTTATTTGTTTAGTCAATAAGTTTTAGTCAAATATATATATATTTATTTAAATAATAGTGTATTCCTTCTAATCTATAGGAATACCATATAATGCAATAAGAAAAACAATAATACACAATAATTATTTCATTTTTATTGACATTATCAACATAAGAGACCTCTATTATATAATCTTTATAATATAAAGATAAATTACAAGTCAAATTATTATACAAGTGAGACCATGTAATTTAAAAGAAATGGATTTCATTTAATAAGGAATGCCTGATCTACAAACTGGACCGATTAACTTGGCAGTGACTGGAGAAAATTAATAATTGTTACATAAAATTGTAATAAATATAATATACTACTACAGAGTGGTTATGCTAGTGATAAATTATTATTATCGTGACTGCTATGTATTCCTAGTTATGAAGTGAGAATCCATTTCAAAAGATAACTAATATAACCATACAAAGGAACAAATCACATTGACATTATCGATAATACAAAATCATGTCATCTAACAGGGACTAACTAAACATAATATCACTATATGCAAATAGTAATCAAATCCACATCAAATAAAAATAATTAATTTTCCTAATCATTTTTGCACAAAAATAAGAAGTCTTCAACATTCCATACAATACCTATAGGTTTTATATATTTATTTATTATCTAATGTATACCATTAGTTAGACTAATGCAGGACTAATCAACTCTAAAATCTTAATTACTTGCTCGCTATTTGCGGAGATTTTCTATAAAATGCACGACGATGTTCAGCTTACAAGACTCGCACATACTAAACACATATTACAATATATGTGCGCGCATGTCTCGCCATTTGTAACTTCCTGGGGTCATCATAGTCGTTATAGTAAGGGAAACTGTCGTGTTGATCAAACTTTGGATTTAGGCCAATTATCTACATGTGATGTCTTTTAAAAAATGCTTCGTTTGCATTGCAGTCGATAACAACATTAACCGTCATCTTCAATTGCAAATAATTGCGTACGTATACAAAATTTGAGATGATAGTAAAATGCGAAGATTTAGAAAGGTGAATAAAAAGGGTGTTACAAGCGAAGGTCATAAGTAAATCAGATGTGACGAAAACATATATTTAGGGTTTATGTACCTATCTATACATAATACATATTAGCTGCATATTAAATTCACATCTATACAAATTCCGATAGGGTTTTCGAGTTCCATCCGATTTATGAAACGTTTTATAATAGTTATCAATTTCACGAAACATTCGCACTGGATAACATACTTGGAATAATCTCACATTCATGCATACGGACAATAGTCCATAGAAGGGGTAAAAATCCACCCGATTCGTAGTCTTTATATATGGATTACGTTATATACATCAGACTTTACTCTGTTGGCTTGGTTTATGATGTCGACGCTTTCTTATCGCGCTGCCATTGGTTGATTTTCTCTTTTAGGTCTGTCGCTGAAATAGATTACATTACTTGAGAAAACAATACATGATTATTTAAATACCCAAATTGCGTGTACGTGCAAAGTACGTTCCGAAGCTAGTAAGATGAGTCTTAGTATAATTTCTCATATATGAACAGAACAAGTAAACTGGCTAGAGCAAGAAAGACTGACTTGACGAAAGAATAAAGATTCCTTGTTTGATTGCGGAACCCTAAAGAGATGAAACAAAACGGTGCATTAGTTACCTGGACGTAGCTGGTCCTCTGTGAGGGGTTGTCGGTTGAACGGATCAGTTGCGCTGTTTAGTAGATGACGTAAGATCACCGACCGGTCCATTACCTGGAAAATAAAATCAATATTTCTTTGACCCTCAAGTTATCTCTGAAATTTCACTCCACAATTATTTTTCAATGCCTTTTCAGTCTAATAAGTAGTGTAATTTTAAAATATGTTTTATCATAGGGTTGATATTCATAACCACGATTATTGTGAAATGGCTTACCTTTCCGGAGGGTAGTAGTACAGGGTCAGTCATAAGTGTGTCCATGAGGGGGTCCCTGAACTCCTCCGGAGCGTCAGCGAATTCATCGCTCTTCTGTTGATTCGATACTGAAATGCAACGGAAATAATATTAGTATTCAGTAAATATATAATGATCCATCACACACGCTTTTCCGATTGGTCATTAAAATATTTGCTACTCATGTTGCTTGTATTCGAAATATCAGCAAATAATCTCGAAAATGCAGTGACAGTTAGGAAATCAAAATAATATGAAACAATACTATAAGCCTAGAAAGTGCGAACAATTTACTATAATTTAGAGTGACTAAAAGAAACCGAATCCTCGTATAACAGGTTGCCTTGTATGTATATTAAAATAATAGTAGCTGCTATATTGAAATAGCAAATTTTTTCATACATTTTATTTTGATCGAGGAAGGTTTGATTTATGAAAAGTATTTTATTGGCGATTTCTGGGTAGGTCCCATAGTAAAGTTTGTTCAGTATGATGAACCCAGCATATTTTTAGAAATATGCCATCTCAATGTATACACCGATTATATGAATGAGTATTTTATTTACCAGCAATTTGATATGCATTGTCAGCGAGCGCCTTGAATCGCTCTATTTCCGATGGAGTCTTGATGCAAGACTTCGCAAGCCGTAGTGACGCTTCCTCGAATAGCTCCTTTCGGAATGACCTCTGGAAATCACACATTGATTACTCAAAGTAGAGAAAACACTTTTTTTGAAGACTCGCACAGTTAATCAAACGAATCGAGAAGAACGAAGAAGAATGAATAATAAATAAATTATTACTAGTATGCTACTTTCTATCTATACTTTTAATAAAGCTGAAGAGTTGGTTTGTTGTTAGAACGCGCAAATCTCTACTGGTCCGATTCAAAAAAATATTTCATTAATAGGTAGCTACATAATCCCCGAAGGTTATAGGCTACTTTCTATCCCGGGAACTCAAAGCCGCGGGGAACAGCTAGTAATTAATATGATTGCCATTTAAATGTTATCGATGAAGGTATAAGGTATGTATTACCTCGTCTGCCGCGAGCGCAGCGTGGAACTGCGGCGAGTCTAGATGCAGGTAGATGTCGACGAGCTGGCTCAGCAGCCGCCGCGGCTCCCACCCGTACTTGTCTGGACGACGGACCTGGGTAACACATTAACTAAGATTATATCCTACTAATATTATAAATGGGAAAGTTTGTGAGTATGGATGGATGGGTCTTTGTTACTCTTTCACGCAAAAACTACTGAACGGATTTGGATGAAATCTGGAACACAGATAGTTTATATCCTAGATTAACACATAGGATACTTTTTATCCCGGGAAAACAAAAGAGCCCTCGGGAACGCGGGTGAAACTGCAGGGCGGAATCTATTAATGTTATAGTATTCTTGGTGTACCTCATGTACTCGTATATATGAGGGTGGTGTAGTGTAGGTACCTTGAGGTTTTTGCACTTGGGCCCGCAGAGCTGCTGCAGGTTGAAGTTGAGCATAGAGGCGAGTCGCTCCACCAGCTCGGCTCGCAGGAACGGCTCCTTAATCTCCACCGTCAGGTACTCCAACATGTCTACTGTCTCTCTATGTACGTAAACAATACAATACAACTATTTATTCAACAAGCAGGAATATAATTTTTATAAAGTATCTAAAAAACAGAGTCTGAAGTCAGTTAAGTTCGATCGCTCACTTTCAAATATCCGTGCTGTATTCATAAATTATAAAGAAGTAAAATTTGTAAGGTCCAATGTAGGAGGTAATCTCCGCTGTAAATAGTCTGATTAAAAAAAATCTTTCACTGATTGGAAGCTACATTATTCCCGAGTGCTATAGGCTACTTTTTATCTCAGGAACACAGTTTAACATAGATTCATTGAATTGTAGCCAGCCAGTGAAACAGACAAAAAAACTATTATATAACTACTGTTCTAGTGGTTTGTTGATCGGCTACTACGGTAGGTACCTAGTGCAGTGTAGTTTAGTGTTAGTGTTACCTGGCAAGTGTCAAGTATGAGCGGCACTGTCGCTCGTCCTGCGCCAGCGCCCGCGCGCGAGCCTCGCCCCCGGCCGCGCCCGCCACCGTGCCTTCTTGTGCTTCGTGGATCCGCTTTAGATACTGGAAATATACAACCGATAAGGCACTTATGAATGTCGAAACTTACAATAGGGAATATGCATGAATGTTTTTTATCGCATTTCTTAACAAAATATGAAAATACCGTAAAAAAGATGTCAAAAGTGAAATAAAAATCGGCCAAGAAACACGGAAGATATAAGCAATTTAAACTAGTAATTAGACAGAGAGATCGGACTTAAGATGTGACGTCATAATACTATGTCGGCTATTATAAACTCCATGGTAAATACTGTTTTGCTAGAAAGACATAGGAATAAATGTTTGATGGCCTTGGATATTTTTATAGTAATCCGAAATATTGTTTTTTCTTACAGCTTCATAAATGAATGAGCTATTGTATATATTATAATGTTGATATGTTTATAAAAAGTACCAATAAACCGAAAATATTTTAAACTATTAAATTAGTCGGATTGCTTGTTTCATCGTCTTTACATTGGTGCCGATTCTGTTGTTTACGAACTAAATAAATTTAATCTCACTATATCTCTTTTTAATAGTAAATTTAAGAAAGGGATGCAAGATATTTTAGTCCTGTCAGTTTAATCCGATCACATATTTCAATGTGAATTTAAGCGCGATATTTATTGGTCACGACTATTTACCCGTACATTACGACGGCATGGATTAAACTGACAGCATTAAAAATTTTCTGTCTTTTTTCAATAAGGTTAACTTGAAAGAGAGGTGACTTGTCCAATATTAGTTAAGTTCGTAAACAACAGAATCGAAACCATTGGCAACTAATTATTTGTCTGTCACTGGCAATGGGATCGACTAAACTTAGTTAAAATTTAGTTTGTAAATAACAGTATCGCCACCAATAACAAGTCTACTTACCGTGAGACATTCGTCGAGGAGGAATGTGGTGTCATTCATGAGCATGTTGATGAACTTGACGAACTGGCGGCCTGAGCGAGACTCCTTTACGATCGCCTGCAAGGTAACATGACATTTACTAGGTCATCGATAGCATAAAATATATCCAGGTATTTTTTTTTCGCAGGCACTTCTGAATAAAATCAGCTCAGAAGGTTTATTTGCTGAAAAGATCCGGCAACAAACTGAGTAATTCGTTTTCTAAACAAGCTTAGTTCACAATGCCTTTGAAAAAGCAACAATATACAACTAAAGCTCTCACCTGTTTATGAATCGGCCGTTCCCACATCCCTTTTAAAATGATACTGATGTGGAATCTAATGGTGAACTTATCGTAGAATTCTGTACTTTGGCCTGTTGTCTCAATATCTGTGTAAAACTTCATCAGGGAGCTTGGTAGGGCTGTTTGCGACATCGGATGGTCCATGAACTTCTCATAAACGTTCTTGAGTTTCAGCGGGACAGATAGATTGATAACGAATAGCACTTCGACTATCTTCGCGACGAGGTACGGGTTTTTGATCAAGTGTGAATTGCATATGGCGCTCAGTAGCCACGTTATTATCGGGTCTTCGATGTAGTCTGCTACTATTTGTGGCACGTATCTGTAAGGAGATGAATGTTGACACTACTGTATTAGGGAATTTACCCTGTAAAAGTAGGTGTAAGTGTGGAAATAAATAAAATATTTAATATTTGTTAAAACAATACTTGTTTTTGTATCTGGCTCGAAGGACTAAAATAGGGTTCCTGATGTTTACTTAATTATGCTATAACATACACGAGAAACCAATACTAAAATTAATTATGTACATATTAGAATATGTAAGAACGTTTCTGGCAAGGAATCAATTAAAAATAAATTCTTTACCTATTAATATTATAAATACTAAAATTTTGGATGTTCAACTAAAACACGTGATAATATCTCAACGGATTTGGATAATACTTGGCACGACTTATTCCAAATTCCAATAGTCATACTAGCAGCGAAAGCCATATTCATAGTAATTATAAAAGTGAAACTGAGTTTTTGTTACCATCTCAACGGCGGCACAATCAATCGTGATAAAATTTGATACCCATGTAGTTTATGAAAATAAAATGGCTACTTTCTACCTGGCAACGTAAGTAAAACGCGGGGTATAGTTAGTAAGTAATAAAAAACTTAAAATAATCACTCACTGGACAGCAAACAGCATGAACTCGGCAATATCCTCGACATACCACTCTGGCGTGGCTCTGAAGGCCAGCGCAGTGGCGTCTTCGCTACTAGCAGCGGTACCAGTATCACTAGTATTGGCAGGGTCGCTGCTGCTGCCGCTGCCGTTAGCACACAGCCGCGCCGCGTCCAACTGCCTGGTGAGAAGTGCGCACACAGACGCGTAGAATTGCACGCTACGACGCATCAGCTCACCGTCTAGCAGAGCCGTCTCCGCACATTGTTTTGATCTGGGGGGAAGGCGGGGATAAACTAAAGCGATAAAGGCGATGATAGCTCAGTGGTAGTGACGTCGGATGCCGAGACGAAGGTCCCGGGTTCGAATCCTACAATGAGCTTGAGCTTTCGGTGAAGGAAAACATCGTGAGGAAATCATAGCACGGTGGTAGGGTACTTTGTAGTACCCGCCTCAAGGCTCAAGAGGCTACCACCCTCAAGTTGAAAATCTGTCGCCAAGCACCTTTCGGTGTGTTCCGACAGCTGCACTTGAGAGCCAGTTCCATTGTAGGCTTTGTGTGCCTACCATCATCGGCCACATCATCACTGACCACGGTGAGATTGTGGTCAAACACGGCCTGTGTTTGACCATACATAAAAAGTAAAAAAAAACTAACATCTGCAAATCTGTGTCAACAAACAAGCATACCATCGGGCTGGTGGTAAGCGGTTGTCGTAGCCAATAGACTACTCAATACCAAAGAGGTCCACATAGTACGAAATCTACCAGTTCCTTTCTGGGCTTGGGTGCTTATCACGTTCGGTCCCATTATCACTTATGGTAGGTGAGATTAAAAAAATAATTATCACAAATTTTACACTAGATGTAAAATCAATTCAAATTGAGAATAGCTATTCTATACGAATTTGAACCATATTACAACTAAGTGCCGATACATTTAAATGTACCTTTCTAATAATAATAAATAGAGGAACATTTTTCATAAAAACACGAATAATATTCACTCACCTGTGTAGACGTTTGATCTGCCTGCGCCAGCGCCGCAGTAGCTCGCGGTTCCTGAGAGCTGAGAAACTGTTCCTCCACTGGGGCTCTGCCGCCATCAACTCCTCAATCACCTTCTGCAGATCCCGGAACGCTCTGCAAACACATCAAATGTAGCTTTAGTAGCCAGTCCAGTTCAATTCGCAAGATAAATATCCTGGGACATTCTTCACACACGGTTATCTGATCCCAAACTAAGCACAGCTCGTACTATGGAAACCACACAACTGATATACTACATATACTACTTTTTTTTAAATACCTATACATACTTAAATAAATAATTTCAAGATTCATTAGAATTTAGGTGATGCCTCAAAAGAAACGAGAATACACTGTTATGGGAGGAATACAAAATTAATCCTCATCCTACTTGCCTTGCCGTTATTTAACAACAGTTTTAATTTAATTAAACTTATCGAAACTAAATATAAAGAAATCTCTTTGATCGGTTCAAATTTAACCTATTTATGGTCGTTAAAATGTTAAAACTACCTTAAAATATTTTCAAGAACCTATCTCAATAGCATTAAAGTCCACATTCGCTCACAGTTTGTCAAACCGTTTGAAGACTTACCGGATCCGCCGCTGATGCGTGTGCAAGGCGGGTATTAGCGCGACATGATGCATGTGAAGTGTTAAGAACCAACACACTGTCTGGAACTTCGCTTCCGGCCACTTGTGAGAAGGGTCCTTATCTGTAAAATAACCGAAAATATAATTACCACTAAATACGCGAAACTTATTTCAAAGTATTTTTATGCACAGGACAGAATATTTTATAGGTTTGCCTGAAACGACCATGTTCTTTGAAGGTGATTGATTATAAAGTGTTTAGTTAAACTTGCACTCATAAAATGTGAACAACTTTTACTATATTGCATTTGGAATACTTCCAACCATCTTCAGAACTAACATTCGCAACCAAACTTCAACGAGACATTTTTTTATTCTGGTAAAGTTCAGCATTTATCAATACATATAAAAATAAAGTGCAAACTTTCAGTTTTTTATTTCCAGATTCAGTGAAGACCATTGGAAATAAATCTTGAAATTTTGCACAGAGGGCTTTTATGATATAGACAGGGATAAGAAATAACAGATTTTGCTATTAAGAGAGCTGGTAATAGATTTAGTTTTATCTTTTTTTTAATAGAACTTACAACATAATATTAGAGACAGCGTTATAGCAGGGAAGACCTAGACTAAAGTAAAAAGGTAGTGCACATACTGAGCTGGTCGAGCCAGTCCTGCGCCTCCTGCGCGGTGAAGTAGAGCCTGGTCTCGTCGCGCACGTTGCACCACGAGTCCGGCTGGAACGTGTACAGCGGGTACACGCGGTCCAGCTTGATGCGCACCGACAGCAGCTGCAGCACCGAGCACACGTTCAGCATGAACCCGTCACCTGTTTATTACGATATTCCTTCACTTGATGCTGCGATCATGTTTTATAGTAATATGTTATCAAATAGTAGTATACAATTTTAAAGCGATGATAGCTTAGTGGTATTAACGTTGAATGCCGAGCCAGACGAATGTCGCGGGTTCGAAACCTACAGGGGTAGGGTAGTTTGTAGTACCCGCCTGGCTGGCTACCAACCTCAAGTTAAAAATCTGTCCAAGCACTTTTAGCGTGTTGCTGCACTTGAGAGCCAGTTCCCTTCTAGGCTTTGTGTGCTAACCACCATCGGCCACATCATCACGGACCACTGTGAGATTGTTATCAAACACTATACGCAGTAAAAAAATTAAAAAGGTAGCAAATAAATGGCCCGCCTGATGGTAAGTTATAGACGCGTAACCTATAGACACTTGCAACACCAAGGGTATCAGGCCACTTGTACGTTGCCGACCCTGCAAAAATCTCTTCAAACCAGTCTTCAAGAACCTCATGTTGTGTTCCCTAGGATATTTTTCACACATGTCACTTCACGTGCGCGTGACAGGTCAAACCAACCAAACGACCCGTCAATGATAGGCTTGCATTTGACCACTATCTCATTGCGGTAAGTGATAAAGTTACTTTTGTGACATTGGTTCTAAGCTGACCTTATTGGAAATAATACCTAACACCGTATGCAAGGTGTAAATTGACTGGGACGAGACTGGCGTTGGACTACTATCCAGATACATCTTTGATCGGAGGTACACACGTTATATTTGCGAACATTTGCTCCTTGAGTAATATTAGAAATTCAATTCTTTATTTACTTTATTGACCACTGCAACGTACCTAACTATAATGAGCCCAGTGTTTTAATACTAGCTATGTCAACAACACACGATTAATATGAAGAGAAAAGTAATCATGGTAGATTGAAATTACTGTATTCTATGCTTTAACTTCTATGTAATAAAGATTAGTTCTTCCGCCATAGAGTAGTTACAGCGTCAAAATAACGAAACGGTACATGAATACTTAATGCAGTTTACACAAGTTCACGACAAATTAATTCACTCTATATGTAGTAATGAGTACATGTACAATGGAAGTCAGTGTTTCAAGGCTGTCAATATAATTATGTTCATGAAAACGCCCAAGTAGTCTGTCCCAAGAAATTCGTATTCTGAGAATATTTCGCGATCGTAAACATAAATATTTACCGTGGATAGCGAAGCGGTAATGTAATGATTCAATCAGAAACTTGGAAAGTAAATAATTTGGATAGGCGCCAATATAAAATCGTCTATTAGATAAATCCGAGGTGAGCGACATTTGAACGAAATATGTTGTCTATTTTCACACAGTCATTACTGCGTTGCGGACTATCTGCGCATTCAATGTTAACGTGCGAATTTGTTATTGTCTCCGTTGTTTGTGTTTGGCGAACGCAAACATTTGCTGATTAGTATTTTTAACAGAATTGATATTTACCTACGGGACAAAAAATATTGGTGGAGATATACTAATACCAGATATAGAGATCGCACGCCATTAGTCGTAGATAATGAAAGGAAATTTCACACTGCCAACATGTCTAAATATACTAACGAGCCTAAGATTTTTAGCAATCGTATCTTTTTATCTTGTCTGTCATATGAATTAAAAATAAATTGCGACTAAAAGGAGATGACGATTTTAGTGAAACGAGTCATAGAAAACATCTCATAATAGGGATGATGACTGGATAAAAAATAATCTATTCTGTTTAGTCCGTCAGTTAGGTTATCAAAAAATATTGGATATGTATTTTTTTATTTTATCAAATCAACAAAAAATTACAAAGATAAGTCGCATCAAAGTTCAGTAGTAGGGGGTTGTGACGTCATCTCTTTGTAAAAAGTGTACTAAGACGTGACGTCACGCGTAACTTTAAAGCACTGAATCTTCGTTATTTCTTGTTATCAGAACTAAAGACAAAACATGTGTCCAATATTTTTTGGTAATCTAACTGACGGACTAATTAGATTTTTTTAGTCATCATCTCTATTCCATGTGACTCACCAGCGAGTGATCTCTCATCGGTCTGCAGCTGCGCCCTCCTCTCGTTCCTCTGCAGCAAGGCGGCGAAGTAGTTGAGGAAGGGCTCCCTGGCGTCGGGACACAGCAGGATGTTGTGGCAGATGTGGTGCAGCGAGTCGCGGCTGGCTTCCACCTCGCGCTGCAGGGCGAACGCGAGGCTACGGTCGCCCGACCCCGTCGCGAACAGCCGCTCCGCCAGCCGGGGGTTCTCCTCCGCGAATAATGATATCTGCATGTACAGTTATCACATTTAGGTATTAATCTAGGTATATTAGAAATGCTTTCTTTCTGATGTGTGTAGGCAAATAAAATTCAATTTTAAGTAAATAGACGAAAACTAAAGTCGATGTTCAACAACAAGAAAACCGACCGATAAAGTATAATCTTAAGTAAGACTCTCCTACGATGAAATGATGAGTTTCCTACGAAAAGGGCCGTTTCCTAGGGTGAACATCGACCTTAATCTAATAAAGAGAATTAAAAATATAGAAAGTGCTCGTTTATGCACTAACAGAAGGCTGGCGGCGGATAAGTATGAATTGAGAACAAAGACCAAGCTCCGAACTGGCTATCATTCCATTTTTTCGATGATGTATTTTCTCAATCACCTATCGAGATCAAGAGCATCAGGTACAACTAAAACACGGACTTAAGTCCGCATTTACTCTTAGAAACCGTGGGGTAATCTGGTGGATCTGACAACCTGAGAACTCATATTCAGAGACATGTGAAATGCGACACTGAGCCCGAGTGCAATGTCTAGTTTTTAGAAGAGACTCGCATCTATATATGTAGTGCGTATCCTGTATGCGCTTTTTACTTGGTGACTAATTAACATTTTCCTTATTTACTAGGTACCTACACAACACTTCCTTGAAAACGTCTGTTTGTCCTCATATTTTGCCGTTGGACGAAACCAAGGAATAACTATTGTGACAAATATAAATAATAAAACTTCATCATCATGTCAGCCGAAAGACGTCCACTGCTGGACAAAAGCCTCCCCCAAGGATCTCTACGGTGACCGGTCTTGCGCTACCCGCATCCAGCGGTATATAATAATAAAACTTAATTAGCTTAAATTCCAAACCACTTAATAGTGCAGTACTATGTAGACAATGTTTTTTTGCAAAGATAAAATATGCAATGTCCGCGTGTTATCAAAAATAAAATGGTTATCCAACAGTTGTATGTAACGCAGCGCTGTAGTTAACGTAAACAAGTTGCGTAACTATAGTTATTTAGAGAAAATGTTATGTAAGGTACGTAGAAATAATTAATTGAAAAGGTATAATTAAAATACCGTTGCGCAACGGGCGGTTTCATTTTTGGTGAAATTTTGCGAAGAGTTCCGTTATATGTCGCGGCATGTGAACCCCGCGGTCAAGGTTGTATCATTACGCGTAAAATAAAATCTTACAATAAAAAAAATAGGTACTACAATGTTATTGATTGGTATATGTGTCGTGTCATGACAAGGTAGTGTAGAGTTGTTAAGTTTTGACAGGATCAGATCAAAAATCAAATTAAATTGTATTCATCGCATTCACATTTCGTAATGATGTCCAAAAAGGACCTTAAAAACTTGTCGGGGAAATATGGCTATCCAGTTACCATTTGAACTCCTTACACATGAGGTCTTGGGTAGCTCTTGTTAATTTAATAAAATCTTTTTGATAAATTAAATTATAGGACAAGGTAAAGGACGATGATAACGCGATGGCGAGGAAACTATCTAGATAGATCTACTAATTCTACAATCAATGTACCGCATGTGATATCGTTCAGTGGAGCGATCTCGTGTCACGCTATTAAGCTGAAAGAAAATCACTTTCGTTGACCTGGTATGGTTAGTGATGATAAGACCAAATTTGATGAGCAAGTCGAGCCAAGGGAATTGGCACTCGACGAGTTATATTTATTTTTATCTCATCACTAACTTTTCCCTATTTTATCCTCTTAGGGTTCGTCAATGACATAAACACATAAGGCTTAGGTGATCAGTCAGGGAGAATATTTGAATCATACCGCAAAGAAGGGTCCAAGAAAGCTGACACGCGCGATCTCCCTCCCCGGCGCAGTGGTTAGCGAGGGCGGGCACAGGCTGGGCAGGCGCGCGAGCAGCTCGCACACGGGCCGGCGAGCGTGCCGCGGGGGCGCGCGCAGCTCGCACAGCGCCCGCAGCGCGCGCAGCGCCGCCCCGTGCCCGCGCCCCGCCAGCGGGGACACGCACCGCCGCATCTCCTCGCGGATACCCATTACCAGGGGTATGAACACCTGTACCAGACAGGTGCCAGAGGGGCATTATCACCGGATTTACTACACACATAAGTATCTAAAGACTAGCTTTCCGGCCCGCGGTTTCACCCACGATCCCCTATTTTACCCCCTTAGCTTAAGTAATTATAGCTATCTGCACGCCAGATTGCCCAGTCCGTCCGGCTGTGCGTTGATCGATCAGTTGGTGAGTCAGTCAGCCAGTTAGTTTCTTCTTTTATATTTATTATAGATAGATGCAAGCCATTGTTGCAAGGTTCATGTGCTGTGCTATCTACCTGTGCCCAATGCCCATTTCCCTAATATATTATTTTCATGTGTTTTACTGACATAGTCTTAGTGGAATTTAATGTTCTGAAATAAATGTATTATAGGCAGATAATTTATTCCATGCTTTTCTAGACATGTTTATAGAATGAGAAAGTAACATTACCTCCTCGAACACTTCCTTGTCCATGTACGTGGCCAGCAGCAGCTCGGTAATGAGGCCGCTCGGCGTGTTGCCGATCAGTATGTACGGAAGTAACGGCGACTTTTTGCACTTCTCCAGTTCGAACCTGCCCTGAAGCACTAGCACCAAATGATTCACTACTAAAGTTCTCAAACTCTGCAGTAGATCACTCAGAGGCGGCTCCGAACATTTCTTTTGATGGTCTCTTTCATATTGGTAGATATTATTGTAGAATCTTAGAATATAGCTAACAGCTAGTCCCTGCGTGGGAATCGTCTTTGGAATAGGCAGTGAGGGTGTGGGGCAGTCAGATTTGTCGGCGTCGGACTCCGAACCGAGGGGTCCGCTCGTCAATGTGTCATCTCCGCAATCTTCATTCATTCTCTTTGAAGTTTCGGAAACGGCAATTAGTTTTTGGTTAAGAGGATCTGATCCATCCGCAATTTGCAGGATGACATCCATCAAGGCTTCTGATGTTAGGTCATTTAAACTTATTTTAGGATTGTCGAGTAAAGCAGCTGCAACTGATGGCACGAATATTCCTCCTAAAACAAAGAGCTTACATGAATCCAATACCAGTTGGGTACAAAATTTATTGAAATGTGTCAAAACAATGAATAACAATAAGCATGTTAACTCTTGTGACTCTAATTTTAGCTGGGTATTCAACCAGGCATGAATCAGAAATATTATACCTATGCCTACTTTGATCCCAGACATTTGGTGTCAGTGCTATATGTATACTTTCCATTTTAACCATCTGTCACCTCATCAGTACAGTAACTCTTATCAATCCTCTATGCAATGTATCTATCTACTTTCATAGATACAAACCTCCCAATTCAGACATGATTTGGTCAATTAGCTGATTTAAAGACATAAGTAAGAATTTGATCATGTAATGTTAATGAACTGTACCATGAAATCAAGAAATTTATTCTAATCTATAAGACTAACTAACTATAAGATGTATTCACCTGCACAATCTTCCGACCACGACACCTGCAGGATCTTGGCGACAATGTGCCGCAACTGTTCCTCGGTGAGCTCCGTGCAGCTGACTGTGCGCGACCGGTATATCTTGCGCGCCGGTGACGCCGTCACATCATTCTCTTCCACCTTCACAAACAACACAACATCATGATGAGAACTAGCTTTTTATCAGAATTATATGTAATACTACTTTTAGTGACATGGTGCAGATTCTGTTGTATACAAATTAAACTAATAATAGTTACATCACCTCTCTTTTATTTAAACCTTATTGAAAAAAGATAGCAACATTTTGAATGCTGTCAGATTAGTTAATGTCATTGTAATTTTATTTTAATTTGTAAACAACAGAATCGGGGCCCAAAGACTGACTCTGCTGAGATCAGCTCAAGATATGAACACAGGTCCAAAATATCCCTGGAATGGGCACAGTGCAAAATTGATAATTGGATTGTTTCTGTTATTGTGAAAAATATGTTGCTCACAATCACAAGATTTTATTGAATGTAGATGCATTTTTCAATTAGATATGTACAGCACAATAAATAAATAAAATATCACTACAAAACAAGCTACCCTAATGTTACCAGTTGCTGTATACAACTTTGAGTAAGTTAGAAGTGCAGGTAGCTAGGCTTTATACGATGAACCTAATAAATATTTCAATAATAATTGTAAACATAATATAATATACAAGTGTAACAATGGACAAAGAGGTTATTAGGAATATTAGTTATGGTTAGTGATAAAGTAAGAATACCTTAATTTTAGGTGGCATTATTGCTTTGTTTGGTAAACCAAATTACACTAAATTAATGCTACATATTGATTATAAAGTCTGCAGTTTATTACAGTTCTGTCGTTTTTCCTTGACCTTGTGTTATAAGTAGTATTATTATTAGCACAAAAGAACAAATATGTAATTAATTTGTTATTATCAAGGGTAGGAAAAGCAATTCATCATCAAATACAAACCTCCATGGGTTCTTGCTGTGGTTCAGACTGTGAATTTCTTTCTGATACATCATCTACTTCCATAGAAAGTGAACGCCTCGAGCAACTGGGTGATGCATTAGTAGGCCTTGGCCGCACTGGGGATGGCTCGGCAAACTGTGCTGGTGATATAGACCTTGATGTGCTGTCCTCTCGAGTGGACACACCTTCTGATCCACCCACTGTAGACTGTGGTAAGCTACCCACCCTCACTGACCCACAACTCAACAATGTGTCATCACCCATTGAATCAAAGCTATTGTACTGCCTAGTCTGAGAGAGATCTGTCATTTTGGTATCAGGCATTTCATCTAAAAGATTATTGTCTGCTTTTTCCGTCACAATCAACCCATCTGCTGGTATTTTAGACTGATCAGTGACTTCACTCTTGTCTCCGTCGTAGCTTGGCTCTTTGTTGGTATTGGCGGCATCGGGAGTGTTCGGTTCTGTGGAGCCGCGGGGGACTGGAGCGGGGGACACGCGAGTGGGTTGCTGTGGGATCTGAGCGTCGGGTGAGGGCATCGAAGCCCCGGGAGTCACAGGAGGGCTGGCGGGAGACGGGGCTGAACCTGCGCCACTGAGGACGGCCAACCGCGCCAATCGACGTCTTCTTATCTGCAAAGAGCGGGCATGAGGTCCTACAGCACGTGCGAGCGCCTGGTACGCACGCTAAAGCTATACACCGACGCTTTGTTTTGTTACGAAATTAGATTGGCCATACGCAGTACGCCAAGTTTCGTTTACAAAACAAAATTTTCACTTACCTCCTCTTGACTCAGTTCACTCATGATGTTAGATAATTCTGTACACGTTGAACGATGTCTACTAATCTCACTGTCTCTATTAATTTAGTCTCAAAATTCTGATTAAGAAAGAACAGCAAGCCACACAACGACAAGTCAGTCACCTCGCTCAGCTGTTTGACGTTTGTGCTTGGCAGAATGACGAGAAAGTATTGAAAATACACGCGTCATCCTTGTTCGAACTCTAGTTCCAAGAAGATATTATATTGGATTTAGTTTTGCTGCCTAGACATTTTTGTCCTTTTCTTTTTGTATAGTGTATGATGAGACAAAATACTGATTTACTGATCAGATGAATTTGTTTATTATCTGTATCTGTAGCAGTCGGTACAGTAAGGAGGAGCAAGCAAAGAAAGGCAACAAAAAGTACACACTGTTTAAGGGTTGCCAGATGCCTCAATCGTATTTTACGGACTACTCCGTCCCGTCCAATCATCAACATATTCCTCCAAGGTATAGGGTAAACGTTCGGTTGGAGCGCGAAATAAAAATTTTCGATAGATCAATTGTCGGTATGAAATAAAAATAAAATTCCAATTAATGATCATTTTTTCAGATTTGTAGAACTTAATATAAAATCAATGGATGGACGAAAAAGGAAATAAATTACAACTCCATATCACAGATTTATGAACTGTTCACGATAGTAGCAAGCTAGATCGTACATACCGTACTGTACAAGATGTTATCAAGATCTAGGGATGATCCGTGGATTATCGATTATAAACATACTTCTTACTAATCGATATTCCGCGATGATGAATTAGAGCGATAATGGCATGTTTTGGAATACAGCCTATGTTACGCTTACGACAAAAATAAAATTAGATGAAACATTTCGTTCGAAAGTTGCAGTTTCATATAAAAGTGAATTTTAAAATACTAAAAATCTTTGTGTACCTATTTCTGTAGAGGATGGCAAAGTGAAACTCGGGAAAACTACTAAACACTGTATTTTAACTATTAAAATCTCTTATTTTTAATTACACGTCTTTTATATCGTCCTCGTCTTACGCTCCTTTTACAATGATCTCCATCTTTTTTTATTTCCTTAAATCTAACCAATCACCTTACTCCTTTCTCTCTCCCTTTCACACCTTTCATCTTTCACTATTTCCATTTCATTCGCTCGCTCATGTTCCATTTCATGCATCCTACACTCGGCCGTCCTGCTTCTATGTCTGTCCTCAGACAACAAGGAAACAAACAATGAATTTAATCATTATGCAATGTTTACATAATATGGCTTACAACTACATCTTAATATTAACTATAGGTTAAACAAATTCAAAGGACTAATTCTTAAGTGGTTACATTTATTACAAAATTCTTACTAATTAATGATAACAATATCAAATTACCTTAGCAATTACATTACCTCTGAAAACAAACAACTAATTAAGATACAAATATCTTACTGCATATGTAGATATATAAAAAAAAAAACACAACTTGGATGTAACAGAATATAATCAAATGATATTATGATAAGGTTGGGTAGGTAGAGTGAGACATACAGAAACACAGAAACATAGAAACTTACCTATGAATCACTCTCCAGCTCCTCAACTATGTTATCTGGCCATTCTTTCATAAAATCGGCTGAGCTATGAGTTCTTTTAGGACCTTCTTTAGAATCATAAATTTTCTCCACTTCATATCTATCCATACCTTTTACTTTAGTTACTTTATAGGGTCCAAGATATTTTGGTTTTAACTTCATACCCACTCCAAATTGAGTTCTTTTAATTGCGACTCTGTCCCCTTCCATATACTTTTTACTTTCCCTCCTACGCTGATTAAAAGTGGTTCTGTTTTCATTTTGAACTTTGATAATTTGTTCCTTTGCTTTCTTCCTCATCTCCTCTCTGTTAATAGCAAATTCGTCTCTATCTTCTTGTAATAAAAATTCATAGATTTGGATGTCTTCCTTGTTATTCATCTTGGTACCAATAAGTATTTCAAATGGTGTGGAATTTATACTTCTTTGAAACGTACCATTCAGGCACCTCTGTACTTTGCTAACATGGCGGTACCACAATGTGGGGTTCTCCACACATAGCTTAGTTAAAATTGAGATAATCACCCTATGCACCCGCTCCACCTGTCCATTACCTCTGGGCACACCCGTGGTAATCTTGACATGCTTGATACCTTCTTCTTTACAGTAATCTTCAAACTCCATACTTGTAAACGCTGTACCTCGGTCAGTAATGACTCTATTGGGATTTCCAAAGCATTGTTGATGTATTCTAAGTTTATCCAAAGTCTCTCTAGTAGTTGTACTTCTTGTAGGGAACAACCAAACAAACTTGGTGAATGCATCCACTATAGTCAGTATGTGGTTATACTGTTTCTTTGTGTCCATCATAGGCCCAATATGATCTAAATGCAGAGTATGCAATGGTGTCTCTTCTTTCTCAATTGGATTCAGGAAACCCTCCTGCTTCCCACGTTTTCTCTCAGCCAATAAGCATGGAATGCATGTAACAATAAACTCATCAATCTTCTTAGATAAACCTTTTATGTAATAATCTTTGTTGATTATTTCCATCATTTTTTTCTTTGAAAAATGGCCGTTCTCGTGCACTCTCTTTATTATCTCGGTGTCCATACCACGAGGAACAACAAGATGCTTCTGGATGCCTTTGTAAAGCAAACCATTATCCACAAAATAATCTTCATAGTCCTTCTCATTCAAAATTTTCATGATTGCCTTCAAGCCAGAATCATTTTCCTGCGCGGTCTTCAGTTTTGCATGCAGTTCATTTCTAATAACAGCAACTACGGGGTTTCGGCTGAGGGAGTCAACATGTTTCATCCTGCTGCCTTCCCGGTGCTCGATGGCAAAATCGTAGTCTTGCAGCAGTAATATCCACCGTGCTACTCTTGTTGACATGGCCAAGTCCCTCTTATTCAACGTCATCTGTAATGCTTTACAGTCAGTTACAATTTTGAATTTTATACCAAACAAATAACAACGAAATTTCTTTATTCCCTCAATAACAGCTAAAGTTTCCAATTCATAGCTTGTATAGCGGCTTTCAGCATCACTAGTCTTCCTACTCATGTAATGAATTGGATGTAAATGTCCGTCATCTGGGCTTTGTTGCATTAAAATAGCTGAATATGCTAAACATGAAGCATCGGTGTGCAATTCAGTAGGTAAATCTGGGCAATAAATCTTTAAAACTGGGTTACTGGCTAATTTACTCTTTAACTCCTTAAATGCTTCCTTTTGTTTCTCATTAAATTCAAACATACAGTCTTGTTTTAATAAATCTGTTAATGGTCTCGCGATACTAGCAAAAAAAGGGATAAATTTCCTGAAATAAGATGCTAATCCCATGAATGACTTCAATTGCTTTGTATTAGTAGGTTGAGGGAACCTTACCACAGCATCCGTTTTGTCGGGTGATGGTCTTACTTCTCCATTCTCCACCACATGACCCAAGTATTCAACTCTCCGCTGAATCAACTGCGATTTCTTCCAGTTGATTTCCAATCCATATTCAGATGCTACCTGCAGTACCTCAGTCAGCCTTTCCACTGCCTGAATTTCATCCTGTGCAGGAATTATCAAGTCGTCAATAAAAGTAATCACAAAACCTCTAGCTATCTGCTCTCTGAAAATGATATTAATGAACCGGGTAAAAACTTTAGGACATATTGAAAGACCAAAAGGCGCCCTCAGAAACTCATATTGTCCCGTCTGAGTAACAAATGCGGTATAGGTAACGGAATCTTCATGAACAGGTAAATGAAAATAACCATTTTTTAAATCTAATGTGCTAAATACTTTAGCAGATGACAGCTTATCAATATGATCATTAATCACTGGTAATGGGTACTCATCTTTGACTATTTTCTTATTTAACATCCGATAATCTATACAGACCCTAGTGGTTCCATCCTTTTTCTTTACTAACACTAATGGACTTGCATATTCTGAAAAACTCACCCTGATTATTCCATCTTTAAGCCACTGGTTTACCTGACATTCAACTTCTTCTTGTTCTTTGTAAGCTAATCTTCTAGGTCTCTGGGATACAGGTATGTCATCTTTCAGTACGATCCTTAATTGAATAGGTGCCTCCTTCGTCTTATTAGGCACATATGACTGCACCAACCGTCTCACATGTTTTTGTATGTCTGCACTCACCTCTGAACCTATAAAATCAAAATCAGACACAAAACACATTAAGTGCTGAAGCCACTCTTCGTTAGAGGGCAAAAACCACACTTTGTTATTGTCCATTACCATTAACACATTACGCAATAACTGCTGACCTATTATCATAGAAAACGGCATTATATTATTATCAACTATATAGAAAATAATGTCTTTATAACACTGGTTGTCAACGCACACCGTTGTGTTAAACTGTCCCAAGCAGCGAATGTTATGCGAACCGAGTCCCGTAAAAGCAACCTCACTGTTGACACACTCCGGCGCACCTAAGTCATTGTAACACTGTAGTGAAACTAAGTTTACTTCACTGCCGCTGTCTATAAGCGCATTTACATTCTTGCCGTACACATTAATTATCTTCATTGGCTTCTTATCCATGTTTTCTATTTTGTTTTCAACAATTTCATAACATGTTTTCATCTCGTCAGTACTGCCAACAGGAACACACGAACACGAGGCGCGTTCCGAGTCTTGTGTTGTTGACTTCACGCACATAGACCCTTTTGTCAAAATCGCCGATGCCGAAGTCGATGTTGTTCCGGCGCTGGAACGCGATGCGTTCCTCTCATTGCCAATGCTGCCAACATTCGTTTTTGATGAAAATCCGCCATCTTTGCCGCCGTCGTTCCTTCGTGATCTCGAATGACCTTCATTCGGGCATTTCAATGCAATGTGGCCAAATGAGTTGCATTTAAAGCACTTCAAACCTTTCTCACGATCTGGGCATTCTGATGAAGTGTGACCCATTCCACCACAACTATAGCACCTTACACGATCCTTGTAGGCAGGCTTATTTAACTTATTTTCGACATTTTCCAAGTTTTTCGTCATACTAGCCTTCATTTTAGCTCCAATTAGTTCATAAATTTTTAATTTTTCTTTTAGCTCGGCGTAGGTTGTGGCACCGTACAACATCATTTTATTTGTCTCTCTATCAATTATTCCGTCAATAACATATTTTATCGCAACGTAATCAGGCATTTTTCCTCGCTTACCGAGCTCTTTCATCACAAGCATGTAATCGATACAGCTCTCATCACGCCGTTTCTTTCGACTTGCCATCATCTCATGAATAAGCTTAGAATCAACAGAATCTGGAAACTCCTTACAGATAGCAGTTTTCAGGTCTTCCCATGTTTTGTAAGGTCGTTCAGCTTTCAGCCACAAAGCGGCCGTGCCGGTTAGCGAACGCCGCGCCACCAACAATTGTTGTAATGGTGACCAGCCAAAAATTTCAGCATTATCTTCCACGTCTTGAGTCCACCGAGTTACAGAATAAGTCTTGTCCTTGCCATCAAAGTTAGGTATTAAATCCGCCGTCATCTGTAACATATTTCCCTGTTTCGTCACCTCCTTTTCACCGTCATCGAAGTCAAGTTGTCGGCTGTTGCGTCTTTCTTTCGGCATGTTGGTTTATCGTCGTAATCTTGCTCCAACAAAACCGGCGTCTTGGTACAGCACGTACGTATCGTCGTAACCGCGTGGTGACCACGTTGTCTCACGCGCAACTTTTCGATTTTTCGAAAATAGATCCCGGACGAGCCCCCAAAATGTAGAGGATGGCAAAGTGAAACTCGGGAAAACTACTAAACACTGTATTTTAACTATTAAAATCTCTTATTTTTAATTACACGTCTTTTATATCGTCCTCGTCTTACGCTCCTTTTACAATGATCTCCATCTTTTTTTATTTCCTTAAATCTAACCAATCACCTTACTCCTTTCTCTCTCCCTTTCACACCTTTCATCTTTCACTATTTCCATTTCATTCGCTCGCTCATGTTCCATTTCATGCATCCTACATTTCAATCATTTATTAACTCAATAGTAAAATAATGTGAAAAATAGTTGTAATAATCATTAAATCAACAATAAATAAATAAACAATGTCAACCTCGGCAGACGTGATGAAAAGTATTTATTTCTGAACGTACATTGAGTGGTCAATGGCCGCATGATGTATTGATGTTTACGTTTTTTGGTTAAAATAAAAATAAAACTATAAAATAGTTTCTAGCATTTAAATTTAGCTAAGAAAAACTGAAAACTGTTATCATAGAATGTTAAGTATTATTAATTATTATAATAATTGTATAGTCATAAAATGTTTGTGTTTGTTTCGTAAACCATAATGTAGGGATTTGTTTTTACCGTTTAATTTACTTGAAGAAGTTGTTGAAGGAAATTATTAAACAAAATGACGACATATCAAGTATCTGAATTGGTCTCTGGGTTGAAATCCCGCCATGCGGAGACTAGACACAAAGCTATCCGTGAACTGCTGTATTTTACCAAAACTGATCTTCGGGAGATGTCTACAGAGACCCTGACACAAGTGCTCGATGACTTCAATCAGCAGATACACTCTATGACCTCTAGCTATGACATAAACGAAAAGAAAGCTGGTATTCTAACTATTGGTAAGTTTCTAGGTTAATAAAGCGCTATCCACACATTTCCGGGTCAGGGCTATCCATGTTCCGAGTTGTTCGTTATACTATGATGTATCCGGACGCGGCTGGTAGCGCTTAAGTTAGAGGCAGTCACAATTATTGCGAACTTACAAAGATAGTCTTTTTGTTAATTAATTCTTTTAATTTTAAGTAAGTATGTTAAGTATTATTTGGGACTAAAAATAGTATTTATAATGATCTTTATTATCATTGTTGACTAATACAATATAATGTAGGTATAGGTGTAAACTATAATCACATTTATAATTTTTCTAGTATGTCTCATTGGTGGAGATACAGAAACCACAAGGACTAGAACTATTCGCTATGCACATTACTTGAGAAATGTTTTCCCATCAACTGATATGAATGTACTAGAACTAGGAGCTAAGACTATGGGCCGTTTAGCTGGCACACTGGGTATAAAAAGAGGTGAATATGTTGAACAAGAGATAAAAAAGTCGTTTGAATGGCTGGTAGAAGAACGAAATGAAGGCAAAAGACTT
The DNA here is from genome assembly GCA_963555595.1 of Tethea ocularis. Classification (NCBI taxonomy): domain Eukaryota; kingdom Metazoa; phylum Arthropoda; class Insecta; order Lepidoptera; family Drepanidae; genus Tethea; species Tethea ocularis. Next base: position 8,000,805 of record OY741970.1, read on the forward strand.
TCTGCCGTTTTCATACTGAGAGAGCTAGCTATTGCTATGCCATCTTATTTTTACCAACAAATTAATGGCTTCTTCAATCACATCATGATAGCATTACGAGACCCAAAGGAGCAAATCAGAGAAGCTGCAGCGAAAGCACTGAGAGCTGCATTAGTTGTTACATGCCAGCGGGAAATACCTGATCAGAGTAATAGGGCTCATTGGTACATACAATGTTATGAGGAAGCAGTGACTTCATTTTCTGATCAAATGGCCAGAGAAAGAGGATTAACAAGAGATGATCATGTCCATGGTGCACTGTTAATCCTAAATGAGATACTGAGATGCTCAAATGCTACATGGGAGAAGAAATATACAAGTTTGATGCAGAAACTTGATTCTGAACAAGATACTTTGGATGATATTACTCCACTCAGTTCGAAATGTGGTTCATGGTCGTTACAACATTTTTCTGATGAAAACAAAAATCAACATCCAGCCATTTATGAATCCAGTATATGTAAGAAACTGGTTGTTGAGGAATATGAGAAAATTTGTTCTGGTAAGCATCTTACTTGATAGAACCTATTAAATAGATTATTCTTGGATGTTTGATGATAGCATGGTTGAGCTAAAAAAGGTGTATGTTTGGTAGTGACTTCAAAGGTTTAAAGCTATTTTATGCACATTTAAAGTTATAATGAGATCTTAAAATTAATAATGTTTTTGCAGATGTAATGGCCCAACAAATATCAAGAGCTCAAAATGTACATCAAATGCTTCTATTGATGATGCCACGATTAGCTGCCTTCAACAGAGAATCATTTGCAAGGAGACACTTGAAGTCTACTATAAATCATTTGATCACATTTCTACAGGGAAGGGAAAAGGAAAAAGCAATGGCATTCACAACATTAGGCCTCATTTGTGTTGCAGTAGAGTGTGATGTCCAGATTTACTTGCCCAGAATTATTGAAATTATCAAATTAACATTACCTGTTAAAGATACACCTAAAAAACGTAACAGTTCAGATACCCCATTATTCAACTGTGTCACATTACTTGGATTTGCCATGAAAGAAAATATTGCTAATGAAGTAAAAGAATTATTGGATCCAATGTGTGCAACTGGCTTGAGTCCTCAACTCACTACATGTTTTAAAGAACTCAGCCATAATTTGCCTTCACTGAAGAAAGAGATTACAGATAGGTTGCTTAATATGTTGTCTTTAATCCTACGCAAGAAACCATATGCACCAAATAATGGTGAAAATCAAATTGTTCATATGTTCACATCGGCAATGTTGGTGGAGCCACATGACGCTACTAAGTTAGTTTTAGCATTACGCACCTTGGGTTCTTTCGATTTCGAATGGAACAACACTCTTATGTCATTCATAAGAAGATGCACTGATCACTATTTATTGAGTGAACAACAAGAAATTCGCATTGAAGCTGTAAAAACGGCTGCGAAATTATTGATGAAGGCCGTCGAAAGGTGTTCACAGACAAATTCACGCACTTTGAATATGATAGTGGATGAATCACTCGGCAAACTACTGTCTGTAGGAAGATCAGATTTTGACCATGAAGTCCGATATAGAGTGCTTGAAATATTTTCCAATCCTATATTTGATCAATACTTGGCTGTTGAAGAGCATCTCAACTGCCTCTTTGTTGCTATTAATGACTCCAACTCTGATGTGAGTGAAATAGCATTATGTGTAGTTGGAAGATTGAGTAATATAAATCCCAGTTATACCACACCTACACTGCGTCAGTTATTTGTACAAGTACTGATGGAATTACAACATTCAGAATCAAATCGTAATAAAGAAATATCACTAAGAATGGTAAATAATATAATTTCACATGCACCAAGGATTACTCGGCAATTTAGTGATACCATCTTAAAAGTTCTTGTGCCAAAGTTAAAGGAAAAAGGGAATAACTCTACAATGGTGTCAACAATACTCAAAGCAATTGGAGATTTGGCTGAGGTGAATGGTGGTGGAAATAATTTAGATCAATGGTTATCAGAACTGATGTTAATTCAGCTCGAGATACTTTCAGATGTTAATCAACCAGAGAAAAGAAGTGTAGCTCTTTGGTCTTTTGGTCAAGTAATAAGTGCTACCGGCTATGTGGTAGCACCTTACACGGAATATCCACATTTAATGGATATGTTACTTAACTTTATGAAAACAGAACAGCAATCTCGAGAGAGGCGGGAAACAATACGAGTTTTAGGTCTTTTGGGAGCTTTGGATCCATACAAACATAGAGTTAATCAAGGGTTGATTGATTTTCAAACAGTGTCTACTCTCATACCTGTAACAGATTCTACAAATGATAATTTTGACTCGAATATATGTGAAATGCTTGTGAACATGTCACCGTTAGTTCTGGACGAGTTTTACCCCGCTATCGTACTAACTTTGTTGATGAGAATGCTTCGGGACTCTGCTCTTGCTCAACACCATAGGAGTGTTGTGCATTCGGTGACATTTATATTCCAAACCCTGGGATCTAAATGTGTTCCGTACATATCACGAGTGACTCCCAGCCTCTTGTTCGTGATACGCAATACAGATAACAGCAACTTCCGTGAATTTCTGTTCACTCAACTTGCACAGTTGATATCTGTAGTCAAAATACACATAAGAAACTATCTGGAAGATATATTCGATATAATCAGGCAATATTGGACCCCAAACAGTCAGTTGCAGCCTACTCTGATAATGTTGGTGGAACATATAACGGTCGCAATAGGGACTGAATTTAAAGTGTATCTTCGAAAGATAATGCCAAATATATTGAGGGTGTTGAAGTATGACACAAGTAAAGACAGATTTTTAACTGAGAAGCTGCTGTTAACTATCCAAAAATTTGAGAATAATTTGGACGATGTACTTCTTTCGATAATACCTGCCATTACTGGGCTATTTGATGGCAGAAACATCCCTACATCAATATCGAAACTGGCGATGGAGACTATCGAACACTTGTGTATGTATTTATACTTCCGACCTTACTCTGCGGTTATCATTCAAGCCCTAGCTAAAGTGTTGGACAATAACCCTGTTTTGAGACCTACGGCCATGGACACACTTTGCGCGTTGATCGTGCAACTCGGGAGGGAATATATAGACTACATACCAGCAGTAGACAGATTGTTGTTAAAGCACAAGATACAATGTCCGAAGTACATAGTGCTAGTGACGCGTCTGCAAGTGATTTCCACACTGGCATCAGATGATGATTATTTAGATGAGACACGATCAAGGTTGCGGAATCAGAAGAATGATGTGAGTTTGGGTTAAATAATCTAAGGTAGGAATTGCTAAATAGGGGAATAGTGATAATAATCTATTTTACTTTGTAGGTTGTAGCCAACACTGGAGATATACAATCTGTCCAGAAACTGTCGATAAATGTTCAAAATCTGCGAAAATGCTGGTCCGTGCGTAACATCATATCTAAGGAGGATTGGATCGAATGGCTGCGTCAGCTGAGTATGGGCTTTATGACTGAGTCTATCAGTCCGGCTATCAGGCGAGTAATGATCTAGGAACTCAGTTTTAATATTATGCCACATTTCAACATTTTTTTAGCCATGAAATTAAATTTAAAGTCTGTGTGACCAAGCCTTTTTCACTAGACTGATCAGCATAATGCCTCTTTTAACATCACACTTATAGAAAAATCTAAAGAATAAGAGTATTCAATCTTTATATCTATCCTATACAGGGCATGTTCAACTTTATCACAGAACTACACACAATTGGCAAACGATTTATTCAATGCAGCATTCACATCATGCTGGACGGTTCTTGACGATGGACCTCGGAGGGATCTCGTCGCTGCACTGGAACATGCCTTGACAGTTCCAGACTCTCCTGAAGTGGCACTAGTAGTTTTGAACTTAGCTGAATTTCTTGATCACTGTGAAAAAGGGACACTCCCTATTTCAATAAAGTTATTAGGCGATACAGCTATAAACTGCAGAGCGTATGCCAAAGCGTTGTATTATAAGGTATGTATGATAATTTACTTTTAGGTACGAATAGAATTATTTCAAACTGATCTCTTTAAATTTGTTTTGTTAACAGGAAGAAGAATACCGACGAAATCCAACTACGCAGGTTGTTGAAGCTCTTATTCATATAAACAACAAACTACAGCGAAAAGAAGCCACTAATGGCTTATTAGAAAAAGTGATAACGCAAAAGAAAAATGGCGATTGTTGTCTCAATGTTCACGTAAGATGGTACGAAAAGTTAAATAATTGGGAGCAAGCATTAGATCTGTATAATAAGAAATTGGAAGTGGAACCACAGGACGAAGACTCGAAGCTGGGAATGATGAGATGTTTGGAAGCTATGGGAGAATGGAGAAAGCTTTACAACATTCATAACGATGAGTGGGATAATATGACAGATGACACTAAAAAAAAGTCTGCGAAGATAGCTGCAGCAGCGTCATGGGGATTGCAAGAATGGGAGTCAATGAAAAAGTATGTGGAATGCATTTCTGAGGACACGCTAGAAGGTTCCTTTTACAGAGCCATTTTAGCTATCCATGAAGGCCTGTGGCCTGAATCCCGACATTTTATAGATTCAGCCAGAAGTTTACTCGACCTAGAACTAACAGCTGTTGTTGGCGAAAGCTACCAAAGAGCGTATGCAACGTTAGTCAACGCCCAACTTCTCACAGAATTAGAAGAAGTCGTAACGTATAAACTCGTCGAAGAGCGAAGAAGTATTATAAGGAAAACTTGGTGGGCGAGACTGCAAGGCGGACAACGATTAGTTGAAGATTGGAGGAAAATGCTGCAAATACGTAGCTTGGTGTTGTCTCCTCGGGAAGATTTTCAAACGTGGCTAAAATTCGCGTCGCTATGTAGGAAAACGGGCGCTATCAGTCAAGCACACAAGATAGTTCTCTCAATATTAGGATGTGATCCTGTCACCAACCCTGATGTGCTGCTGCGAATGCAAGATCCAAGAATTGTTCTTGCTTATAGCAAAAACTTATGGGATGTTGGGAACAAGCGCTACGCTTATGACGTCTTGCAGAGATTTGTAGATAACTCAGAGCCGGATAGCGAAGAACAGTGCAGATTGTTGGCACGCTGTCATTTGAAGCTCGGGTCTTGGTGTGAAGCTCTACAGGAAGTCAATGAGCTGTCTATCCCTGAAATACTAAGAAATTATGCGGCAGCAACAATTCTTGCTCCTGATTGGTACAAGGCGTGTCATGCTTGGGCTTGCATGAACTTCGAAACGGTTCTTTTTTATAAGCAACAAGATAATATATCAGAGAGTAGTCTCGCAGGTGGTTCTGGAGACAAGAAAGTTTCCAGAGTCGATTTTATCAATACACATACCATACCCGCTATAGAAGGGTTCTTCAAATCCATCAGTTTCTCAAATGGTAGTTCATTGCAAGATGCTTTGAGACTGCTTACGTTGTGGTTTGAACATGGTCACCACCCGGCAATATATGATGCATTATTTGAAGGTATAAGACAAATTGATATAAGGATATGGTTGCAAGTAATACCGCAACTTATTGCTAGAATTGATTCTCCAAGGACTTTGGTCGCTAAGCTGGTCCATATACTACTTATAGACATTGGAAAATTGCACCCGCAAGCGTTAGTGTATCCATTGACGGTTGCTACAAAGTCGTCCTTTGTCACGCGTAAGAATGCTGCTAATTATATTCTAAAGACGATGTGCGCGCATTCGCAGAATCTTGTGAACGAAGCTGCAGTAATATCAGAGGAATTGATCAAAGTCGCTATATTGTGGCATGAACAAGTGTATATAGCGCTAGATGGAGCTTCCAGGTACTTAATTGATTGGAATTAGGTATTAAAATCTATAAGGAATATGTTATTTACAAGTCTTTTTATTTTTAGATTGTACTTCAGTGACAAAGACTACAAAGAGATGTTTAAAACGCTGGAAAAAATGCATGCAATGCTGGATAGGCCACCAGAGACACTGAAGGAGGTGTCCTTCCTGCAGGTGTATGGAAGAGATCTTCAGGAGGCACATCATTGGTGTGAGCTTTATAAGGTAAGACAACGCGCTATAAAACCACTGTGTATTATGATTATGCTTTTTTCGAGACCTTTTTTCTTTATTTTTATCATCGCTGATGATCATAGGCTTAAAAGTAAAAATAATTTACCTACAGGAAACTGGCGAAGATAGATACCTGAACGAAGCTTGGGACCTTTACTACCACGTGTTCCGCCGTATAGAGTTGCATTTCCGATCTCTGACGTCACTCGAGCTGCAATACGTCAGCAAGAGACTTCACACGTGTAAGGACTATGAGCTCGCCGTGCCGGGCTCGTATGTTCCCAACGAAAAAGTTATAAGGATATCGCATATTCATAGTCATTTGCAGGTTAGTTGTTCTTTGAATGTTGTCAGTTTTTGTTTTTATATGATTGCCGCTTAGAAATAATTTTGCAGTGTTTATTGCAGGGTAATAACGTCATTAGAATTTGGTGCATAAATTCCTCTAAAAAATTTGGTATTTTATTTCAAAACAAAGTTCTCATCACCTCTCAAAAGTATCATGGCCTTATTCCCATTTTAAATGTTACCTTCATAATGATTACTGCCATCGTTGTAAATTTAAACAAAACCTAATTTGTCTTTATACAGGTAATAAAGTCCAAGCAGCGTCCGCGTCGTTTAACAATCCAAGGGTCAGATGGCAAGCAGTACATGTTCCTCTTGAAAGGCCACGAGGACTTGCGTCAGGACGAACGTGTGATGCAACTGTTTGGCCTCGTCAATACTCTCCTACAGGCAGACACCAATACTTATAGACATGATCTCGCAATACAAAGATATGCTGTCATACCTTTGTCACCTAACTCTGGACTGATTGGGTGGGTGCCTCAATGTGACACCCTGTATAACTTAATAAGCGATTACAGAGACAAGAAATCAAATAAAATGGCCCTAAATACGGAACAACAAATCATGCTGCGTATGGCGTCTGACTATCATAAATTGATGTTGAAACACAAGGTGAGTAAATATGAACAAGTGATAAACTTATAAATAAGGAAGCATGCACTTCAGTCGACTAGTTTTCATCACAATCGATTGTCGTGCGTTGTCATCGATTGCCCTCAGTATGTTTGCCTTTAAAAATACCCCGAAACGTAATTCCTTTTTTGAAACCGTCTAACACTCATAACATCACCACAGGTGGAAGTATTCGAGCACACCCTATCACAAACTCCTGGCAACGATTTAGCAAGGCTATTATGGTTAAAAAGCCCATCTGCAGAAGCTTGGTTCGAGCGTCGCACGAACTACACGCGGTCCCTCGCAGTGATGAGCATGGTCGGCTACATCCTCGGCCTGGGAGACCGACACCCCTCCAACATAATGCTGCACAGGGTGACCGGCAAAGTGCTTCATATAGACTTTGGAGACTGTTTCGAAGTGACGCAGACGAGGGAGAAGTTCCCAGAAAAGATACCATTCAGATTAACACGGATGCTCATCAGTGCTATGGAGGTTAGTGACATTTTGTTTTCGGGATAGATTCTGATACAAGTCAGGTCTTATTTCTGGTAATTTGTCGCCGTCGATGATTATATTTTTAATTTTCTACATGTATTTGGTGTATGTTTTCGTCAATTTCATTAAGATATTTCTCTTCAACTTATCATAGTATTATCTTATAAAAGAGCCATAAAACCGGACAAGGGCGAATCTGACTCGCGCATCGAGGGTTCCGGAATTTCCTATGGTACTTTAAATACCATAGACTTCTTACAGGTTTTCCTGTAATCTATAGGTACAGAACTATCTGTATTTTTTTTTATTTTTGGCCCATTATTTTCGGAGATAAGGGGTGGGGGGTATGGGTCAATGTTCGCCTATTTTCTTAAATAACTTCAAAACGATTTATCTTAAAATTATAAAAAATATATATTTGAGATCCTCACAATGTGCCCTTTCATTTGATATGGCACACAATATAGTTTGCAAAACTATTTTTTTAATATTTTCTATTTTACCCCCTAAAAGTAGCCCCCATGTTTGAAATTCATTTATTTACGTAACACGTCCATGTTTGGGTCACCAACATACATATGTGTACCAAGTTTCAACTCAATCCAGTCCAATATTTTCGGACAGACAGACAGACGCACGAGTGATCCTATAAGGGTTCCGTTTTTTATTTCGGATTCCTAAAAATAAAGCATATAGTAGTAGTCAGTCACTGACTACTACTTAAGAACAACAAGCGCCTAAAACGCAGTAGGTAATTATAACAAAGCGCATAAAACTTATTTATCATATATGTATACAAATTAAAACTCCGTAATGATCGGACACAAAATAATTACTTGTATGATATCATTCAACTAATCCGAATTGAAACCTTGATCTTAGAGTTTTCGGTCGTTAAATTAGCTCAATTCCTTTGCATAGACCGACTACGTCGACTGATGTTGATTGTTTAATTGACCCTTTAACTGTTCAGTTAATCCTTTGATGATTTAACGTTTGTATCAAATCGGTCATGTTATGCAATATCTCAAAAGTAAATACTCGATATTGTAAAAAATTAACTTCTTTTTAGCTAATTGCTTTGAATGTAAGTACCTATATGTTTAAAATATTGTAATATCCAATCAAGTCTACTATATTAACTAATATAAATTTACTCCTAGGTGACAGGCATCGAAGGCACATACCGCTTCACCTGCGAGTCCGTAATGCACGTACTACATAAACATAGAGACAGCGTCATGGCGGTACTAGAAGCGTTTGTATATGACCCATTAATCAACTGGCGACTTGTGGACAACGACCACCGATCCTTGACGGAATCGTCATTCTCATCAGACATAGACTCCTCATATACCCTTCCAAGCAGAAGTAGGAATCACCTGCATTACGAGTCGCTAGAAATACCTCCCGAAGCTAATCTTAATAAGCGAGCATTGTCAATATTAAATAGGATAAGGGATAAATTAACCGGCAGAGATTTTCCAAACGTCGAAGCCGTTGTAAGCGTCCCAAAACAAGTCGACCTACTGATCAAATTGGCGACAAATAATGAGAATTTGTGTCAATGTTATATAGGTTGGTGTCCATTTTGGTAAAATGTTTCATGATACAAATTAAGAACCTATTTATTTATATTATTACGAAAGTGAGAGTTAATATTATTTATTATTGTAAATGAAAATAAAGGATTTGTACTAATCCATATGTTAGTGTAAAAAACACATTTTATATAAAAATAATATTTTGTACTAATCGCATTAAATGCTGATAGTTAATAAGAAAATTGGTTATGTAATTTGCCGATTTGTTGGAATATTGATTTTTATTTTACCATATGTACCTTCTTCCTGAAATTTGACTGTTATTATTTTTGTTCTTTATCTGCTGTAAGATGGTCATACTATTACGATGGTTGTACTATTTACTTATAATTTTTGTTGTTGATATTGTTTACGATACAGATGAATGACTCGCTTTGAAATGCTAAATGTTTTTATTATTTAACAGTATTGTTCAGTTATTACCACCGCATTTAATAAATATATAGTTATAACCCAGCCGACACAAGTGTACTACTTTCTAAGTTTCATAGATTTTAAGCGAACATTGCATTTACCGGGCCATTGCGAAAATATGCCTTGCAAAACTAGTGTCGACGAAATCAAAATTGTTTATTTTGCATATTACAATAACGAACGAGAGTTTCAAACCTCATATGCCTACCTTTAGTCTTGTTATAATAATTCTTATTAGTGTTCCTAGTCTACCTTTTGTTTAGAAATCGCTGTCGCTTATGCATGCTTATGCTAATGTACGACAAGGCTTAGGGGTATTCCCTTTAGTAAAGCGATCCACGGCACTTTGTTTGTAAGCGTCGCACTTTCACAATAACTGTTTGGGTGTCCTTTTACGTTTGTTACTTTTTGTTAAAAGCGATATTCTGTACATTCAAATCATACTAGTTTAAGTTAAGTGTATATATATATGTGAGCAATAAAAATTGTCCAAGTCTTATTAAACTGTTTTATTTCACTCTCGTAATATTTATTGCATTATTTACGACACTCGCCTTGCACCAGCAAATGTTAATGTTCTTATATCACGTCACAATTCTCAATCCGTATTCGCTTACGTCACGATACTGTCATTTTTGTAACTGACGAACGAAAGCGGTAAGATTTTGGACAACTTTGTGCATAGGACCTTATCCATCGCTGGTTTGCTCAAGTAAATGTCAATGTCTCCGTTGGAACCACAGAATTCGCTGAGCGTTTGTCTGCACACTCCACAAGGTGCGGTGAAGTTCTGTTGATGGGCGACGACGACTACCACTTTGTACTTGAGGTAACCATCACTCACTGCCTTCGCAACGGCTGTTCGTTCCGCACATAAAGACGGTCCAAGCGTAGAATTTTCTATATTACATCCTGTATACATCCTTGAGTCATCTTCTGTGAGTATTGTAGCTCCGACTGGGAAGTTAGAATAAGGACAGTATGCTCTTTTCCTTATTTCGGTCGCTTTCCTCAGTAGTGTCTGGATGGTTTCGCCTGTAAATTATATCGTGATATGAACTTAATCACTTGAGCTTAATTGTTTTATCGTGTTAAGCTATTATCAATATCATCTACAAGATATGAAATGGGGCTCTTTTATCATCATTTGAAATAATTGTAATCCTTCTAAAGGTCAAACAAATTGAACCTTAGATCGAAGCTCTGAGTACATAGGTAGATTTATTGATAAGGGAGGGTTAATAGGTATAATCTACCCCAGTAGAGATGACATGATGTATTAATGCTGACAAGGATGATTAATTATGTTTTAATTGATTGTATAGTCATAACATGTCTTATTTCTGTTGTTTATTTTTCAACCTATTGTTGGTATAGTTACATTAAATATTAGAATATTATTATTTATACTTTATCATTTTGTAGATATTTTAGTTCAATATTAGTTTACTTTATGAATAGAATAGATACCTAACATTATAATATAGTGAATTAAATTAAGTAAAACTAAAAACTACTTCTTTGTAAAATAAAAATATTATAAAGTAACAATTTGATTTGATTTATCAAACTAGATTTTAAGTACAAAATTAACTAGGTATACCAACTAGGTTGGTTGGTTGGTACCTAACGCTATTAAAACGAACTGTCTATTAGGTTTCAGACCATTCCCATTTATTTAATTTCGTTACCTTCATAGTAAAGAACGTTTCTAGGTCAATATACGTAATATAATTTAAAAATAGCTTACCAAGAACTCTGTAGTAATTTAGAAACTTTAATATTTTCATAACTAATAAACAAAAGTGCACAAAACATTTTCCTATTTATAATTTTTTTTTAAGTATCACTCGCGAGAAAAAGAATAGAAAATAACAAAGAAAAACTTACTCAAAGAACTAAATTCAACAATTTCGTAGTTATCCATTGAGCGGGAGTTTGATCGTAATTTGAAACTAGCGGTAAGCACGTCCGGCACTGGAAGCGGTCACCGGCCAACTGATTACAGAAAACGATCGCTGCCTTGATTAGATATTGTCTTTTATGATTCAATGTCCTCTGTAAGAGATTGTTACTCTTTGAAAGTATGCACTGATGTGTATTGAGTTTAATCACAGTTTGATGCTTTCTTTGCGCACACGCATGAGCGTATAATTACTGACAGGTGAGACAGGATACGGACAAGCGGAAGTAGTTGGCGGGAAAGGAAAGCTCACTTTTCACTTATAGGTCATCCAGGCAATATCCCTTTAGGTACACGTAGGTAGGTTAGGTATCGCGGTAAATTATGAAAACTAAATCCCACAGAATGAGAAATAGTAGGTAAGTACTACTAATAATACTTAATTATACCTATTTGTATTTATCATTTGATAATGAACCTCAACCTCGGTCAATACGATTATGTGTATGGTTTGGTATATCATGTTCACAAATATCGGGTAGACATACGGAAATTATACTTCTTTCGAAGTATTTTATCAACCGTTATTAATGCATTTGGGATATATTAGACCATATAATAATTCCTATTCTATGGTATCCGGTGTAGGTACCTCGATCCGTTTACTCGAGTAAATTGAACTTTATTGAATGAGAAACTAAATTGTTTATAGCGTGACATCGATAGCTGAGTAAAGACTATGAATGCAAGGGCGCTGCCAATGCCAGCCTCCTTTCTTTTTACAATAAATAATAGGAGTGGCATTGTTTCCTATATAATGGAATGTAACAATACCTGTCGTTGGTTATTTGAAACGATATCCTTAGATACATAGGTAACTACCTATTACAAAAGACTGTGTTATGAAAAGGCCGCTTGTACGAATTTGGATGCGTTATATAATATTTTGATATGCGCTGTGACTAAAGAATAAAAAGTTTTAGTAATTAAAGTCAAATACAAATAGGTATCTATAGCTAACCATGTGGATTGAATTGCAAGCCCTGGTATTATTATAAATGTTATCTTAGGTAATAGGTATACATAGTCGGTAGGTTTTTTATTGGTTAAAAAAAGTAATAAACTGGCTTTTATGTGGAATGGTTTGAACTAGTTGAAAGCAATTCTTATAACATCCAGGTTTTAAGATAGCCTAGGCGTCAGTCTTTCTATTATATGACGGAAGAAACTGACGTAATAATTATAACCAAGGAGGATATCCTGGGATTTAACTACTCATGTTTTAATTGTCTCACGTAAGAAGGGGGAAGGGTCCCAAGTATCAGTGAAATAACTATGTAGGTACTTACTTAATACTCAGTAACATTGAATCTATATTAAAAATAACGGCTGCATATAAAAAAACGTAGGTATAAAAACAAAATGCATTTATTTGAATCAACAACAATTCTACTGTGTACATTTTCTTATAACTATTGAAATCTTAGTATGAGTAGCCATATATCCAGTGTGTACTCTTGTAGTACCTATATACTCTTACATCTGTGAAGCATTTATGGGATATCATTTTGTGATTCGCGTATAAGATGTATGGGAATAGATTACTGTATGTATTAATAAGCATAATTTAAAATCATACTTTGGTTCTTTATCAATAAATAACACAGATTTTTCTAATTATTGAACCAATATACAGTTCCGAATTCAATAGGAATATATAAATCATATAATCAGTCATTCGCCTCATGCGCAAATCACAACGTTGTGACAAAGGTTGAAACAAATTAAAACGCAAAAAGATTTCGTTGTTAATTCAAAATTGGCTGCGAGTTGATTCGCAATGGATACCCATAATAATTGTTCACTAGTACTACTACATCGATATAAGTATCTAAATACTCGGATTCATTATTAACCATAATATTTACACAAACAAATATAAAAACACTTTGTCAAAATTTACATAAAGGCATTTGTGAAATCATATTTTCATATCGTCACTGCGCGTGCGAATCCGCGTAAGATTGAGCGACTTATAAATACCGCGTAACAGCAAAAAAAAATGTATGGCAGGTTCCAGCAGCCTGGTACACCAGCCGATTCTAAACAAGCGTTTATGCACGTCTGGCACGATATTAATTTTTTTTTTTCCTGTTACGTGGTATTTACGTTGATCTTACGCGGATTCGCAGGCGCATGGACGATATCATTTTTTATACCTACACCCCATTTATATGTACCTACTTCAAGTCATATCAAAGTAAACCTTATAATTGTATGGACAACAAAGTTACACTGGGTTCCAATAATATAGCCACATATCGATCACATACAGTCTTCCTTCTCATTATGTAGAATACCAAACATTTTATTCACATGTACTATCAACAAAGTTGAAGCATGATCACCTTAAAGGTGTGTTTTGCGTGCAGTGACCAGCCGCTACCTGTGTCTCACACAATATAACCAGAAAACGCGCTTGTCATAAACTAGTAGATTGTAATTGTCAGTAAATAGTCTAAACAAAAGATTAGGTACGGTAGAAAAGGTACGTAACATATTTTATTTTATACATACATTCTAATATATTTATTAGTGCTGTTGAGACTAACGAAATCATATTATAAACAAATTATAAAGCTCATATTGGCAGTAGCATAGAGTAATAATATACTACGTACAAGCAGTAGTTATCAGTGTAAGCCAATTTTTTTTAAATAAGCTTTTCTATACAAAGTGGTATTTTTAAAATACACCATTATCTTTATCATAAATTGCCGTAATAAAAAACTATGACACTACTATTTGTACACGCAACAAACGCGCAATACCCTAAACTATATTGTTATTCTAGTTATAAAATTTTATTGGTGGTGTTGTGTTTTATTGTTTTAGAATAGGTATTACGACGTCGTCTATTATATAACTACATAATATTTGTTATACAAATGGAAATAATGAGAAATTATTCAAATAAATAAATATCAAGTGATAAGAAGATAGTTTCAACTAATATAATTCCATAAAAACGCTTATTTCTAAAACACTATTTTGTCGTAATGTTAGTAAAGGTTGAGATATAGCTGTACATGAAATCGCGTTTTGTGTGCTCACCACCTTCGGCCACATCCACATCATCACTTCATAGTGAGATTGTCAAACGCAAGCCTATTAAATGTAAAAATACAAATAATTCGTAGGAACAAATAAAAAATGCCGAGTATACATTTAGGCGACTAATACATTATTGTATATCTCCCCACTAGTATTTTAGCCACATCGTCTTGTCGAGATTATGGGCAAAGACCAGCCTGTCCAGTAAAAAGGACAGACGCGGAAGGAACAAAAATAAAATCGGTATATTTCTACCAAATTAAAAATCTACCAAAACGGACACCACCCAACATAACACTGACACAAGTTCTCATTACTGGTAGCTTGTTGAATCAGAAGATGCACCTGTTTCTGAACGGACACTGTCTCATCGATGTGAGGAAAATCGCGACCGGTCAGTTTGTCTCTCACCCTATTAACTATAGCTAGGGCTCGTTTATTCAAGTTGGTTTCAGCCGGTTGGTCCAAAGCGTCATTAAGGCCTATGTGAATCCTACTTCTACTGGGTTGTGGTGAAGAGGCTGGGTCCGAGATGTCCGCATCGGCTCTGGACCGGCGTCCGGCGTCTATAAGCCTCCAGTTGAGGAGTGGGTCGTAGACGAATGCTTCCAATACCGCCATTACACTGTCCTTGTGTCTATGTAACACTTCCATTACGGACTCGCATGTGCGACGGTACGTGCCTTCAATACCGGTTACCTGTGGGAGGTTATATTATGTATAGTTGTCATTTTGAGGCAAAATATACATTATACGTAGTCATGGACGCAATTGACTCGCTTGGTACAATTCTACATTAACGCAATGTATCAATGAAACTGTTGAGCAGTAGCTGTGAATCTGAGTGTCACGCATCGCAATTTTAACTAGGCATTATTAACTGATTGACAAGGCAGTTGGCGCAGTTGGTTAAGACTCCACCTATCACACCGCTGGTCATGGGCTCGATTCCCATCCAGAACAAACATTTGTGTGCATGAACATGTCTGTTTGTCTTGTGTCTGGGTGTAATTATCTATTTACAAAAAAAAGTAGTATATCAGTTATCTGGTTTACATAGTACAAGCTCTGCTTAGTTTGGGATCAGATAACCGTGTGTGAAGAATGTCCCAGGATATGTATTTATAATTTAACTAAGTACTCAATTTCCACGCAATTGAATGGTACGAGTGCAAAATGTGACAAGGCATTGTAAATGAATACAAGTGTGGTCTCATGTGGTGCATAACAAAGTGACTAAGCGGCGAGTTCAGGCCGTTGTACCATAAACCCTCGTTGCGTTAATTGAACGTCAATGAGCGATGCGTGCGTTGCCGTCGCAGTGAGACGATCATAACAAATCATAACCTACGTCTTTTATTTCTAACAATTTAATAGGAGCGTTTAGATTACTTTTTCTCAACACTCCCGCGTCCTTTGAGGCTCAAGATATTTTTGAATATTATATTCTCAGCGACCTTACTTCACCTTTTATAAAAATAATTCGGTATCTTTTATTTATACATGAACGAAATTCTTTGGGTAATTTTATTCCCAATTAAAAATTACAACAACTTTCGATGTTCACGAAATACTATTGTATTGCCTGAAATAAATTAATATTAAAATTACTATACTTAAACAAAATTACCTCCATAGCATTAATCAGCATCCTCGTCAATCTGAAGGGAATTTTCTCGGGGAACTTATCCCGAGTGACGGCGACTTCAAAACAGTCTCCAAAATCAATATGCAAGAACTTTCCAGTGACTCTGTCGAGCATTATGTTGGAGGGGTGTCGGTCTCCCAGGCCGAGGATGTAACCCACCATGCTCATCACCGCGAGGGAACGCGTGTAGTTCGTGCGACGTTCGAACCATACTTCTGATGATGGACTTTTGAGCCATAGTAATTTAGCTAGATCGTCGCCCGCCGTATGCTCTAGAGCGTGTTCGAATACTTCCACCTAAAAGACAATGTTGGTTCATAAATAACGGCACATTAGGGTCGCGGGTAACCGTTGGTTGCGGGTAGCGCAAGACCGGCCGTCGTGGAGATCCTTGGGGGAGGCCTTTATCCAGCATTGGAGTCTTACGGCTGATATGATGATGATTTTTACAAGTACAAACCTTTTGCATTAGCATCAACTTCTCTAAATCTGACGCCATTCTCTGCATAATCCTGTGCTCAATATTCAAGAGACACTTCCTCTTCTCCCTGTAATCTCTTATCAATGAGTGGAGAGTGTCACAGTGGGGCACCCATCCAATCAATCCTGAGTTCGTCGACAGAGGTATCACCGCATATCTTTGAATAGCCAAGTCCCTCCTGAAGGTATCCGGGTCGGCCTGCAGGAGAGTGTTGACGAGGCCGAATAGCTGCATAACACGTTCATCCTGACGTAAGTCCTCGTGTCCTTTAAGAAGGAACATATAGTCCTTGCCGTTGGAACCGCGGACGCAGAGGCGGCGCGGCCTCTGTTTTGATGTTATAATCTGTAGAAAAATTATAGTTAGCGACGTTTTTGTTTTTGACGACTGTTTTTTATTTCAATATAGGTATCAATCTAAACTATCAAACGGCTTATTTATTTTGAAATTAAGTACTTAATTTTTAGAAGATTACCACTCAAATATTAGGCCCGGTCTCCATCAAAGCGAAAATGGGCATAAAAAATGTATTTTCATAGAAATAAGCTGCAATTAATCCGCTCGGGAGTCTGGGTTTTAAAATAAGCAGGTGAATAATTAACGAAGTTTAAATAAGAGCAAATTTTAAATCAAATTATGGGACTACTAGCTTCCACCCCGGTTTTACCCGTTCCCGAGATAAAAACTAGCTCCATATCATAGGCAATCTGCGTGCGTGCCTAATTTTATCGCGATCGCTTCAGTAGTTTAGGCGTGCAAATCTGAAAAACAAACAAACTCAATTTCGCATATATTATAAGGATTTGATATTTAGATACCTTCAGACTGCTCTGTATATGAGCTATACGTATGAGATCCTGGTCGGGTATATAAGAGCCCGGTACAGCAAGCTCCAGGTCACGACAGTTGAGCAGCCTCGGGGACACGTACTGCAGCTCCAGTGACGTCAGCTGAGGCAGCTGCCGGCTGATGCGGCGGAACACGTGGTAATACAGGTCCCAGGCTTGATTCAAATCGCGGGTTAAGTTTGATTCCTGAAGGAGATTACAAAGATTACTCAATTCAATTAGTTTGGTATTACTCGGTATTAAAAATAAATATAGATCTCAGTAAGTTTTATGTCGTTATTTATATTTTTTAATTTATTTATATAAAACAACTAGTCATACAAAATAGAGAATGGATAAAACAGCGCGTTTAACGAAACTAGTTTAACTAAAAAGATATTTGTAACAAAACTGATCAAAAACAGTGTAAAGGTGGAATTGTTAACAAATAATTCTTGCATTTTATATATTACGTCAACTAGCTTCCCCCCGCGGTTTCACCCGCGTTCCTGGGATGAAAAGTAGCCTATGTCTTTCTCTATATCATAGGCTATCTGCGCTCCAAATTTCATCACGATCGGTTCAGTGGTATAGGCGTGAAAAGGTGACAAACAAATTCACTTTCGTATTTATAATATTATATTATATATTATATTATAGTAAGGATTTCAAGCGCTTGTATTATTGTTTCTTCCTAAGAAGAAGTATATGCGAAAGATTATACTTTTATTAATTGCTATGAAAAATAGTATAAAATGAAGCTTTTGTTTACCTTGTAGCGGTTGCACCACTCCAGCGCTTCACTTAGATCCCTACCATAAGTCGTAGTGAACGACACTTCTTTCAACGTTTGTGGACCTCTCTCTAGCATCGCGTGCAAAGGCTCCAAGGACTTAAACATGGCGTGGACGTCGTTCTCACTGAAGTACAGCCTAGACGCCTCTTCTAAAGCCTCATGCCACTGCTCGTGCCATAAAATGGCCACTCTTATAAGCTCCTCAGATATCATGGCCGCTTGGTTAACTAAGTTGCTCGAATGTGTACACATTGACTTCAAAACTTGATTCGCAGCATTTTTCCGAGCAACGAAAGAAGACTTTGACGCCACAGTCAATGGATAAACAAGCGCTTGAGGATGAGATTTACCTATATCTATCAGAAGTGAATGAATCAATTTGCCGACCAATGCTCTGGGCGTGTCGATTCTTGCGATGAGTTGGGGTATTACTTGAAGCCAAACGTTTATTTCGATCGTCCTGATACCTTCAACGAGAGCCTCGTGAACTGCCGGATAGTGTCCGTAGTCGAACCAAAGCGTCAACAACCTGAGGGTATCCTGGAGGGAACTGCCATGAGACAAGTTTATAGACTTAAAGAATCCCTCCACAGCTGGCACAGTGTGCAGTTGAATACACTCCGGTGGCGGTCTCTTTTCACCTGAGTTAGAAACTGTAATATTCGTTTCTTGGTGCTTATAAAATAGCACAGTTTCGAAGTTCATATACGCCCACGCGTGCCATGCTTTATACCAATCAGAGGACAAATCCGTTGCCAACGCGTAGTTTCGTAAAATTTCAGGTATTGAGTGTTCATTGATGCCGAGTAAAGATTCGCACCAAGATCCCAGCTTCAAGTGACACCGAGCTAACAATCTGCAATGTTCAGCATCGCCAGACTCAGTATTGTCTACGTAGCGCTGCAGTTGATCATAAGCCAATTGTTTGTCATTAGCAACCCACAAATGTTTGGCATATGCCAAAGTCAATCTCGGTTCGTGCGTAGGTAGCGGCAAGTCTCGGTTTTCGCTTGGATCTATACCTAACAACATGACTAATGTCTTATGCGCTTGTCGTGGTGCGCCACTCTTTCTACAAAGTGACGCAAACTTGAGCCACGTTGCCATATCTTCTTGAGGTGTTAATACTAAACTGCGCACTTGGAGAATCCTACGCCAGTCTTCGACCAATCTCTGTCCACCTTGTAATCTTGTCCACCAAGCTTGTCGAATGGATTCCCGTCTTTCGCTAACCAATTTGTAAGTTATCACTTCTTCTAGCTCAGCCAGCAATTGAGCATTGACTAAGGCGCCGTAGGCTCTTTGGTAACTCTCGCCTGCGACGGCAGTTAGTTCTGAATCAAGTAGAGTACGCGCTTGATCAATAAATTGTTTAGAAGTTTCGAAACTCTCCTTATGAATATTGAGGACGGCTCTATAAAATGCACCGTCCTGCGTATTCTCTGGTAGGAAGTTAACATATTTGGCCATTGAATCCCACTCTTTCAGACCCCAAGCGGCAGCCGCAGCCAATCTTGCTGCCTTGAATTTCTCTTCATCAGACATTTTCGTCCAGCTTTCTGAGACTGTTTTGTACAACTTGACCCATTCTCCTAAAGCTTCGTAGCAACGTAATTCACCAAGGTAAGAGTCCATATCAACCGGGTCTATGGTTAACTTTTCACCATAGAGGTTTAATGCTTTCTCCCAATTGTGCAGTTTCTCATACCATCTGATTTGCACTTTCAAATTAGCATCGCCTGCTTCGCGTTGAGCCATGACTCTTTCAAGCAGACCTTCGGCGGCTTCCTTTTGTTGCAGTTTGTTATTGATATGTATCAAAGCCTCTACAACTTGTGATGTTGCACCATTTCTAAATTCTTCTTCCTGAATAAAAATAACAACTTTTAACAAAAATTACTATAACCACAATTAGAATATAAAAGTTCAATGTGGTTGTTTTTCCAAGCTTTAAAATCAAATAAATAAAAATGAATACCTTATAATGCAAAGCTTTAGCATACGCCCTGCAATGCATAGCTCTTTCTCCGAGCAGTTGAGTCGATATAGGCAATGTGCCACCTTCACAATGTTCCATGAATTCTGCTAAGTTTAGAACTGTGTGAGCTAACTCTGGCGCGTCAGGCGCAGTCAAAGCTTGTTCCAATGCGTTAGACAGTTCTGTACGCGATGTGTTATCGAGTTCGGTCCAGCACGAAACAAATGCAGCGTTGAATAAGTCTCGTAGGAGTTGAGAGTAGTTGTGTGCTAGAGCTAAGCACGCCCTGTTTAAAAAAAAGGATATTATTATGAAATAAATGTAACATTTGATAAATAGATAGACATTAATTTGTTAATGGAATTAAGCTTGAAGTAATTTTAAATATAATATTTTCAGATCACCATAACAAAAAATGTTAAGGTCGAAATGAGAGTAAAACCTGCTATTTTTACTATGTAATATTTTAATTTAATGATATATTACGGGTTTATAAAATATACCACCACCAGCCTTAAATTTCGATTATCTATTAAATACAGTATAAATAGTATAGTAATAGCTATTAAATACTAGTTACCTAAGGGCAGGACTGTGTGATTCCGTAAGCAGACCAATGCTGAACCTACGCAGCCATTCTAGCCAATCGTCTTTCGAAACTCTGCTGCTGACTGTCCACGCCAATTTCAGATTATGAGCATTAACGCAGAGCTTGCGAATAGATTGAGATGTATCACAAACTGCGATACGTGCCTGTGAAAAAAATACCTTATACATTTTGAGAATGGCCTTAAAAAAGCTAAGGTTTCTAAAATATATCTATTATTACCTCTTGATTATTATTCCTTGGTTTTCTTCTAGTACTTTGCAAAAACTCGTCCATAGCCAGAGTTTGATTTGACTGCAATTTCGACAATAATAACTCATAATTCTGATGCTGTATTCTATGTCTCGAAATCACCTTCTGCACCAGAGGTATAAAGTCGTTGTACTTGCGCCCGAGTTGAACAATCAAAGCACACAATGTGTCCATTGCAGTCGGACGCAATAGTGGACATGTATCCAAACTCCGAACAAGAGGGTGAATTATTCTAGAAACTAATTCACTATAATTCAAGGAGTCTGATAGAAAATCTACCGTCTCCATCGCAACTTTTGCTACATTGATCGGACAGTCTGATGCATCAAATAACTTTACTATAGATGGTATTACCAAATGCATATGATCATCTAAATTATCTTCGAATTTCTGAAGGGCTTGCAGCAGCCTTTCAGTTACATATCTATCCTTGCTAGTGTCATGAGCGAGGACGCGTAATATCTGCGGCATTAACTGCGGCAGATAAACTTTGAACTCTGATCCTAAAGCCACAGCAATGTACTCGACTAATATTATCAAAGTATGCTGCAAATTACTGTTTGGCGTCCAAAACTCCTTGATGAGATCAAATATCTTGTCAAGATAATTGCGAATGTGTTGCTTTACAATAGCAATCAATTTTCCTAACTGAGTGAAGAGGAACTCGCGGAATGAGTTGTTGTCGGTTGCTCGCGCGACGTATAACATACTTGGTGTCACACGTGAGATGTACGGGACACATTTGATTCCCAAAGACTGGAATATAAAAGTGACAGCTTGTACTACACTTGTGTGATGCTGTTGAAGTGTTGGATCTCGTAATATACGCATAAGCGTCGATATCACTATAGCTGGATAGTATTCATCTAGTACAGGAGAAGACATATTAACCAACATCTCACTTGTAGTCATGTCAAAATTATTTTCCTCAGCTTTACTATCAGCTACTGGTACTAAACTGGAATCTGGTTGACCATCAATCAATCCCCTTGTAATTTTATGCTTGTATGGATCCAGGGCTCCTAGGAGACCCAAAACACGTATTGTTTCTCTCCTATCTTTAGGTTGCTGTTCAGTCTTCAGGAAATTAAGGAGCACATCCATGAGATTTGGGTATTCAGTGTAAGGTGTCACAACATAGCCTGTAGCACTGATTAATTGACCAAAAGCCCACAAAGCAACACTTCTTTTCTCAGTGGCACTAGCATCTGACAGTAATTCAAGTAGAATAGTCAGAAGTTCAGGAAGGCATTTTTTGAGTCCAGTGTTATCTCCATGGACATCAGCCAAGTCACCTACAGCTTTCAACACACTGATAACCACACCAGGATTTGAATCTGATTCTTTGAGTTTTGGTACAAGGACATTTAAGATTGTTTCCATATAAGGTTTCACAAGCTTAGGTGCATGTAAAATTAGGTTATCCAGCATCCTAGCTGCTTGCTCCTTGTTTCGGCTCATCCCAGAATGTTCTAATTCAGTTAGAAATTGTATCAAGGTCTTTCTGAGTCCTGGCATTACATAAGCAGGATTTACTGTACTCAATCTGCCAATGGTGCAGATAGCCAATTCACGAATTTCCAAATGTTCATCATTCATAGCAATGAAAAGAAAACTTAAATTTTCAATTTGTGCTAAATGGGTATCAAATATATCATGAAGGGATTCCAGTACCCAATAACGCACTTCATAATCAGGATCTGTTACTGCAACAACTAAGAGTTTCCCTATAACTTCTGCGGTTAACAGAGTCAATGTCCTTGATGGTGTTTTCATTGTTCTTACAGTGGAATCAGCTAATAGCTTGGCTGCCGTTTTGACAGCTTCTAGTCGTACCTCTTGTTGGTCACTTTGTAAGAAATGGTCGGCACATCGCCGCACAAATGTAAGCAAGCTATGTTGGCCTTCAAAGTGAAAGGCGCTAAGGGTTCTCAATGCTAAAACAATACTAGAAGTATCTTGGGGTTCAATAACCAGGCTCATATTGCTCATTTGCTGTTCCAGACTTCTTGGCACTCCTGGATGCAAGAATGGTTTGTTTCTCAGAACTATTGACAACATATTTAGTAGCCCTTCTGATATTTCATCTCTAAGTGATGGTAGGTTTTGGCTAAGCTCTTTTAAACAGATTGTCAATGATGGGCTAAGACCAGTAGCAAACATGGCGTCTAGAAGTTCTTTGATATCATTGACTACTAGATTTTTGACAGCACTTCCAAGTATAGTGATACAAGCAAATATTGATGGGTCAATCCACATTCTCTTTTTGGTTTGTAAGTCTCTGATAGGTAATGTCTGTTTTATTACATCCATTATTCTGGGAATATAATTCTTAATATCATTTTCGATGGCTGCAGCCATTAGACCAAGTGTAGTAAAAGCCATGTTTCTGTCCTTCTCTCTGCTACGTAGAGATGAGAGTAAGTAGTTCATAGTAGAGCTGATATATTTATTGAGAAAAAACTCTTTATTGAAAGCAGCCAACCTTGGTATGATTATGAGTAGAATCTGAGGTACTCCTTGAGTTTTCAGAAGTCTCTGAGACATAACATCTGGAAATATAATATTAATGATATCAGACAGATATAAAAAATAGAGACAAGTTTCTATTAAAAGTAAACTGGGAAATAATTGTGTGAATAAAGTTAAGAATTTTAGGCAACCACATGCAGATATAGATTTATTCAAATAACCAAGCTGAGTTGTTTATTATAAGAAAGCATTACCAAATAAAGAATCATGTAGTATTATTTATACCTTGACAAATCCTTTCAAATTTTTCTAATAATAATTTACGACACACATCAGACTCATAAATAGATACTGGATACTGAACATTCTCAGTCTTGAAGCCATCACATAGGTAACCCCTCTTTACAGACAGACTGTGAATCTTAGTGCTTATAAAGATAATATCATCAGACACAGTGATATCCTTCTGAGTATCTAAACTCTGCATTAAATATGTATATTTTCTCTCCCAAGCTGCATTTGAACATCTCAACAGCTCATTTAATATCAACAGACCACCATGTACTCTGTCTTCTTTTGTAATTCCTTTCTCTTTCATTGGAATATCTTCAAATGAGAGCATTGCTTCTTCATAACATTGCATGTACCATTGTGGCTTAGCTGTAGATTGCTTTGCTGTTTCTCTTTGTGCTGTAACTACGAGACCAGCTCTTAGGGCTTTAGCGGCAGCTTCTCGGATCTGTTGCTTAGGGTCTTTTAAAGCTACTAGAATATGATCAAAAAAACCTGATACTTGTTGATAAAAGTATGTTGGCATCGCAATAGCTAGTTCTTTCAGTAATAGTACTGCTGAATGCCGTCTCCCTTCATTCCTTTCCTCTGAAAGCCATTCAAATGCTCTCTTGACTTCAAATTCAACATATTCCGCCCTCTTAACACCAGACACAGTGGCCAAACGACCAACTGTCTTGGCTGCCAATTCCATTACACCAACATCAGATGATGGGAGAAGATTCCGCAGGTAGTTTGCAAATCTAGTGATTCGTGTTTTGGTTGTGTCACAATCACCACCAATCAGACATACTGTAAAACAATAAATTTGTGAGGAATTGTTCATATTTTATTTTACTATTGTCATTGTAATAAAAAATATGTTTTAAATTCATACCGATGGCTAAAACTCCACCCTTTTTCTCGTGGACATCAGTACTGGAGACCATCTCAAATATTTGATGGTTGAACTCATCGAGGAATTGGGTAAGTTCCTCTTGAGGCACTTCTCGCAATTCCGTTTTAGCATAGTGATAGAGTTCCCGAGCTGTCTTTATTTGGACATCCACGTTCCGGGACTTAAGCCCCGTTACAAACATATTCACTTGATTAGACATTGTGTTTTTACTTCATAATGCTATTCCAATTAGATTTGCCTAGTTTATAACTCACTAATTGTTAACAAAAATAAACAAAGTATTTCCACACACAACACACCGCTTTCAACTTTCAATCACGTCTACCATTGACTAAAGATTTGTTTTTTTCAAAGAGTAAGTTTTTTTTTGTAATAGCAGAAAGATTTTTATAGGGATGTTTATCAGAAAGAATCGAAAATAAATATAATTCATTCACCATTCCATTCTATAAGCCTTCAACAATCGACTATTTAAATTATATCTGGAACTGATTAAAAACAGTAATTAAACAATTTAGGTATTTAAATTATGCTTAAAATCATTCATTTTACTTTAGTATTTCAAATCTTACTAAAATTCTAAAATATTATTTGAATAGGTGAATGAGTAATAATCCATTACTCTATGGTTAAATGGCCGATATTTCATTCATTTAGAGCTTCCTTTTCTTTCTGTCGTTTATGGATATCTATATTACGTACGGGCGGTCATCGTTGAAGATTTCCGTATAAAATATTAAATGAAGGTGCTATAGGCGTTGATTTTATGAAAAAGCTGTAGGTTATAAATTGTTAAATAATGATCTTACTCGAGATCAATAATAGAATTATAGAAGAAACTCTAACAGTTAAATATAAAAATGCACTGGCGCGGTGAGTACGTTACGCTTAGAAAGTTTATCTTGTTTTTATAATTACGTTAAGTTTAGTGAGTATAAATTAAATTTACATGAACTTAAGATAAACACTGGTTCAAGGGAGGTTTCTTCGAGGGGGTTGGTACTTGGCCATAACCCCTTTCGGGATAACTTGACAAGTGTCAAATTCTTGGGGTGGGCCCACGTTGGCCGCCGGGTTGACCGAATTCATGTATTTATAATAATAATACTGTGATCGAATTCTCATTATGTCATGGTGTTAAACATGACGCGGTTAGTGTCTATCTCAGCAAGGATGACTCATATCGGTTGTTTATTGGTACCTATTCGTGTGTGTGTGCGGAAACGTCCTATAAAAATGTTTTTGGATTCCGCTGGCGGTAAACAATTTAACGAAGTTGATATGTGATATTGATATCCTGTCCTGATTTGCTGCACTGCAACCAGTGGTACATTTTATCACATATCTTGTGTTATTATTTTGGCATGAAATATTTTAATAATATTTGTCTTTTCAGTTTAAAGCCGGAATCTATAGATGTGACTGTAGCAGATTTTGATGGCGTGCTCTTTCATATATCCAATATCAATGGAGACAAAACCAAAGTTAGGGTAAGACAAATCAAACTTTTATTTAAAAAATGCTGACAAAAAGAATTGAAATTGAATTACTTTGTTATTGGCCTCTTTCAGTCAATATTAACATATTTTGCTTTGATCATTTGTGGCCAGAACTAGGGCACATCTACGAAAGCTATGACTATGCTGAGCTAACTCAAGTGTGGTAAATGAAAGTGTCCAAATACTCACTATGCCACCTAGTAATCCAGTAAATTCATATAATCCTTATTACCACTCTAGAATGATAAAACTCAAAATGAGTTGAATGCCTTCTAAATAAAAACATATGGGTTTAATGATTACTTATACAAAATTAAACATGTGTAATCATGCTATAAAATCTTGTATTACACATGTTGACAATGGGCCTTAGATAGAACCTTGGTTACCTTGAGAGAACTTGATAATCAACATAGCTTAATCATGGATCAAGAGAAGCTTGCAGAATTTTTAATAAAAGGAATTTTATATTGATTTGCAAATCAAAATTTCATGTATTTTTTTTATAATTTTTTAAGTCAGTTAAAAGTAGCCTAAATCAATTTCCATGCCATTGGGTGTGCCTGATTTTTGATTGATTGAACTAAATAATTTAATTAAATCAAATTTTATGTTTGAGATATATTTTTATGTAATATATAATAATATTTATTACACTATCACTAATAAGGTGAGGGTAAGGTGTCATAAAATATAGGTAAAGTAATATTGGCAATCTTGACAACATTAGAAAATGGATATGTCATTATTAAATGTTATAAGAATTAAGAATCTTGTTGATATTGAGCTATTTATTGTAAACCATGAATTAAATTTATTTTGTACCTACAAAATCAATGTATGATCACTGTTTACAAATATAGAAAAACAATGTGATAGAAGGACAAACAATCAAAGTCACTTTCACATTCATATAGTTGGTAATATTATAGTAGTCATTTATTAATATTTATTTTACTGTGTATAATTCATATACATATATTAATGTTTAATTTGTAGGTTAGTATATCACTGAAGTTCTACAAGCAGTTAGAGGAACATGGTGCAGATGAACTCCTCAAAAGGATTTATGGACCACTCCTTACTGAAGCAGAATCTGGTAAGCATTAGTGTTATATAGGTACTTCATGAGAGACAAACAGAGAATTGTTTTACTATTGTTGTAAAAAAAACTTGGATATTTGTCCAATGTCCATTTATAACTGACCATGAACTTCATACTAGAGGGACTTAAATGTAAATCTTATTGATCTAAGCTGGCTCTACTCAGCACATGCAACCTTTTACACCAATATTAGAGACTATTCATTAGTGTTTGTGAACTCATATTTGAATATTTTTATTTATTTTTACATTATATGTCAAAACTAATATATGCATAGATTAATTTAATTAGCATATCAATATTTATATCGAAATATATCAAGCACAATAGCTTGATGTTCTCTCAAACATTCCTTAGAAAATAGTGAGGTGTTCCTATTGTATTATAAAAACCAATTGCATAAAATTGAAAGTGAGAATGTGAACTGTTCTTATGCATGCATTCATGAGCACATGACATAATTACATTGGTGTAGTTACTGGAGCATCCATAGTTGCAGTTCTTGCTTCACATAAATATTAGTTTCAACCTGTTACTATTATTAGTTTTCCTTATAACCAAGTGATTATATTTATAACAAATATTTTAAATATTCTTCCTGTTCAATCAATTTAATTAAATATATGAATTCTTTGATGGATGATACAAGTCTTATAATTAAAATAAAATTCTGTAAGGTATTATATATCCAATATAAAGGGCCTTAAAGTAATTCCATTTATTATTTTCATTCCAAACCACTGTATGCTCACACATCTATGTTAGCTTTTATTTTTTATAATCATTTTACTGAAAATACAACTCTGTGTTTATATCTATTGAATACGTAATGATAAGATTGTACATATGTTATTCAGTTTCACTTTGATTAGATAGCCCTGCCCATTAAATTACCATTTATCACCTTTAACATTATTTTGTGTTATAAATCAAATTGTACTGAATGGTTTTGACTCATTGTGTGAAAGTCATAATGATAGGAAAAATATGATCACAAAACAAAGATCACAGTGTGTTCATATCCGGGAAAAAAAATCTAATAGGTTGTAGAAGAGATTTTGAATACTTGAATCAAATCCATTATACATATGAAAGTAAGAACATAAGTTCTATAACAAATCACTAACAATGTTCTATAGATTTTGTGCTCTTATATAAAGGCATATAAATATATTATTTATTTCCCCTGTACAACAATGATAAAAATACTATTAATACTATTCTTCACTGTAGGGTACAACATCTCTCTATTGCTCGATCTTGAGACCATTCCGGAGGACTGGGAGGATGTTGTGAAGAAGGTTGGTCTCCTCAAGAGGAACTGCTTCGCTTCGGTGTTCGAGCGCTACTTCCAGTTGCAGGAGGAAGGCGACGTCGGCCACAAGCGAGCCGTCATCAACTACAGGCAGGATGAGACACTGTAAATATCAGTTTTTATCAATTTACATTACAAATGAATTAGGATGTGGTGTGTTTATTTTTACTTACAATGCATCATCACTGTTTATAAGGGTTTGTTTTATGGTAATAAAAAGAAGTTTGTGCTATAATTTCCACCTAACAGTTTCGCTTACGTTTTAGTTTAGATACACCAATGAATGCACAAACAACTTGCCGCACTTGTAATTAAGTTTGCGACTTGGATTAATTCGCGCCAGGCAAGTCGTCTCGTTGAATTGCCAAATTATATAATTTTCTAACTTTGTAAGCCGAGTCAATAAGTATATTTCATGGCTTTGTAGGTAAGAATCGATCGCTCGAATTCCTACTATTTTATAATATCTAGACACTGGCCACAACATAAAAGAGGTTTTTCATATATTTTTTCCCTTTTAAAAAAAGAAAGCATTTATGTAATATTTTATGTTGAAATTCTACTAGAATCGCATCAATTAATTAAATAGAATAGGGCATGCGTGTTGGGGCGCCATTAGTCATCGGTCAATACAGACAGGAACTTTATTTATATCATTGAAATAGTGTTGTAGTAAAATTTACATTTTACTATTTTATGATGACTCATAATATGCAGACTGAGGGTTTTATCATAGTATGTTTCCAACTAAACTTGTAATGAAATCTAAAATGAGTAACTTGTAAACGGAAAAAAAACCTTATATGGATGGGCCATTCATTTTCGAAATTATGTAATGTGAGTCATATCCTGTTTAAATATGATATATTAGACAAATAAAAATTGTGATTACAATTTATCTATCAAGACTTTTGACAATTCAATTCTTAAGATATTTGAAAGGAAAATCTAAATCTTTAATCTAGGTACTTTAAAGGCGCCTAAACTCCTTATAAGTTATTTTTTATACAACGAAGTCAGCAAACTAGCATACGGCCCGCCAAAGTAATTCGCGCCATGGGTACCACTTGCGCGTTGCCGACCCTGCCTCCTTACCTCTGTTGACCTTACTATACACGCGCAGAAACACAACATTAAATTATTTGGGGGCGGTATTCTGTATGCTACTTCCCCAGTCGAGCTGCTCTGCGAACGAAAAAACGCTACGCACTAGGTAGTGCGTAGCGTTTTTTCTCAGCTCAGAAAAAGTAAGTGGGTTTGGAATAGGTTGATATAAACATTCTATAAGACTATAACAATGTTTCAGGTACGTAGAAGCACAAACGGATCGCGTGACGGTGGTATTTTCGACGGTGTTCCGGCATGAGGACGATATGGTCATCGGGAAAGTCTTCATGCAGGAACTAAAGGAAGGACGGAGAGCGTCCCACACCGCACCACAGGTAATTCATTTATATGTATGATGTTCCATAGAAAGGTCGAATGGTAGAAGCAATATTGAGTTGACAGATGATGCAGGCAGATGATGATAAAATTATTTGAATATATGTATCAATATATGGATGCGGGTAGCGCAAGACTGGCCATCGTGGAGATCCTTGGGGGAGGTTTTTGTAAACTAAAGAATTTTAAACTTGATAATAACACTATTTTTTTGTTAATTCCCAGGTTCTATTTTCACACAAAGAACCACCGTTAGAACTAGTGGACACAGAAGCGAGAGTCGGTGAAAATATCAGTTATGTTACATTTGGTAAGTGTATTCCGATTGTGGCACTATTATTATGCTAAAAGTTAAAAAATTAATTAATTTATCTGTTTTGGTTTCGCCAAATAACATATTATGTTTCTATTGTAAAAGATTATTGTCTTCGTAGTGCCTCATACAATAAACAAGGACACTTGCGATCAATTAGGTTATTTACGAAAATTATTAAAAATAACGGACCCAGGTGAGATCCTTGCGAAACTCCCGAAGTAATAATTGCAGGAGATGATACATTACCCTTGAGAGTAACTGATTGCTTTCTTCTGGCGAGACAAGTTTCAGACAGAGTATATAGTGGTTCACTTTATCGAATGCCTTTGAAAAATCGGTGTTATTAGCTGGACACTCTTGTTATTTGGCTTTATGCAATGTTAAGGAGCTGCTACATGGTTGTATCAAGTCAGATCCGTCAGTCAGTCACCGTACTCTTGATTACTTGAGGACTGGTTGCCTGGTTGGTTGGTTTATGTTTAGCTAAAGTCTGATTCCCCCTCCCCCTCTCCTTGTACCGTGCAGTACTATTCCCCCGGCACACGTGCTCGGCGGCGCGCGACAACACGATCGACCTGCTGCACATGTTCCGCGACTACCTGCACTACCACATCAAGTGCTCCAAGGTGTACGTGCACTCGCGCATGCGCGCCAAGGCCGGCGACCTGCTCAAGGTGCTCAACCGGGCCCGGCCGCAGGTCAACACGCGCCCCGCTGACCGAAAGACTATTACGTGAGTTACCTTCTATTATTTAGCCATCTAGAATTTAAGTTTATTATTTTACATGTTTTGTACTTTTATATCGTGAAATATCCATAAGTTCTCCTTATGTAGCTTTTATCCTGAAATAATAATTTATTTCCAAAATATAGGTGTTACAATTTAGTTCTTTAAACTAGGGATTCTTTAAAATTACCACAAGTTTTTCGGAAATAGTTCGGAGATATCTTTCACAGGAGTACCTAAGGAGAGCCTGTGGATCTCTATTTTTTATCGTAAAGGTTGACACGTTCTCCTGTGCTAGTTTTTTATCCAACAATAAACAAACGTTTTTATACCAACACTAATTTGAAAAGTTTGACAATTTACCCACGATCAAACAGAAAATTTAAGCATTATTTAAAATATAAACCTGTTTCAGAATGAACAGGTTTCCAAAAAGCATTTTTTCCAAATGTATAACAAGTAAATATCTAAATTAATCACTTGCTCACTGCATTTGATTTGCATTGTCTGTCTTCCATT
Organism: Tethea ocularis; assembly: GCA_963555595.1. NCBI lineage: Eukaryota > Metazoa > Arthropoda > Insecta > Lepidoptera > Drepanidae > Tethea > Tethea ocularis. Next base: position 8,032,552 of record OY741970.1, read on the forward strand.
ATATTTAAAGCTAACAAAACCGACACGCCTAATATGATTGCTTACAAATAATATTTCATTGTCAAATTCAATACATTGTTGCATTGTCTTCAATATACATTTGCATTTTTAAGTAGACTACATTTTATATAATTGAAGTTCAGTCTAAAGTATATCGGTTAATATTGGTAAGAAAAATAAAATTAAAAAACCATTGTATAATGGATTTTTTGGGAATAATTTTAGTGGGCCGTTTCTTATTCAAGCTAATATTGGAACGTTTTAAACAGTACCTGGAATGAATGACTGACGTATTTACTGACAGACGCATAACCACTGGCCCTAAAACCATGAAATTGGAGGGCAGCTACTGTTATCAGTAATCGTGAGGTTATTTTTTTATTTTTTCTATGTATAGGCCTGTGTTTGACCACAATCTCACCGTGGTCAGTGATGATGTGGCCGATGATGGTAAGCAAACAAAGTCTAGAGCTTTGGTTTTCGGTAATTTAACTCCTAAAGTTTGAAAAGGATTTGCGGGTAATATGCGGTGAGAACCGTTAGTTGAAAACAATATCTTACACCAGTACTTTAGATATTATTAGCCGGGCCTGATTTTTTGCAGTATCGTAAAATCTACATGCATCTCCTCAGCTAATAATTGAGCGGAACCTACTGTATGTTGGTTCCGCTCGATTATTAAACATACAAGCGTAAAAACAAAATAATACCTATTAGTAAGATAAATATAACTTTGTTTGCAGGGGAAGAACGTTTGTAAGGCGAGATTGAGTGTTACGCGCTGTCGGGACATAGGCGCCGACCACAGCGTAGCTGTTCTTGTTCACGCATTACCTGTAACGCATCCACTCAGGTAACATCTCCACGCTTCATCAATGCACTTACCCACCCACACAGGACATTACAAACAAAAGCAATAATACATAGTCATACAGTCCTACGAAACGAACAAAAACTCAAGAGATCTTATCAGGGTGGACGCGTTAAACACGAAGAAACACCGACAATGTGCGTATTTCATTATAATCCATGTGTAAGTAAAATGTCATATTATAAATTATATTCGGTATTTATTTACTACGATGTATTTCGGTTTCACACGATAGTCACAAAGTACTTATTCTTAACAGTAAATGTGTCTTGTTGCCATTTCGTAAGAATCAAATTGCCAAATGAACCACGTACATGCTCAACTTTTTTATCCACTGCCTTCGGATCATTGTTTTGTAATAACGAATGGAAATGTGCACATTGTATAATATATAAAATATTTATTATCAAATTTTCAAGCGTAGCGTATAAAGTCAATAAATAATGTTGCCGTAGTACTTGTTAATAACAAAATTATGCTTTATTATAATGAGAGTTCTATTTATAATGATGGCGCTGCAATAAGGTCATCGGTCAAAGTTTGGGTTCCTTAAACCAATTAAGGAACCGTCCGTCCGGTTGTCGCGTCGGATACAGAAGAAGCTCACCTTAGTGTTGACGTAGTGGTGGCCATCCAGAGCGAACTTTCCTCGTAGCTTACGTAATTTTGTTGATGTAATTTTATGCAATTACCAATCCTCATGTAGGGTAAAAATGTATTATAAAATCTTAGCTTATACTTACCGTTTTGGTTGACAAACAAACTTGTAAAAATGTATATCACGCAATATCAAAACAGGTATCAAGCACAAACTCGTACGAATTATTCAATATTTAAACACCGCTCCTGCGTTTAGTTCATAACGCATGCAATATGTGAACAATAATTTTAATGAAAGTCTTCACCGTTACTTTTTAGGTAGGTCCGATACAATTGTAATAATGTAAGTGAAAATGTATAGTATTTCTCAATAGATTCTTCCATAGAGGTTGGGAACTCGTTAAATAAATTATAATGGCCTTATTTATGACGGCGGTTGAGTTCAGTATCCCACGGGCCCGGGAGTCCGGAGCTCGGTTCGATAGAGTCGCTAGTTTAGATCACGATACGATATGTATCTAATGTTTAAGTGCAATTCTATCCACAACACATTTTCAATTCCAACATGCATTTCTTTAGTTTTAGAAGAAATATATAAAATCACTATTTAATTACGACTAGCGAAAATTTATTTCCGGTATTAGAAATGGATAAATTATTCCCATAGTATTTTAATTCGTCCTGTAGCGAACTTGTCATTCGATGCGTTTGTTCCTTCATTGCACCAAATGATAATGTTGCTCAAACAATACTGAACACCAAGGAGCTGTATTGATATGATATGATATCTATAAAAAAATAAATATAAAATGGAAATTAACACTAAAGTCAACTCCAACAATATGTGAAGTTAATATTTGAGGATGTTAGCATATAAGATAAATTAATACTGCATGGATGAGATTGTGGCAAAGTAAATATCGAGTCATGGACTGAGAGTTGTTTAAGGCTATCGAAATGATTTTGTCAGGGAGTCAGTGGGATTATAATAAATTTTAAATGTAATTTGCTAAGTCAAGTAATTGAAATGTTAAGGTGACATTTAATTAAATTAACATGACAGGTTATGGCGCCCCTAGTCGTGTACAATCGTAGTTTTAAAATTTCAAAAATCAAGAGATACATTATATAAATTGGCTACTTTATTGATATTTTACTCGTTACAATAACTAAACTTTTAAATGATACAGGCAGACATATTTTAAATCAGCACATAATGTAAGAGTAAAGGCGGAACTACGGTTGTATGGGAGCGAGTTGCTGACTAGGGCAACTCAATGATGCAACTTCTGGATATATGAGTAAGAATGGACAAGCATGTAGAAACAATTTAACTATTTAATAAAAAAAAATTAGCTAACTTGAATTTATGTAATTTTTTAATTTGCAAGATGTATTATTTATGTACTATAAAGTGTAAGTTGAACGTTGCTTTAAAGTTATTGCTTACATCTTGATTATTGTTTTGACTGTCAGTTTTATCGCGAGATTATGTACACTACAACATACGAAAGTTATTTGTGAATATGTAATTAATCTTATGATTTTAAATCCGTTTATACTGTATTTTTTATTTTCTAGATTAAAGAAAACATCTTACTGCAAATATGTACTTTTATTTTACTGATACCTACGCACGATTTCGGGATCAATTATCGAATAAGTTTAAATTGAATTTAATTCTTATCTTGTGTCAATTCATATTATATCTGGTAAGATAGATCGAAAAAAACTTCCGCATTATAAACTAAGCTTTGCTTTTATCTGCGACAATCTATCAGAATATAAGCTCTAAATCACAGGTAAACAAGTAATTTATACTGCCAGTGTTTGAAAGAAGATACATGATGATCTTGTCAATGGGATTTATAGCATTTTCACTTTTTAATAATCATTTTATTCTCTACTAGCTGTTCCCCGCGGTTTCACTCGCGTTCCTGGGATAAAAAGTATAACCTTCGGCGATAATGTAGCTTCTCATTGGTGAAAGATTTTTTCGAATCCGACTGGTAGATCGAGAGATTAGCGCGTTCCAACAAACAAACTGCAGCTTTATTATTAGTACTGATACAGATAAAATGATTTCAAAGGGCATAATAATATTCATAAATCAATTGACACGATGATACCCACGGACGTCGCGGACGCAAATTCACGAATTTATAAATTTGTTATAAAAGGGGAGAGGTCTTCAAATTGTCTGAATTGAATAACAAGGACAAGCATAAGCAAACACTGTCAGCTTTTCTGTATAATAACATATATATTTGTACTACATCTTAAATTTAGAAATCCATTTTATTTCCCGATGGCGTGGGAGATGTAGGAGATTTCGGCTGACCCAATTTTGATAGATTTGCTACTTTGGTAGCAAACTTGACGAAGTTAATTCCGGACACTTGAGGTTCTGGCTTCTGACCACCTTCGGGCTGGAAGGAAGCGTCCAGTGAGCCTGTAATATGTAGATTTATAAAAAAAAAGTAAATCTTTGTTAGCTTTTAATATTAAATTAGTGTAAATTAATCTTTACTGGACCAACATATGGGATATTTTTATACGTACACAGGATAAACATAGAGTTATTATTGGTATTCAATAAAGTTGTTATTGGCGCCTAATTTTGATATTGCGAAGAGACAGCTGAAAATCACAATCTCAAATTGGAAATGTAAGCGCGTCATCATGCGCCTAATAAAAAATATGTGGCTCAAAATAAGTTTTTTTTAACACTGACTGCTCTGTCTTTTGTATAACCGTATAACCTAGTAAGTATTATTGATATAGGTACCTATACAATATCCACACGAGAGTTACTGTGTCCTAATAAAAACTCAATAAACTCACTTTGCTGTGGCGACATGATAGAGCTGTGCTGCGACTCTGCCTGGTTCTCCGACATTTGATCGTTTTTCTTCTCGTGCAGCAATTCCAGGGCTGTCGGAAACTAATACTGTTAGGCTGTTAGTCTCGCACTACGTGTAGTGTATTATCATTGGGTACTTACCTGCATTATCTATGAAAGTGTACATACAAATGTTAAATGTAAATAGTGGAGATACGCTTCACCACAAATAAAGTTGATGGTCATTAACGTATTCGTCACTGTGATTCCATCACGCGTGATGGTACTATAAATTTAATTTAAGTATGGCTGATTATCCTTATTTTTACCCTCAAATTTATAATTATATAATAATTTATTTTTATTTATTTATTTTACCGTCTTTCAACGACATAGCATCCATCTTGGAATCCTGTATGGTCTCCAACTGGTGTCGGAACTTGGTGGTGATCTTTCTACGCTGGTAGTCCGCCTCGATCTGCTGCTTAGTGCGCGGGATACGGAACCGGAAGCAGCAGCACACCATCACAACTGGAAATTAGTGGAAATATATTATTTAATAATAGGATAATAGTAACGTTCCGATATTCGACTACGGCCTCAAAATAAGTCAATAAATCTTATGTGAAAATTGATATACATAACCAACTAGCATAATAAAAACGCATGTAATTGCGATTGTGGATGTATTGCATCGCCCCGAAATTACTGATTGCCCTCTGAAAGTACCTCTGGAATGTAAGTGAAGTCATATGGCAGAAAGTAATAGGTAATAACTAACGCACTTAGAGATGTCACTCCAGCTAAACAGAGGAACATAATTTGCCAGACCCTCAATTCACCAACCACTGATGTTTCAAGCCACTCTGGCTCCTCTGAATTTTTTATAACGTCCATTATTGGATCCATAGCAATTAAGGAATTATAATTTATTATACAAGAAGAATGTGGGTCAAACTAGTCGAGCGCACGTCCGAAAAGAAAACAATGCGAGTAAAAACTAATTATTCCAATTCCAAGGAGTGGTTATTAGCCACACCTATCTAACATCCCTCGCCACTCCCATACTTTTTTTAATCGAGGGACTCTGAGTAGGTAGCTACATCTAATATTGTCATTTACCATTATTAAACAAACTTCAAGACATTATTTAGTTATTTCTTTCATTTGTTTGAATTAACAATTTACTTATCGAACGTAACATTATTACAGTATTCATATCTAGTCTAGGTTCAACGTGATTAACTCTAATCAAGAATTTAAACTTGGCGCAATTTTTTGAATAGTTCGATGTTGCTGTTAATTATAACAAAACAAAACTAGTATTTTACTATTATTACGTAAGCAAAAATGTATGATAACATTAACAAATAAAACAACCACATATAAAATTCCAAAACAAATATAAATTACTATTGTATAGTGCATGCTTTGATTAACATTTTAAATTAGACATAGATTTATTCAGAAACATTGAAAATATTACTATTACTTAAAATAATTTAAATAGACATAGGTAGTTAATCTAGTTTACAATAGTTGTGTCGCGTTTTAATTTTCTACACTACTGTTTTATTCAATAACTTTTATGAATGAACCACTAATACCACTGTCTATGGTATGTACGAAAGATTTTTTTTTACGTTGACAACATTATATACGTTTTTCTCTTTCGTTTGACGACCGTTTCACTTTCCCGCAGAAAATAGGGTGTCGAATCTGTCCTATAACCTCCGCTATATTTATTACTATTTAAAGATCGAAGATGAATCTTTTATGATAATTGTGTATTTTTTCGTGTAAAGGTTGTTCTAAGTGATGTTGTGTAAGATCGTTTGTGTTCTTGCGGTCACTCTGTAGCGTTTTTAAAAATTAAACATGGCCTCGAACCGAGGAATTCAAATCGGATCCGCGTGGTTTCAACGGAAGCTAAACTTGAGGCCGCAGCACCGGGGCGTGCACCTCGTCACCGAGGAGATCCTCAAGCAGGTGCCGGAACTCTCGCAGTTCGCGGTCGGCCTCTGCCACATCCAAAGTGAGTATCAGCATTGCTAACTTGCCGCCGATGCTGCACCCCTACACCACTACTTGTCAATCTTGTCATGCTTGCCCTACATTCAGTCCCGCGCTATTTACTAATTACTCTAGTGCAGTAAATTGGTGTCTTTAGACATCGTCAGGTTGAAACGTTTGTAGGATTGACAAGATACGCTCTGTAGCCAGCTGATCGAGAGCTTGTTGATTTCAGTTATGCACACATCGGCGAGCCTTGCGCTCAACGAGAGTTGGGACCCTGACGTTAGAGACGATATGGAGATGATGCTCAACAAAATAGTGCCAGAAGGCCTCCCTTACCGACACTCTTGCGAAGGTCCCGACGACATGGTGAGCGTTTTGTTTGTTGTACTAATCAATTGATAACATTCAATAGGGTTTATTCAAATGTAGAATATTTTACGATAGGGTAAAGTATTCTACATTTGAATCTCAAACATGTTGAAATTCAATTGTTTTAGCTATCAATACATTTTGTAACTATTATTAAATATATTTAGGGTTAAATTAAAGTCTTGTCATATGTAACCATACTTATTGATAAGAATTTTCTATTATCCAACTATTGATAATGTTTTTTACACATTATCATATCCATGCTAATAACTCAAGGTTAACATGCATGCTATCTGTTTAATAATATGCATTGCACTTTATACCTACTTGGGTACATCAGGATTTTGGTTAATAATTACAAGGTTTATCAATATTTAATTAAAACTTTATTTTCTGCCATTCTACAAATAACACGGCATTTAATTTCGACATGGACACTTTAGATGGTTTGATCCCATCTGACTGCACATAATATAAGCCCTTAGATTCTTTATAAGTAGGTATAACCTCTAATTCTTTATAAGTGTAATATTTACAATGTATATATACGGAATTGAATTGGCTTTCAAGTACAGCTTTCATGTGTCATGTAGTCACTAATTCTCAGTTCAATAATATAAACCTGTTTATATTTTCATGCAGCCAGCTCACGTAAAGGCCTGCTTCCTGGGCTCCTCGCTGACAATCCCCATCACAGATGGCAAGCTCAACCTGGGTACTTGGCAGGGAGTGTGGCTCTGTGAGCACCGGAACCATGCCGGCAGCCGGAAGGTAAATAACATTTTATTTTGGTAATCATATGAAATGTGGCATGTGATGGGTAGCTATACAGAATTGTCTATAGTCTGTCTCTATCATCTGCAATAAATAAATTTTAAGTCTATGTTTGTAATGTCAAAATAAGTATAACGATAAAACCATAAAATCAATTTTTGTTTTTTTAATTATGCTAATCTCTGAAACGGCTAGAATGATCTTAACAGGATTTTCACTGGCAGATAGCGATAGCTTATGCTACTTATATTTTTTTTATAATTAGGGTTCAGCAGAACAAAAATGAAATTATTGGCTCAGAATCAACTGTAAAATAGACATTAATATTATTGATTAGCTGTGTAGTCTAAATCTATATTAGGTATATTTAGCAGTTTATATTAGGTGAAAGCGACAGTGAAAGTTACAGATAAATATTATGTTATGTGCTAAAGGTGTGAATGACTAGAAAGTACTTTGACATTGAAAGTTGTATATTCAAATAAATAATGTAATTGTACTGAATCAAATATAAGTATTGATGTGTTAGTGAATGCATAATTAAGTAATTAGGTTGGCTACTGGTTAATGGTTTATTTGTTTATACATTTTAAGGGGTTGCCTCCATTACATGAAAATAAAAAAGTGGGAGAGCAATTTAAAGGTTTATTACCTTACCTTGAGTCCTTGACTTATTGTATTGTTTTCAAAGCAAAATAGCCATATTAAAAAAATTAAAAATTGCAACCATGCTGAGTTTCTTGCTGATTCTTCTCAGTTGCTTGCCACTAGTCATATCAACATTAATTTAAAGCTACTTAACTAACCTTCTAGGTCCTAAACTGAATACTTAAATAATACATCAAACACAAACATCTATTGCCCTTTGCTTGTGAATATTTCTTTTCACTGGTACCTATCTATTTCAAATAGAGTGTTTTTCTATAGCACCCAATCCATCTGAGTGTTGATGTTTGGCATGGTATGGTATTACAGGTAGTGGTGACGCTGTCGGGATGCCCGCGCGACTCTCCTCTGTCGCCGGTGTCCGCGGCGTCGTGCTCCAGTTAGGAGCGGGGGGGGGCGGCGACCCCCCACACGCACTCGCACTCGCGCCCCTCCTCCAAGAGCACGCGGAGGTAAGCCGCCCCCCCACCCCACACCCTCCTCCGCACCGCAGCTGCGCTGGCGCAGGTACAGGTACCCACACCTGACCTAGACGTACTTCTTATTCTTATCTTCGAGCGACAATATGTACATAAGATAAATATTTTGTAAGGATTCGAGTGGCGTCTCGATCTCTGCTCCGGGTCGCGGCCCGAGGATCCCTGTAATATAGAGTTTGTAGGAATTGAAATTAGTCGCGTCGACGGGCGACGGTCCCGCTTCGAGGTGCCACGCGATCGCCGATACCCTATTGACGTTATGTTCGGTGAATCGTACGCGAACCCGTTGAACTTGTACATAGATTATGTGCGACGGTTTTAAAGTATACATAAAATTAATCGTTGTTTTGTTATTGCGACTTGTCGATATGTACATAGATCACGCGTGGACGTTGTGATGTGACAATCCGCTTCGTAGGTTTGGTCGAGGGCGTCGCGCGTCCTCCTCTTACATTACTTATCGTTATGCATTACCTACTGTAAAGTGTGATATTTAAGGTGTAATTATTCGAGAGGATTGACTATATTTCACCATTGCACTCGTTCAAATGTTTTCAAAGTACACCGGGAGACACGTATATTTTTCAACATGACAGCACGTTAGACGTTTTTATTAATCGGGACACTAATTTTACTACACAAATTTTGTATGTAATCGCACTGGTTAACCGTCAGTTCGTGTAAGTTTTAAGAGCTGAAAGTAGGTTTATATAGTTAAGTACTTTGTACGTGTACGATAGCTCCCTTCTCTCTCCGTGTTAGGTTAGAATTTATTAACGATTAGTACGTGAAACATGTCCATAGCTTTAAATGTGTCACACCCGTTGTATCAACGGGTCCTTCACGGGATGACAGAGCTACATTCGGTACCACTTGACTAGTCCGTAGATGTATATCATTACTCTTAAGATCATAATAAGTGCCTCGGATTTATGGGGTGGTCATTTATGATTTGCAGCCTCGTACCGACACGTGGCCGAATGCCGACTACTGCCGAGTGCCGAGCCGAAGGTCTAGTGTACACTGAACCATCTCAGCTCGCTCTCGACTGTCAGACGATTTCCTTTTTTTCCACTCATTTGTCCGGCCGATAGGAACACATTGTCTATCTATCTATCCGTATGGTATTCATTATGTCAATAATATAAACGCAATAATTTTCTTTATTATGGAATGTACTACGTAATAGGTTAATCAATTTTGATTTGGCGATGTCTATAAAAGCGTATGTGTATAGTTGTATGTCTTCCTATGTAAGTTCCATCACGTATAAGATCGAGTAAGTGTAACCGTGCGTGGGGCTGATGTGTCTGGTATATGTAAGTGGTGATAGGGTAGGGTACCTATCAGTGGCGAAGGGTCTATACAAGCCGATTCCCATCGGCTTACCTTTTAGAGATCCCAGTCCCACAGATTCATCATTTCAAAGTCAGTTTTATATAAAATACACTGTAATTAAGTACAAAATTATCATTGATTTTGAACGGCTTACCCTCGCCATAATTTTACCACTCGCCACTGGTCCCTTATACAACGTCACCTTGTCCGGCCACATCTATATAACTTAGATTGTATAATGGAAGTATCGCAATAGGGGTTCTAAACTTATCCAAATTGGAACATAGTTATTAATATACATATTCGTCAGATGGAGTAATCAGTAGCGGAAGTTTTATATGATACGAATGGTTGGAGATCACATCTATACGAGGTTCTGAACCTCGTCTCTTACAGGAATTTATTATTATATTCATTCAATAAGTAGCGGATACCGGTAGGGGCTGGAAGGTTTCGTTGCGTTAGGCTTTAAATGTCCCGTCGAGATCGCTTGTGTGGCACAATTTTACACTCGAAACTTAGTTAGGAGTTAATAAATTATAAATAGTAGCGTTTAGGTAAATATTAGCGGTGTTGACGGTGAGTAGGGGTGAGGCGGTGGGCCGACACGCACAATCCGAGGGCGCCGCGGGACAGGCCCGGCCCACGGGACACGGGGCGGCCGACATCGCACGGACCTTGTTTTGATACCGCATTGTACAAACAAAATGTAGATGTCACAGACATGGTACAGTTTTTGTCTCATGGACAACCTTAGCGTACTTCACTTAGGGGCTTGTTGTTCGTTCATACTTGGGCTTTTGATAGATTCACATTCGACTTTACAATTTTTTAGTTTATTCTTAAAATCATATTATAGACATAGGTGGTGTTTTGGAATTATCTTTAAAGCGTTATATAAAAGCTTCTTTATGCTTTCAATGAATACATATTAGTTATATACGAATACTATATACTTTGTCTTATTATGCATGATCAATGTACCTACCGTTTAACGATGTACTAGTTTGCGTAAATACTTTTTTTTTTTATTGCTCGATTTGTAATTTATCTTATGGATAAAATTCGAAGGAGCGGGTTAAGGGACAGCTATTAAGTGCTTTTTAACACATAATTAACTAAGGTATTGTAAATATTCTTTGCATTGATATAATGTACGTACATGTACATTACCCGTGTACATACAGTGATTCATATGTAAAAATTGTTCAAGTGCTATTTGTGTATGGGTGTTAGGTATGCCACTGCCATTGAAGATTTGCCTATTTTTAACATTGGTTTTAAACAATTATTTCTTTTTAATATCATCAGATTATAAATAAAAAAATATAATACATACATACTCTTAATTAATAGTATCTGAAAATATCCTACTGATAAGTAGATAAGTTTCCAATGAAAAAATAGCGACTGGTTCGCTTAGAGTTAACTAACGTTCGTTTATTTTGAAAGGGTTATTGTTGATTTTGTTTATATCGTTCTTTAGCTTATAGCGAATGTCCCATATTAGGCTGTTCAACAACAACGAATGTGTCTAGTGTTTACCTTTAAGTGCATTCCAGATCAACATTCCGAGAATTACCTTTTTGTATTTATAATATACGCGTATCTGTTCCCAAATGTACCTATCCATTGCCGTGTAATGCGGCGGACACAATAGGCAATAATACATATTTGTAGTGACGTATAACCGCTACTTATTTGTTTCCCTGGTAAACATGTGTGTGTTCTCACTATTTAAAGTATATAATATTAAACGTAACAAGTTCACGTATAAGGGCACGGGTTTTTATCTTAATTATTTATGTATACTTAGCGGGTCAGTAATCATCGTTCATTTATTGTATTTAATATTAATTGCACATAGGAAAATGAGGTTGTAATCAGAAATTATTAAATAATAACCAAAATGGGAGACAAATAATTTGTGTGTATATTATTTAAGATCAATAATAATTAATTATATATATTTTATCAATATATGATTGTACAGTTCTTTACTTCACATTTTTCTTAAAGGATTCTTGTCAGTTGTTAATTGTTGATTTTACGCGATCACTTGTAAGTGACGCCGGGACATCTGTCACGATAAAAATTTGATTGTGTCATATATCTTGTACAATATAAATATATAGATCCACAATTATGAAAGAGATTAAATATTTGCAAAAGTTAATTATCTTGAGTTTTATTTTAATCGTATAATAACATCCTAATACTCAGTCGCCTTACACATTACATCTACTTTGTATAACTTATTGAATATAATTGTCAATTAACTATGTTTAAGTATACTATAGGTATTATTTGGCACATGATTATGTTGTTTTCTCCGAATTGGGGATGACGTGAGGGCCTGGTCCAATGGGCTTGGAATCTGTCAAAGAAACATAAGTCTTAGTTGAGATGTACTAGGATACTCACACTTTTTGTTTGATTTAGGAATTTTGTAAAATAATTATATAATCAAGAATGTCACAATAGGGGTTACCAGATCCTATGTAATTATATATTGTAGTTGGTATGTTACTCTTTTCCCTCAGCGCTGCTACAAGGAATTCTTTAAAAAATACGTGAGAATAATTCTTCAATGTTGGCAAAACATTGGCATCTCCCCTGGTATTATAACTATCCATAGGCGGTGATGACTATTTTACCATCAATCAACATCTACTTACTTGTTACGTTTTATTTTAAATTGCAACCTTTTTAACCGACTTTAAATAAGAGGAGGATCAATTCATTGAATACATTTTGATCAAGCAAGTTCAAGTTTTGTATGAAAATTTTTGAAATTTAATTTCGATTACCTGTGGGTTTGGATTTATCAGCAGGCAGTCTATTTTTTAAGTCGTTCAATGCGTCGCCGAGACTCACGGACATTTGTCCGAACTCTTGTGTAGATACTGATAACTGTCCCAGTGCAAAGTTTATATTCACACCCAATTTGTCTATATTACCCGTAATTCCTTCCACCTGAGATAAAACAATTTTATTACGTTTCCGCATGACTCTTATTATTATTATTAATATTCATACAAGATCATAAGGTAATTTTCACTTACTTCATCCTTAAGACTTCTCATAGATTTACTACTGCTTTTAATATATTGCTGTGTTTGTAACTGCGGACGAATATTTAATGTCATGTTAGTTGTGTGATGGATTAAAATTATGTTTTTTTATAGTTTATATTATCATCATCATATCAGCCGAAAGATGTCCACTGCTGGACAAAGGCCTCCCCCAAAGATCTCCATGATGGGCGGGACACAATGCTCCTAGAACCGACGTCCGCTGGGGCAGAAAGGTTCTCAAGTGTCGAACTCGAACCGGAAGACGCAGCGTGGGCAGGCCCGCACAAGGTGGACCAACAATATTGTCAGGGTCGCGGGAAACCGCAGGATGCGGGTAGCGCAAGAACGGCCATCGTGGAGATTATATTATAATTCATTTAAATATATGTATAAAATAACCAAATACCACATCCACTAATAACTAAATCTCTAGAACAATCAAGCTTTCAAACTTAAAATGTAGGTAGGATATAATGTAGGCACCCACCCGCTAAGAAAGGATTTACCGAAAATCAACCGGTAATTAAATTTAAATTTAATAGTTATACTTGGTTATACACAATGGCAACAATGTATATATTAAATTCAAATGATAAATTTTAAATCCTCTGCCATTCCGTCCGCCGGTTTGCGCCGGCCATAAGACGATGAAAGGGGGAAATACAGTTCGCATGAAATATTTTTTGTAAACGTCTTTATAAATATATTCTCCAGTTAGTTCATTTGAATTTTAACTCATTGATAACGTTATAACGTTACATTATTAGAATAGACAACAAGTGGTGGATCTGTTATCTAACGCAAAATAATATTTTATTAAGCGCTATCCATACAATTCCGGGTACCCGACCCTGCCGTGTCCCGTTAGGAACGGGGAAAAAATCGGTTACGTATAATTAGTACGAACTTGTTCACACAGCCAGGGGCGTCCGGATACATCATAGTATAACGAACAACTCGGAACACGGATATCCCTGACCCGGAAATGTGTGGATAGCGTTTAACACTTGGCATTCAGTCAATGATTTTCATTATCTAGTGATATAAAAGATTTACAAAACAAACAAGTGAGTTACCGTGAGTGAGTCCAGCGTCCCCTTGTTAGTAGTGAGCTGTTGATACATGACGCCGATCTGTCGCCAAACCTGCGCTATCTCCGACTCTATCTTAGCGGTCAAGGTACTAACAGTAGCCGTCTGGTTGCGACCTATCGTTGTTTCTATGTTGTTGAATCTGTAGATAGTATGAGCATTAGATTCGTTAGTTTCATTAGTTATATAGCTGCTAATTCATTTCAAATTAGAACGGTTTTTGTATATACCGAGCTTTATCTAGCCATTGAAAAGGCAAGGTCCCCATAATTAAAAACATAAGTACTATCAAAGCTACCTGAAAGCTCACCTTTCATGAACGGTAGTGTTCAAATTGTTGCTCTGTACCTTGATGAGATCTCCTACCTCCACCAATATTTTATTAATGCCGTACTCCACATGCTTCCTTGTTGACATCACATTGTCCGATGTTTCAAGCAATAAATGTTCATTCTTTGTCAATTTTAGGATCTATAACAAGTATTATAGCTATTATAATTTCAATAGTGCAAGATGGTGTCCCTTTGTACATTTGTATCATTAATTTTTTTTTTTTAAAGGACAGAAGTTGGTAGCCTCTGATGGCTGCTCCAACCTTACCGGAACAATCGGCGAGCGCTGAGGGCTCTCAGCCGGGTAACATTTAGGTAACCACGCCTATGGCACCCCCGAGTGGGGTACGAACCTCGACTCAGGGCGTTACCGGGGGACTTAGTACGAGTTACGACTAATTTGGGGCGGTCGGATTACTAATGGCAGCTCGGGCCGCTTGAACGGGACGAGACTGAGTGGGACGTCGCGGCGGTCCTCGTCGTCAAGGACGGTAGCGTAATCGGTTTTGTGTAGTGTGTTGTGTACTTTTACGCGCTTCGTCAGCTTCGATCTGAGCTAATGTTATGGGGTCATCCGGCTCGCTGAGGGCTTGCCTTGGTCTAAGGATACGGAGTATACGGGACGGCGTGTAGGTTGCGGCTTTCACTATAAGAGGGTTGCGGTGATTAACGGCGGTATTGAAAAATCTGCGTGAGGCGCGTTTTATAAATTGTTTTAACGTGGGGAGACCTAAATCAATGTGGAGATTTTCATTACGCATGTACCACGGGGCGCCCGTGGCTTTGCGCATGAAACGGTTGTAACATTAATATTTTTTTATTATTACTTGTGTTGTGTGTGTGTACATACATAAATGAATAAAATGGTGAATTGGCTAAACGAAAAAAGCGATAGTGGCGAAATCGTCTGGTCTGTTACGATATACCTACTATGAGATATATGCATGATGATTTTGGGAGGGTATATTATGCTATATATCCACTCCTCTCTGTCAGGAAGCAGCAAACAACAGGGAGAAATGGAAGAAGCTACACCGACAAGAGCCAAATATATTATGCTAAATGCTACGGATAGCATTCATCACTGAGCGTACTATCTTTAGGAAGCCATAACAATTTGGAAGTTTAGCGTAACCCATGGTGAAATCTCTAAGTCGCACTTAGAAATGTGATGAAGTGATATAGTTTAGTAAGTTCTTGCATTTCACGACTGCGCGTGGCTTTTACAAAAAAGCCGAAATACTATGTACCTAAAATGTGACCGACTACTTCAAACTTCCATAAAAACAGTTTGTATGCCTAAATGATTTAGTTGCGTAACATACCTCGGCACGCAGCGTATCATAACTCCTTGAGATATCACCGAAAGCTTGCTCTGACATGGTGTTTCCGAGGGTAAGACTGTTCTGTATATCAGTATTGGTTGCGACTAGACGTTCGCTCATCTCGTCGACTTTTGTTGACACCTTACCTATCGCTTTATATAGAAAATATCAAATGAAAAAAACAGCATGTACAAAACAGTAGTAAGATAAGGTGCTGAACAGATCCAAATTTATTAGATTCCGCCCCGCGGTTTCACCCGCGTTTCCGAGGGATCTTATGTTTTCTCGGGATAAAAAGTATCCTATGTGTTAATCTAGGTTATAAACTATATGTGTTCCAAATTTCATCCAAATCCGTTCAGTAGTTTTTGCGTGAAAGAGTAACAAACATCCATCCATACTCACAAACTTTCGCATTTGTAATATTAGTAGGATAGTAGGAAGAATAATTAATCGTATATAATAGCGTAAAAAAATATAGCAAGTGCGTACAGACATTCAGTGACTTACTTTTCTCATTATTTTCCTTAATACTTTCAGTAGCATTAACAATAGCGTGTAAGGTCTGGTTGGTGGCTAGTTGAAGGTCAGCTCGTTGCGGGAGATCCTTCCACATGCTCTCAGCATCTAACAACAGCTGCTGGATCTTCTTTATATCCTTTTCTTGTGGTGCGCTGGTACATGCTGTGTAAAGAGTAAATTATTAAAAAAATCTAATCTTATTGTTTAATTCTTTTGGGGAGTCTTCCCACAAAAAACGTGGGAGGCGTGGAAACGCTAATGTACTTTTAGGGTTCTGTAGTCAAAATATGAACCCTTATGATTTTGAGTAGATACCTATTGTTAAAAAGGTCATTTTATGAAATATCAAGCTTTAAATCTATATCAGTAGGAAAATAATACAATACCATAATGTAAAATCACACAAACTTTCATTGACTTACATTTCTCATCATCTCCCTTAGTATTTTCAGTGGCATTAACAATAGCGTGTAAGGTCTGGTTGGTGGCTAGTTGAAGGTCAGTTCGTCGCGGGAGATCCTTCCACATGCTCTCAGCATCTAACAACAGCTGCTGGATTTTCTTTATATCCTTTTCTTGAAGTATCAATACTGTGAGAAAAAGAATAATGTAAAATTAGAGTTCGCAAAAAGGTTCCTAAAGTTTTTATGTCTTTTTTAATAGTGTACTTACGCATTTTGTTGAGGATTGTATTGTTATCTTCCCATAGAAAGCCTGCGTTTTTTTTCCCTTCGTACGCAACAACGTCCAACCTTTTTTATGTGTTAAGTTGTTATCTGCTTTTACGGATTAATCCACATTATCTAACGTAAAGGACGAGTTGCCTTTATAAGAGGGTAGGTAGGTATACATTTAGGGTGGGTTGCACCTTGCACCATCCAAAGTCTTTTGCTAGCAAAACCGTTGCTCTGACAGACGTTGGATGGTTCAACCCACCCTTATGATTATATTATTTAACTAGTAATATCTTAGTATATATCTACCTTCAGTCATATTGTTGTGCCAAGCTTCATCGGCAAGTGAGACGTCATCCAAAGAGGCGGAGTCTGTTTGAGCTTTTGAAATTGTTGCGTTATATTCATTTAGCTTCTGTTCATATTTGCTTAGCAGTTTATCTGCGTTAGAAATATGCATTTTCAAAGGGTTTATGTCGTCTGATAAGTCCAAGCATGTTGCACGTAAGGTGTCCTGCAAAATACAAAAAGGTTTTAAGATTCATGTGATTACTTTTATAACCGGATTAGTAGTTCCGAAAATTTCCTCCTATACTCACAAACTGTAAGTCTTTATGACCGTGAATTTCCACTAGTCGAATTTAACAATGTTATAGATATGTTATCAGAGTCTAAGACATAATTATTCGCAACAAATGACAAGACGATATTAAATCGCAACAAGTTAATTGATACTGGTATAGTGATGTAATGTTTTTTTTTTACTAATAGGCCTGTGTTTGACCACAATCTCACCATGGTCAGTGATGATGTGGCCGATGATGGTGCCCACACAAAGCCTAGAAGGGGACTGACTCTCAAGTGCAGCTGTCGGAACACAGTTGAACGTGGTAGCCAGCTAGGCGGGTACTACAAAGTTCCCTATCACCAAAAACAATGTAACAAATCTATCACATTTACTGTGTGAAATTGTTAAGAAAAGTGTTAAATTTTTAGAGACCTCCATCAAAATTCTTTTGATGTTTTCGATTTCCATTTTAACGGCATCTATCTTAGCGTCTGTGGTATCTAGTCTTCTATCAATAGTGTCATCATTTGTAGTCAAATTGTTATCAATATCGGTGTTCTCTTTGGTGACGGGCTTCATAGCCTGTGTGACGGTGTTCGTGAGCAATTGAAGAGATTGCTTTATACCTTCTAATTCTTCTTGAGTTTTTTTTTCACGTTGTTCTTTCTGAAAAGTAAAAGTAATGTTAGTATCTACATATCATGTCGATGTGAGGCGACCCCGTTGACCGGTGGGATAATTAAAACCGGTAAAAACTGGTAACTATATTGCAGTTTAGGAATTATCAGACCGTTGTCAGGGGTTAAAAAGACGGTAATTTTCGATCTAAATTCTTTGATATAGATTAACCCCTCTTTTTATTAAGGTAGATTGGGGTAGGGAGTATCAAAGGTAGCAACTTTGGGTCAATGACCCCTAAGTTTCAATTTGAAACAATCACCTGTAAAAGTATAGTTTCAACATTAGAGAGTCTTTCATCCAGTCTTGT
Organism: Tethea ocularis; assembly: GCA_963555595.1. NCBI lineage: Eukaryota > Metazoa > Arthropoda > Insecta > Lepidoptera > Drepanidae > Tethea > Tethea ocularis. The sequence goes on from OY741970.1 coordinate 8,051,090, forward strand.
GATCATTCCATTCAGTGGTTCCAACCCCCTCTGCTTCTTCTCTAAGCCTGCGAGCGTCCTCTTGATATACTCTCCCAGCGACTTCTCCCGGTACTCGTGTCGCTCCAACTTGTTTTCTGACGATTGGATCGTGCGGGCCATCGCCAGTATCGCGTCGCGGATGTCCTCATTCCTGCAACGTCATTCAATTATTATATTCGAAAACAACTAATTATAGACAGAATTAGAGATTTAGATATATTTTACATTTCATCTTGCCCATATCTTGACCATTGTCTAAATATCAAAGTAATTTATTAAAGTATAGGGTTAGTATTAATTGTCTAGTTTAACCTACTTTAGGTACGTACTGGAATAAAGTCTGTAACGATCGGGCGGGCTAATCTAGCTTCCTAACAATGAAATACATTTTTGAATCCAACTGGTACTTCCAGAGATTAGCGAGTTCAAACAAACAAACTCTTCAGCTTTATTATTAATAGTGTAGAAATACATTTTATAATTAAATGGGAGAAACGTGGCTACAAAAGTCTGAGACACCAGTTTCACGTTTAGCGAATCGAAAGCCTATATGTTAAAAAAATGCTTAGAATGTTTAATTGTAGATAGGTGTGTTATTTGTATTTAGGAGAATGACATATTAGGATGAAATAAAATCCAGGGTATATTTAGAAGATCACGTTGAAAACTCATAAAATGATCACACAAAAGCGCCAGATCGTCGACGTTGATGAACTTGAAAATAGAACTAATTCGAGTGAGATTGAAATATCCTTATTCGTTACAGATGCGACAGTTAATCATGAAAATATTTTCATAGTCCAACTGTTGTGACTGGTCTATAATTACTCAATTTCAAAGAATTTTAAAGATACAGGATTTAAAGGTACATTTAATCTTTTTATATACCTATTTGAGTAGATTATACTATAAACTCAAACTCAAAACTAATTTATACAGTTTAGGCCCTAATAAGGCACTTATGAATGTCAACAATTTTTCCAATAGACTCTACCTACCACCGGTTCGGAATACACTTAAACTGAGAAGAATCGGCAAGAAACTCAGCAAGGCTACTGTACGACATTACATTACATGACCTACCTATAACCTAGGTAGGTAAGATGAGAAATTATAACAAAGAAAATTTACTGGGATTGTTGAAGTGGCCGATAAAGACAATGATTGTAATTTAAGATATTTTCAAAACAATTCTCGAGTGTTGGCTGAAACGGTGGAAAAGACAATTATTGTAGATACAAAATTATTCCCAGAAATATATCGTTTTTGCTTCCTAAATCTAAATCTCTAAATTTTAAAATAAGTAGGAAAGTTGTAATTCTATAACATTATGTAAAATGGTCCTTTTCACTTAGTGTTAGATGGTCTTTTTCACCTAGTGTCAGATGATATGATATTGTTTACAGATCGATTGATCTGTGAAAGTGCACTCTGTTATATTTCCATTAACATTAAACAATAGTTATTTATTTAACAAAGCGAGCAACCATACGGTTGGCCAGAGAGTAAATACTACGAAATGCAGAAACCAGAATTGGCGCACCAGATTATTAATAGGTCTAAGATCTAGTTACCGAAATGCATTTTGAATTAAGGAATGCAGTTGGAACACGACTTACAATTATATCAGATTTATTAATCAAATGAGAGGAGAATGTTACTATTACAATACTATTAATAGTCTTTCCTTGCATTTGAATCAGCCAGCAATGTAGTATGTATTTCGCAAGAGTCAAGAGAGTTGGTAATGGAGTTCGTTAAAAACTAAAGACGAATGCAGTGCCTGCAAAAACCTGCATAAAGGGTTTTTAGGTAGGTTCTTAGTAATCCTAGTAATTAAGAAATGTATGCAAAATAAATAAAATAAAAAAAGAAAGTAAAATACAGGTTGGGATAAACGGCCTTTGCGTGTCGTAAAAATTCGTCGGCGTCGTCATAAAAAGATCAACGCTCCTAAAATCAATGCATTAGTTGAATGAACCTAACCATAATTCAATTCTATTAGTAGAACTTCAATCAGTTCCTAAATAGAAATGATTTGTTGCTTATCCTAATAAACGTTATGGAGATTTATGACCAAGGTGAACTTTTGGAGATACGATGTCTCCACATTTATAGCGTCTACTCATTACGAAATGTAGATAGGTAGGTGTGAACGTTACTCAAAACCACATTTTGCTGTTTGTGTGTCTTTAGTTTTTTTTACGCATCCTAAAGACATTTTCAAGGAATATTATATTTAGTAGGGATAACTTACATATTATTATTTGCGGTTTCACAGTTAGCACCATTGTAAAATCTGTTCATATTGAATAGGTAGGTACTTCCCCCATAAAGTTCTGCAGGTAGGTACTATCTTAACAGAGGGGTTAAAAATGATACTATTGACATATATTGTTACTTTTATTGTATGCCGTCGTCCTCACTTTTTGTTTGACTTATATTAGGAATACGTATGTACAACCTACTTCAATATACCCTTGCAGGTACCTAATGTAAGTCTAAGTATTTCAAAGCTAACTAATATGACATGGTTATATGTATAGAATTTACGGAGAACAGTTGCAAATAAATAAAACGTGTCACCGAGATAAACTAGTAACGAAATCGTGTCACTAGCCTAAGTAGTATGTACTTAGTATATCTAAGCTCTACCTGCGCATACGCAGCCACAAAGCTAACGCTAAATCACCTCGTAAATATTTCAGAGACTGTTTATTTTACGGTTCACTCACACATCACAGCAACTAAAATGGACTTTACGACATCATAAAATTGCAATAAAGCGAGTCAAGATTTAATAAACTTGACGAAAAAAAAACAGGTGATTTAGATTTTTTTAATTAGGTACATGTTTCTGACACCTGTTATTAATAATGTGTTTATCTCGGAAACTGATTATCTGATTTCGATGGTCTTTCAAGAAAATAAATATTCGATATTTTAATGCATAGTTTAGTGAAGATCCCGTCGATATATAGAATTAGCCGTTCTTGATAATAAAGACCATTATTTACAGGTGTAAATAATGGGATTTTTATTCTCCGCGATGACTCCGTCCCATACTAACGGGGACAAGCGAAACAAGCGAAGGACTCTTTTAGAAAAAAATAGGTACTTTAGACTATTTTATTTTAAAAAGTAAGATAACTATCCCGTTTCTATTAGATCTTAGAATGATGATTATGTTAATATTTTCAAATTATTTGGATAGACCAAATAAAGGTATTAGGAGGAAAAATAAAATGAATCTGGAAAAAGTGCGGACTTCGAGTCCGTACCTAGGTAGTTTGTAGTTTTCTTTATTCAAAAAAAAAAATATAGCTAACCTATAATGTTAGTAAGACAATCGGTCAATTTGAATTCAATCTGTCGTTACATACAACCGAATACTGGTTAGTTAGATGGTGACAATAGTAAGATAAGGTACTTACGTAAAATTCCGACAATGTGCACTCTGTGTCCATAGCAGCAATGTGAACGCCACCCACCACACTCTCTGAGGACAGTAGCATAAACTTACATAATCTATTTATTAACTAAAGGTTAACCAAGTCGTGACTTCGTAACGTAGCGGCTGCTTACTATAAGCTCCCTTTTCATATTTATGTGAACACATTTACACGTTGTCAGTTGAATGCTAAAGCTTTTAATGGTGAAGCATTATGCCGTACGGTTAAAATAAGGTATACCTATAAGTAATTAATATAAATGTAGAAAATAATCAAGCAAATAACTTAGGTATTTCTAACATTTTCACCAAGACAAGTGAAAAAGTAATTGCAGATCCGAAACAGGAAGGCAATAAGACTTGACCCGTAAGTTAGCCATCTACTTAGATGGTTAACTTTAAGTATTAATAAGAATTCCGAGATGTAAACCTGACCTAGACACAGGCAGCAATTGCATAAATATACACCTACTGCAGAATTTTATTTATGTTTGTTAAACCCAGACAGAGATTAATGTTGCATTTGAGAAAAAGAGAACTTCCTTTTTACTTTTGATCTTACAGATTCTTGTGCCGACACCTCTCACGGATGAGCTATATTTACGTAGGATGTTTTAAACTACGACCAGCGGTTTTCATTTGTTAATATTTGCAGTTTCTATACCTAATCACAAAGATTTAACAAACAGAGGGCCTACTCCGAAAAACGATACACGATAGTCCGATCATCGTTGTCAGAATTTACGTGTCGTCAGTTTGCTGCAATTCTCTTGGTTAATAATTTGACATCGATGATCGAACTATCGTCAGATAATAGAGAAGAACCGTTTCGAAGGACCAATTAACCAAAAGTAAAAACCTACTTAATTTGATCAATATTTATATAGACTTAAGGATTCTTCCAGATAAAACGAAACTAGTGTTTAATAAAATATTATTGAACGACTCATGGGGTCACATTGGTAGCGATATCGCGACCTTTACGAATTACTTATCATCTCTAAGTATTCGAAGCTAGAATAGCAATTATCGCAGACGTTTGGTTTACGAGATGTGAACTTTATCTATTTTTGTTCAACATTTGACTGATAGGTAAACAATCTGTTATAGGTATATACTTTCTAAAATTGTTTAGGTATGGAAAGTATAAAATCATGTATGAAGTTGTATTTGTTATGGCCTTTTTGAATGTAGCAAAATTAGGTATTTCCACTTCTTACATTTGTAGGTACGCTTTTTATGGTCCAGACCCTAGGTTTTTAAGAGATGGTTTTCTCCCATATGCAATATGGGAGAGTCGGTAGACTGAATCTCTTACTTCTTTTGTATTACTGCGATACTCATATATAGGCATGTACGCGGATGATCAGTACCGGCGGGTAGCGCCAGATGTAAAGGGGCGCCAGGCTCACCTTTATTTCGGGTCGCTCATGAGCGAGTCCTGCTATCTCGAGTCTAAATAAATAAATAAATTCTCAAGTCTAAAGATAAAATGGCTATAATGGCTTAAAATCCCTTTTGTTGGCGGGAGAAGAGCGGGGGGGGGGTTATCACATCTCGCCCAGGGTGCTGGTAGAGCTAAAACCGGCACTGCGGATGATAATTGTAAATTGTAGTTAGTTATAACTTAAAATATTTGAAACTACCTAGTTAGTATACCTACAGATTTTATGGCACGAATATATTAATGAAATACAATAGGTACCTACCTACCTACTTATCGCCAGCCTTCTTGGAACTTGAGAGATTTGGGTAAACATATTTGTTTTTAATTGATTGTTTATTATTATGTATTTATTGTGTTATTAGTATAATTTTTATTTTGTTTTTTTTTCCATTTTTAAATAATAATTTAGTTTATGTAGTTTAATTTCTGTCTTTTTGTGTATAGGTAACATACACAATAAAAAATAAATCGTTTTCTTATCTTTACATTCATAAAAAAAATACAGCCGAATTGAGAACCTCCTCCTTTTTTAAGACGGTTAAAATAAGTAGGTATATTTGCTGTAGTAGGTAAAAAGAAAGTAGAGTAAGTACCTAGGCACTTACGATTCAAATAAATTAAATTACATCACGAACTCTTGCATTGAATCGCTTTTATGGGCAATAAATTAAATGCATATCTATTATTATCTGCATTAAGGCCTAACAACATCAATTACCCACATTATTCGAGATGAGGATGAACGGTAAGTTTGTACATAAATATGCATGGTAAATATATTCTTCATACTTATTGTTTATCAGAGTAATCAATTAACTTTATTATTACTCGATTTACTACTGAAACGAAGATTTGAATACAAATAATAACACTCAATAACATTTTCAATTCTACTTTGTAGTAGATACCTTCCTACTCGCCTAATTAGCTACAACCCTCATGTTGAAAATCTGTCTCCAAATACCTAACGGTGTGTTCCGACAACCGCACTTGAGAGCCTGTTCCTTTCTAGGCTTCGAATGACCACTGACCATGGTGAGACCGTAGTGAAACATAGACCTTTTATAGAAAAAAAATCCGTGTCTTAAGATACAAAGGAGGGCTCGACAGGAAAGTAGGTACTTAATTGAGGATAGTTGCATGCCCAACATAAGTGGTGTATTGACATCGTGAGCTCATCAACAGTAAGAATCGATTAAACTACCTACCTTATTTGGTATCTTGAGGGTAAGACAAGGAATGAAAAGTTAAGGTAAATTGTAAATAAAATCCAATTCATTTGATTTGCCACATAAAACTTCTGAAGATTTCATTGTTGTTATATATAGAAGCTAAGTTATAAATATAGGAGAAAATCTAATCAAGGACTCGCCCCGGCTTCGCATGTTGTGGGGACCGCTTGCTCGCTGAATTTTATCCGCGTGGCATTATTTTTTCCGACATCTTCAACAATAATCGACATATTTCCTCCAATTTAAACAAAACCTTATTAATTATACACCTAAACCTTCGTCATGAATCACTCTGTCTATTGATGAAAACCGCATGAAAATCCGTTCTGTGCTTTTTGAGTTTATCGCGAATAGACAGACGCGGCGAGGGACTTTGTTTTATTATATGTACTTATACTGATTTTAAAAAGAGGTAGAATTTGCTCCACATCCGCGATTCCCTATTTTAACCATTTAGGAATGCATTTTCGAAAAATCTTTTCTTATTTTATACGTTGTTGCGTATAGTCAGGGACTTCGAATCTTATAATTTAGTAGCGACCCACCCCGACTTCGCAAGGCTTTTCTGTACTTTAATATATATGTATTATACAATATATAAATCTTCCTCTTAAATCACTCTATCTATTGATGAACAGACAGCGGAAGCGAGTTCATTTTATACTAGGTATGTAAAGAAAGATATAAACGTGAAATCAGCCATAATCCTAAAAGATAAAGTATTGTACCGACAGATAAACAAGACAATTCAATTGCCTACCAATGTATAAATGCTTGTTGATGTGAAGTTTATGAATTAGGGACAGCCATCAATAGAGATTGTTAAGGCGAGTTTTTTATATTTGTTTATTGACCCATAAATTTAATACAAGAGACGCATGAAATTATGATTTTAATTCAATCATGTACCTACTAATCGGCAGTGGACTAGTTTTTTTTATAGCAGTTAGTGTAGCGCCCGTCACACCTGCCGAAGGTATCCAGGTAAGGTATAGGTGAGATCCAGGCATCTCATGCCAATAAACAAGGCTTTAGAATACAAAACCAGAATAATATTCAAAACTTTACCTAGAACCTAAATAGGAAAGTTTGACAAATTCGTATTTATGTATCCATCCAGTACGTATCTCTATACTAATATTATAAAGAGGAAAGATTTGATTGTTTGCATTGAATAGGCTCCGAAACTACGGAACCGATTTGAAAAATTATTTCACTAATTCTTTCACTAATTGGAAACTACATTATCCCCGAAGGTTATAGGTTACTTTTTATCCCGGGAACGCGAGTGAAACCGCGGGGAACAGCTAGTCTTTTATAAATTCCTTATTTGCTTATTAGTATATGGTGTTGTACTGACTACGAAAGCGTACCTACCCTGCACGTTTTCCGACACACACTTGACCGGTTTTAAAAAGTAACGTGTAGTGGTTATCAACCCAATGGTTTTAATAGACGGTAAGAGCTTCACAATTAAGTGACACAGTTACAATAAGTATGTAACTTTGGTATTGATAAGATTCATTGGGGTGTTCAATTGGGTCAATACTCAATATCGATCAATTGGGTTTGAGTATTTACTCACAAATAACATAGGTACCTATTAGTTTAGTAATGTATGTAATGCTGGATACGATAACGTGCACTCAGTGCACTGTGCAAAATCCGTCTGCGTAATAGCAAAGACAGGACTGTTAAATGATTTTCACGGGTATGGTATCTTTGTATGAAGTATTCAGTGCCGGTTTTAGCTCTACCAGCACTCTGGGCGAGGATCATGAGCGACCGGAAATAAAGGTGGGCCTGGCGCCCTGGGCGATCGCCCTACCGCGCCCTACCCTAACGCCGGTACTGGAAGTATTCATTATAATCTCGTTATTTATATAATTAGGTAGTGCATTTACAGTTACTTATATTTGTGATATATAAAAAATTGAAAAAAAGAGCGGATATCAAAATAGACTTTCATGACATATAAAATGGGTTTAGGTAAGTAGATCGAAGGGAATAGTTCAATTAGTAGGCAGAAACCATGGCAGGCTCCTACTGACGGTAGGTATAACACGCGTAAAAGAAGTACTGTTTGCACCAACTCAAGTATTCCGTAATAATAATTATAGTCAGATGCGTTATAGTTCAAACGCATACTTAGTTGGTAACGGACGGGAGCACAGTTAAAACTTAGTCTATATTGAATTAGAAGACTTTGAAAGCCACAATGATATAAAAAGAAGACACTGAAATAGGCTCGCGGCAATGTCAAAAGATTTTGAGAATACCTTTTGTTATAATACAATAGGTACTAACCTACGAAACCTGGAGGGTAGAAACGGAAAGCGGAGGACCGGATGATATGATGTGGCTGTTGGGAAAGGCCATAATATACAATACTAACTTCCGCCCCGCGGTTTCACCCGCGTTCCCTAGGGATCTTATGTTTTCCCGGGATAAAAAGTATCCTATTCAGATTATAAACTATCTTTGTTCCAAATTTCATCCAAATCCGTTCGGTAGTTTTTGCGTGAAAGTGTAACAAACATCCATCCATTCATACAAACTTTCGCATTTATAATATTAGTACGACTTACGCGACAAAAAATATTTACAAACGAGTTAAGTAAAACTAAAAGATTGCTTAATAAGTAGGGTGTATACGAGTTCACTTATTATTTAATTAACGGTAGGTACTTTCATGATGGTGAGATGGATAAGGAAGGTCAGTACATGGAAATTGTATCCATATTTTTATCTTATCCCTTTCTAATATTATAATTTTGGTTAGTAACTCTGTCTGTCTGTTAGTTTATATTAGGTATCTTTCATTCACGCCTAAACCGCAAATGGAATTATCGCGATGAAATAGCTTAGGTATCTACGATATGGAGAAGGCTTCTTATTATCCCGGTAACGCGGGTGGAACCGCGTGGGACATGTAGTTAAATTTTCATAATTTTCGCTGAGAAAAGGGGCTGTTTCCACCCATCTCAATTTTTCACCTGTAATTAAGTGAGTGCGGGTGAGTGAATTAACTGGTATAGAATTGAAATAAAACACCTTTCAAACAAAAAAAAAAAAACAAAATCTGTCGATCCATTCAGGAGCTATGAGGCCACAGACAGACACAGATACACACTACAAACTTATAACACCATTCTTTTTCGTCGGGGGTTAACTAAGTGAGACAATAAATCATAATTAATACTGATTTTTACAACATGTCTACATTATAAATCAGAGACACTTAGGTAATATTTGAAAGCATACTTAGGAGATTCACGCAAAAGTGACAGGTTGTTGAGAACAAAACAAACTAACAATAAACAAGGTGTGTGGACTGTGCGTAGCTATGCGCAAAAGGTGCGAAAAGCTTGCGTTAAGTGCAGCACCTGGGGCAATAAACTCTCGTATTGATGGTTTGTGGTAATGGATGTCGCGTATTTTTTTTGTAAATATTGTTTGCTTATCTTCAATAGTTTCTGAGCTACTAGATAGGTATACAAATAAAAGATTGATGCATATTATAAGATACATACATAAGTCTAATAACCATTACAGATTGATTATTATTTATCAACATCTATGATGCTCGTTAAAGCATCATAATAAAATGTTAATTATTACATCGTACGTTAGTCTAGTCGCGTAAGGTAAAACGAGTAATCCCTTCATTACAAATTCACCTCTACAAAAAATAAACTTAATTATAAAAATAACTTACCGGACTATGCACCGTCATGTCGCCCTTTTAATTCTAAATTAAACTAGGAAGCACAGTTTATTCTTATTTGTACGAGAGTGCGTGCGCGTAGAATCTGTTTCTATTAAGAGTTGCGAGAGTGCTCGTCCTCGCGCGCGGCCGATCGCAAACTGACGAACTCTCACACTCGACACGCTGCGCTGGCGCCGACCGCGACTGAAGGGCTTGAACGAATGCATTTGTAATACCAATACTTAATTGAAGAGGCTTTATTTTCGGACACTATCGGTCAATCAACGCACTCTCAAGTGTCTAAGCCCCTATATTAATACCACACCCTTGTTTTCACATAAGTCGTAACTCGAACATCAGATAAATTCAAACAAGCCATCCTCAAACTTCACCTGCTGTCTAGTATCAAGGAAATTAGCAATTATGTATAGAAAAAGACATCGAAGATATAGGTGCCTACGTTAGTAATGGCGTAATTTCGAGACGATAAAACAGACGAGATAAATACCCGAATCCATGCCCTACCCTTCATATGGGAGTAACTATCCAAATTAATAAGCCGAAAGACATTATCAGGGAACACTACACAAAACTGTTTATAACAAGTAAACTGTCAATAGCTTGTGTGTGAGGTTTGTAAATTGACACAAATGGAAGATTAGCTTCTACAGGTGGCTAGTTTCGAAAGATCCTGGGCTTAATTAAAGGAATGAAAGATGTAGGGCATAAGAGAGTACCTGGAGATGGAGGACCTTGTTTTGAGCCTAACATAATAGGTGAAAGTAAATCCGGCCCTTGCCGTAGGCGCGACCATGTAATAATGATAATTATGTAACCTATTCGATCGATGTATCTAAACATTATTTATAAAAAAGTTACAGCAAAATTTGAGACTAATATTTTAGCTTGACGTACCTAATATTTCGGCAACATTACTTTACTTAGTTATGTTACACATTGGAGTCTCTACATTCGTCAGAGTGCGCTGTTCTACATCCTTCTAATAACGTAGCAGCAAACCCAAAGGACGCAACGGCTACCGCTATAATAATGAGATGGGTTATCCCAGTCCCACCAGAAGCATAAAAAAAAATGTTTCCTTCGTTTGCAACAATACTTGAAATATTTTTTCATAGTATACAGGCTCTTCTTCGTCTGTTAGTGTTTTCGTTACTAATTACGAAATCTTATAAGGTATTGTATGTATGTATGCATACGTAAGTTTTAATAACGAATGCAAAAGAGGCAGACTTTGGGGACGTACCGATTTGAGCGCCTGATGTTTGGAGGAACCACTCTGCGAGGTACAATAAATAAAAAACATGCAATACGCATAGTTAACCGATTTAGAACCTTGTTATTTGACAAATGATTTTTAAATGTAAATAAGTTTATTAAGCGTATCTGCAATATGTTGGTTGAAATAAATATTGTTATCGAAATAAAAAAAAAATATTATTATTCATAAATATTTATTGAACTTTTGTGTTTCTGTGCACAATTCTCCTGTGTCTGCTAACGCAGCCTGCCGTCCTGAAAGTTTTTCCACAATCTTGACAACCAAATGGCCGCTCGTCGGTATGCGTTCTATTATGAACTTTCAAAATGTCTAAAGTATTGAATCGTTTCCCGCAAGTTTCGCAACCATATTTCCTTTCATTAGCGTGATAAACAAAATGTCTTCTGTATTGAGCTATAACGTGGAAAGTTTTCCCACAGACCTCACAGGTCTTCCTGGGCGTGGGCTCGTGGACGGCTTTATGTACAATCAAACCACTTTTAAACTTGAACTTCTTGTCGCAAACTTCGCAAGAATACGGCCGTCCTTTGGAATGAGCGTCCAAGTGACTGAGTAGATTCCTCGTATATTTGCCGCACACTTCGCAAACCAAACCCAAAGGACGCAACGGCTACCGCTATAATAATGAGATGGGTTATCCCAGTCCCACCAGAAGCATAAAAAAAAATGTTTCCTTCGTTTGCAACAATACTTGAAATATTTTTTCATAGTATACAGGCTCTTCTTCGTCTGTTAGTGTTTTCGTTACTAATTACGAAATCTTATAAGGTATTGTATGTATGTATGCATACGTAAGTTTTAATAACGAATGCAAAAGAGGCAGACTTTGGGGACGTACCGATTTGAGCGCCTGATGTTTGGAGGAACCACTCTGCGAGGTACAATAAATAAAAAACATGCAATACGCATAGTTAACCGATTTAGAACCTTGTTATTTGACAAATGATTTTTAAATGTAAATAAGTTTATTAAGCGTATCTGCAATATGTTGGTTGAAATAAATATTGTTATCGAAATAAAAAAAAAATATTATTATTCATAAATATTTATTGAACTTTTGTGTTTCTGTGCACAATTCTCCTGTGTCTGCTAACGCAGCCTGCCGTCCTGAAAGTTTTTCCACAATCTTGACAACCAAATGGCCGCTCGTCGGTATGCGTTCTATTATGAACTTTCAAAATGTCTAAAGTATTGAATCGTTTCCCGCAAGTTTCGCAACCATATTTCCTTTCATTAGCGTGATAAACAAAATGTCTTCTGTATTGAGCTATAATGTGGAAAGTTTTCCCACAGACCTCACAGGTCTTCCTGGGCGTGGGCTCGTGGACGGCTTTATGTACAATCAAACCACTTTTAAACTTGAACTTCTTGTCGCAAACTTCGCAAGAATACGGCCGTCCTTTGGAATGAGCGTCCAAGTGACTGAGTAGATTCCTCGTATATTTGCCGCACACTTCGCATATCTTCCAATAGTCGTATCTTAATTTGCGTGTTTTTTTTAGTTTTGTTTTTCTCCTTTCTACTTTAACTGGTTTTGTGTCATGTTTGGATTCGGAATCGTTTGTTATTTCCATTTCAAAATGCATATCGTCAGTATCGTTTTTATCTAAATCCAATAAATCGTCATTATTGTTATTTTTGAGATCGTTATCCTCATGTTTTTCCAATATTTCTACTTTAATTTTGTGCGCGGAGCTGCGTAGCTGTTGGTCGAAGTCTTGACATTTCCGTCGGAATTTGTATGCGTTCTCTAACTCTTGAACACATTCGAAGCATATTCGAGATGGTAAATTATCTGATTTGTCCACCTGAAACAAATAACAATCAAAATCAAAACTCATTTATTCAGTTTAGACCCTAATAAGGCACTTATTAATGTCAACAGTTACAGTTTTACGATAGACTCTACCAATAGGTACCATTCCTACTGTATCATAGTTTCCCTGAGACATAAAAGTCTTTAAAATATTTGGTTCTTGTATGTTGAGTGGATTGAGGTAGTATTCATAAATACATCCTAGGCAGCATACAATCAGATGCTAAAATGTATCTACCTAAAATATTACTACTACTTATTTCATATAACTGATCTACCAACGCGCTGCATAAGTCGTTGGGGTTAGAATCTTGCACACATTCCTTTGGTATGTAACGTAGGCATCACTTTTCAACTCCGGGGATAGGTGAAACGATTACTAAATATGTAGATTTAAATATACTTATATCTCACCTGTATCCCACCAATGACCTTCAACTTATACGCCAAGTCCAGGCCATCATCGTCTTTCCGCTCGAACAGATCGACGCAACCATCGACATGACAACAACACCTGCACTGATTCGTCTCTTCGTACTCATACTTCGGTTTCACCAACAGTTTTTGCTTCAAATCAAACAGTTTCATGTCGTCTTCGAAGTCGTCGTCGATGCCACCGTCTTCGCATATATTAACTTCGCGTTTTTGCCGCTTAATAGTTTGTTTGTTTTCAATTTCTTTGTAGCGCTCAATAGCTTCGTAATATGGCCACTGTTCGCTTAGTATACCCTTATTTGCAAATTTTCTTTTCCACTGTAATAAAGATGTAGGAGTAGCGATTAACTAAACTAAGCCGAAGGCATTACGTAACGAATCATCGCAGTTTAACAATACAGTTAGGTATAATAATTATATTCAAAAGAAATAGAGTTTTTTTTTTGACATGATGAGAACATTAGTTAGAGCAAAATGTTTCTTATTTCTTATGCGATAGAATACAGAATTACATAAAAAAAAATACCTTGAAAGTTTTTAGTAGATGAGTCCAAATCAGTGGCAAGTCTAACAGGCTGTGGTTCAGAGGCAGCCCTATGCTTCGTAATCGTTTCTCCACATCTCTAAGGAAATAAGACATTTTAACTTACTGTATAAATCGTTAAGGCCCAATTGCACCAACATTATATAACACTAACCTAAGGGGTTGTAAATTTGACAGAAACTAATAAATTCTGCCACATAGCCATGTTTACGCGTTAGTGCTGTAAGACGTTGGTGCTTTTGGGCCTTAATGTATTGCAGGCAAGCAGCGTACTACTTAGTGCAAGCTACTCTTAGGGCCTTAGTAAATAAAAGACTCTACATACTTTTATATTGTGTCGGGAAAGTTTCCGCATTTATTTATTTATTATTTATTATCAAATCTATATTTATATTGCAAAGCTGAAGAGTGTGTAAGTTTGAACGCGCTAATCTCAGAAAGTATAAGTCCGATTTGAAAAAAAATTAGTTGGCCCGTTTACTAAGGTATAACATCTTATCGCGAGTGAACGAGGCACAGCTAGTATTAAAATAATTAATTGGTTCACTATTGCTTACCTCCATCCGTCACATCTTTTATGTAATTTATATTCGAACAAATGGTCGAGATCTGTTCTTGCACTAATCAAGTTAAATACCCACTCCTCCTGCCCTGTAAAGTTCAGTTTAATTCATTTTACAACTTCTACATTTTTTTTTACAGCCACCGCGATAGATTAGATTTCAGGATACAAGTTGTTAGATTCCCACCCATAGGACTAGCATTTGTGTACATGTACTAGGTATTAGTATTATTTAAAAAGTAGTATGTATATCAGTTACTTATTTTCATAGTTCAAGCTGTGTTTAGTTTGGTACCGATAGTCGTCGTAAAGAATGACCGAGAATGGTGCCGATTCTGTTGTTTACGAACTAAATAAATTTAATCTCACTATATCTCTTTCTAATAGTAAATATAAGAAAGGGATGCAAGATATTTTAGTCCTGTCAGTTTAATCCGATCACACATTTCAACGTGAATTTAAGCGCGATCTTTATTGGTCACGACTATTTACCCGTACATTACGACGGTATGGATTAAACTGACAGGATTAAAAATGTTCTATCTTTTTTCAATAAAGTTAAAATGAAAGAGAGGTGACTTGTCTAATATTAGTTAAGTTCGTAAACAACAGAATCGGCACCAATATCATATTATTTTTAAGCAAAATTAAGACCAAACTATTTTTAGATAATGTACATTTAATGGTTATAATTTTGACAGATAAGGGATTGCCCGAAGAAATAAGTCCTATACCTAAAGTATGCTTACACATAGAACAAAATTTTGTAGTTTACGAGAAATTAACATTATTGTAGTTTTTTGCGCGAAACATGGCTCGCGCGGCTCTGCGTGAGCGAGAGACAGCATACGCTGCTTGGCTAGGTGTGAGTGTCGAAGCGCGCAATGTCAAATTCGTAAGGTAGGCCCTTAAAGTAATTTAAAAACATGTGGAAATAAGAGTTTCTACCTACAGCCAATTAAAGGATCTAGGCTGATGCCACCTTCTCCTAGATACACTTCGAATAGTGTGTAGTACAGCCAAGATTTATTCTTTGTTGCTTTCGCCTTTTGATAGTCCTGTTGATAATTAAGTTTTTAGGTTACATCAAAGAAAAAACATTTTGGTATGAAAAAAAAGTTTTTTTTTTGTCATGAAAATAACCTTGTATAATTATCATTAATTTAGTATGTTAGGGAAATCGATTGTCGATGTGGTGTAACAGTTGATGGTTCAATTTTGAACTTAATTACCTACGAACTGGTAAGTATTAGTCAGATCAGAAGAATATTCACACCTGACTGTAGCAGTAAAAGTATATTTTAATAAAAATATATATATCATAGTTTATCATATATATCATAATTTTCATATTTTACATGTTCTGACTGACGAGATAGTAGCAAACAAGAAATGCTTTTATTAAATATTAGCATCCGCCCCGCAGTTTCACCCGCGTTCCCGAGGTATCTTATGTTTTCCCGGGATAAAAAGTAGCCTTTATGTTATTCCAGGGTATGATCTATCTATGTGCCAAGTTTCATCCAAATCTGTTCAGTAGTTTTTACGTGAAGAAGTAACAAACATTCATCCATACATCGATACTCACAAACTTTCGCATTTATAATACTTATTAGTAAAAAAATTAAATACATATACTTAGGTAGGTACTTACGGCAAATGTAGCGGCCCATTTGCGACTGAGATCTCTACCGCTTAATGTTTTAGGAAATCCATATTCACCAATCATTATTGACAACAGTTCACTGCAAATATAATATATTGTACAATTAAGTAATTTAAAGCAATGATAACTTAGTGGACACTTAAGTTGTGGATTCATTGCAAGTACGGACGACCACAAGTCAAGGTAAACACTGTGGCACCTTATGCGGTTGTAATAGGAGCTATTTTGCAACAAAAATGTGTACCTGATCTGTGGCCGTGTGCAATGAGCTTATAACCACTACGTTTAGCCGTGTGTACGTAACAGTGTGTGTAGAAAGGAGAAATTGCAATTATATTTTATTATATTAAAGGTGTGGTATTAAGTTTTAAAGGTCAATGTATTTTCTTACTTCCAAGCCCATTTCCTTTCTCTGAATAACCAATCGTTTTGCAATCTTATTTGTATGAATGTTTCCGTTATATCTTTCGACCCTGCAAACATAACATCAAAAACTTAATTTTATTTAAATTTGCTTAAATCATAGGAGAATGTACAGATAGGCGCAAGTACCTAATATGTTGACATCCTACAGTGATGTTGAACCTTCAGAGTAGGAAAACATACCTACACCATAGCAACTTCTCTTCAAGTTGGAAATAGCAGCTGCAATTGAAAGCCAGTTTCCTTCTAGGTTTTGTACAAAGTGGTTACTGATTCAATTTGAAAAAATCTTCAATTCTCTCTACGGTAATGATTCCAGAAGGTAATAGGCTAATTTTTAACCTGGGAATGTGGGTGAAACCGCGGGGGACAGCTAGTTTATGTTTATTATATGCAAAAAACAATCTCAGAGTAGCCATACTTACATTGAAACTCTTCATTTTCATTGTCATTATTATCTGTGCCTTTATTTTTTACTTTATGGCGTACTGAAGAGTTCTTCAAACGCAAGTCGTATGCGGAGTCGGTCTCCAGGTTTTCGAGGTATATATGATCGTATTTCTGATAGTAACTCAACATGGATTCGTATAATGGCCATTCTGTTAACTCGGCGCCTTTCTTTATTTTCAGACGATGTTTCCTCTATAACAAATGTATATTTTTAAGAGCGCATATAAATGACAAGGTAAGTTATTCAAGTATTTTTTTTGGTAACAATCAATAATAACATCCAATATTTAATTATAACATAAACATTGGGCGTCATCCTTCGAGTTAATAACACTGATCTTTCTTTTAATTTTAACTGTAGCTTAATATATTTTGAAATTAAAAATATAAGTTTATTATAATTTCAAAATTCAATAAATCCCATTTTCCTCAAAGGTAAGGATTTAATATGCGGCCGCTGGGGCAGAAAGGTTCTCGAGTGGCGACCACGAACCGGAAGACGCAGCGTGGGCAGGCCCCCCCACAAGGTGGAACGATGATCTTGTGAGGGTCGCGGGAAACCGCTGGATGCGGTATGCTGACTAATTGAAATCACTGGCACAAACTAATGTTTAAATCCCAGCATTTACATCTCTACTTCTTAACAAAACAGTTTATAACTCTATGAAATGAATTCTCTTTATCAAACTCTTTATCATTGAAATAGAGACTACATATATTACTATAATCACTTGAGATATTGTAGCATTCCACCGACTTGTATGGCCGATACTATAGCGTGTAACTTGTCACTGTATGTTCATGATGTCATGGATATGGGCGCCGACTGAAAATCAGCGCAAGGGTTAGTTCCCTAATTAACCTTTAGTCGGGGCCTATTCCGGGTATCACGCAACATTACATTATTGTTATGTTCCTCTGTTTTTACTTTTTATTGTTCAATGTATCATACCTGTATGTCATAATGTAATGTTGTGTGTTGTCTAGAATAAATGTTATTTCTTTCTTTCTTTCTAATTACTTACATTGAAAGTCATTCTAAGATGGTGCCACAGACCTTTCATGTCTTGAATGCAACAATCAATTGGTAAATCCTGACATCGCATTGAAGTCTCTATTGTTCTGAAATTGTACATTATTTTTGTGTTTAGTAAAGACTTGTCTTATGCTACCAAGTCTTTAGACAAAAAAAAATGTGAATAGTTAATGAGCATCCACAAACCATGGTATAGCATGTGTCACTTAGGGTCTCATTGCAGGAGTGGAGTGTCAACAAGTGTCACTAAAGTTAAAATTAACAAATGTCTCGTCACATGGTTTATGGACACAACACCATAATATTTTATTGTTTTATATAATACTAGCTGTTCCCCTAAATAAATATTACCGGCTGAGAGCCCTCTGCGCTCGCCGATTTGTCCGGTAAGGTTGTTGCAGCCATCTGAGGCTACCAACTTTAGTCAATTCAAAAAAGAATAAAAAATTGCTGTTCCCCACAGCTTCACTCGCGTTCCCGGGATAAAAGTAGCCTATAACCTTCAGGGATAATGTAGCTTCCTTTTTTGTATTTAAAATTGAGATATGAATTAGTGAAAGAATTTTTCAAATCAACCAGTAACTCTGGAGATTAGCACATTTAAATAAACAAACTCCTCACCTTTATTATTAATATATATAGATACACAATAGCATAATATTATATTCTATTAGAACTTACTTCCACATAACTTGAAAGTCAAGTTTCATTTCTTTAGCTTCTGTAATGCTTTTAATTAATTTCAGTCGCCACTCATCACTCCCTGCAACAAAGTTATTAAAAAATATTTTATGAATAGATTAAAAAAATATAAAGTTATGTATGGCCTGATTCATATGATGATTTTTACAAAGATATGTAAAAAATTTGCATTATTCTAAATGTATCTTAATGATAACCAACTTTTATCAAAACGAGTAAAACCTTGGAGCTATACTGAACCCAATGCAAAAATATTTTTTTAAATCGCATCATAAACAAAATGTTTTGCGTGAACAAATAATTTTTGCCTGTCATTTCAAGTCAGTTAAAAAGGAAGCAATTTAGGGTTTCTATGCAAGAAAATATATTAATTATGATTATATTCAATATGAAGCTAATACTTACAAGACTCATACTTGTCCAATATTTTTGTTTTACCAAAATGTTTATCAAATAATTGATAATACTTCCAATCTTTATTTTTAGATCTCTTTGCAAGTCTATACATCTGGTAAAGAAATGTAAGTCTTATTTATCAGGTTAAAAATCCAGCTGAATATGTAAACTTATATTGTGCCTTTATGTCAAGTTGATTTATTTTAACTAATATAATATAAATAAATAAGTAGGTCAATGAGAAATTCATCTTTCTTTAATTTCAAGAGATAAACAGGGTGACTTGATTTTGGGTACAAGAATAGCTGGCACGGTTATAGGTAGGGTAGCATTCATTTATTTATTTAGAATTTTCATGTGAATCCCCTGCATGTTCTAATAACAAAGTTTAAAAAAAAAATACTAGCATCTCCCCATTTCCTTGGCTTAAAATTCATCCCTCTTCATGGAATATATTATATTATTCTTCAAATTTAAAGCCATTAATGCTGAACAAATATACCTACATGCTTAATAAACTACAGACATTTTACTCAGCTACCTGGTTACATACAAAGGCTTTTTCTCCCATTCCTTCCTATTGCTGGCTTGTCTCATTAATTTATTTATGAGGATATAATAATATATAAATAGATATGCCAAATTGCATCATGATTGGTTCACAGATTTAATTATAAAAAAGTTACAAACTGACTGATTTATATTGTTAGATATTAGTGAAATAAGTCTCTCGATAGTAAAAAAAAAGACTAAAACCTACATACAACTTACAAAGTATTTAATAGAGGTACTTCTGAGTAACAGTAAAATTAAATGAAATATTTATATTAATTAAAAACATGGTTTGCTCACATCATAGGTATATGACCACTTCTTTCTCACATGGTTTATGGTCATTTCTTCAGGATATCCACATTCCAGTAATAACTTGTAGAAAGCTCTGAAAAATAAAAACAGGATTATTAGTAATTTTGATGCTAATTCATGCCACAAAGGTATCTAATGTTTTCACAGACAAATAAGGGTAAGATTATACCTACATACCAAGTTTTATTCAAATCTGTTCACCCACTACTGTGTAATTGAGTTAAAAACATCCACACATACTTTCACATTTGTAATATTAGTGGGAAGTAGGATTTAGTATAATCATTTTATACATAAACTACTGATTCATATGATCAGCAGACAAAACACCAAAAGATAGAAGTAGCTTACCCCCAAGGTTGCTTCTTTTTTTTAAATATCCAGTCGTTTTCGAATCGCAATTTAAACATTCTCTCTGTCAATTCAGAAGTCCCTGAAAATTACAAAAGTAGTAGTAGAATTTATAGAAAATCTGAAAGAAACAATAAAATATGGGTGCATTTATTAGGTACTTACACACAAACGTTTTATCCTCCATTCTAGATGTACTTGTTTCACAGATCACTTTATACTACACTTCTTGTTTAGAAGCTTGACTTTGGCTTGTATAGAAGAACTGTTGGAAAACTATAGAAAGAAACCCCATAGAAATTTCTGGCGACAAGTTAAAATAAAAATACAGTTCCTTGAATGCAACAAATCCAACATTGAATGAATGAATGAAGCTTATTTTATTTTTGACAACTTGCTTGACTGAATTATAAGTTGACTGACGAGTTGTCACTTGTCGCCATCTAACCAAAGAAGAAGAAGGTTGACGGTAACAAACACAGAACTGGATTTATTGTTCTGTGGTAACAAACATAGAATAAATAAAATAGTACGTACCTACTAGCATTATACTAGTAACAAAACAACAAACAATATAGATGATCAAAGCAGTGTATTATCAAAGATTGTACTATCCAAGTACTATCTGTGCAGAGAAAACCTACTCGTATTAGACTATTTGTTCCCCGCGGCGTCACTTGCGTTCCCGCGATGATAAGTAGCCTTTATCCTTCGGGGATCAAACTCTTCAGCTTTATTTTATATAGATATATAGAAATAGATAGAATGCAAAATCAGTGAGTAAGAAGAATCTAACAAGACTGATAATCATAGACAAAAACATAAGGAAGGACTGACGGAAGGTGTGAGGTGCAAAAGATAAACTATGTGCCGAGGTGTGAGCAAGGAGTAATGAATGGTGGTCTGTGGGTGTGAGTGAATGAATAACTGTCAGTCAGCTGTCAAGTTTATTTTGATTGCGCATCTGTATTTTGTGCTCTTTTCAGTTTTCTTTCAGATTTCACGTGGTTTTCGATTTATCGGCATGTTCGACACAGTTTTCTATAATTTTTTTAATTAGAGCGACAGAATGCATCGGCTTATATCAGCTAGGAATTTATATCAAAGTACTTTTCACGGTATATCATCACACTCAAATAATTCATTCAAAAGCACTACGTTATCTGAAATAAAATGTTCCTTTTGCCGCAAAATTCTACTAGCTCGACATAATACAGGTATTAAAAACTCTTCCTCATACACTAACAGTTTAAGATTAAGTGATAAATTTGTTAATCTGAAATAAACATGGATACAAACTGAGAAGCAATGGTGAGAGGTTAGAAAGTTGCATAACTTTTCGGTTTCCTTTTCAGAAAACCTTTATCCTATAAGACATCAGTCTACGAGAACGGCTAGTGCTGTTAAATTGAGAAAGAAGGCGAAACATAAGAATTACAAACAATATGGAGAGCTGCTTGAAGGTTAGTATTTGTTTACATTTACCATGCTTGCAAAATAATGTAAACAAACTTTAGAACTCTTTTTAGTAATCGATAAAGTAAATACATTCAGTATATCTTGTTCTAACTGTAAACTACAACATTTCCATGACCCTAATATATGTTTAATTTTTATTTATTTTGTAGTGAGTGAGCAAGCAATGACAGAAATGAAGGTGTCAATAAGCAAACTGCGAGCAGTCCATCTCTCCAAATTAGCATCTAGTCCGGTCTCTCTGGGTCAACTACATCAACTAACAACAAAAACAAAGAATCCAAACTTAAAATTAGAGGAAGTTGATCCTGAATTATTACGAAGTGTCAGAGAAAAAATCCTGAAGAAATCTGCTCCAGTGATAAAAGAAATAGTTCTGGAAGATGACCAATGTGCCCTAGTCTATACAAATCTTAAAATATCAAATGTAGAAGACAAATTAAAAACTAAACAGTTTATTGATATGGTGAAAGATAGCTATTATAATTTCCGAAAGGCAACATTGTATGACCAGAGGCTGCAAGACCTTAGGTATGCCATAAATGAAGGGCTCACTCAGGAGTTTGACATAGAGATGTCTTCAACACAGTCCAAGAATAAATCTGAGGATCTCCAGCAAATGCCTAAAAGTCCACATGCAGTATTCAAAGAACTGTTTATTGATAATCAATTAGATAGTTACGACCAAGAGCTTATGCATCATATTAATAATTTACAGTAAGTATTATTTACTATTATAAAACTACTAGCTGTCCACCCGCGTGGTTTCACCCGCGTTCCGTGGTTTAAAATTAGCCTATATGTTATTCCAGGGTATGATCTATCTATGTGCCAAGTTTCATCCAAATCTGTTCTATAGTTTTTGTGTGAAAGAGCAACAAACATACACACAAACTTTCAGGTTTATAATATTATACTCATACTCATATATTTAATAATAAAAAATATTAAAGGTCGTAAAATGAGGTAGTTAAAGTCATATGAATTAATCAGATAAAATAATAAACATAATTAAAATAAAATAACAATTTAAACAGATCAGTTAGTAAAATGTCAGCAGATGAATTCCTCAACACCATAAAACACCTTCTCAACTAGCCATCGAGATTATCGAGTATTAGTAGGATATTTAACACATTTTAATTTGGGATATTCTATATCCTTTCTATATGTGTGTATGTTTTAGTACAGTTTTACATGTTTAGAGTTCATAGCCTAAAAAATGTTTAGCCGTCGCATAATTTAGTATGCATAGATGCTTGATAATAATAACTCATAATATTAACTGTTAGTGATGCTGTAAAGGAAATATTTTCATATTATAGAGCACAAGGAATGGCTCATCCAGCTATAGAGGACCTATATGAAGATGGGGTTCTGCACAGTGAAATAGCTGATGCTAAAGAGGATCTTGAATTTGATGCTGAAGCTGAAGCTAGCAAAGTGAAGAGTTTGAATATGAAAAAAGCGTAAGTATTAAATGCTAGCTGCCTTCAATGCTCAACTTTATTTGCTTATTTGTAGCTAAATAAATCTTTAACTCTAAATTCTGAAGGATTTGTCCACATAATGGGTTGAAGTCATCTGTTGGTACCTTTTAGTCCTATAAAAAAAGATAGTACTCAAGATGATTGGTTGCCGAAGAAATGTTTAATTTCTTTTAACAAAAATAGTGTAATAATTAGCTGGCCCGGCAGTGTATGTCCTTCCCTGAGAATAAAAAAGACCAGGAACCTGCCTACCGCTACTAACCCATACCTACCTCTCCCTACTAACACGTACCTACCTCTCCCTACTAACCCCTACCTACCTACTCTTACATACCCCTACCTCCCTTTACCTACTCCTATCTATTCAGGTAGGGGAAGTCTCCCTACCTACTCCTACTAACCCCTACCTACCCCTATCTCAAGTTAAATACTGTCAAGTCTTTTATAGTAGCAAATAAATTATTGCAGCAAACAAGCTCTGAATAAAAAGAAGAAAGCGAAACGTGAGAAGCGTCGAGCATTGCAAGAGTTAAGCATGAAGGTGGACATGAAGCAGTTGGAGCGGCGTGGCAAGCAGGACGCGCTGGAGCGACTGCTGACGGCACATCTACAGCTGCTGTGCTCTCTCAACATGACCTATGAGGTAAGCTCATTGACTGAAAAACAAAAAATCCCGGGAATATATAAAATCCCTCGGGAGCGCGAGTGAAACCGTAGGTGGAAACTAGTAGTTCAATAATTGTAGAAAAAACAGTACTAATATTGACCTCATTTCTTTATTAAAAACATCCACAAATCTCAACACTTATCAGTCTGTGACCGTAATTGATAAGCTCAAATAAGTGTGAGATTTGATAAACACAGGGATTTCTGTCTACTTTTCTGGTTTTAAAAACTAAATGATAGATAATAAATTGCAACAAAAACAGTGTGAAACACTTTTATGTGTAACTAGCCCGCTGTTTCACATGCGATCCCATATTTTACCCTCTTAGGGGTTGAATAAAAAAAAATCCTTTCATAGCGGATGCCTACGTCATAATAGCTATCTGTATGCCAAATTTCAGCTCGATCCGTCCAGTGGTTTGAGCTGTGCGTTGATAGATAAGTCAGTCAGTCACACTATCCTTTTATATATTTAGTTTAGAGTATATAAAATGCAAATGTTCCTACAAACTTTATATTTGTTTTGAAAACTAATAATAATTATCACATAGAATAAAGCCATGCCATCCATAGCAACATTATTTATGTGACAAAACAGGTGATTATATAATCTCTACAAGTGCCAAGAAAATGGCAATTCTTCAACAGCTTGCCAAATTAAAATTACAGGCAAAGTAAAGGTATTTAAATTAACTGCATAATGTTTATATATGCAGGTCAAACTAATTTTAATTATACTAAATATTATGTATGTGTAGCAAAATGTATCAGTGGTGTCCATGGTACAACCTGTGGTTAGTTTGGGATCTGATAACTGTGTGAAGAATGTCGCAGGATATTTATTTACATATCTATACTTCACTATTTTTCCAGGCTCGACAAGTCCTTCAGTATTACAGGCAGAGAGGCACCAGAGTACCTGATTATCCCAAAATTAATGACATCAGAGTCTACAACGCTCTCCTACATGGATATGCACATTCGGTAAAATTTACTTATAATTTGTTGCAAAAATGTTTATTTATTCAATGCAGTGCAAAACTACTGCTGTGGTGACCATAGGGATAAAATATATATGATAAATTGTCATAAAGAACTGTTAAGAGGTTTTGTATCCAGTATTTCTATTATATTACAATAAGCCTAACCTTTTTAATACCCCCTAGGAAACATAAAACCTTTATATTTAGTCATCATTATTATCTCCCTGACATTTGGGGTTGGCGCAATGTGTAGTCTTCTTCTGTTATATCGGCATTCACTCCTTACTCTTTACATCTTTTTTTCGTCTCCCTCTTCCCTTTTAGTAACGGGATGACGGGATTTAGTATATATTTATTTTATTTATTTATTTATTCGGTTTACCAACGTATATTACACAATATAATTATAATTTAGTAGTTCTGCGATTCCCTATTAAATAAACCCCCATAGGAGTTGGATTTTGATAATCCCTACTAATACTTTATGTTAGCGACCTGTTTGCAAAATTACAAATTTCTAGATCCAGCAGTTAACTGTGCATTAGTATGTAAGTAAATTTAGTTTCTCATGTTGTATTATCGATTTATATTAGTCTATGAATGTCCACTTCTTACAGGGTCAAATCGATAGCACAAGAGAATTGTTATCGTTCATGTCGGAAGATGGCGTAGAACCAAACGCGCAAACGTATGCAGCTGTGTTCGAAAGCATAGAGAGAAGCAAGATAGCGAATAAATATACGTTATTGGAACATTACAAGCAGGAGATGAATGAAAAGGTACGTAGGTTTTCTTGGTTTTATCATTAAGTTACATAGATCTCTGGATAGAACCTGTAATATGCATCTGCAAATTCTTTTTCAGGGCATACCACTAAATGATTTGATGGATAAAACCAAATTCCTCTTTGATCAACGTATGATCGTTCTCAAAGCCATACGCACTATAGAACCAACATTTGAGCCACAGTATACTCCTCCAGCATTAGACTATGTCTGTCCATTGATGGACAGACTAAAGTTAGATTCAGTAGAAGGTAGACAAGGACTCCAGAACTCTCCAGCAGAAGGGCTTATATCCTTAGAAGAGATGATTAGGAAAGGAAAAGAGCAATTACAGTTGGAGATCAAAGGAGACATTGAAGTAGAAAATATAAATGTGAAAGATAGTCAATCTCCAAGTGTACAATTTTATGTGAGTATAATTCAACTTATTAGTTTTTTTATTACAATGCTCTATTATTCTGGTTCTAATAATATCCAATGTGTACACGACAAATGGCAATGGATCCAATGTGGAGCCCTGAGGAATCCCGAATGTACATTAGTAATGTGGTTAAAGTACAATAGGTCTATAGATCCAGAGTGGATGATGACATAAATTAAGAATTGATAATATTTTATGATTTACTAATCAACTTTTTTTGACCCTGACAGAGAAAAAAACTGGCTGAAACTGAAAAGGAATGGCGAGTAGCGATCCAAGAAGCTTTTGTACGGAACCTCGGCACGCTTAAGTCTCAGAGTACAGCGTCACACTCCGCTATCACACTGTACCCTTATCTGAAAGTTTTGCAGGTAAATACATATTATTTTAATGAGTTTGGAAAACGCTTTATGGGCTTATCATCTTCGATCATAATATTACTGACCAGTGTAAGATTGCAGACAAAAAAAAATTAAAATGCTATCATTTTAACTTCACATAACATTTGAAATTAATTGTATTACAGCATTACATACCTATATTCTATTGGTTTAATTCTAGGAGGATCAATTTGTAGATCTAATAATGTCTGAAATAAACAAACTGGTGGACGGCAGTGAAACATACAGTCCAACACTCAAGTTACTGCAAAGGGATCTGGGGACGCAAGTCTATCACAGGTAAGATTTCATTATGTACTGCCATTTTAAATGTTATACTATTACACAATTACATATTCATATGAAACATTTTGAATACTTACTTACATTTATAACAATAAAAAAAATGATGACTTTTATTGAATATGAAACAATTTCTTTTCCTCTAGAAGTATGCTGCTACTCTTTAAGTCTATAAATAAAGTCCTATAGTCTAAGCATTGGAAGTAAATATATAGAATAGAATAGAATAGTTTATTTGCTATAAATGTGGTTTACAAGGTCTTACAGTACCTATACATAATCAAAGTTCAGCACAAATAGCTTTAAAAAAAAGCATGCAAATACATAATAATATTATAATATGAAAAACATTATTTATTTATTATTATAAAGAAAGAATAGGGAATCATGTCACTTACTAAATATCAAAATTAAAATCTATATCAAAATTAATGTCTATGATCTCGTACATACATGTCATTTAGTCAACGAACAAAGCAAATAACAAACAAACACTAAAAGTCCTATGTCAAACAATTATACAATTCATTAATGTCGTAGAAAATTTGAGTTTTTAACCATTTAATAATATAATTCTTCAGTTTAACTGAAATACCTTCTTTCATAGAAAGAACTTTAAAAGTATCAATAATATGCGTTTAAAAAGGTACCAAATCGAGCAGTTCCGTCGCAACGGCGTCCTAGAGAAGATAGAGCAGATCTACGAAAAGTACTGCGAGTGGTATATGCGGAGAGAGTCGCCCGACGGAACGGTCTATAACGGACGACAAGTGTGGCAGGCACTGGTGCATAAGTACAAAGATGGCGCTAGCTTAGTAAGTAACTTTTATTAGTATACAGACAGCTATTTCAAAATCTATCAAACGGAAAATCAATACTTGAGGGGTGGGATGGGATGGCGTGGTTGGTAAGATGCTTGTCACTTCACAGGTCATAGGTTCGATTCCCACCCCTGGACAGATATTATTGTTAGTGTGCGTGTCTAATTGTTCTGAGTATGCGTGTAATTATTTATCTATATCTATACTAATAATAAAGCTGAAGAGTTTGTTTGCTTGAACGCGCTTATCTCGTGAGTTACTGGTTCGATCTGAAAAAATCTCTCACTTATAGGAAGCTACTCCCCAAAGGTTACTTTTTATCTCGGGAACGCGAGTGAAACCGCGGGGAAAAGCTAGTGTAAGATATTATTTAATCCATCCATCAAAAAACGTCACTGAAAGGACAAACCATTACCATAGTTATTTACCAACATGGAATCCCATAATCATTTATTGTATTTGGTTTACAGGACCTAGAGGAAGTTCCATGGCCTATGGAGATGCGACAGAATATCGGCAAGTTCCTATACAATATCATCATCAATGATGTAAAGATCGACGTCAACATGTTCAAAAATAAATCCAAAGAGTAAGTTATTTATGCATTTCACATATATTTGTTGTCACTCATATTCATTTACATACTAGCTTTCCGCCCCGCGATCCCCTATTTTACCCCATTAGGGGTTGAATTTTCAAAAGTCCTTTCGTAGCGAATGACTACGTCATAATAGCTTTATGTATGCCAAATTTAAGCCCGGTCCGTCCAGAGGTTTGAGCTGTACGTTGATAGATCAGTAGTTCAGTCAGTTGGTCACTGTCGGTCATGTTTTCTTTTTATGTCAACAATGAGCAACACTGGCAGGGTTGTATAAAAAATGCTTTTTCCAAAAATGCCATCATATCCATTAATTACTTGTATGTAACTGCATTGAGAAATACCATTTTCAAATTGAACTAAAATAACGTCGAGCTCAGCGGAGTGGAGTGTAGCGGACCGTGATTTGGCCAATCACAGTGTTCGAATTCCTCACTCCGCATCAGTGGAAACAGTGTGATTAGCCAATTGACGGTCCACTTACCCTGCCTCTGACCGCATCAGTGGAAACGCACCCTAATAGTATAGTCAGTATCATGTGTATCACCCCCGAGTCGCTCGTTGCTGGGCTAAATAACGTCCTGTATATTTAGAATAGGCTACCACTAGGATAGTATATTTCGTGACGGTTACCTTTTATTATAATAGAAAGAAGCTCCCCGGCGTGTACAAAGTGCACCGGCCGTGGGGCCGGCTGGTGCGGCTGGAGCTGAAGCCGCACCCGGTGGTGGCGCGGCTGTGGGCCGGAGCCGCGCGCGCCGACCTGCGCATGCGCGCCGCGCTCAGCCCCACGCGCGCCCCGCCCGCGCCCTGGGTCAGCGTCACTGCCGGCGCGTACCTCGTCACACCCACGCCACTAGTCCGGTAATACTAACTAACTAACTAACTAACTAACACGCATCCATAAGCTGCTAACGGTAAGGCGCTAACCACTAGAGATGCCGTCAGCTTGTTTGCTGATTTCGTTGAGTGAGTATATTGAAAATATGTGTAAATAAATTAATATATTTTTTTTCCAGAATGCCGTTCTACGTATCAAAACAATGGAAGCGGCTCGAAGAGGCGCCGACCGGTTCTCTATACCCGGTGTTGGACAGTCTCAACCAGCTGGGTGAAGTGCCGTGGGTCATCAACAAGCCTATACTTGACCTGCAGCTGGAAATATTCAGGTTAGTATGATGATTTTATACAAAATATACCCACAAAATAAAAAAAATTGAGAAAAAAAATATATGAATGACTCTGGGTTTCTGGCTACGCCTGAGCCAATTTCATTTGTAAGTTTTAGGACAAAAAATAATAAATTCATTTTGAAGTTTATATAGCACCACGGAAGCTTCAAAAGTTTCTCTTCACAAACCAATCGGCATATTTGTTAGTAAGTTCTTTGCCTAAAAAATCGCCTCGAGTAACAGTGGTTTTTTAACTCACTAAGGAATAAAAATAAGGAGAGGACTATATTCGATTCGTATTCACCATTTTGAAATGGTTTAATATATTATTTTAACAGGAAGGGTGGTAACAAAAAGCTAGAGATTCCTCCTCCCGCGTCCTCCCTGGACACGTCCCAGTTGTGTTGTGGTACTGAGGGAGATGCTCGGAACGCGTTCAAGCGGCGGCTCGCCATCAACCGCGCGCGCGCTGAGATGCACTCGCTCTGGTGCGACGCCTTGTACAAGTTGTCGCTTGCTAATCATTTCAGGTTAGTAACTTGCATCTGCATCGATTTTACCTACGTAACCTAGGGATCTTATTTTTTTTCTGGAAAAACGTATCCTACATGTTTTACCAGGTTGTAATTTACCTGCGTACCAAATAAAATCTCGATTAATTGTGCTGTTGAGAAATCAAGAGGTAGATTATACAGAATGATTTTGGTAGATTATTATTTGGTCCGTAATCATGCACGAGCGAGCACTACTATTACAAAGTTGTAACAATTTGAAGTTTACAAAAACCACTGGTAAAAAATCTAAATTGCTTTGAAAAACAGTGATGGGGTGAAATTGCGTTTTTAGTACTCAGTTAGACTTACTGTGGTATTTGTGGTTTAATATATTGTGTCAATGGTCGCCCGCTGTTTGGAAATCCACTAATATTTCATTTACGTTACATGAAGCGTATTTTAATCTAAACTAATTTTGCTGATTTTTTAAAATTTGTTTGGATATATTTTATTATTTTTATGACTTGTATAAAGGGTACTTCTACCATATCTTCCCAAAAACAGCGTGTTAATTTTTGAATGAAGATAACATTGTACAGTCGGCAACACATACTATACCTTTTTGTTGCAAAAGAGCTCCTATTACAACCGCATAAGATACCGCGACGATCTTGTTAGGGTTGCGGGAAACCGCTGGATGCGGGTAGCGCAAGATCGGCCATCGTGGAGATCCTTGGGGGAGGCCTTTGTCCAGCAGTGGACGTCTTTCGGCTGATATGATGAAGATACCGCAGCGTTTACCTTGAATTGTGGTGTGGCACCAGGGATTCAATATTCTGGCTGCCTCACAACATGGACTTCCGCGGGCGCGTGTACGCGTGCCCGCCGCACGTGTCGGCGCTGGGCGCGGACACGCAGCGCGCGCTGCTCACCTTCGCCGCTAAGCATCCGCTCGGCGACCGCGGCCTGCGCTGGCTCAAGCTACACGCCGTCAACCTCACCGGGACCATGAAGAACAATACCGTGCAAGAGAGGTATCAAAAAATGGACTTGTCCATTCTAAACTTTTTGGTTTCATGGTTTCGTACTCTCTAAGCCCACGTCTATATACCCTTAGATTATTTTTCTTCAAAAATGGTTTAAAGCGATAGTTTCAGCTAGTCTGTAACATTCAAATTCAGTGCTTTTGCTCTAGTGTAAAAAACAAAGGACGAGTTCGCTTTGTTCGCCAGCTCCTTAGGTACAAATAGGTAACCCGGTTATCGTGTTTTGATTATATCCTCTCTGGGATGTCGCTTAGATAACCTCGCCGGATTACCACTGTGTGCTGGAAAAGTTTACTTCTTTAAGTATTTTTCGCTATTCCCTACACTTTAGTTAAAATTTGGTCAACCAGGCCCACTTGAAAAATTCCTCCTGTCTACTTAGACTTGAAAAATATTGTATCTTTTTTACTAGTCGGGAATTGAACCCATTATTGAACTTTCACTTATAAATTCATTCCAATTTGAATATTTTACAAAGATGGTGAAAAAGCATCAAGATTTTTAATCGTGAGAAGACCTCTCGTTTTGACCCTGTATATTGAATAAGGCTGTGACAATTTTATTGAGTTAAACATATTTTTTTATTTTTGTTCACACGGTTTCCAACACGATAACATCAAAACAGCCATTCAAAACAACAACTTTTTTTAATCCAGGTTAGAATTCGCAGAGAGTATAATGGACAAAATTATTGACTCAGCGGATAATCCACTAAGCGGGTCTGGTTGGTGGACAGCTTCCGAAGAGCCGTGGCAGACCCTCGCCTGCTGCATGGAGATAGCCAATGCTATCCGATCTCCTAACCCTGCAGGTGAGAGTACTTTGTAGTAGCCATATAATAAAAACCCTCAAGTAGATAGGTTATCGACGGTTTTCCCTGTTGCGCTTGAGAGTCAGATTCAACCATATTTGAAGAAATTAACAAATTGCATACAGTCACAGTATTTGTTATGTTTTCTATCCGCGTTTAAGACACTACCTATCACTGCGCAGGTCGTGGTTTCGATGCCCATTCAGGACAAATATTTATGCCACATGTCTATGTCTTGAGTCTGGGTGTAATTACTTATACAAGTAAAGTATTAAAAAAAAACGTATATCAGTTATTTGGTTTCCATAGTATGAGCTCTACTCAGTTTGGGATCAGATAGCCTTGCGGGAAGGACATTATTAAGTGCGTTTGTCAGTGTGTTATTCAGCGTGTTAGTCAGTCTAAAATTGTAGTGGTATATTGTAGAGTACATGTGCGGGTTCCCGGTGCACCAGGACGGGTCGTGCAACGGGCTGCAGCACTACGCGGCGCTGGGCGGCGACGCGGCCGGCGCGGCGGCCGTCAACCTGGCGCCACACCACAGGCCTAGAGACGTCTATACCGCTGTCGCTGCATTGGTATATACATAAATACAATTCTCTATATTCATATTATAAGTTTGTTTGGACGTAGATAGAAGGTAATCTTCGGAGGAAGCTACATTAGAAGCCCCGAGATACTAGGATATTGTATATTCTGTGATTATATATTGTAATATTTGATACAAAACGCGCTGCCACAATCACTGTAGTTAGAAACTATATTCTATAGGGAATGTTATTTGAATTCTTAGAAATCTATTTATATGTCTTATTTTTGTGGACCGATGTGACTAAATTAACCTGAGTTCAAACTAGTTTAGTTCAGGATAAGGAATTCGGAATGAGGACCAAGATGAAAACAGTATAACGAACGCAGCGATACGACGTACCACTATCACGCATCTGTTGGGTGTTCACACAGATCTCAAAAAAGTTAATTCTAATTTCCACCTTAAGATTATTAAAATAAATGTCATTATCATCAGGTAGAAGAGATGCGAAAGAGAGACGCGGCTGCCGGAGTCCCGGCGGCAGTTATTCTGGAGAACTTCGTGCGGCGCAAGGTCATCAAACAAACCGTCATGACTACAGTGTACGGAGTCACCAAGTTTGGGGCCAGGCTACAGATTGCCAAGCAGCTGAAAGGTAAATCATTGCAATTTTTTTACAAGCTTTTATTTACTTTCACCTGTCCCGTCGTCTGTAATGGAATATTGCAAGTTCAATTTGACCCACTTACCGGTTTCCGATTGAGCTGAAATTTTGCATGCACATGAATATTGCGTGACAATGCAATATTATAATACACACTATATTATTATAGGACACAACCCCCTCGTGTTTGGGCTCATTGGAACCGTCTTATGAAACTGTACAGTCGGCAATAAAAGGTTGTGCCAAAAATTCAATTTTTGACAGAAACATGTTTACATCTTATATTTAATCTAATGTAAGAAGAGGTATCTCTACTAATATGTACTAGTTTCCCCGCGGTTTTACCCGCGTTCCCGGGATAATGTAGCCACGTCGTGGATTGATCAACGTGTTTTTTTCTGCGTGCTTGAAGGACAAACCAACAAACACACTTTCACATTTATAATACTCTAGCTGTTCTCCGTGGTTTTACCAGTGTTCCAGGGATATAAAATAGCATAGGTGCTTTTCCATACCATAGGCTAGCTGTGTGCTATTTCATCTTGATCGGTTCACCGGTTTAGTCGTGAAAAGCTAGACATAAACTACGCTAACAAGCCGCGCCCCTCCAAATTACTATTTCAATGAGTATAGTCACATCTTTACGAAAGAGTTTGTATGTAGTTGTAAGTATTCGTCCAGTAGCAGGCCGGCCTTCAGTATCTCACTTATTACCAGATTTGTTGGTCAACTAATCATAACTAGCCGACCACGCAAGACAACGTACGTGTCATTTTCATAGAGTACGTCAGTGCAGCGCCATACAATAATAATGAGCGATTAATGACGGCGCTAACAAGCAACAAATTTTTGGATTTATTTTTGTTTGACGGCCGTATCAGTACGCACACATGCGTTGTGTTGCAAGTCTGTAAATACATTAAAATTTTTGAATTTTGGAGGGGCGCGCCATGTTATCGTAGTTAATCTCTAACAGACAGACTGTACTTTCGCATTTATAAATTAGTATTAAGGATGATTCTTCCCATCTACAGATATAGATGAGTTCCCAAAGGAGCACGTGTGGTCGTGCTCGCAGTACCTGACGGCGAAGACATTCGACAGTCTCCGCGAGATGTTCAACTCAACCAAACTCATACAGGATTGGTTCACCGATTGTGCCAAGTTAGTATCGCATTTATTCATATAATCGTACTAAATAAAGGTTTTTCGATCTGATAATTTTATTTGTATTTATGTCTTTTCGATACCCAAGCAATTGGCCTAATACGATATTATAGATCTGACAGCCTAATCTATATTGTTGTAAGCCATGATAGTGAAAGAATGAAACTGCTGATACACCGCACCGTTGGATTGGGAACTAACTAGAGAATATGTTGTAGTATCGGAAGATGGGATTCAAGCTTATATTAGTTTGAGATTGAGTTCGAATTTGAGTTGAGATGGAGTTGGAATTTAGAATTTGGGTTTGAGATTGAGTTTACTTTAACTTTGGCTTCACCCAACCATCTCAATCTGAAACTTTAATTCTAACATGAAATGGTGTTCTATTCAATGGTAACATATTCCTCCAAGGTATATTACTGACATATACGACTATTTCATGAAAATGTTACTAATATACCTTGGAGGAATATGTTGATGATTTCTTTTGTTATTAATCAGTAAATATACTACCATTCTTCTCGCAAATAACATGTTGATAACTTACGACCTATAACTGAGCTGCAATTTGCAAAAAACGTGATAAAATTCGAATTTCGCGCTCCAACCGAAGGTATACCCTTAAACCTGCCGGGCTATTGCGTATCTTTTGCTGGTAATCGTAATCAATTCCATTACTGATTTCATCCAATGACGCGCTACGACGAAGACCATTTTGTGGGTGTGGTGAGCCCTTGTTGGATGATTTTCAATAATAGGCGGTAGAGCTCGTGGTATATATCTACCCTACATAGTAATGTGCGTGTATATATTGTATTGTATGTAATGTCGTCGATGGCAGGTTGATATCGGTGGTATGCGGGGAGAGCGTGGAGTGGGTGACACCGCTGGGGCTGCCGGTGGTGCAGCCCTACTACCGCCGCGCCGCGCCCACCGCGCCCTCCGCGCACTGCCGCCCGCCCATCGACCACCACCAGTACGTACAATACACTACACTACACATAAAAACATATAAAAGTGTCCTCGGAAACAGCCACATTAGGATCATATGTCCATGTGTGAAGAATGTTCCAGCATATTTATTTGTAATTGAACATTGACAGACGTCCATGTTCGATGAAGCAGCGCAACGCGTTCCCACCGAACTTCATCCACTCGCTGGACTCGTCGCACATGATGCTGACGGGGCTGCACTGCGAGGGCGCCGGCCTCACCTTCGTCTCCGTACACGACTGCTTCTGGACGCATCCGCACACAGTCGACCTTATGAACCAGGTATTGTAGTATATGTGAACACTAGCACACGACATAAATACACTCTGTCCTCGCAAACACAGAACGTATCCCTGCCTGCATACATACCCACACACAAATACACAATATCTCCGCACACTTATCCCACACATTATCCCCCCCGCACATTCGCTTTCCCCACACATACACTGTATTATCGTGGTTTATTAGAGAGCGGACGTCAAGCAAAGCGCAGGAAAACATCTGTCACTTTAGTGAAGTTCCGCTACACACACAAATACACAATATCCCCGCACACATACCCATTATCCCCGCCCACTCACTTTCCCTGCGCACACACAAATAAACAATATCCCCGCACACCCACTTTCCCCACACACGCATACACAATATCCCCGCACAGGCACTTTCCCCGCACACGAATACATACTTTCCCCGCACACGAATACATACTATCCCCCCCCGCACACTTCATTGCATTAACTGACTTTGTAATTTAACTAGACCTGAATGCTTTCTATTTATAATATTGATCTACTCTCATATCGTAATGTGCTAATTATTAAATCAAAAGCAGTACTTTAATGACCCACTTTATGCACACCCGTGTATAATGATTGATTTAATATTATAGTACAGTTTTGTTCCCAAGATAATGCTATAAAATAACTTTTTTTCTATTAAAGTACACTTTGGACCTATCAATAATCAATTCAATTTTAGATGCAAATTTATCTTCTTTCTTCTTATTCTTCTTTGTCTGTGGTTACATGTAATAGTGACGAATTTTTGACTTGAACTTTAGAGAGAATTTTTGGGAGTTGGCAACACGGATTTGATTAGGTATATGATTATTGTATTGTTTTTGCCTACATATATAATTTTGACCAAAAATGTCGCAAAAATAGAATTTTATTTTTGTAAATAAGTAAGTACTAAAGTTGGTAGCATAATACTATCGATTTTTTTTTACCTTTAAATTACATTAATTTTATGAGTTTAGATAAAGTACTGTATGATACTGCACATAATTAGGTATTAAAAACTCGTGTGATAGTATTAAGAATCTCGCCTACGGCTCGGTAATTAAACTCAAACTCGTATTTAATAACCCCTATTATGCAACAGTATCATAAACTACTATTATTTTATAGAATTACCGTGATTTTGTATAAATGTTTATTAACAGATCTGCCGGGAACAGTTCGTCGCTCTCCACTCGCAGCCGATTCTGGACGACTTATCCAATTTCCTCACGCAAAAATATAGCTACGACGACAGGTACTTGCATTTATTTAACAAATTGAGTTGGTACCAACCTATTAATCGATATTGCCTACCTAACCTACATACATAGCTTTCCGCATCGTAGTATCACCCGCGATCCGCGTCAAGTAAAGATTTTTTTTTATTGGAGTTTTCATATAGATTATAATTTTTTTTGGAAATAAAATATAGATGATAAATATTTTTTTTATTGGTCTAGTATTTTTTTATCTAACTAAAGTTTAGTTTCACGGACTTTTTGAGACAACTTGAAAAGTCAATATACACGTAATCATTTCACTTCACTGGTGCACTTGTATTGATCTTTATTGGACAAAATAACACCGATAATATTCAATAAAACTCAAAATACACGATTTTATGAAAATATATCGATCGAATGATGTTTTAATTAGTCACATTAAGATATCCTTCTGCTATCTATTTCTATTTGTTTTTCTTTCTAGTGAGCTCGAAGACAAAACGATAGGCGGTGCGAACAAAAAACGTGTCAACGCCTTACTACGGAGAGTGCCGGGAAAAGGAGATTTTGATATCAACAGCGTCATGAGGTCGGTCTATTTCTTCAGTTAAAGGAGACAAGCTAATTTAGAACTTATGGCATTGATTATACGTTCCGTCTTATTAATTCGAGTTGGTTAGGAAGTGAATTTGTAGGATAATTTGTGTGTCTGATTAATTACAAGGATTCCGTCTGAAGTCCTTTTTTTGATTTGATCCCAAACTAAGCAGAATTTGTACTATGGATAGCAGGAAACAAAATAGATGCATCAAAGACATAGAAATTGACTAAAATAATGTTTTCATTATAAAGTTGTTTCTTATGTTTTCAAGTATTATCGAGAGCTGTAAGATTGTTGTTACCTTGATTTTGATGAAATATGCAATGTACATTCACAGGCGCACGTCGTTAGAATTGACAGACTGAGTTAATGATATAAGTCGATTAGTTTTATGAATTTTAAATGTTACTGCCGATTACTTTCCACGAAAACCATCTTGAATTCTATGAATCTGTAGTAGCTGTAA
The DNA here is from genome assembly GCA_963555595.1 of Tethea ocularis. Lineage (NCBI taxonomy): Eukaryota > Metazoa > Arthropoda > Insecta > Lepidoptera > Drepanidae > Tethea > Tethea ocularis. Next base: position 8,088,877 of record OY741970.1, read on the forward strand.
TTGCTTTGATGTTTTCATAGTATGCTAATTAATATGTGTTTTGATATAATTTTGTATTAATAACTGCACGTGGGAGCAAATCAATTGGTCAGAAAAGATGGTATTATGGAATGCACGCTTTGTTTGCTCAAACTCTATCCAAATAATGCTAACTAAAGTTAAAATTCGCGTTATGTATGAAACTGTGATGGTTCGATTTATTTGCACCCAAATGTAGTTTAGAATGATTGTGGATAAAGGAATTGGTATGCTGGTGAGGTGAACGGAAGGTTAGTGTAATATTTCAGTTGATTTGTTGAGTAAATTGTATTCGGCCAACGCAGTCACAAGTTGATGTAGTTTTACTCTTGTAGAGTATATAATAATTATATGTTTATGTACATATTTATATATCGTATCGCAACTGTTTCGTGCAATATTTTGATGAGTAACGTTTTAACGAGCGATTTTCCAACGCTTAAACGCTTGTATAAAATGTGCCGTTATACTAATTTGAGCATTGAAAAAATTGTTCGTTGGTTTATTCTCATACACTCCTAAACTACTTGAAGGAAACAAAGTTGTCACCAAATAATATGTGCCGTATAGACATTTAGTGCGCATATGTACAAAGCTTATAAAAAAACAAAACAGTCTGTGATTTGTTAGTTTAACAATAAAATAAGTTGATAATAGTTGTTTTTTGTTTCATTGATGTTTTCAATTAGAAATAATTATAAGATTAAATTATTGAATACTAATATTTTTATCTAAGCTTTGGTGTTATGAGTAATAATAAAGCTGTTATTTTTAGCTAAACATTACAAGCACACGTCAATTATTTTCGGCTTTTCGTAGTAACAATAATGTAAAATATCGTGTGTGGGAACACCATTATAGTAAAAAACCAAACACAAATTCAAAAATTATTTCATTTATTTGAAGTACAAAAAAGCTATAGACAGTTCACATAACTAAATACAACAATTTAAAACTTGCACGAGCAACAACACCTAATAAAGGCCGCTACAAACACTGGACGTACATTATAATTGAGGTATTATAAAATAATTCATGTTATCTCTAAGCGTATTTATATTCTATTTTTTTCCTTTTTCTATGAATTATGGAGGTATAATAAATTCGTTGGGTGAATAAACTATCTAGTAAAAAAATATTTGGCGTGAGTGCAGTCTACTTTAAATTATTCTTTAACTAGATCGCAGCGAAATTTTAGAGTTTTATAAAATTGTGCTTCTCTACATTCCATGCAAGTAAATACAATCTTATAGCCCTATATATTTGTTTGTACGCGGACGTATATTATGTCGTATACTTATTTGAATTATGAACCCCACTTTATATAATGTTTTTTCTCAATACCTATATAACCATGCCTAAACAGTATTTATACTACTATTTAATCTACTTTTTTTTGCCTACTTGTATAAAAACCTGCCTAAATACGCACGTACAAACAAAACTAAATAAAACCAAATTATATCCGACCGAATCCAAATGCCAAAATGATTATAATTTTTAGTAAATTTAAAAAAAAACATTTTATATTTTTTTGAAATAAGTATTAATAATCTAATCAACACAGTATAACCTAAGATATAATTTATATATGGACACTACAATGGGGCATTTGCCGAATTAGAAACTATAATCTGCATGCAAATTAATTATGTACAGTCAAATGTAAAAACGTTCTCATTGAATTTTTCGATTTACTGTAGGTTCCTTAAAAAAAAGTATATTTAAATAACTCCCGAATCGACATACCAATTATATTATATTTTCGTGTTTATTACGGAGGCATAGAGCCTAAAGTTGCTTATCTTTGTATCAGTGGTGCTTGTAGTTATGAAATGTGTGCACGCTTGTGTGTGGACGTGCGTTTTGATCTGCCGACTCGTTTGATCCACTCGTTGTTGAACGCTGACTGATGTCTGATGGGCTGGAAGACAATATTTTTTTTTAAATATTGAATAGGCCTGTGTTTGACCTGACCACAATCTCACGGTGTCCAGTGACGATGTGGCTGGAAGTGGTAAACACACAGCATAGAACTGGCTATGAAGTGTAGCTGTTGGAATACACTGGTAGGTGCTTAGCCACAGATTTTCAACTTGAGGGTTATAGCCAACCAGGCGGGTACTACAAAGTACCCATCTACCGTCCTATGGTCTCTTTTCGATGTTTTCCTTCACCGAAAGCCCAGTTTTGGTTTCAACCCACGGCATTCGAAGTCACTACCACTGACTGACTTATCACCGCCAATATAATTATTTTTTAATAAAAAATTGGAAAATTTTGCAGTTATTTCTTGTCGTAAATCTTTAAATTAAAATACTTTTAGCGAACACAATACTTACGTAGGCGTCAATGTGTCAACATCTGCGTTCTGCAAGCAAATCCACTGTGGTGTTAGATTATCTTCATTTTTGGCACAGTCCAAGGTTCCGTTGTAAATCAATAGATCGTCGATTAAAACCTGGACAAAGTATTACTAGTATTACATTAATAATGAATTATATTGGTATTTGAAATGTATGATAGTATATATTTCTTACTCCAAATTCCTTGACGCCTCTTGTGGGAGTTTTGCCATAGTTCCAGATTTTCATGCCGTATACCGACACCGGGATGTCGAACACAAAGAATACTCTGAAATATTTAATTGTCCCGTTTTAATTTTATCGAATTAAGTAACGAATCAACATTGAAGTAATGTATGTTATTTTGTCTGTATTGATAGGTAGACTTCTTTTGGTAACTTTATTATTGGTAAATTTGGTGATTTTTGCGGATTTCAAAGTTGGTCAATTGTAAAAGTTGACCAACTTTGCAAGGGTCACGAACCTCGCAGGACCTCATAAATATAACCAAGCATATGTGAAACAGTGCAAAAAAAGTAACAGCTGGTCACTGAATACAAAATGTATTCGTAAAGTGGTAATGGTTGTGTCGTAGTTAGCTAGGTAGGTGGTAGGGACTGATACCTGTTGAGCGTGTTAGGCAGTACGGGAGCCAGCCAGCAATGGGCACCGTCCCCGACGCGCGAGTTGTTCGCGTCAATCAGCTTGTCCGGCGTGCGCACGTCCGCCCCCCCCGCGCCGACCCCGCCGACCCCACCGACCCCACCGCCCTCACCGTACGCGCACAACACGTTCACGCTGGCCGGGTGGGCGCACACGTCTGTCATAGTAATACAAAGTATTATACACAGGATGATTTTGGGATGTTTTTTTCATATTTAGAAGTTTTTTGTGTCGGGGTTTCTTAATATAGAGGCCATCAGCGCAAAAGTGGCCTAAGCTTGATATAGGCAGGCAGTAGTAGATTAGGCAACTTTGGATTGTTAGCAGGTAAAAATAAAGAAATGCAAAAATAACTTTTGCAACGCCATCTGTTGACGATCTATAGGTGAAACAAGAGAGCCGGTTTTGCAAAATTGAGGGTTAGACCGCTTTTGCGCTGACTCCCTCATTTTTAATTTATTTTCAATATGACAATATCAGTAATATAAACATACTGGACTCAGTGAGGTGTATAACCTTCCCGTGGGGGTCGTAAAGCTCGACCCCGGTGAGGCCCACGTAGTAGGGGTCCCCCCAGGTGGAGAACACGCTCAGCTGCACCACGAACCCGGTGGGCGCGCCCATGTCCACGTTACTGCCGTACACCAGGCAGTCCATGCGGAAACTGTCCGAGTCTTTCGCGTCATCCAACCTGTTAGTATCGTATATATGTGGTCTGTCCATTTTTTTACGCTATTAAAGAACGTCGCGATGTGAAGACAAAGAAAAAGCGAAAATGGTGAAAAGTTCGATTCTTGCCTTTATTACAAGCTTTTATTTACTTTCACCTGTCCCGTTGTCTGTAATGGAATCTTGCAAGTTCAATTTGACCCACTTAGCGGTTTTCGATTGAGCTGAAATTTTGCATACATAATATGTATATCGCGTGACAATGCAATATTATGATGACATGGAGCTGATCTGATGCTGGAGCTGGAAGGGGCCATAGGAACTCCGTAATAAAATGACACAACCATCGAGTTTGGGCTCATTGGAACCGTCTTAACGAGTAGTTGAAGACTGTGCAAAAAAAGTACAGTCGGCAAAAAAAGCTTGTACCAAAAATGAAATTTATGACAAAAACTGACTATGAAAACGTTATTAATATTAAAACTATGAAAATGTTTATAAAAATATTATAACACACCTGTCATCTATTGTAGCCAGTTCCAATTGATGCACGTAATCATAGCAAGTGTCACCAGGCGCTCGACGCAGCAAGATTGGTCGGTAGTGAAGTGCCACTCCGTCCAGTGATATTCTGGCATGCTTCGCGCCTATGTATGACACCTCCATGTTGGCGTTATAGTTCCAGACGCGGATACCTAGTGATTCAACGTAAAGGATTTTTTAACTTATTTATAGGCCTGTGTATGATCACAATCTCACTATGGTCAGAGATGATGGCCTAAGGTGGTAAGCACACAAAGCCTACATGGAAATGCAGCTGCCGCAATATACTGATAGCGTTTTTAGCAACAGATTTTCGACTTTAGGGTGGTGGTCAGCCAGGCGGTTACTACGAAGTACCCTACCACCGTGCTATGGTTTCCTCACGATGTTTTCCTTCACTGAAAGCTCAAGCTCATTGTATGATTCGAACCCGCAGCCTTAGCCACGGCATTCGACGTCACTAGCATCGAGCTATAATCGCCATCAGGTATTATGAGGTAGGTATGTTCAAAGTTTATGTAAATATTTTGCACGACCTCGCCTGAAAGTCATAGGTAAGTATTGGATTCTTCTTGAACACAATCTTCCCACTGTAGCGATGACAGTCGTAAACAGTAGCACACAACGCCTACATGGAATCTGGCAAATCTTTCAACTTGTCAACAAAAATCCATAAACATAGACACAGTTAGTGTCTCTAGTGAAATCTACAACTTACTTGTAATCTCGGAAGGCTCTTTCAACTCCATAACAATGTGACAGAACTCATTTCCACTTGCAAAGTTAGTGCACCACATATCTTCGTATTCCGTGGTGATATTGCGTCCGTTGAACAGGCTCTTGCATTCTATGAGGCTGCTATGCTCCGGAGCCTGATCCTCGGTTATGTAGGCAGTGTATGCGTACGCTCGGTGAACCTTGATCGACTCGTTGTAACAGTATATGTCTATACCTGGTCAGGAGAAGTTAACTGTATAACGCGATACTTCGACACGAATTTAAAAACTAAAAGCGTATAATGACGAAGCCAAAGACGCTGTAAGACATTGTAACTTGAGGAGAAGAAAATAATAAAAGAACATTAGAATGGGAAGTCGATATATGTAACCTAAGTTTGACAATACAATCCTAAAGGAATACATTTTTAAATTGATAAAAATATTTCTCAAGATATCACTCACTTTTTAAAACCTACAGATGTGAGAAGGCTGACAAGGGATTGCCAATGTATGCGATCTTTTACAAAACTAGAAGGCAACTGTCGGAAAACAAAACACAAACGATGGTGTTAGATAGCCAAGCGGGTGGCCTCGTGGATTCCTCTACCGAAACCTTAAGTTACTTGTAAGACACACGACTGCGTCATGGCATTGGACGTTACTACCGCTGAACTATCATTGCTTCCTATAAATATGGCTACCAAAACTTATTTATGTGCGAATCATTGCTTTATAAAACAGTAACATTTATTCTTACCTGTCAGCCCAATCAAGTGACTCTGCCCCCAATTTGACATCAGTGTCAACTTGACTTTCCTCGCCACATATTTGGTCTCTTTCTCCTCAACGTCCAATGCTTGCAACAACGCTTCAGGGCTTAAGTTATAGCTGTCGTTAGCCGTCGGTGGACGCTTCTCGATTATGTGCGATACCATTGGTTCATTGTCTTTGAGCAGCGCTTGGAAGTGCTTGTCGTTTACCATTATTGCTTCGAGCATGTTAGGATCTTTTGTGAAGAGGATTGTCTGGAAGGAAATTAAGGAATTTAACTAGTTTTATGTGATTAATCATGATCATGACCGTTTCTCAGTCTACAATAGAACATAGACCTCTCACAGAGCGCGCCAATCGTTTCATTTTCTTCATCGTCTACTTCTACCTTTGGTTTACGTGGCTGATACTTTCTAGAATATTCTAAATAAGTTTCAAATTTAGTTAAAGGCGGCTAAAGCTGAGCATAAAATGTTGCTGACTATATCTACCCACAACTCTTGATATATTTTTTTATCTACATTCAAAAATGTACTTACATCTCCGAACGAAGGTAATGGACCAATAAGCTCGCCACTTGACCGTGCAATCTCTCCGTAGAATATTATCCGATCATCCAACTTCATCTGAACTAATTTCACGCCTCGAGCCGAGTATATGCGCGATTTATTATAATTCTGAAAATGTGTTTCATAGTTTTTGTCCAGTATTATTAGTTGTAGTAGAAAGATTGATTAGTCAGAAGAAGAATACGAATAGATCAAATAAACTTTATCATTCAGGCAGCTTGGCAGATATACGAGAGATATCTTCCCTTTCAGGCTCAGATTGTAGCAAATGTAAGCCCGACTAAAAACATTCGTTTTGAAGTCAATTTTAGTGGTTAGGCCAGATTTACAGAAATGATACTACCAGAACTAATACCAGGATTTAGATGAAACTACGCACATCGCAGGGGGAAGCGATTATATTTCATCTTATTAAATATGATAGTTTGAGTGCATGTGTGTACCTATATTTGTTCTCAGGTTCGTGACGACTGAAGTTATTAGGTATCTTATTTAGTTCTCATTTAGGTTTACGCTTTATTATATAGGTAGTTACACCGTAAACAGCTAGTTGATTGTGATTCCTCACCCAAATCCTCAAGAGAGCCAGTGTGGTGCACGTAGCGAGTAACACAGTGATCGCTATAGGCACGCCCCGCGGCATCGGCGCGGTCCACGCGTGTCGCTCGTCTCTAGTGCGCACCACGCCATCCGCTATGTTCTCTGCACGACCGTGCTTCGACTGATCACCCGTGTCAGAGTCCGTCCACACCTTTATAAAAAGCTTACAATAGAATCTACCGATGGAATTGACGTGCCCGTATGGGTAAACATGTCAAGAAATAAAATACTAAGATATTTATTACCGCGACCCGCCCCGCTTCGCACGGTGTGGGAGGAACGCTTGCTCGCAGAACTTTATCCGAATTTTTACCGACATTTTCAACGATAATCGTCATATTTGAGCCAATTTAAATAAACTTCTTCATGAATTAATCGTTCAAATAATGTTTTTGTAAATTAAATTTTAATTAAAAAAAAACATGTTCCCCAAAGGTGTCCTAGTTGCCGGTGCTCCAGATAGAAGATCTTTCACGCTATACGTGAGTAGGTAGGTACTGCCTTCTGAATCAGGCCCTAGAACCAGCGCCTATTATGAGCTTCTTTCAGATTGTGAGAATACACTTTAAAATAAGTTCCTAAAATAAATTATACTTAGGTACTAGGTGTTATCTATAAACCAACGTACCTTTTCAATATTAACTGCATCGCCATTCGAATTGAATAATTCTATTCCATTCATGCCGACCAAGTACTTATCGCCCCAATTTGAATATATTTTAATTTCCAGCAGCCTCCCTTCAGGCAGTTCCGGAATAATAAATTCGTTTTTCATTTTCTCCTTCATCGAACTTTTATTCGATATTGAACTTAATGACGCAGGCTTTTTAGTTGAATTTTTACTGGGGAGCTTTTTAGTAGCGTTATTTTGATGTAAATATAATGAGCCTTCTTTAGAGATTAGTTTTTTACATGTTTTTTCTTGCGGCCCTGAAATTTGAATATTTTATTTTACCTTGAGATGTATTATGGAGCAGCTATGGATTAATTCAAGGATGCTCAGATACTGAGCTTAATTTATGTTCTTTGTAGCGTTAAAGGATTCTCTTTGATCATAAATATTAGTATTCATATTGAAACAGTCTATTATTATGTGTGTATAAACAAATGTTCATAATACCTACAAATAAAGATTATTTAAACTGAAGTTCACCGTGATCCGGCTCAAAGGACCAACTACTAAAGAAATACTTACTCGGCCCCAAAATAACGTCGTGAAAGTCTTCGTCTATCACATTACCCATCCTTCTGTGCCTAGGTGTAACGTAATGCGGCAGTAAATCTGTTAAAAAATCATTTGAACTCGTGTCTGACGTGTCGCCCCAATCCATTTTGTTTCTGACACTGTATTTCCGCCGACCGTTTTGATTGGACCCTGGAAAGTGAGAGACTATTGAAACGGGAGTTAAAATGTGTGTAAACTGCATGCTTGTCAACCTTCTGACAGGAAAAAAAAATGATGGTACACTACAATTTGTACGGATTGGGGTTTCGTTTTATAACATTAGGTATTATTAGGGTCAGGTAGGGGGTAGGGGTTCTAAATTAAAATTGAATGAAGAAAAGCCTTTACTTTGTCGTAATGTGCCAGCAGAGTGCGCCACTGGTTGCAACTGAGGTTTCATCAGCAAGTCCATTGTTGTATCCAGTGAAGTTCTGCGAGTCAATCTAAAATAATATTCAATAAACTAGTAAGCTAAGTAACTAAGAAATAGATTTAAATAAAAATCTGTTGCCACATGTAAGTATGATTGACGGAGCATCACTTGAGAACGGCTCGACCGATGTGGCTTTTTTTGTTTTGATCGTAATTTAAAGACACTTTCTAAAAAGATTTTTTTTTTGAAAAAGCACTGGGTAAGTTGGAAATGTTGATGGTATTTATGTATTGTCACCTGTGATTATCCGTTTTATTCGTTCCGTAAGTATACTTCCCCTCATCTATGCTTGGAGAAGAATCACTACAGCTATTTCTAATGTGGGTCTCTTTCATCTCCCTATAAAAAGACAGAAACAGAAATAATTGGCCAAGTGCATGTAGAATACTATAGGGTTCCGTAGTGCTTATAATTCGAATATGAGAAATTATTTTTTTTAAACTTTTGTATTCAAGCTAGGTACGTAATCTCCATTATGCTAGAAAAACTAATCTATATAATAAATAACATAACATATTATGTCCAAAAGTGATCGACTATAGCTTGGAACTCTAACTGAGCGTGATAGTTTTACTTCTAACAGATTTTTTGTATTACAGTTTTAACCCCTAGTGCATATATGGGTACCTAACTACAAAATTGCCACTTTTTCCCTGTAAATTATTATTTATTATACATATACATTATTTTATTATAAAATAAATTATATCGAAAAAAATATAAAGGACGAAAAATATAATATAAATATAAAAATATAATGTAAACGAACTCTTGAAAAAATTTTTAGTTAGTATATATAATTGTTTTCATATTATTGTTGCCGCTATAACTATATCTACCGACATTAGTGGCTTTGAGCAACATATTGACCTTGTAGTTTACAAATTAAAATGGCTGTAATATACAGAAGGAAGTCCTGTCAGTAGGTAAGTACATGTGTCGTCAGAAATTATAAGGTTTGCTTAACTGACTTCGGAACCCTAAAAAGAAAAAAGTTTTTGAGTTCTAAACACTTTAGTCTAAAGTAGGGTTGGCACAGCCTTGACATGGAAGCATGCGGAGTACATTGAACTGCTGTATGTAGGTCTCTAATGACGTCTTATCATAGTCAAGTAAACGTAGAGACACATTACTTATTCATCCATCACAAAATAACAGACGAAACTTACTTGGTAATGTTTTCGAGCCAAATTGGTACTTCCCTTTCCATATTAGTATATTCAAACCCATTTTGTTGATGTGCCATTCTTGAGCCATTAGATTATTGTTTTCTTTACGTTCGATAAGAAAAAACAGATAATTTCAAGCACATTTTTGCGGTGAAAGAATATCTAACTAGGTTTTTTACTTAAAAAGATAATTATAAAACAAATTATGTAATCTAAATTGTTTTTAATATTAAAATCAATTTTAAAATCCCTATTCACACTTGCCACTTTTGAAACATATTTTTGCCGCTGTTTGTTTGACCTTGGTTGCTATGGTAACGTTTTTTAACGATGTACAAATCGGTTTGTCGGGTTATTAGGTAAAAGAATATTATTATTTTTGTTTGTTTTAACTATGTAACATACTGTAATTCATAAATACAATGAATGAAATTAATTAATAAAATAAAAAATATTATTTCAATTAATTCATTCATTAATCGTTAGGGTTTTTCGAACGAATAAATAGGTATATCTCAAAAAATAAAATTCTGAACGTAAACGACAACGTCACTGTCAAACAACGTGCCTGCGACGGTGGCAGATAACCTGAAATTCTTAATTCTTTTCTATTTTTAATCTGAAAACTGAATTTACTATTTGTTACGGGTACATAAAAGTTTACCCATTAAGTATACTAATAATTTAGTTAAGAAAATACATCACATATTTATAATGTCGGACGCTGATCAGAAAAAGCTGGAAGAAAGAACAAGCAAGGCCGAAAAGGAGGCGAAAGCCATCGAAGAAGAATTAGATAAACTTTCTAAAGGTGATCTCAGTTATATCGGTAACCCACAACTCGACAAGCTATTGACGGACAACGAGAAACTAAAACACCGATTAGCCATCCTGGAAAATGCAATCAAAGTTGAAAAATCTGGCACCTCCACCGCACCGGCTGTTAAGAAAGAAGCTAAAAAACGACCCACGTTGATCACTGACATCAATTCGGTAGAAGGCAATGTTTGTATTGTGGACGAGCTGAGAAATATCTTTGAAGTGGCCATCACTTCAGCATATCCTGATTTGGTAGATCCTCCTATAGTTATTACTCTGTCTGGAAACAACCCAAAATTCGGTGATTATCAATGTAACTCCGCCATGGCAATTTCACAGCTGCTCAAAGCAAAGAATGTTAAAACTAATCCTAGAGAAGTAGCTAACAATATTTTAAATAAAACACCCACATCACCATTAATATTACGTATTGAAGTAGCAGGAGCTGGATTCCTCAATATTTACCTAAATAAAGCATTTGCAGAACATGTACTCAACTGTATCCTCAGATTTGGTGTCAAACCACCACCTGTGAAGAGAGAGAGGGTTATTGTAGATTTTTCTTCACCTAACATTGCAAAAGAAATGCATGTTGGCCATCTGAGGTCCACAATCATTGGTGAAAGTATTTGCCGTGTGTTGGAATATTTGAACAATGATGTTCTACGAATAAATCATCTTGGTGACTGGGGGACTCAGTTTGGAATGTTGATTGCTCATTTACAAGACAAATTCCCAGATTTCAAAACACACTCACCACCAATATCAGATTTGCAAGCGTTTTACAAAGAATCGAAGAAGAGGTTTGATGAAGATGAGGAGTTCAAAAAACGAGCTTACACTTGTGTTGTCCAACTGCAGTCACACCAACCTGACTATATTGCTGCATGGAAACTGATCTGTGAGGTGTCCAGGCAAGAATTCCAGAAGATCTATGATCGTCTTGATGTGAAAATTATAGATAGGGGAGAATCATTCTACCAGGATAGGATGGAAATAGTTGTTAAAGAGCTGAAAGACAAGGGATATTTGGAGGAGGATGAAGGACGCTGGATTATGTGGGCAGACCCAGTCAAACGAGATGGCATACCTCTGACAATTGTCAAATCTGATGGTGGTTACACATATGATACCTCTGACATGGCTGCCATAAAACAGAGGGTACAGGAAGAGAAAGGCGATAGGTTCATTTATGTAACTGATGCAGGACAGTATACTCACTTTATGATAATAGATGGATGTGCAAGACGAGCTGGCATTCTCACCAATGGAAAGAAAGTAGAACATGTTGGTTTTGGTGTTGTTTTAGGCGAGGATAAAAAGAAATTCAAGACTAGGTCAGGAGACACAATAAAACTTATTGACTTATTAGATGAAGGTTTAAAACGGTCGCTAGACAAGTTAGTAGAGAAGGGACGTGATAAAGTACTCACTCCTGAAGAACTGAAGCAAGCTCAGGAAGCTGTAGCCTATGGTTGTATCAAATATGCAGATCTGTCACACAATAGGGTGAATGACTATGTATTTTCATTTGACAAAATGTTGGATGACAAAGGCAATACAGCTGTATACTTACTCTATGCATTGACTCGAATCAGATCAATAGCTAGGACTGCTCAGATTTCATTAGAATCGTTATTGGCAGAGGCTCAGAAATCTGGCATCAAATTTGACCATGAAGCTGAATGGAAGTTAGCTAAAGTGCTACTAAGGTTCCCCGAAGTAATTTTAAAAGTATCAAATGACCTTTACCTGCACAGTTTATGTGAATATTTGTATGAAATATCATCAGCATTTACTGAATTCTATGATAAATGCTACTGTGTCGAAAAGGATAAGGAAGGGAAGATTGTAAAAATTATTTATGAAAGATTAATGCTCTGTGAAATCACTGCCCGAGTTATGGAGAAGTGTTTAGACATATTAGGCATTAAAACTGTGTCTAAAATGTAATTTATAAATATTTAAACTAAGAATTTCATTAATTTTAGGCATAACTATTAGTATTTATGATTTTAGCAACACACTAACCATTCACTTTTCAATAGTCCATACAATAAAGTAAATGATACGCCATATATGATTGTAAATCTTTTATTGAGTTCCCAAAAACCTCTACAAAACTATACCAGGGTCCGTTATCAAAGTTAACATTCATGAAATAACACTATTATTTGATAGAAAATTATTATAGAACAATCACTGGGCTTTACATTTACAACTATGCATCAAATAGATGTAACCTTACCAACTATAACAATACGCTTTACATTACAATAAACACCATACAGACAACAAGATAAGGATTCTTTTCATATAAGCATTGGCAGAGTTGCATCTATATTAAATCCAGTTACTTTTAAATCTATTTACTTTTAGGAAAAAAAATTATGATATAGTGAAAAGAGTACAGATATATTTTTAGGTAGGTTAGGTACCTACATCAAAGTGTGAATATTATATCTACTTTAGAGACACAAATACCATAAAATAACAAAGTAGGTATTCCACTGGTACATACATGTATATCATTTATTCTTAATTTAATTTTCTTGTTCAGTAAAACTGATAAAATCACAACCTATGCTTATATGAAAGTATCATAATAAATATAATGATTATTTCCACTAAATATAACATAGAAAATTAATATATTATTAAAAGACAACATTGAAATTTTGGTTTGAAACTGTATCTATACCTGCTTAGATGTATACAGTTGTATACACTGCACTGGTAGAAGTATTTTAGGCAGATTTTAAACGTTGAATATTTTCTTTATTAGATTTATTTTTACTTTACTACATACATCGGTGGGAGATTGTGAACTACCGTGAAAAATGAACTGATAAAAATAGACCAAAGAGTTTGAGATAGGTGAATAATTAATTCTCATTTTAACATCACTTCTGGTGTACTTAAAACAAAATGGAAGGGGAGATCCTCAAAACCCAATTATGATGATCTCCATGGATGCAGCCGCACTTTTCATTCTTTCCTTAAACTGAACACGGGCACAGGCCTCTCATAACCATGAGTTAAAATATTAAAACGGATACTAATACCTACACAGGAATGTTTAAAAGATCAATATTTATTTGGAAGACTCAACACACAAGTCAGCTCGTCAATCAATACATACAAATTAAAAATATATATATTATGGCCAGTACCAGCTTAAGGCATGGGCAAAAGGGGCAACATTACGTCAATTATAAATGATGTTCCAAGGCAATATCCTTCTTATTCCGAACTACGTGGACCCACGGGGTAGACGAGTAAAAAGTATTTTTAGGACCGAATTTTGTAAGCCCTTCCGGCTTACAAAAATAAATAGTTCATTAAAAATAAGCACATAAAGCCTAGAATGGAACTGGCTCGTAAGTGCAGCTGAACACACCGGAGGGTGCTTGGCGACAGATTTTCAACTTGAGGGTGGTAGCCAGCCAGGTACTAGCGGTGACATATCAACAAACGATCTTTCTATTTAATTCAAACAAATATTATGTCAATGTATTATAAATTAATAAATCACCTAGTTTGATGTATGCGGATATGGAAATATTCAATTCATAACCTACCAATGTCATACCTACTTGAATAGTTTGGCAGCGATTAAAATATCATGAAATAACTTTATTTATCAAATGGATACAAAATTCATACATATACAATATCATTGAGAAGGTACATATTTTCTTATTATTAGAACAATTGAGTTTATAACAGGACCCTAATCACATCCCGAGTAAAATTAAAACTTGAACCATCACACTACCATTCCCTACTTACAAATTATTTTGCACTCTAAGCGATATATAAAGTGGTAGTGATATACTACCTGAATATAATTCCAACTTGAAACTTTGAATGTTACCTAATTATAAAATAATTTCATCACGCAATAATAATAGTAGGTAGGTTACCAACCTGGTAAAAGTAAAAAGATATTAATTTCTTAAATTTTTGTGCAAACATGTAATATTTGTTTTATTACCCTGTGACAACCTTGACTAACCGGTGTTAATGTTTACAATTTTCTCAAATAATTTATTTATAATCACAATAAAAAAATAGTAGACTGTAAATAAAATTAATTTATATAAATCCATTACTACATTTAATGGTTTGTAGCAAATATAATGACTAGAAAATGTTTAAATTAAAATATGTATCAGCATATTGTTTCATGTGACCTGACAATCTTACTTTAATAATTTTAGTGTGTCTATATATTTAATTTGCCGAATTACTGTCCAATTGTATAATTTAATTGCGTGTTTTATAAATGTTCTATACCGGTGCGGTAGTGGCGATTTTACGAAAGAATAATAAGTTATCAATTCAACGCTAATATCGATCGAGAGTAGAGACATAATTATTAAAATTCTAATGGAGGCGATAAATTTGGAATCTAATAATTAAAGGACTTCATTCTATGTAAATGTTAGTAGATGGCACCGAAGGTTAATAAAGTCAAAGCTATTCTTATATCTTTGTATTTTACAAACGTCCAACTGTGCAAGTGTACAAGTGTGAATATGCATCGTTTCAGTTTTCAAACAGACTCGATTGTTTCACTATCGTAATGCGATCGTACGAACAATGATCGATTACGTAATATCGTCAAGTGTATCATATCAACTTTATTGTTATGAATCAGGTAGGTACATCGTTTGTTAAGAGATCTAAAGTTAAAGAGATTCTATGGAGATTCTACAATTACAGTTTTGGAAGTCTAGCAAAAAATTACCTAAGTCACACGAACGATTGAGCAATCCTTAGCAAATCTAAATAGGGTAGTTGACTGACATATCAAATCAGCTACTTTTTTATAAATGTCAAAACGATAGTTTATAAGGAATTTTGTATGAAATATTACACTATGACGTCATAGTTTCACAACATCAAATCATATACTCTTAGTGGTTCCACTGGTAATAAAAAATCACAAAAAGCATTAAATGTACAACAAATTTGTTATTTCCACGTGTTTTTAGATGTTTTATGCATTGGTTAGTGTTTGGTAATTTATTTTTGACAGTGTCAACTACCCTATTGGGACGTTCAAATAAATAATATATATATATATATATATATATATAGGAACGGAATGAGAAATATTATGGAGATGTTGAAAACATAAAATCCTATTAAATTTAAGGAGAATAGTACATTCAACTAGCTACACTATAACGAACTAATTCTAAGGAAAATTCACATTGAGGTGTATAAAAGATCTCGCTGAAAAAACTGGATTTCATACAAGTAGGTATAATAAGATAATTGGTATAAATGTTTCTAAAAACCCCAAATACGCATTAAATAGGTATACTCTAAAAAGGGTTCGATTGGTCTCGAGATTCTGAGATACGTCTACAAACACTACAACAATAGTACAATAAGTTTCAACAATATTTTACAAAATATACACACATATCTTGTTCATTTTGTAATTTTGGCCGAACGTGGTTTTTGCTGCTAATATTAGTAAAGGTCTAAAAAAACATCTGTTTAAATAATGACAGCCAAGTTAGTCAGCGCCACGCTGCTATCTAACACATAAATTAATTTAAATATGTGCGACACATTTAATATACGACAAAATAGAGGAGGTATTGAGAAATTCAACAAAATGCTTCGACGAAAATCGACATAAGATATGAGTTTGCAAAGTTATTGATTGCATGCAGCGTGGCTCGCAAGAAGGCGAAGAACAAAGGTAATTAATTGTACAACATGGAGCATAGTACAATCATCAGATAACTTGAACACTTTATTACGATCAACAGGGCCGGCTCTAGGTTTAAAAAAAACTACATTACCAGAGCGAAAAACTATTTGGTACCTACATAATTTATTAATAACAAATTATCCCAACCAAATATTTTTTAAATCAACCTGAAACTCCAGGCGTCCTAAAGCAAGTCCTGGCGAACGATTACAAAGTATTATGCAACACCATGTTCTATTTCCGTTCTTAACATAGGACACGCCCAAAGGCCAGGTCTAGGTGTGCATATAGGTACAATGTTGCGTGCGTTTACCGTTGCATACCTATAACACAACAAATTTTACTACGTAAAAGATTAATTCATATTTAACCTATAAACTTGGCGTCCTCATAAAGCTACGTTAAACTCAGCTGCACTGTTAACAGTTTGGAGTCTGCCGTTTCGCGAACGATTGTCGAGTGAATTATTTAATCTGGGGCCTTGTCGTCGGATTGTAATACAAAAATAGCTTTAGAGAGCTCTAGTAATGGAGATTCAATAGGTTAAATAGGCAGTCTTCATTGTGATTTCAACTCGGGGAAGAGATGTCGCAGTATGGCTAAATAATGTACCGTGGCTGCCAGCGCCACGAATATATGCCATATCGCGTGAGCGAAGGGTATACGACCGTCAGACTTGAAGAAGAACACACCGATCAGGTACAGCATACCGCCCAGCTTCAAGTCGTACATTGCTGGAAACTGGTGCTGAAAAACAAAAACTTTTATGAGCTACCGTAAATAACAAACGATTCTAAAATACAACGAACATCAAAGTATCTACTAAGATGCTATAAATAATAAGCTACACTACTTACTAAAATACCTAAAAATATATTATTAGCTAATTTATTACCATGCTAAATATTCCAAAGGGCGCTACAACGCTCGCCAGCAATCATTTAAACAAATATAACTAATCGTTAGGCTTCGAGGTCTAATTCTATTTGCACCATCGAAATTTGAATAAAAAAAAATCATATCAACCTGTATGACGCATCAAACCGATGTTAGTTTGTGCGTCATAGGGAGGTACTACGACTTATCACTATCGTTCAATACGTGCCAATATTGATATAAATTATGACACCCTTAAGGTAGAGACACACTAACGTGTCGTGATCAGATGCTTAACGGGTACATACATTTGGTTTCTAAAGACACGATATCATGGAGTGTTAGATCACGCGACGACACGATAATATGTCTCTACCACTGGCGTAGCTACCGGAGGGCTAGGCGGGGCAGTGCCCCGGGGCCCCCATGCTCGGGGGGGCCCCCAACTCCTCTTAATGATTTTTTTATTGATTAGCTAACCTCTTATTAAACTAGCGAACATTTTCGCACCTTCGGAATCTGAATAAAATAGGTTGAAACAATACTATAAACCAGGCAAGTCATTAAAAAAAATACAAAGAAATTCCCGACAAGTTTTAAATTCTATTTACATCCCAGGTTTTTTTTTTTATTTTGCCCCAGGGCCCTTTGTCAGCTACGCCACTGGTCTCTACCTTTAGACTAGACTAGATGATCTAATTAAGACGCGGGCATGCACAAAACCTTGACCGAGTGTTCATTAATCTGAGAAAGCTTTGATAAATACACTAACATGACCCAGAGTAGATGTCTTATAGCGAGGGTGATGACTCCAGGGATAGACGCGGGCTGGACATGGACTGCTAGTGCTTTGTTATTATTATACTTAGGTCGATGATTATAATTTATCAGACCGTTTTCTAGAAGGTGAACATCGACCTTAATCACTTGTTTTATTTCAAAGACAAGAATTCTACTAATATTATAAATGCGGAAGTTTGTGAGGATGCATGTATATATGGTTGTTTGTTACTCTTGACGTAAAAACTACTGAACAGATTTGGATGAAACGCGGCAAATAGATCGATCTTTTTAGATTTTTGCCGGCTATTACCATTAAAACCTTACGAACCGGTATTAGAGTAAGACATAATTGAAAAAAAAAAAACATTTTCCAGATACACGTGTATTCTAAACATTCAGGATAATGATGATGTGACAATAGAAATAAGGGCAGTTGCAAATGAGTTTAAACAATCGCTTCACGTCACCGTTGCTACGCTCAACATTTTTTAGTCAAATCAACATTCAAAGTAGAATTATATGGGACATGCAGACAATAGCCAATTCAATAGGTACAATAAGTGAAAAACTATTAACGAAAAGTTCAGGGTGCAAACTACGACAATGCAAACCATGTTGTTACGTAAATTACAATTTATAATTATTATTCAAGTGTTTAAGACGGTACCTATGTAACGACTATGCGTAAGAAAAAAAACATTAATACATACAACGAATTTCAAAGGGATCTATACTCCCGAGATTATAAATATCCTATGTTTTAATCCAAGGTATGATCTAAGCCTAGATAGGTTCATATTCCAAGTTTCATTCAAATCCGTTAAGCGGTTACGACGTGATTGAGGATCAAACATCCATAAAAAAAAAATCGGGATTAAAGATTTTATTAGTAGGTTTCTTAAAATAAAAACTCGAACGCAAATAAACATCTATTATGAGCTTTAATAATAACAATACGTTACTATGTTAATTGGTTATTTTAGGACGGTCTTGACAGTGATGTTTAGTTAAACTCGTTTATTGCACAACGCTAAAGCACTTGTTCCACTGCCGATGATAAGCGAAAAGCGAGCAGAGCTAGATACTAGAATTGAGTTGGCGAACAACGAGCAGCGACTGTTCTATCCGCAAAGCGAGCATCTCGCTGAGCGAGATTTCTCTGTGATAGCTCTTGTCACATCGACAAACTAGAGGAGAAAGAGAGTTCTCGTCGGCCAGTGTAAACAGTCAGCTATCAGCTAGTAGGTGCATATATTTTTTATTGACACGTTATCTACATCTTGCCTATTGTACGTTTCTTGAACGCCTAGTCGCGCTTGCAGTGGGACAGATACCTAATGTAATAATAGCTTTTAAATTCAGTCGTGTTTATTTCAACTGTTTCTAGATCGTATCGAATACATCCCTTCGACATGCAAGACGTAACGTTTGAATATTTAACGAGGAAACCCCGATCGTATACAAAAAGCTTCCGCCTTTATTCGAAATACTTATTTGTTTCCGAGTTCTCTAGTATTAGCCGGATAGAAAGTAGGATTAGTAGGATAGGATTTCAAATATGTGCCACCAGGAAACAGGGTATAAGATTGTATGTGGAATATTTGGTGTCAGATTAGAGTTCCTACATCGCCATTTTATACTTTTTAGTGTTTTTGAAGGTAGGCGGTTCTATTTTTTTTACTTTTATACATAAATTTAATATTTATGCATTAAAATGATGGATTCTACTAAAATGAGCTAGCTAGGTCAAAGTAGGTATGTTATGGCATTGTCTAGTTGGATTTATCAAGGTTAGTAAAGTCGTCTGTCAGATAGGTTTGAACGACGACGTACAAAAACTTATGTGCGAATCGTAAAATAAATACAATAATGAAAGAAAATGACGCGTTCACATCATCGGTACCTACCTACAATAGAATATATATGAATATTGTTGATTGTATACACAATACACAAAATAAAGAGAAGTTTTTAAGGAGTGGATAGTTTGAAAACCGATGTAATATCTTGAAAGTAACTGTCTGTTCGTCTGTTACGTTATTTCAGATAGCCAATGATATGTGAGAGGCTATTTTTAATCCCGGATTGAAAAGCTCATACGGATGAAACCGCAGGGGACTTCTAGTAAATTAAAAATAGAACAGAAGTAAATAACCCGGTACAGAATTGAAACCTTGAAGTTTCTGAAACCCCACACCAACCCTGCCACGTTCCTCAATATGTAGGTAATATTTTATTTTTTAATGACCTTCGAAATCACAACCAAAATGCGAAATAACGTGCTTTATAAAAAAAAACAAGCAAATGCTATTATCGTTAACAGCCTTCACCTTTAGAAGGCTCTGAATAAATGCTCAGTCACTTAGTTGAAATATAAAGGTTAAGGTATTTTTACCATTGGTAGTGGTTATTGGTAAAAATACTATTGCTTGTTTTTACTACTCATAGGTATAAGGGTAAGCTACTTTTTATTCTGTGCTAATTACAATGTTTCAAAGTCTATAACTTGGTAAAGCATATTCCTTTCCAAATAACACAACCGGTCTTAGCTTAAAGCTAGGGTTACCAATCGGCAGGTTTCAATATTCCTGACGTATCAGATGTTAGGGTCCTCAATCAGGGAAAATAAAAATTTATCAGGAATTTATGAAAGAGAATGAAATAAAAAAACCTATTATGTGAATGAAACGGATGAGTTATTATGCTGTTACTATCAGCAACTGTTGGTATATTTAATATTTTGTGGATTTTTGAAGTGGTAACCCTACATGTAGTGTGGTGACTTTACTTTATCTGTTTTTAGGTCAACGGATCGTAGCTATCGATGGACGTAAAGATTACGTATATGGGGAAGATGGGTGCAGTAATTTGTAACCTTTGGTCTCTATACTCTGCAGGTTGAATATATGTTATGTATGTATGTTGTAAAATATTTGGGCCACCTTAAAATGTACTTAGGTACTTTTAGGTTTTTAATTATAAGACTTGGCCCCACTGGCTATTGGGTCAAGGAAAAAAGGCGAGTGACCGCCAATCCACGCTGAGATCGCTACTATACTATGTAAAAATAAGGGGTAGGTATTTTGTTTTATACGTCGCTAATACACGCAAATGAATATAATATTAAATATATTATTATGTAATATTAATCTTCGATAACAGTTCAAGCAAACATGCTGGTTATTTACCAGGGAAATGTTCCCTTATTTTTCGTAGTAATTTTCTGAGTGTATAATAGATACCTACTTCTCTAACTTATTTATATTTGTCGTTATCAAAAACGTGAGTTCTTGTTTGAAACGCACAGCACATTTGTTGCGTTATTTCATGTATAAATAGTATGGAAATAAACGATGCACCTAATGTACTACATACTACAGATAAAAAATGAATGCAAAATTATCATAGAAAAAAATATAATTGGAGCACGTAACAATACACTGTAAGGGGAGGGCCACATACTACGTTCATACACTATCAAAAATCATAGATTTGAATTTTTTTAGGTATCAATAATAATATTAATTAGTATATACCCATGGCTATACAATATAATAATAAACGATTAGTTAATTTTAGTACTTATTAGTAACATACAAATTACGAGTCCCCCAGTGCCTGTTCCCGCACGACATGCATAAATGTAATTGATTAATTGTATCACTAGTTCATAAGTGAGTGACTCGAGTTGTGTTGTACTATATTATTATGTATTCTGTTTAGCATACATTAATAGTCCATTTACATAATGCCATTGTAATCTCAATACAATCAAATTGAATTTAGTGTACAGCTTGCATATAAACAATAGCAGTTTTATGATTGATTTATAAACGTCCATATGTAACTGACAGAAAAATACAAGTAATCAGTAATAGCAATCAAAATAACCAACCAAAACATAAAACTACACACAAGCACACAACGCAAGCGTCTAAATAAACATGCAAACAAAATAAAACCACGAAACAAGCGTGAAAACAAACAACGAACGTACATTAGAGGTGACAATGATCGCCGCCGGACCTAGCCCCATGATCAGATAGAGGAGTAGCTCCAACATCTTGTATCTCTCGTGGAATATCTGCTGGTAGGTGATGCCGAGGACTGCGAGCAGCCAAATTGCCCATCGGAGCTCTCTGAGCATCCAACAGGAAAGTGTCCCAACAGTCAACCACGGGAAGTAGGAGCTCGCGATGAAGATATAGATCATGGCGCGGTCGCATCGGTGCAGAAAGTGTTTCATTTTACTGTGGAAATTAGTTGGGCTTTAACTCTCGACCTATAAAAACGTTAGCAATTTTCGAACTGACAGTTTATCATCAATTCTACGGTGGAAAATTGGAATTCCGCAAATTTTGAATTGTAAATTCGCAAATCGTAACAAATAATTCAGAATGGCTGTAGTAAACAATAATTTCAGATTAGAAGTAAACAATAATAAAATTTCGAATACCATTCCAATACCAGCATTTATTTCCTGTAAACGTATTCTACATAGTTATTTCTATTTTACGAATGTTTACGAATTTATGTTACGAATAAGTTTCAATATCGTTAGTATCTATTGAGAACTGCAAATCTTTCAAAAAATAGCTTTCCTTCAGAAGAATAATAAGTATTTATTGCTTCATCCACTTCGAGTCTGTATACACAAAAGCAAAGGAGGCATATTAAAAAGGCAAAGCATATAAAGCATAACATCATGTGATATACCCTGACAATCAGTAAAGCGTTTTCGTTTCTAGACGTAACAAACAACTTCCTGCGGTACTAGTGACCTCGGTACTCAACTAGCAAAGCAACGCCACATTAGCACACGAAGCCTTAGGCCGGCTTACATAAGGATTTATAGTTATTTTTATCTCAAAACCCTTTAGAAACAATAAGACGCCTTTAAAAGAAATGGAAGAATCGACACGTATACACTTAAGAAACTGTTTTTGTCCTAAGTGTTCATAAAATGGGCGGTATGTACCTAATAAAGCGAGGCGGTATTATTTTAATAGTACTTAAGTATCTCTCTACTTCTAAAGAAGTCGACCCTGGCATGCATAAATAAAACATTTTAGAATAGTATCTTGAATGGTACGTTGAACCACCAGAAATAATTGATGGTATTAGGAATAATTAGGAGGATTAATTTATGAGCCTTTTTTGTATATTGAAAACAAATTTTAGAGAGCTGTAGGTTTCCTAGTTAAAAAAATTACTCAAGTAAGATTTCATTGCAGCAAATAATGGGACTTGAGAACATAAATCAATTAAAATATTAAAACATAAATGAAAATATTCTTGTACTATGTATTCTACTTATATCATACCCGAATGGAGCACGTTGACGCAGCTACTACGTGACTTACGACGAGAAACGATTAAACTAATAATCCATACATTAAACGATAGATGATATTAGTACGTCGGCACGTCCCAAAATTACATTACGCTGGATCACTCAGCTTAGTTTAGTTTACGTCAGAATTAATTGCTTTTAGTTTAGAATAATATACATACAAGAGAAGGAGCACTTTATTTAACTTCGAAATTAGATCAATAATAGCACTATATTCAGCTTTAATACTCTACATGTGTGGGTTGGGTATGGAACCTCGCTCAATCATTATTTCGCAGTCGTTAGCTCCGACAGTGAAGAGTCAATTGGCATTATCTTGTTAAGATCTTTATGGTATTCGTAGATTGCTAGATACCTACGAGAACTGTGAATCGCAACTTCCGATAGTTGGTTTATAAATAGAAAAACCAAGCTTTCTGCCCGCGGTTTCAACTGCGATACCCTTTACCCCCTTAGGAGTGGATTTTAGAAAAAAATCCATTCCTAATGGCCTACGCTCAACAAGGAACACACCTCTAAAACCAGACTGTGCGTTGCTATGTCAGTATGAAGATGATCAATCAGGAATTTTGAATGTTATAGTATAATACGGAAAAAATATCCTAAATTAAAGCTCTTGACATCTGTAAAAAATCTTCTTTCAGTTCATACTCAATTTCAAACTCAATTAGGATGTCAATAGATGTTTTTGTTTAGTGAAAATCACCAAATCGGTGAACGTAAATAAACAAGCATTTTCTGCCCCAAATCAAATTGGATCCACAAACAATTAGTTCTACCTATTAGTATTTCAATAAATTTCGTTACCAATCGCTGAGCGACGGTTTTCCAGTAACTACTAACAACAGTCATATACTTAAATAGTTATTTCCACTTTATGTAAGGTATTAAATCGTAATAACATAATTCATACTAGTAGAGTTACAGCCTTGGCTTAATTACTTCACATTTTCGTTAAGGAATTCTACTATTGCTTCAACACGCAATAGAGCGAAGTTTACATCGAAAATGCGAAGTACATGAATCTCTAGGGAGCTAAGTTAATGAAGCTAAATTGATATGATTCACCTCCAACGTAGTCTTGGGACTAATATAGCGATAGCTCTATAATGTTAGTGGAAGGTTGGTCTTGCGCTCTTTATTGAAGGTCTCATCCCTCCCGGACATTTTAACATTAACACCATTGATATAGTTTATAGTTCACCAATAATTGATGCTGGGAATAGATGTGTGTATTTTAAGTGTAGGTAACGATATTGGCATTAAAATTATCTTAGGTATCAAAACGGATACCTTAACGTAAGTACTATTTATGTTACTCAGTAAATAAAGGCGAATATGACGAAACGCCAATTACCTACATTTCTTAATCGACGAACTTGATATGAAATAAAATATGCAACCTGATATGAAATAAAAACTGAACGCGCTTACGTATCAGATCTGCAGCAGCACACGGAATGGAAGGTGGTGGATACGGCGAAGAGGAGACATAATGCCAGTCCATAAACAACGGCAGCGATCGCTTGCGGTGCGTTCATGGAACGCGTGAGAAGTTCACGTGCGCCGAATGATGCGGGCGCAACGCAGAGTGCGTGCGTGCAAACATTCGCAAAGTTTTCCACCTGCAAATACATAATTTATTTAGATTTTTGGGTCCTATGCAAGAAATAACTAAGGCACACACGCAAGTTACGACAATAAACCAAAAGTAAACATTACTTAATAATAAAATAAAAACCGGCAAATGCAAATATAGTTGGCAAAACCTTTTTATTTTCTAATTTACCCCCATGTTTGAAGTATTGAGTATAGATAGGTGAGTTATGTTCATAGCACTGGGAAAATTCCGCGATGCGTATGTATAATGCGTAATGGATGAGCGTGAGATTAAATTACCTCGATGAATTTAAGAAAACAATTAAAATATAATTCGTTTTAATGATGAAACATTTGGGTCTAAAAGCACTCTCCTCCAAAAAAAAATCTGCTCTACTTCACTCGTAGCGCGATCCTCGCTTTGGTTGATAGCTGAATGATAACAGCGTAAAATCCAAGATTATCGCTTTAAAAAAAATACTAGCTCTCACTACTATTACTGCGATGCCGTCCGAAATAGGTAGGTATGGTACAAGACATATTTTATGGATGACTCTTGAATTTTAAATATTATGCCAAACAACTCGAATGAAAGTAGTTAAAAAACACATTAACGATAAACATTGGGAATCATGTAAAATTACCGATTTTTTATTGTTTGACAAGTATGATCGTAAAATAATAATCATGTAACCACATCCTGTAGTCGCGTGCGTGACTGTCGATGTGTAATTGCGGCGTTTATACCATATCAGTGACCAGATACTAAACATAATTAGTAATATTATTAAAATATCACAATAACCAGTGCCTATAGCACATAATATTATTAGGTAAGTATAGATTTATATTTAAAATTATATTATTACATACAAAATGAGGTTTCTGGATAGATATAGGACGATATTGCAGTGAATATCTTAATTAGTACACCAAATAACTAAATACATAACAAGCCAACAGATAAAGTAACTTGTAATATACCAAGGGATAGAACTAGAAAACAGGGGCATTCAAAAAGAATATGAGATGGTGATATCCACCTAACCTTGGGGTTACCATACTAGACTAGAGTTACAGAAGACATACCAAAATGGACAGTTCGAGGATGCCTACCACAAAAAACATATCAAACTGCACAATATTATATCTGCATAATAGCAAACGCTCTTGCGTTTACTATTATGCAGATAATCTACACGCCTTCATTGTTGAAGAATTAAACATGTCATGTATTTAGAGCTGATGATCCAGTTGAGTATGGGTGAATGTTTGTTTTCAGTAAAATTCAATAACTTCCTACTTGGTACAGCAGGGCAACATCAAATTTATGGACCCTTATGTTAATTCATAATTGGAAATAGCAGAAAAAAGAGTGATCAAGCACCATCCCCAAACTCTGATCTCTGAGCCAATGTGTTTTTAAGTGTTTTTTAGTGTACTCAACTGAATATCAAAATATAATTTTGATAATATTTTATGTGCGAATAGACCCAATATATTACTTTAAACATGAATACAATTTAATGATTGGCTTAAAGATTAGGGGCATATGTTCTGTAATAAATTTTATTTTCCTGAAATGAAGAAGCAACATTTTAACTCACCTTGGTTGGTACATAAGCTTTATTCGAAGTAGCCTTCTCGTTCATCCATTTCACTGTTTTCAGCCTCTCCCAAGGAAGATCATAATGGAAATAAATCTTACTTTCATTAAACTTAGATTTAAATTTCATTATTATCACAGAAAATAAGCTTAGAACGTCACCCATTGGCCGTTTGATAAATCGGTCGGGGAACTGAATTAAATGGTCATGAGACCAATAACAGTATACTTAATCTTTTAATGATGTTACCACTCATGATAGTAATTCAATTTACATTTTGCGTTTTTTTTATACACCATTTCCTATATTGCTATTAATAGCAAACAACCACCTCGGTCGATGCAATGTGACAGAATGAAGAACGAATGAAATGAGTAGAGGAATGGAGACCGAGAGGAGAGACTGTCAATCAATCAAGGAATGAAGAGATGTGTAACGTTACAGATAATGAAGAATTATTGAATTTTACTCGTCTTTTTTTAAACGCGGTAGGTGTAAATTATTATTTTATATAATTTGCTTTTCCTAGGTAAATTCCAAATTCTGTAAACACTATGTATAGTATAGTCACAGAAAACTTAATAGTACAAGTATAGTATAAAAAATCATGGTAGTGTAGTATGATGGTAGTACATAATTAAGTACTGACAACATTTTTTACTAGGTGGATATGTGTATTGATTTGATTGAGATATAAGAATAGCTTAGGATAGATAGATACTGGAAGGAAGTCCATGTATGTTGGTTTCTTGGGGTTCTTGATGTAGGTAGAGTTTTTTTCAATGTTGGGTTAGTCTTTACTATGGGGCCAACCAAATGATGAGATTGCAAGAGGTGAAAAACCCTTGATTTTCTGACTTACTTTAGTTACCTAAAAGGGTATGTAGGTAGGTATTTATTAGAAAATCAGATTAGAAGATTCTGAAATTAGTACAGGAAAAATATGGTAACAATATTTAATATTTAAAATTAGTAATATAGGGAATATTAACAAAAACGACTTATATTAACAATTAAAAGTTATTTTCAAATAATTGAAGAAGTCTTTTAATTTCAGCAATCCTCGCTGCTTGTGCTTGAACTGGAATCATTGCTTGAGATACTTCTTCACCTTTTGCTAGAATTGTGTACATACTCTTGATATTGTTATCCATAGCATCACATGTTTTGCCAACAGCATCTTTGTAAACCTCCATATTTTCAGCTGTTAGTGATGAATTGGAATGTAATATACTAGACAAATTTTCAATCAGGTTATCAACTGACTGTGCTATCCTCTGTGCTTCATATTCAAGATCATTTAATACTGTTATGTCTATTTGGCCTATTTGTGGTGCCAATATTTGCCGGTACAATTTACCGGATGGTGTACTGGAGCGAGATGCACTTGAGCTACCAAATACTGGAGTTTCACCTCGTTTGGTAATTGGACTAGAAAGTTTAATCTTAAATTCTAGATCATCAGCTACATAATGAGTCATGTCACCTTCATATCTTACATGGCCATCCATATCCAGGGGTAACTTTTCTTGTTTACGGTTCTCAGATGGTAAATCATAAGGTCTTGACGGACCTGGTGCTTTCTCCTCCTCAGTAGCTTGTTGGTCTGAATGGAATGATATTTCACTGTAAGAAGCAGTCATACGGGCAGAAATCTCTTCGTCTATATCTCCCTGTTGCTTATTTAACATATTATTCATATCCTTATCGTCTGTCGGAGACGGATCATTCGAGTTTTCTGTCATAATAAATTATTTTACTAGAAATTTCAGTAGTTAATCTATTCTTAAAATTTAAAGTGATATATACGCCGATTATAAACTGATATATACACCGAATATAAATGTCACGTCATAAATTAAATAATACTGTATGTACCACAAATAATATTAATATAGTAGCTCATTGATAAAGTTCAAGTTATTTCTCCACAAATTATGTAGAGATACTATAATACAGACAGATGTATTTTTTTACTGACGTCTGACAAGTGACATATTTATGTTTAAAAACTAAAGGTAGGTAGGTACATGAATGAATTGAATGGAATGATAAAAAAAAACAATGTTGCCAGATGACAAACACATGGATTAGTGTTACCAACACAAAGAGTATAATATCTTCCGACAGTTTCCTATCTGTAAGTATAGTATGTAGGTAGGGTGTATAATTATATACAAATAATTAACTACGATGTGGAAATAAATAAGAACGTAATCTATACATCGATCTGTGGTAATCTGAACTAATATCAAGAGAAAAGATTTGATTTTGAATTATCACTTCTAGTCAGTAGTAAAGTAAGTCATTATTTTGTTCTCTTTGGAAGTAGTCAAGGGAGCCATATTTATACATTTTCCTATAATTTTGTTCTTGTGATGAACAAAAATTCAATATCGTTTCAGAATAAAGTACATACTTAGAAGATTGTAAGAATTACAAATAAAATAGCTGTATTGTGATTTGAGCACGAATTATTATTAAATATTACTTTGAATTACTATTATTTATGATATTTATTTTATAATAAAAAATATCTATGCTGTAAATTATGATTATTTTCATGAACGAATGCATACATTATTCGAAAAATGTCAAAATTGCGGGAATTTTTGACAGTTGTCAATAAAAACATCGTGAATAGTGGTTTTCATTTGGAATCATATCATTTTATTGTGTTACGAGCATTTAAATTATATTCTAACGACAAAAATTAATTAGAAGTGGAATAAAGAGGACGTTTTATTTGATTGGTGAGTGTTATTATTGCGAAACTTGTCAAGAACATGACTACTTTGTCCTTTTAACATGGCGCTGTGTAACGACATGTGGGGATGATAACGTTCGTCCTTTGTCGAGTTAGTTTCTATTTTGAGTGAGATTTATATTGTATTTAGGTTTATTTTAGAGTTCCGTGTGCGCGTAACGTTGTGCGTTTGTTACATAATCGATTTGGTGGGTTGAATGTCACAAGGCTTGCGATGGTGAAAACCCGTCGCAGCAATGGCGAGAACGGGGAGGTTGACGATGGAAATTACACTGTAAATGACGTCGGCAGCGTCTCAGACGAGAAGGTGATGCGTTAAAACACTAAATAGTTAATGGATGTCTACTCTGAGGTGTGGCACGTTTGGCTTAGTAGTTACCTACCTAAAAGTCGACTTCCTGTCCCCATTCACACAGTACATGCGAATGCACGCAGTTGCATGCGCTTTTGGTGCTTTCCCTGTGATTAGGCCTGCCTGTGTGAGCAACTATTAAGTATAAGACTACTTTTAATTCTTGATACTAGGATGTAAGTGACCCTCTTCTATTTCAAACTGTAGTACTTTTCCCAGATAAAATACATACCCACTTACATGAAAGAATGCTGTCTATCTAAAGTAATGCATGATGAAATATATTTAATTCTATGAAATTGAGATGTATGTAATGATGCAATATCTACATATTTTGACCAATAGTCATCTGTCTTTACTCATTCCCATTCTAAACTTCCTGTGTCTCTTACAAGCTTCTTGAATAAGTTACTCAAATCAAACCAAATTAGCAATAGGGTTGGTACATAGTATTAAAAATAAGGAAATATAAATTGAGCACTACATTTTGCACTATAATTAGCTCTGAATATTTGATAAAGGAAATATTTTTTAACCAACTTCACAAAGGTTTAACTATTCGTTGGAATATATATATTTTTTTGAAAATATAGCTGATTGAGTTAGCAGCGGGGCCTAAAGTAGTTAATAAAGATAGTGATGCAGTTAATGCAGATAAAGTAAACTACTATTAGGTAAACTATCACTGTTTCTATGTGTTATGTAAACAAGATCTTGATTGTGATTATGTAATTATGATAATATGTAATGAATACTTAATTCAATTCAAACTAAGCATGGTTACATTCAGCATAATAGGTTGGAAGTAATTTATTTATTACATCTATAGGCTGATAGCCAAGCGTCCACCTAATGCTATGTGCCTACCATTGTCTGTGGACAGTAATATAAGCAGATTATCAATGTACTACTGACCTTTACATAGCCTAGAAGGCTCTCAAGTGTCAAGTACCAGAACATTCTAATACCCTAATAATTAAGTATATGAAAATAAAGGAAGGTCATTTTTTGTAGTTTCGAATCAATGGTAACTTCAGTAAATTTGACCTTCATATGTGCGCTTCTGGGTTCTAAATTGGATAAATGGCTTGACTTTGAAATACACTGGAGAGTCAGTCCCTACTCATCCCAGATCACCAGCAGATGTGGAGACAGTATGGTACACCTACATCTCACTGAAGAATATGAATGAAACAAATGAATGCCTAAAAATATTCTCCTTTGATTTAATTTTGTAAAGTATGACGACACTTGTACTTATGCTAGTTAAGTTTAATCAATGTGAATATGAGAAATGTTATGAATAAATGGAATGTCAATATTGTTCCTATAGAACATACTGTATTTGTCAAAGGATGAGCTAAGTATTGTTTTATCAACTATAATATGCTAGCACTATAACTAAAGTTGTTTTATTATGATTGGCGCACTCATCACCAAGGGTAAGGTTACTGGCTGAAGAGAAGTTATCTATCATTCCACCATAATTTCTTGGCTCTGCTGAAATGTTATCTAATATTATGTGGAATCTTAACATATGCATACCATGTGATACAGAGGTATCAGTCATGCAAAAATCAACTCAATATATAAAATTTAAAGATTCTGATCAAATCAATGTGACAATTGTTCAAAAGTTATAAGGCTGCAGTTGGTTTGTGACCATAGATAATTCTTTTGTAAAACCAAATAATTATTTAATTATTGCAATTTAGACCTTAAAACTTTCCAATAAGCATGACCACACTGTGGAGCTATTTCCCTTTAAACAACTGCATGTTGTGTACAATTGAGTTTGTAGGCCTTTTCCAATTTGTAAGGTGTTTGTTTTCTTGCATATTTTTGCTTTTGTAGTGAAATTTTAATGATAATAAATTTTGTAACATATTATACAGTATACTTATTATTTATTTCCTATTTTTCAGGCCTCAAATTATACTCCTCGAGAGCTCAGGAGTAGTCAGTATAAAGTCACGAGGAAGATACAACGCTGGCCTACTAAATGTAAGAAAGAAATGAATTTCAAAAAGTTTATTTTGCTTGCGAGTTTTTCTTGGGAGTTTTTGATTTTTCGCATATTTTTTTTGTTTTATCCCACAGATAGTCGCAGACGTCGAACTATCAAGATGCCTCGTATTATGTTTCCTGAAAGTGATACTGATCCCGATAAATACTCCAGAAGGTATGTATGAATTGGTATGAATGAAGATAGTCCGAAAATATAAAATGTTTTAGGCCAGAAGCTGGTGTAGGGTTGAAATGTCTTGTTGCTATTGCCCAATGTACTCAGAATGGTAGTTTTTTTTTACTGTTATCGGTTAATTTACGTTACGGATGTTTTCTTGGCGTTATCGTAGTGTGCTTTCGGTTATCCATACTATATTATTTATATTATAAATGTGAAAGTGTGTCTGTTTGTCCGTCTTTCACGGCAAAACGGAGCGACGAATTGACGTGATTTTTAAAGTGGAGATAGTTGAAAGGATGAGGAGTGACATAAGCTACTTTTTGTCTCTTTCTAACCACCCACTTCCCTAAAATGGGGGGTGGAGCATTCCGCAATTTTCAAGGTAGGAAGCTAAAAATTGGTATGGGGACTATTTGTGTCTAAAAAAAATCGTGAATCATTTTTTTTTTGGAAATCTGCCCCCTTAAAAGAGTAGGTGAAATTTTATATGGGACTTCTGCAGTTTTCAAGGTAGGAAGCTAAAAATCGGTACACAGACTCTTTGTTATCAACTTACTTATTTTTTTTGGAAATCATCCCCCAGCCCCTATATTATTAAATAATAAAGATATATTTCAGATCAAGACAGATGAGAGTATTTTTCGCGGACGGCAATGACTCGACCAACAGGAGCATGATACGTCGTAACCGTGGACCAAGAAAGAACTATATGGAAGATAGTGAAGATAAACCTATACAAGAGAGTGAGTATGCTGATCTGAAAAAAAAGCTTGACCTTATTTTTTTTTTTTTTTTTTTACTATGTATAGGCCTGTGTTTGACCACTATCTCACCGTGGTCAGTGATGATGTGGCCGATGGTGGTAAGCACACAAAGCTTAGAAGGGAACTGGCTCTCAAGTGCAGCTGTCGGAACACACCGCAAAGTGCTTGGCAACAGATTTTCAACTTGAGGGTGGTAGCCAGCCAGGCGGGTACAACAAACTATCCTACTACCGTGCTATGGTTTCCTCACGATGTTTTTCCTTTACCGAAAGCTCAAGCTCATTGTAGGATTCGAATCCGTGACCTTCGGCTCGCCAATCGACGTCACTTACCACTGAGCTATCATCGCCTTAAATTTATTAATTTAACATTTATTACTCTAGACGTGCGTCGAAGCTGTCGCAAGCGGAAGCTTCTTCATCACAACTTCAATGAGAGCTGGATCACCAATGAGCTCAAAGTTAAAGGTTACCCGGATTTGTACGGGTTCCCTGGGTTCAGTTCATCAGATGAGTTTACCTCTGGTGATGAAGCTAGGGTTACTAGCAAGAAAATGGTAAGTTTAATTATTTTTCCAATCTACAGACTTTTAGTATCCCTTTGCAAATTTGCATCAAAAATGGTTTGGTTGTTTAACTGTAGTTTAACTAATGTAACATACAGACCGACTCACTTTAAGTAGAAGGATAGAACTATATTAATGACATGCACTGTTTTAGGTTTATTCACTTGAAATCAAAAAGTCAAGACTAAAAAATATTGTGTTAGGCAAAAATAAACGCTATGTCAATGGTCTTTGTTTCAATTCAAATATTACAATTCATTTTGTTTGTATTTTAGCCACAGAGTCACGTTCCAACCAACACCGATGAAGACACCCAGTTATCACGACAAAGAAGAACATCCGCCAGATTCAACAATAAAAAAGCAAATGTAGGTTTAACCTGTAAGGTTTTGCAATGTAATAAGGTTTATTTTCCACCAGTTTTCTGCTTAACTCCCGCGATCCCCATTAGTCACCCAGTGTTAGTTTTAAGGAAAATATGCCTTACTAACCCCACTCGCATTTAAGCTGTGCATAATTAACCATTTCAACACAACCCATATAATCGAACTGTCAAGAGACGACATGAAGTGACGATACACGATAATTCGATCATCGTTGTCAAATTAATAACTAATATAATTGCACAAAAGTTACGTCTCGTCAGTTTGCTGCAATTCTATTGGTTCATAATTTGACAACGATGATCGAATTATCGTGTATCATTTTTCGGAGTAGGCCCTCTATATTCGGCCGTATGTCACGTATTACAGATACGAGTAATTAAAATTAATGTATCACAGGATGTAACAGAATCTGATTCAGACGACGATAATAATCAGACAGTTATTGAGAAGAAACCAGCTTCGGATGTTAAGAAGGAAGACGATAAGATGGAAACTGATGATGTACCCAAAAACGAGGAGAAATGTGATAAGAATCAGCCCATTCAGAGTCAGGATAGTGAGAGGTTAGTCTTTGATTTCGATCCTATATAATTATCACTAGATGTTTGCCACATCACATTCGAAAACGTATCTTGAAACTACTACAATAAAGTTGAAAATTAACATTATGGTTTCAGTAACCAAGCCCCAACAAGATCTTCAAAGCGAAAGGGAAAAGGAAGACCAAAGAAGGAAGATAGTCAACAGGAGACAGGTTTGTAACCTTTTTCTATAAAACTGTCAAAAAAAATAAGAAAGTTTCGTTACGAATTGACAGTTTTCATCTGTCATTTTTATTTATATTTTGTAAATTATTTGTTGTATTTATTGTTGTTTTTATAATGTATATTAAATAATAACGTTTTTAAAGTGTGTCATGTGTTGTGATGTGTGATAAATTATTTGTTGTTTTTCGTGAAAGTATTTAGAAATGTATTTGTGATATTTAGTTAGGTATAGAATCCATTCAGGGGTCAGACCAGTTAAAACTCACACTTCACTATAAGATTGAGTACCATTCTAAAAAGGTGATTGCACTGTTCCATAGTACAAAATATCTTGAAATTATTTGTATTTGAACACAGAATTATATAGGCTGAGCATAAGGCATGCTTGCCCAGACGATTCTTATTTACTCCTTCCAGGTGAAAGGTTTTAATGACGTATTTTTTTTAACATGTACAGATGGTACAGGCCTGTGTTTGACCACAATCTCACCGTGGTCAGTGATGTGACCGTAGGTGGTAAGCATACAAAGCCTAGAAGGAAACTGGCTCTCAAGCATAGCTGTCGAAACACACCGGTGGGTGCTTGGCGACAGATTTTCAACTTGAGGGTGATAGCCAGCCAGGTGGGTACTACGAAATACCCTATGGTTTCCTTTACCGCAAGCTTAAGCTCACTGTAGGATTCGAGCTCGTGACCTTCTCCACGGCTTTCGACGTCACAACTATTGAGCCACATTACGACGATTGTGTTTTTTCTATAGCATCAGAGTGTTCATCGTCTGAGTCCGGTAGTGAGCTGACCCTGAGCCGAGCGCCGCGCCGCTCTAAGCGCACCCGCAAACCTAAGCCTGCCTTTGTGCAGATCGCACAAGGGGAAACTCGTTCCAGAGGTAAGACAGTGGCTTCTGAGCTGAATCGGCACCATTATATTATAACAAGTGAGATTAATACGTGTTTAATACTTTACGTTTATTTTGGTACGAGTATTTCAATGTCTTTAGAGATCTCAGTGTTTATATTTCTTTTTTAGCTAAAACGTTTACAATTAGGAAGAAGCCATACTCACTGAGGGAAAGGAAACCCAAAATTCTTCGTAGGAAAACTATCAGATGTACGTAACTCGTGTATTTTTTTAATAAAATCTTTACTGTTAGGGTTATTTTATAAAATATGTAACTTTCACAGCTCAATCACCATCCAGTAGCAGCACTTCAAGCACTTCCAGCTCGGATACAGAAGAAGATCTCAATGTATCTATGAAAAACAAGACTAAGGGCAGGTAAGCTCATTTTTTTAGCTGTAGCTTTTGAGGTAGAGCAGCGGTTGTCAAACTTTTTTATGGAACCCTTTTGAAAAATCTAATCGTCGAATATTAGTGACGTCAACGACGTTTCTAAATCTTGCAATATTATCAACTACAGTTCTCTTCTGCGTTTTCACCCGCTAGCTTTTATAGCTCTCTCTGTGTAATGTGACGTCACTAAATATTCTCTCAGCATCGAGTCAGTACGAGACTACCAGTGTAAATGAATAAAAAATTATATGTTATTTTTTGTCCAGGCAAAAGTCTAAGTCAATGGATGATAAGAAAACGGACAGAGCTCTGAGAGACATACAACCAGTCGAAGTTGATGGCAGCGTTAGATTTTCATCAGTAAGTCCAAAAACTTTTCTGTCATATAAACCTTGTCCTCACATTTACAAATACAACAAAAGAAGGATTAGCCAAGGTTCAGCCGTTCTAACGTGATGCGCTTACATATATTTCGGCAATTTATTTATATTTATTTTTATATATATTTGTTATTTGGATTCTATAATTCTGCTTATTTATTGGAGTTAGAGGGCCATGTGTAGTTTCGGGATATTCATCATTAAAATGTGTTTATAAATGTAATCAAAAAATGTTATAAATTATTTTTAGTACATTTTTTTTTTTTAATCAAACGGTTAAAATGTTTGCTAAACTAAACATTAAATTATCATGGATTTATTACCATCTCGAATTTTTGGGCCAAAATTATCCAGTATATGCACTTATTGAACAGGTCGGAGGGCTAGAAGAGCACATAAAATGTCTTCGAGAAATGGTTCTCTTCCCTCTCATGTATCCGGACGTATTTCAAAAGTTCAAGACCAGGCCAGCTAAGGGGGTTCTCTTCCATGGCCCACCGGGGACCGGCAAGACCTTACTTGCCAGGGCTTTGGCTAATGAATGCAGTCTAGTTGGGGGCAGGAAAGTAGCCTTCTTTATGAGAAAGGGGGCAGATTGCTTGAAGAAATGGGTGGGAGAAAGTGAGAGGCATTTGAAGTTGCTGTTTCAGCAGGTAAGTGATTATCTTAACGCTAGGTTTTTAATCAAGTCACTTATGCAAAAAGGGACCGTTAATTGCTATTTTGGCTTTAACTCGTATAGCACTTTTCTCTATTTTACAAATAGTTTTCATTAATTAACTTCAGAAAAAAGCATATTCTTTCTATTATTTTCGTGTTGGCAAATGATGACATGCTATTTCGTTGCGTACCAAAAAGAGCCGATTGACGTATTAAATAATTTTAGTTATGTATGTTTAATTAGGCAAACAAAATGAAGCCTTCAATAATATTCTTCGACGAGATAGATGCGCTTGCGCCGGTGCGAAGCGTGCGACAGGAACAAGTGCACACCAGCGTCGTCGGCACTCTACTGGCCGAGATGGACGGATTGTGTGATAGGTGAGTATTTTATAATATTAAGTTAATGTATTACGTTTGTCTCATAATGTCGTAATTAGAAACCGCAAAATTTAACTGAACGTAAAAAAAATAGAGCATGTTTGCATACATTTTTTATCTATTGAGTTGAAAATTAATTATATTTTTTTCTTTTAATTAGTATGTTTCAGAATACTATAGATGAAGTTATGGTAGTCACATATTTTGATACATGATTCAACATTTGTCGTAAATATAACTTTATTTTGAAGAGAAAAGGTTTTATTCCTAAATGGGTTTGAAGATGTTTTAATTCTTACGTCTCAATTCAATAAAATATACAACACAAATTGACTTTAATTTGACATTTTAAAAGCCCTGAAAAATTAAACAAATACCACCTCTATCACCAGGGGCGAAGTGGTAATAATAGGTGCGACGAATCGCTTGGACGCGGTTGACCCGGCCTTACGTCGCGCGGGACGGTTCGACAGAGAGCTACACTTCCCGCCACCTCACGCGCAAGCGAGACGGGACATACTCGACATTTACACGAGGGAGTGGCGACCGCAGCCGAGCGAGAACACGCTCGATTATATAGCCGATGCGTCTAGTGGGTACGGAGGTAAGCAGCTATTTTAAAATTAGACACATACAATTTTTGACATTCAGGGTGCCAAGTCTGCAAAGCAATTATGTCAATGTCATGCAACATTTTGTCTTATTTTTTCTGATACTTTTCTTACACCCTTAACTATTACACAATGTCTCTCTGTCTCTCTCTCTCTGTCTGTTTGTTTACTGTGCCCCGTGAGAATCTGAAAGGACTAACTTCATTAACTTTACTGGTCAAAATTTGTAGCGATGCCTCATATGCCTCTGGGATTCCTTCAGGATGAGTGGTGTCATTTTAGTGTCAGCATCCATAGAACCATAACCATGCGGATCGAGCCGCGGGCAATGTCTAGTCATTCATAAATTCATGATCCCTCTTTAGAGTAACGTAATATCTAGAATGCATCCAATGAAACAATATTATCACAAAGCTAGAATCATAAAGCTGTAATTACCCAAATAGTATGATAATTAATGTTATTTTTGTATAAATAAATACATTGATTGCAGGTTCGGATTTGAAGGCGTTATGTTCAGAAGCAGTATTAAAAGCGTTAAGAAGAGTTTACCCACAAGTGTATGAGAGTGAACACGCACTACTTATTGACTCCAAAAATGTGAGTATTAAGATCGTAGCAGACTTATACCACCCTGCTCCCACCCTGCTCCAACACCACTATCGAGTGGCATGATCGCGTCAAGCTCGCTTACCGCAAGCTTACAGCGCGCTGTTTGCTATTTCACGTTGTCACTTGAAAGCTTATCTTTAGAGCAAGACCTTAAGCCCAATTTTGAATGTTCATTACTTG
Organism: Tethea ocularis; assembly: GCA_963555595.1. NCBI lineage: Eukaryota > Metazoa > Arthropoda > Insecta > Lepidoptera > Drepanidae > Tethea > Tethea ocularis. The sequence goes on from OY741970.1 coordinate 8,127,279, forward strand.
CTGGAGCAGGGTGGTGTAAGTCGATGGTTTAGAGCTTTTGAGTTTATTAATTACAAACAAAAATACAAATCTTTTCTCTTTATAATATTAGTGTAGATTTGAACTACCAATTTATATATAAATTTATCGCTGTTGATTAGTCTCGCGATAACTCGAAAACTGCTTGACTGATCTCAATATTTTAGTTTAGTTAGGTAGGTAGGTCCCAGTATTTTTTATTTATAGGGCAGGACAACGTATGCGAACTAGTTTGTAATAAAATAACCATGTTTTTTAAGGTGGAAGTAACAAGACGCGATCTGCTAGACGCCATGCACTCGTTAGTAGCGGCTGGCGCCCGCACGAGCCCGATGCCCGCTAGACGGCTGCCGGCACATTACGCGCCACTCTTACACACGCAGATACAAGCCGCTAAACAAATGCTAAACATCATATTCCCACTGCAAGATAATAATGAGATTAGGTGAGTTATTTTATGATTTATATATAACCGACTTCAAAGTGGGAGTTTCAGTATCCGGCGATTTATTTGTTACGTGTGGTAAATTATGCTCGAAAATCGTGGACTAAAAAGTGTTGATGCCGCTAACGAGATCTCTTTTAATCGCGGTCTGTGAGTATTTCGATATTTTTACGTTTATTTTCTTAGCACCAATTATTGTGGATATGAGTTTCGGTGATTTTGCGTGCATACAAATAATAATAAAAAAAAAACGATTTTTGTAATAATGTTAACATAAAAAAAAAATAAGGATAAAGAGATAATAATAACCACAACTCAACGATTTTGCCTATAAGTCCAATAATGAGGAACCAATCCCATGTGATATTCACTTGGCTTAGGCCCATGATTGTCAATCGTTATCATTTCTTCGAACTGAGAAAAAAAAACATAAAATAAAAATAATAATAACAAATAATGTTATATGAGGTGTCAGTATGCAGAGTAAGTTTCCAAGTAGATTTACGATAATCATCGAAATAATGTGGTTTGCTGAGTTTCTTGCTGGACCCGTTTATGTGTATTGTGACCGGTGGTAGAGGTAACGGGGCCTAATTTAAAGTGAGTAATTTCCAGAGTCAATGCCGTTTAGGCTGCAGTTTTTGAAGCTACAACAGCACGTCATGTATAACAAAATGTTTATATCAAATATTGTTTTTATTTTTTGTAGAATATCAGACGCAGCCCTAACACCAAGTGTGCTACTAATTAGTGGGGAATGTGCGGAGACGTACATAGCGCCCGCGCTGCTGGCTGAGTTGGAACATTGTACAGTGAAGGAGCTCAGCATGTCTACATTACACTCGGCACACACGTTCACTCAGGAACAGGCGCTGATCTCTGTAAGTTATTTAATACTGACGGCTTTACATGCGATCCTTTGTTTTACCCCCTTTAGTTTTAGGTACGTTTTAGCTTGGCGCGGATGAAAGTAGCCAGAGAGATATGAAAATGAGCTTAATGTGTTTACAATAAAGGTTAATGGGTCCAACCGATCACGCAACCATCCTCGCGTCACGGCGAGGACCGCCGTGACGTCCCACTTAGTCTCGTCCCGTTCAAGCGGCCCGAGTAGTGCTATTAGTAATCCGACCGCCCCCAATTAGTCGTAACTCGTACAAAGTCCTCCTGCTCCCCCGTTAAAGCCCTGAGCTGAGGTTCGTACCCCGTTCGGGGTTGCCCTCAGGCGTGGTTACCTAAATGTTAACCGACTGAGAGCCCTTTGCGCTCGCCGATTTGTCCGGTAAGGTTGTTGGAGCCATCAGAGGCTACCAACTTTAGTCCTTTCCAAAAAAAAAAAAAGGCTGTTCATTTGAAATTAAAAGTATTCGTACCGACTTCACGAAGGAAATTTGAAAAATTATACCTAAATTTAAATAATAGATGACCGTATAACATATCCACCAGGTTGACCAATCGGGGAAGCATCCTTGGGCTGAAGACAGTAATTTTGTGTAACAGTTATTTTCCGAATGCCGTCGCGCTGACCGCGGCTGCGTGCTGTTCATCCGCGACGTGGTCTCCGTGTGGACGTCACTATGCAGCACGCACGGCGCATCACTACTGCTGCAGCTGTGGAGGACCAGGGCCGCTGGCCAGAACACGCTGCTCATGGCCACTACTAGTCTCGCTCATGAAGACTTGCCGATTGAGGTACTATACATTCTGTGTGCTCCCTTCGCCAATTCTATCTTGGATTGAAATTCATACAAAAATCGGCTGCCTTGTAAAAGGTGATAGCGTCACAGTTTGGGAGCCCCTGTGTTAGGACACACCCAATAAAAATGATCTTCTTTTCTTTATCTTTATATACCTAGTATAAAATGATGTCGCTTCCGCTGTCTGTTCGCTTAGATCTTTTAAACTACTCAACGAATTTTAATGTAGTTTTCAGCTCAGTTTATATGTATAATACATGCATATTATAGTACAGAAAAGCCGAGAAAAACCGTGCGCAGCTGGGGTGGGTCGCTAGTGTATAATAAATAGTTTTGACTCGAATTGTATTATTTTAAAGATGACTCTTTATTGTTCGAGAAATAACGCCTCAAATCATCATAATCTACTAAACATAATTTTGAGTTTTTTATTTCAACCTCTCATATTTTCGTATTTTCTAATATTCTTCTCTACAGCTCCAAGATCTCTTCCCAATGTATAAAGATTGCGTGTATACGGTGCGCGAGCCTAACGCTTCTGAGGTGATTGGGTTCCTGAAGCCGTTGATTGCCGAAGCGCTGCAAGAGCCACCGTCCGTTGAGAATACCGAGCCTCCTCCGCCTTTACCCAGAGGTTAGTGAATTTAGACCTTGAACTTTTTTAATAGCAGGTCGATAATAACTCGGCAGCAAGATGGAATAAAATGTTCTGTGGCAGTTTAAACCAAAATAATTACAATACACAGCTGTTTAATTTGATTTTAGAGATAGTATAATAATTTAAATTGACGAAAGACCAACAACTATGTATTACTTATTTTCTTATTCCGACACATGTAAACGTAAAAGTGTGCCTTCATGACCTCAAGATGTTATTATTTTTTTTACATTTAGCGCCACCGCCTCCTCCGCCTCGTGAAAGTTGTGAAGAAATCTCGCGACGCAAGCGCAAGGAGGACTATAAACTGCGCGAACTGCGAATATTCCTGCGTGACATCTGCCGCAAGCTCGCTTCCAACAGACGTTTCTATAAGTTCACCAAACCCGTAGACTTGGAGGAGGTAACTATTGATTTCTACTAGCTTTTTTCCCTCCCAGCCTCTCGGTTTTACTTTTTGATACAGCATAAATTCGATTTCCAGTTTAAATCCTATTGAGTTATGTTACCTTGTGTACTGAAGTGACGCGAGAATTCTAATTTGGAATTTGAGTTTCGATTAAAATTGATAGATATCAATTTTAATCGAAACTCAAATTCCAAGCTTAGATAAGCTTCAACGATATTTGGATCGTTGCTATTTACGTGATTCGGGGTATAGGTATCATAATAAGTGTAAGTTGAGAAATTAATATAAGTAGTTTAAAAACAAACAAAAAAATCATATCAGTTTCAGCCGCGAACCCTTATTTTACCCCCTTAGGGGTTCAATTTTCAAAAATCTTTTTTGATGATTCCTAGCTATCTGTATGCCAAATTTCAGGCCGCTCCGTCCAGTGGTTTGAGCATTAATAGATCAGTCAGTCACACTTTCCTTTTATAGGTGACAGATTACTTAGCCATAGTGAAACAACCAATGGACCTAGAGACAATGATGACAAAAGTGGATATGCACAAATACAACTGCGCCAAAGAGTTCCTAGACGACATCGATCTCATATGCGCAAACGCATTGGAGTACAACCCTGACAGGTAAAGATGTATATTTTTACTTTGAGCGTTTTGTGATTTGCAAGTTCTTTTGATATTTGTCCGTAAATCTTGTGTGATTATTGTCTATTGTTTTCCTTGTTTATGAGCCGATTCAATTAATATTTTTATAAAAATCGATTTGTTATCTTCTGTTATAAATGTAAATGTCCCATAAATGTCGATGTGCCAATGTTTTTTATAATTTCAACCTTATCTTTCGAGTTATATGTCACAAATTCCATTGCATCATCAATTTTAATTTAACATGTTCATAATTTTCTTTTTCCACATTTCCCGGTTGCCAATCAAAGGGCTAGAGGGATGTATAGGTATGAATATAAACGCTTTGTATTGTAACTAAGTAAATAGCATATAATACATGTAATTTTATAGCAACAAGATCATTATTTCTATGTATTTTACAACCTCTAACCTTTTGTCCGCTTATAGTTCGGACATCATGTTTTTAGAGTTATTTAACACGTTGACTGTTAGATTTAAATTGCCAAAACCAGTCTAGTCCATTTTAAATGTCACAGATTTTTGGAAACTATCAAGTGTAAAAGAGACAACTGTATGCGTGTTAGCTGAGATAAAGCTATGTCTCTCGTTTTCGCGCACACTATTACGTTTTTTTCCTTATATATTCCGAATTGAGCAGTGATCGTGTTAAATGCATGTTTAAGTTTTGTGTACATCCGTAGCATAGTGTAGATTTTAAAGCTTGATTATTTTATTGATTGGGTTTAGAAACAAAGAATAAGAAATAAAGATTATTAGTATTCATAAAAAAAATAAAGAATCGGTGGGCCTTATTCTTGTTTGCTGACTTTGTTGTATAAAAAATAAATATAATTTTATTATTAAGGGGCAATTTCACGGTTTTCAACCATTGCGAGTTGACACGAACACTGATAGTTGGCAACCGACCTTATAGATCGAAGTGATCTACCAAATACATTGAAACACTAAAATGTTGCCGACTTATGGCCTGAATTAAATTCTTGGATGGTTTACAACCTTGAAGCAACCCCTTTAGTTACTTTCATATAACAACTCTGGGTAGATCTATATTTGTATTCTTGATTCATATATCCTACTGTCTAATTATCAAACAGGATTAAATTAAAAAAAAATACGATTGTCTTATTTATTCAGTAACTAAGTAATGGGTACACCATTTAGTCCCGCGCATGATAAAACTGCACATTAAAATATTGCTGAATTTAATTAGCTCATATCTATTGCAGTTCAACAGAGTAATTCACCTTGTATTACTCTATGCATAAAATCTCATATTACTCTGTACATAATAGGACGTCATCGGATAAGCAGATACGTCACGAGGCATGCTCATTACGTGACCATGCGCATGCGTTGATCGATGTTGAAATGGACAGTGACTTCGAGCTCGAATGCCAGGAGATAGCCAGGAAGAGACAGGAGGAAGGAAATATGGCTGACAACGATCTACCAGATTTTATCTATACAGCATCTAATTTACGTGAGTAATCTGGAGTATTTTGTTATTATAAAATTTCACTTTCATGTTTATTTGAAGGAGGAATTCTTTTTCAACTAATTATGAGATGCAGGAAACGTAAACATGATTATACTCTATGCCGAGTGACATTATAAAAATATGCGAATGTGTGTGTGTGTGTGAATGTTCGTTATTCAATTATGCCGTAATTGCCAAACGGGTTTGGACTAGCAATTTTATTATTCTATCCTAATTTCGCATTGTTTTTCTATAAATGAAAAAATACTGGTGTAAGGTTTCTTAGAGCAGTCTGAGAGACCTATATTTAGATGTGGAACTTCGATGATGACGAATTAATGATATCTTAATATTTGGAGTTTTGGCAATAGATAGGATGGGGTGAAAAGGGTTTAATTTAAGAAATTATAAAGTTAAAAAAGATTTGACGCATACAAAGCCATTCTTTTTCGATTTTATAACGTGCCATAGCCATATAATGGTAATATTTGATGTCAGCGCACGGTTTGGACTCGATAGTGAGCGACAGCAAGACGCCGCGCGGACTCGACAAGAGCGAGTCGCACTCCGCCAAGCGCAAGCGCAGGCGCATCAACGCATGGTCCAAGGGCATGCTCGTCAAGCGACCGAGGACTTCCAATAAGGTAAAAATAACGTCTAGAATCATCTACGAGGCGATGATTGGTCAGTAGTAGACAAAACATCGTAAGGATTCCCTTTAATTTCACCTACTTATGAGTTAAGGCAGCTGTTCTTGAGAGTTCCCTTCCTAGGCCTTGTGTGCTTACCACCTTTGGCGTCATACTATGGCAAGATGGTCTAACATGTGCCTATTCAAAGTAAAAAAGAAACCCTTTGTTATTAGGGAAGAGGGGAAAAGAAGTGGGGGCTATGGCCAACAAATGGACCGCTGAATGATGATAATGAGTAGTAATGCTTTGATCCTGTAGTAGCAATAAGATTATATCAACCGAACGACCAATAGGTCAAAAAGAAGAGTGGTAACCTCGTACACACCAAAACAGGACACATCTTTTGTTGATGTTTAGGTCACGTGGTCTGGGGGATTTTGTGAGGATGTGGTGTATAAATTATGCTTATATCTTTCATATTTTTCATACTTCTTGACTCTGTGCATTCATCATATCTGCTGTTTCTATCTAAACTGTCTTCTATCAAAGCTTGAACCCATCTGCCTTATTAACAATATCTTATTCTATAACTAATACATCATCATCGCATCAAAAACCTATACAATTTATCAGAACTTCAAGGACTCGAGCATGGCGATCACAGACGAAGAGTCCAAAGAGAACAAGCCGATAACATCGACCCCGCTAGCCAATGGTGACGTCACTTCCTCATCTGCGTCAGACGATGACGTGCCTTTACGAAGACCGCAAGATGACTCCGATACCATGTTCAATATCACTGCACAGTCTACTAATAATCATGTGTTGGACTCGTAAGTATTTGTATTAAATTTAACAGCTTGTCTGAGAATCATAGAGAAAAAGGTAAATTTAGAGTCCAAAGATAATTTTGGGAAAGATATTCCCAAAATTATCCATATAATAGCGATGAGAACAAAGATTGTTTCACGAATTAGAAGTGGTGTTATTTATCGTATATTTTATTTATGAACAAAATTTTTATGAAATTTTACAGGCCTACAAAATCAACAGAAAAAACGCCAACAAAGACATCACCAAAGAAAAGGAATTCAGGGCATGACGCTTCTAGTGGGGGTAAGACTACATTTGTTTTATTTCAATATTATCAATTCAGGGGTTTCTCAGGGTTCTCATTTGGGACCAATTCCTTTTAGTATCTATATAATTGATACATGTATAGTTGATGGATTCTGATGCATGTTTCCTTTCATTCCAGACGCCGACAAAGTACTGATAAACAAGACTGAGTTAGATAACATTGTATATAAAAACGCGAAAGCTCTGCGATTGATAGGACTCGAAGCCTTACTGGATTTACACACGCAATTAACAAAAGTTGTGCGATCATACTCGACGAAACACGATCGAATGAAGTTGCCGCAGGAACTTCATACTATAGTCACGAGGTACTTACAGTTAGCGAAGAAATGAGAAGAAAGCGTATAAAATATTGTGACGTAAATTAAATTTTAGGGCTGAAATTCCATGGCGATATTAAAGGTGTATTGTTGCCATTTTAGTGTTGAAATTCGAAAGGTTTTTTTTATCAAATATTTTTATTTGATTGACGCCAGATGGCGTTATAAGAAAGTAAGCGTTATAGATTGAAGTTGTGCTAACACTGCCGTAGTGTAACAGAATACAGGGTATAAGATCATATTTGACGGTTAAAATCGTCGTTATTTAGCAAATTGAGTGATGTAGAACAAAAATAAAAACTGTTTCTTGAGATGGCAATAATGGTGGTAAATGTTTGGTAACGTCATTGTCAAAAGTGACATTGTTACTTTGACATATGTTTTATTACTATCTAGTAACGCCATCTGTTACAAAGTAGGTCTATTTGAATTTAGATCTGTACGAAGACAAAGATTCCAGAGATTTTTTGACAGTCAAGCTGTCTTTATGGTTAGATGTTGGAATTACACATTCCTATTAGAGAGAATAATTACCCTTTTCCACTTATCGTTATTTTTTGATCTGATTCGTTTATTGGTGTAATGTTATATGATAGTGGATCAGGGGTTTTATCACTGCCGTAAATGGCTCGATGGTTAATGGATTTAATCATTTTGACCGTGTGGTCAAATTAACCAATGTAAATAAATTAACCAATAGTTGACTAACAATTAACCATTCCTAATTAGCCAAATTGTGAGTGATAGTATTACTAATACTGTCTGAATGGAATAATAGTGGCATATTAATGAAAAATGTATCTTGCTGTGCGCGAGTATAAATCAGACCTTAGTAATTTATATTACACTAGTTTCCGCCCCACAATCCCCTATTCCCCCTGAGGTGTTGAATTTTAAAAATCGTTAGCGGATAACTACACAATATACATTCGTATGACAAATTTCAGTCCGATCCGTCCAGTGGTTTGAGCTGTGCGTTGATAGATTAGTCAGTCACGCTTTCCTTTATATATTTAGAAGATTAGAATTAGAAGTAGTGTACAGAAGGCTCGCCACCTATAAAACCATTCATTTTATAGCATAGCGCCATCTCTTTCTGACGCAGTCCTTAACAGATCGGTAGCGGTTGACGCCTATATTTTTGTAGATTAACTGCTGATTTAGCCAGGCTTGATTTACACGTGAATTAATTCCTTATCTTTTACTTGTTGAGCCTACCTCAGGAATTTTATGAAAATACAGTTTTACTAACTATGATGGTTGTGTCAAGCGGTCAGCTATCTGTCAGCAGCTATACTTAATAAGGTAGGTTTTTAAACTAGCTGTTCCGCGCGGTTTCACTCGCGTTCCCGGGATAAAAAGTAGCCTATAACCTCCGGGAATAATGTAGCTTCCTATTAGTGAAAGAATTTTTCACATCGGTTCTGTAGTTTCGGAGCATATTCAATGCAAACAAACAAACAATCAAATCTTTCCTCTTAATATTAGTATAGATTAGTTCTTCAAACCATAAATAAATTATTTATTAGGTAGATTTTCAAGCCGACAATCGAATGAGATTTATTAATTTATCGATTATAAAAAAATTAAGGCTATATCAATGGGTTTTATTTCTAATGGCAACAATCGAATAAAATAATTTTTCATCGATTATTAAATCGATTGTGGAAAAATTGGTCAATATGATTTCATTCAGACGTACCTAGGATAGATTTAAAACAGGAAGTTAAATTACCCACTGGTCTGTGATATGTAGAGGATGTTAATACGAGTATAACGTGGTATATTATTATTCATTTTGGCGTGCGCTCCATGTACCATCGCTAGCAGTGTTCATAGTTATTCAAATATTGCCTCACGTGATTTGAAATTGTCTGTAGTAGAGAAATGAAACCGAGTTCGTAGGGATTTCCGTTATACAAATTTTCGAGGAAACGGATTTTTTTTAAATCGCGTTGAATCAGTAGTTGATGTCTTAGTCTGGCTCTCATAAGAGATAGCGAGATATATTGAAGTGATAAGTACCTATATGTAATAAATATAAATTGTTTTCAAACAAACCTGCCGAACCGTGTGTCTGTCATGGCCTAGTCGACAGATTGCTGGATATAATCCTACCGTATAATTTTGATCTGCATTTTCAATTAGCCAAAAGAAAACGTTTTTATTCAAGATTATTTGAATTGCCATATCAATAACTTATTTTGAACAATAAACACAGGTTGCCTTTGAAACTAGTATACTCAAGTCATGAGCATAATTTCCTTTTACTTACCCATATAACGTTTACTATAGACAACTTCAATGATATTTGTGACGTACATGTTCATTGTGACCAAAATTGATTAAAATTAGTTATGTTTCATGTCAGTGCAAAATTATGATACAATTTGGCTTTTTAGGTGTGTAAGAAATTAAATGCACTGACTTTTTATGTTAAAAATAGAATTTACCAAATAAGCTAATTTAACAAACCCGCTTATCGTAGATTAATATTGTGCTAACAACTTTAATTTAATCCTTACAAATTAAATATTAATTAATATTAAATTATTGGTTGTTAGAGGGTGAATGTTTGAACGTAACATTTTTCTGCAGAGTTTATCGAATGATTATGAATTTGTCGGCGATAGAATATCATTTTCTAGGAATACAAAATAGTGCTCTTGCTTTGTTTTACGATGAGTTTATTACATAGTTTGGATTGTTAATGTGGAGCAAATTATTCTGTCGCATTTATTAGTTGTTATGACATCAATTAAAATAATTATCGCCGATAATATTGTAATAAAGCCTGAAAGTTATGCACCTGTTATTAAAGTCGAAACTTGAATGATGGTTAGTTTTTCAAGTGAATACATAGAGCGAGGAACAAAAAGTATTGAGGGAATAAAAGTACATGAAAAAGTATAAGGTATAGTCACTTGCATGGTTTTATTAATTTTTTAAAATGTTTAGTCAGCGATTTAACTGAAGTTAGACCCATAGGAACTTTTCCTCATTTCCATAAAAAAACCGTGAGCTGTTTTCTAGAACCGTATGAGTTTTATAAAAAAGTCGTGTTCAAATTTATAGTTCAAACAAAGAATGCTTTTTGATTTTTCACTAAAATATAGATTTCTGCATTCCGATGAGGTACGCTTTTTTTCGCCGATTGATGCGAACACCGAAGGAGTGGAACTTGCTTCTGGCGTCTCTTTCCGAACACATAGCCTGTGACCTTTAAGGCTAGAATGAATGGCCATTTTCTGGGCAAAGTTGCTACATCCTCGCCATAACTCCTGGAATGAATAGACGTAACACTAGTCAATGAATATACATGATTTTTTAAACAAAAACATTGAAACTCTTTTTTGCTACAAGTCATGTGACTATACCTTTTAACGAATAATATATTGTTTTATGACGTTTCATTCAATGCATTTGGCGGGACAAATGCGCTATATGTATCTTTTAATATCACACAACAAAAAACGGCATATAGCGCATGAGTGTTCAGAAGCGGCATTCATGAGAGTGCGCACGAGCAAGTTCGCAAGTTAGTCCAAAATGTAGTTGGTTTTGTAGAACGGATTTTTACAATTTTTTTTGGAATGTAATTGCTTTATCACAATAATGTACTTAATATATTGTCAAATAATTCCTTCATATAAGCTATATTTAACGAGTGTATAAAGTTATAATAATGTACGTAAATATTACGAAAAATACAAAACAGTGTGATATTATTGAAACTAAAGCTACGTGAAGCGATCACGATACAAAAAAATAGTTACCTCGATTCCAAAAATGGAACTAAACTTTACTTACAAACGTTATCATTATGGGATAGGTGAATTCAGAACTCATAATACCCGGGCAATGTCTACATTGAAGCTTAGGTTTTTGTTGATTATTATTATGCAATTTTGACATTGTCTGGGATATATGTCTTCGCGTAAAGTATTATAGTAATTTTATAATCAATTATTAAATAATGTTTTGTAAGTAAAGGTATACTAATTATATTTTGATTGCCATTGATGAGTTTCTTTAGTAAGTAAAGCCCATAATCTGTCTATGAATGTACCTACCTATAATATAACGTGTGACACTAATCTGCTTGCATTTGCTCAATTTCGGGTGTTCGAAGAATTATTTGTAAGCACTCAGTATCCACCGTTAAATTAATGTAATTATTTTGTATTTATAAAATCGTATTTAATGAAAATGAAAATAAAAGGGTATGATTTAATGTGATATCGAAATGAATTGTTTTATTTATAACATGTTTTTTTGTATTCTTCTTTACTTACTGTAATAATGTAATGTTGGTCTGTGTATCTGTATGTCTAGATGAAGTAAAATGAAAGATCACATTTGGTATTTCATATTTTTATTTTTTACACTTTACGTCGGTGATCGTAAACGAATTTTACTACAACGCTCCATCATTTCAATTTATTTCAATTACACGATATAATGATACTAGAACATAAATACTTTTTTCGTTATTATTTATTAAGATCAAATAGATAATCTTTTTTACACCCTAACGTAACGATATCATTTAATTTAATTTGTCATTATATTAAGAAAAAAATACAACAAATTAAATTACACAACTTAATAATTAATTATAATCTTTTCGTAATATCGGAGAGAACAATTGCTCTAAACGCTAAAATCAATTTATTACATTTATATAAATATTCGTAACAAAAAAATTAAAGGAACTAAATATTTGGATACACTAAAATTAATTCAATCACATGTTTATCAACTAAAAATAAGTACTCAATTTCTTATTTTATATTATCTATTTATTATTTAACTTCTTACATTTGGCTCCTGATGAAAATTGATTTGTAATATCTATGCTTAATTAAAACTGCCGAGAAGCTGGTACCATTTGAAAGTGTACCTATAGCGAAATAAATCTATGAATAACAAATCATACAAGGAGTACCACGGATATTGGTACTTTTGTGTAATGGACGATATTAAAAAAAACTAACCACAATTCCTCAATTGCAATCGTAGAACCTACACATTAACAAATAACAACTTAATTAAAAAAACTCCCTCAATTAAAACTTTAACAAAATCACTCTAATACTGCTGAATTTGTACGAATTAGGTAATGTTTGACAGCACATTATAAGTAATCACATGTCATAATAAAAATAATTATTCAAATAATTAGTTACAATAACCAATAGGAATGCATCACAAATAAGGAATGTTTCACATGTAAGATTTCGTTATAATTTTTTGGCACATGTATTTACGTTTATTTTACCATCGGATTTTTAACCATACATGACCTTATAATTTAACTTGTTTTTACAATAAACACGTGCATGTGTGATGAACGACGCGTAAATAATGCATCGGTAATGTTGACATACGCGAAAATTATTAATGTTGCCAGCGTAAACGGAAAATTAAGACAGCAAATATAAAATCTGTTTAAACTATTACATATTCAATACAATGTAATTCGTTTACATATAAAATCCCTGTAATGATAATATTGTTATGTGAAGTGACACTAACTGTGTTCAAACTACTGCATGTATGAGATTCTCTGCCGCCCTGATTTGCTGTGATCATGTGTAATGTACAATAATTTTTATAAAATAGAATCGTAAATAGTGTTCAGTCTTCTGTTAAAGAGTTTTCTTTTGCAGTTTCGTCTATAGTAAAAATTCAATTAAATTGTGGTAGAAATGTGTCTAAAAACACAACGTAAAAAATAAATACTGTTTTAAGACATTTGGGAATGTTTCATAGCATTGTCATAAAGGAAACTTTAAATTTCAACATACCTATAAATAATTATCATACAAATAAATCGTATTTACAACAGGTAAAATCATTTACGTCAAGTGATATAATAATCACACTAAATCATTGTATACAATTATCTAAAGCCAGGTTGTGATCGAACGATTTAATCTAACTTTCATTATTATTTCCTAAAGTTTTGAAAGCTCCTTTTTATTTGAACATTGAGTGCAGATACTTTAATTGTCTATACCTGGCGAGCACTGTCATTGTTTATGTTTATTTATTGTTTTTGGATAGTCAAGGATTATTAAGAGCATTTTATGAAACGTTTGCTTTGGCGCGATCTTCATCATTTTTGCGTCGCTTGTTCGTAAACACTCTTAAACTAAGGGTCATAGAAATTGGAAGGAATAAATTAGGGCTTGTGTAAAAATTAAGACATTGAAACTTTTTGGGACTTCTGGTTCAAATCTTGTTAGGTTTGGATACTGTTGGATAAGCTTGAATATAGTTTAGTTAATGCTGGCTTGTTGTTGAAGTGTTTAGTGACCAAATTGTGTGTCATGGATGGGTGACTAGTGCATCGCGGACCTCCTGTGACACGTCTGCGTCCCTACAGGAACATTTCAGTTTCCACTTCACTAATAACTACAACAATTACAAATACACTACTATTTACCATTTTAGACACTTAAAAATGTCCACTTAATAATGGTTAATTAAATTTTATTTCCATTTAATTTATAGATAACTATTTACATTTAAAAAGTTGTTATTTTTTATCATCGAATATAAACTATTATTACGAAATATTTTACAAACTTTGGTGAAATGCAGAAGTGAACCCTCACGTATAACACATAATATCTACATATTGGAAACACTAACAGTAGTTACCAAAAGCAATTATTCAATTATTATAATAGTAAATAATAGATAAAATTGTAAAAAATATGGAATGTTAAAAAGGAATGTTAACAATAAAAAATGAGAATTCGGAACGTCTTAACGATAACAATCACAACACCTTTCATACTTATTGCACTCCTTCACAATAATAAATTATCGCCTATCACTTAATACGCGATTTAATATACATTTACAGTATTAACACATCTTTTAAATATAAATTTAACTAATTTTATATGTGGACGCCACCCGTCTCGAGTTCCGGAGGTGTTAGACATACACGTTCTAAACAAATTAAACGATGGTTCACGGTAACTGGAACTGCTTTAGTGTATTCCTGTACATACATAGTTGTTTTACCTACATTATATTGCACTTTAAAACAATCCTCAAACATATAACAACAATATATAGACACCCAAGTTTCACACCGATTACGAAAACTTGTTTTCTAAAGCAGAGACAATGTTTGACAATTACCTAATTCAAGGACATGTAAATACACTAAATAAATCCCAGTTTCAGATTTTTACAAGACGACTCTTGGCGGAGATGAAGTCTAGACTATCTTTCTCCACCTCGAAATACGCTTGTTGTAGTTTGTCTAACACAATTGAAGGTAAAGTGCAGATCGAAGACGTTTCTACTAATTAGCTGGAAGAAATTAGTCCTGCCCGTTGTGATGGAGTAGCGTGCGGTTGTCTGGAGGATGCGGGGGGTGTGAGGGCGCGCGGTACGGGTCGCCCTCCTCGTCGGCCGAGTTCTCCTTCGACCTATCACTCTTGCAATCCTCCTCCTTCGTCACACCCGAGAGCGCGTCCAGAGCCATCGGCATCGACTGATACAGCTCTCGCGCTTTTTCACTCGGCGGCAGAAGATGTAGCATATTCAGCGGCATCGGGAACCCTGGAGGGAACTCCGGGTAGAACCCTTGCTGGAACGGATTGAACATTGAGTTGGAAGATATATCCGGTTCGGAGCTCGCCGGTCTTTGGCCAACGTTGTGATGATCCTCTTTGTCGTGATGTTTGCTCGTAGGGTGGTTGTTGTTGTTATTTCCGGAGTTCAAGTTCAATACGTCGAGTGGACCTCCGATGCAGTCTTTCCTCAGCTGCTCCAATTTTAGGCTCTTCCCGTATTTACCGCGCACGTACATCAGCAGAGAGTTGTAAGGTATACCGAAGATTCTCGAAGCTTGGCTTGTCGTCATTTTCTTATTCCACACGTGCTGAAGTGCCTCCGTTAGTTCGGCGTTTGTCCATGATCGAGGTGGCCCGCCGCGCGGCGCGCTGTGCTGACCTTTCGGCCTCCCTGTCGAAGGTTAAATTTACATGTCAGTAACGTATCGTGTCAGCCGAACAGAAATGTTTAGCTAAGTAATTACATTACGAAACAACGGTAAGCATAGAGTTTAGTGATTTACGATCCACAAAGTGCAGGCGGACCGGGCCGGGGCCCGGGGGCTCGGGGACCGGCACGACATGTGCCGTGTGCCGCGCGCCACCGCGACGGTAATACGCGAATGCACCACTATCTAATAACCATGTTTCGGCTGAGCGATAACTCTGTACCGACACACGACCGAAATGAGCGGGTTGCGGCGACATTTTGTTCGCGGCGATTTGTCATTAATTCGATGCGAGCACGCGACTATTACGGCGGTTTGTCAAAAAGAAACGCGGACATGCATACGCCGGCGACGTCGCCCCACGTAACTTTATAGTTTTATAATTTCAACGGGGCACGTTAACTCGATTCCGATCAGATAATTCGAAGAACATTTCGGATCGCTCGCGGAATCATATTTTATTATGGAAATTAGTTTTTCTTTTAATAGTCGTCGCGGGTCACGCGAACCTGCGGATTAAAAAGGATGTTTTACATTTTGTAGCTCGTTAGCGTTTCTGTCAGAGAGTTCGCTCGGTATAGAGTATGCATGCGAGTGTCGAGCAGTGGGTGCGATGGGCGCTAATCGATCGAGGACTATTGTTGCGGGCGAGCGCGGCGCGCCGCGGCGAGCTGGGGCCGCATTCAAAGCATACGTTAGACTCGCCGTCTGTTCCCCTATGAGATACGCTATCAGATCGTCTTAATAAACATTCGCTGGGAAACAATGGGCGTTTAACATTTGCGAGGCGCGATTGCGAGACCACTCTATGTGGAGATGTGTGATGGGATGCAGACGTGCTGTTTGCGTATTATTATGCTTCGATGCATTGTTGTGCTGTTCTGATACTAAGGAGTTGTTTATTGTTGCACGAGTTGGATGATTTCTAAGAGTAATGTTATTTGGTATTTTGCTAGGTGACATAATATTCGGAAATATTAAGTAGAACCTTGCCTATATAAGACTTGCGGCATCTTCAAACCTTCGATGACTACGGAAATCTTTTGATTTGGGTAATTTTCAAACTTCTCACTATGCTCAACTTATTGTCGTATGAAATGAATACTCTAGAGTCTAGATCAACTGGTACAGGAAGAAGACGCGAGTAAAAACTTACATTTCTTTTTGACATTGGTGAATAGTTGTGCGTCAAGCGGCGGCGCGCGGTGCTCCACATCCATCAGTGGGTACATCTTGTGCTCCATGCCGGGCGGGAACAGGCCCAGTGGTGAGTCTATGCCGAACACTGGAACAAAACGGACACTTTAATATGGAATGGTGAAAATTGAGTCGAAGTGGGATAGTGTTTCAAGCCTAAAAAATCTAGTATTCTCAGTGCGAGAATACTAACAGGATAACTTCAACGGGGTATCTGGGAATATTTCAAAAAAATATGAAGGTACAAACGCGAATTTAACACTTGAAAAAAGTTTTCTGTTTGATTTTACGGTATGTACCTACTACAAATCTGTTTTGTATTATACAGTCTGCCCTGCAATATTAATATATTACCCTGACGGTTAGTGATCCCTGGCTAAGCAGAGCTTGTACTATGTAAACTAGGTGACTGATATACTACGTACATATTTTTTGGATATACCTACATACTTAAATAGATGATTAGATACACACGTGCAGTGATGAGGTGGCCGATGGTGGTAAGCACACAAAGCCTAGAAAGGACCTGGCTCTCAAATACAGCTTTCGGAACACCAAAAGATGCTTGGCTAAGATTCAAGTTCACTTTAAACTTTTATATACTGACGCTAAGCTTTCCACCCCACTGTTTCACTCACGGTCCCGAGGGATAAAATGTAGCTTATGTATTAATCCAGGGTAGCAGCTACCTCCATACCAAATTTCATCAAAATCGGTCCAGCGTGAAGAAGTAACAAACATACCTACCTACTCACTCACAAACTTTCACGTTTAAAAATAATATTAGTAGCATAGGATATAAAAAAAACAATGGAAAATCCAGGCTTATAAAAGGTATTCTGAATTACTTCCGTAAATCGAATAATGAGAGTTGGATAGTTACAGGCTAAGGTATTGCAATTTTTTTTTTACAATTCGCGTGTTACCACTTCTGTAGATAAATAGTCCATGTTGTGAAAGTTGATGAGAGCAATATCAATTTGTACCGAATATGTCATATAAAATCCGTTAAAAATGTACGTTCAAGCGATTAATAAAAAGATTCCAACTTACTTATTCGTTATTTTAACTACCAAGTAGACAAATCTAAAATTAAACAATACTGCCACTCACCGCTAGATGGCGCTAGTAGTCTCTTAAATGTTTATTTCAAAAGCATTTTCGGATCTTCATAAATTATTATGTAGGATTATAATAAAATCTATTTTAAATATAAATTAGAAAAGCGTCTGACCGTGTATAGCGGGTAGGCGCTTTTCTAATCTTTATGGTCATTTATTTGAATGTGGTCTTCTTGTCTTGTCCCTAATTATCTAGTTCCAAAATAATTTAAAATATCAGAGTTCTGTGAGTATCCATGATCAAATAATATTTTTGAGAACGTGCACTTTTAACGATAGTAGAAAAATATTCATTGGTACAAACCCTAAGACCCTGTTCTGAGTAAGTATTTTGCCCAATGTTGCCTTTTTACGGTGGGTAGGTTTGAGTCTTTCCTACCACAATTTCGCTATGGTCATTAAGACATGACCTCACTTAGAAGGAAACTAGCACTCAACTGCACGTACTAGATGGAATATGTCGGCAGTTTCTAGGCGATTGATTTTTTCATAAAAGACAAGTCTTAATTCATCCGTTTGCGTATTTTATCCAAGATTGTCTGATACAATGCGTAACCTTTTAAGAAACTGAATTTATAAGAGTATTATTGAAATGAAATTCTACCGTTAATAAAAATAGGACGTTTCCAAGTCTTACATGAAAACACTTAAAACTTGATTGCGTAAAACAATAGAATATTAAGATACAGATACATCCAGCGTAACACGTAAATAAGCATCTAGTCTGGATGTCGTCCGTTGAACCGTTTGCGACGAATCGATATCACCTCCACTTGCTTTATTGCTAGGATTTACCTGTATTATGGCTTGATATATCGTATAAGTCTAGATATAGGGTTGCTTGTTACTCATACTCTAACGAAAGAGATGACTATATTCCAAGTTTATAAAACCATTCGCACCAAAGTCTTATAGCACTAACCCACGGGTAAATATGGCTATGTGATAGTGTGTATAGTGAATCTGTCAAATTTACATATTTAACCTGGGGTCTAGTGATATAAGACGTTGGTACAATTGAACCTAAAAGAGTTACAGTTGAGTTAGAGTAATAAGTCGGAATAGGGTATTTGATGACGTATCAAATAGTCGTAAAAAAAATCATAAACAGATACATAATTTTGGAAAAAAAAGTTGCACTTCTATGGGGTTTTTTGGACACTAAACCAGCATTTGTATCTACCAAAAAAAAGAAAAAAAAATCTTTCATAAATTAAAATAATAATATTATAAACCTACAAGTTTGACAGGAAGGTGTTATAATATTATAATGTTTATCTACATAATATGTTACTTACCTACGATATTAAATAATTCATAACAATGGTTTATGTTTTTATGTCGGTGTGTTTGTGGTTACCATATTTGGTTGTTCTCCTTATATATTGTTATGATTATTGGGGTAAGTGAATCATTTAGGCAATATTGTAAGCTATTTTAGTCGTCAACAATTTGTACAATGGCGCCGATTCTGTTGTTTACAAAATAAACTAATTTGAATCGTGTCATCTTTTTCTTACAAATATTGAAAATGGATTGGAGATATTCAAAGCTATCAAATTTAGTCTATGCCATTGTTATTTACGGCGAAATAGTCGTGATCAATACCTAATGATCGCGCCTAAATTCACGTTGAAAAAAGCAATGGGACTAATACCTATAAGAGGACAGGACTAACATTTCTTTTAGCCTTTCTGATGAGATTAAATTAGACTAGTTTGTAAACAATCTGGGCCACTAAATCAGTATTGAGGTACATATAATTAAAATGGAGTACAATGAAGTCGTCTACTTTGCAGTACTCGCCTGGCTGGTTACCACACTCGAATTGAAAATCTGTCGCCAAGCAACTACCTTTTGGTGTATTCTGACAGCTGCACTTGACAAACGTCATCACTGACCACGGTGAGAATATAAATAAGCCCTTTAAAGGATTTGGTATCCATATTGCAAACAAATGTATCGATTTTGTTACCTATGTACGAGTATCTATCTTTGCGCTATTTATTTTAATAATCTGTGAGTATTATTTATTGATCTGTTATCTGTGGAATTTGCTGTGAGATAAATATAAAATAAATAAATTGGTGCCAATATGAAAAAAGTGAAGTGAGAAACGGCACCGGCGTTAAAAACCCATTACAGCTCGGTTTCTAATTTCTATTTGCTAAAAACTACCTATTATGAAATGGATAATTTTAGCCCCTTTTATAACAAAGTAGGTACTATATATAACTACTAATACTACTATTACTAGATTCAAAGTATTTAACATTTTATTTAATTACATATTGCCATCGCCTACTTTATATAACTTAAATAGAAGTTGTAAATGCATCACGCAGTAAAATAAAGTAGACTTTCCACTACATCTCCGTTTTAACTATTCCAATTAAGATGAAATTGTTAATAGGTAAATTTTAACGACATGTGTGTGCACTCACCATTAACCGGCCGGTGGTTTTATTACAACTATTGGAATATATAACGAACGGTTAATTCGTGTCACCAGTTAAAACCGCTAGTTAGCCTGCCGGTTACTAGTTATTTTGCATAATTACCGACAATCAATAAGCCCACATTCATATCGGTTGGGAATGCTTTAAAAATTTACATCGTCTATCTACGGCGGAGATCGACTTTAATGTAACGAATTAATTAGTTTACAATTAAATTATCTAGTTTTTTGCAGACTACGTGTGCAGCTCAATAGATACCTCATACAGCTAAGAATAAAGTTGTTAATAGATTTTATGGTAGGGGACAAAAGAAACTATTGTGTTGGTTCATGAAATTCCGTCGTTGCTTTACAACAGAATAAGTAGTTTCATATTTCTTCAATAAAGCATTGATTGGAGAATTGCACGGTTCGAGTTTTCCATTGTTAATGCATTTTTCTATAGTAAAGAAAACGTTATCAAGACCTGAAAATATTGTATATCAGTATAAGTAGGTAATATAATTTGATTACGTCATAATATTCAGTAGAATAGCGTAAACCTTGTGGTCAATTAGTTGTACCGGTGTCGGCTTGTCGCTTTCTAATTCCGGTCTCGCGGACCCCTTCAGAGAGCTACTCGACCATAAACAATGATTTACGAAATGTACCCACTAACCAGACGCTCGCAATACGTTCGCATTAGATACGACCTTTTTTCCAATAATTTTCACAACTTCTTAACAAAATTTAAAATATATTTTCGCAACGCATCCAGATAGTTTTTACCACGCGGCTTTGTTTGAACGCTCCGCGAGATTTAATCGAAATCGACTAATGAAATAGGGTTTCAACTTGCTTATCCTACAACAAAGTTTACGATCGATCGTCCGACCCATATGCACCACGCATCGAGATCGAAAGCGTTCGGAAACTTAGTTCGCAACTCGGCTCAACCCTTTCGCGGCCATGTGTACACAACTTGTCAAACTTCACCCCGTTCATTCAGACAAAAGTTGTGGCCCCATCTCCCTCACACGCGGGGTCACGCACATGTGTTGTTTTGTCTCCCTCGCGTCACATGCGTGCGTTTTCCCTGTAACCCGACGGAAGATGAGAGGCTCGGCGGGCGCGTGGAAGGGTTCGCTTCCGGAGTGCGTTCTCTCGGGTCGGGTTATAGACGTATATCGCCACGTGACATGATGTTTACGGGCCGCGGCGGGTGCGATCGGGAAGGGTCCATTCACGTGGTATCCGAGGGCACACACGAGCGCCGAGCGCGGGCGGAGGAAGCGTGGCGGTGACGTATTGTGTAGAGGTGTGTGTGGGAGTCACCGGCGTGTTGTCTATGGTCAGGCAGGCGCGCGTGCTCGCCGTTTATTTTGCAACGAGATTTACAACTATAACTGTAAATTAACTTTATCGAGCGGGCCCGAATCTAGGTCGTATGGAATCAGCATTAATTATCGCTTTAATCTAATACCGATGTCGACTGTACGTACAATAGATCACATGATAGATAGCCGCTCACGCCAAGGATACGAAAGCAATAATAACGCGGGACGAGAAACGCCATTACTATTGTAGAACATGCCGGTTAGTCTATTGTTTCAGTGAAATATACCTTATACTCGATGTGAGGAACAATTAAAATGGAAAGAAGTCTAGGTCGCGATTATGATGGGCAGTTCTATCTATCCTTGCATTGTTCGAGAGGATTGCGTGTCAAATATAAGTCCCCATTACATAAATAATATGGGGTGAACATATTGGCGGATGCTCATAAACATAACTTAATATTTATAAAACGAGAAAACCTTGAGTCCTATTTGATTATCACTGATAAACAATGGTCGCTTACCTATAATCGGACATGCTTTAAATTATATCAACTATGTAGGTACATGAGAAAAATCTATTAATTGAACTTAATAATTAGCAATTGATATTGTCTCATCGATGTAAGTTCTTTTGTATTGGCCTTCGGGTAGATATTTTCGTAAAGAAACAGCTGCAATCTTCAATAAATTGATTGGCCACAAGTTACACCAAAAACCTTACGCAAAAACAACAAAAGGCAATAAGCATGTGTGAATCATAATTAAGTTTGTTTCACAATAACAGTATCTACCAAATAAAGAGTGCGTTATAATCAGAACACATTAGGTGAATCACACACGCTCCACTCTCGGACCCTGGGAGACTTTATACAAATGAATTACCTACACTCACTAACGTGATAATTTCGTAAGCTTACATCCAATTTGACTTAAAACTATTGAAATGTATTTTCGTTAACTTTCCATGCTTTACCCGTGTGAATATGTAGGAAGGAAGCCCCACTTTCTATTGTTTTTGAATGCTACCAAAATGACTGGCTCATTGTCTATGCTCAACAAAATAGCGAAGATGACGCTTTAATACCCGACATCTCATTTTGATGCTCGATTTATTGAGCGCTCGGCACGGCATTCAGACTCTAATATGAAATTGGCTATTGTTGTATAAATTGGTCCAGTCTCCCTAATATATTTGCGTTATCATTTTATAAAAAACCTTTGAACTACGCTAATCAACCATATACTTAAGTACAAATAGTATCTACCATAAAAAGTTGCCAACAGGATTATTTTACTATATACCTATAGGCCTGTGTTTGACCGTGATCTCACAGTGGTCAGTGAGGATGTGGCCGAGGGTGGTAAGACACAAAGCCTAGAAGGGAACTGGTTCTCAAGTGCAGCTGTCTGACAGAATACACCGGCATAGGTGCTTGGCGACAGATTATCAACTTGAGTGGTAGCCAGCCAGGCAAGTACTACAAAGTACCCGACCACTGTGCTATGGTTTCCTCAAACGATGTTTTCCTTCAACGAAAACTCAAGTTCATTGTAGGATTCGAATCCACGATCTTCGTCACTGCGTTCGACGTCACCACCAACGAGCTATCTAATGTTACAATGCACTAAGTTATTCAGGATTTTTCATGGAAGGGAAACATTTTTAAGGCAATGGTAGCAGTAGTAGACTCCGAATTTCATGGAAAATCTTACAATAAGCTTGAGATTTAGGTGAAGGAAAACATCATGTAGAAACCATTGTGCACAAGGGCGGATTTAATGGGAGGGGGGGGTAAGTACATAGGTACTTAATAAGCAAATTAAATTATCAGAGTTGGTAAACGAATAAAATGTCTTTATTATACATGTAATTTTTTCTATTGTTTTCATACTATAATAAAACTTTATATAAATAGGTACCAATAGTTTATTTTTAACTGCCGAAAAAAGCGGGGTGTTATATGTATGTAGCGTAACGTGTATCTGTGTATTTGTCTATGGCCTCATGGCTGAACGGATGGACCGATTGATTTAGTTTTTTTGTTTGAAAGATGTCTTATTCGAGTGTTAACTATGATTCAAGAAAATCTGCATCAGCTGGTGATGATTATTTAACGATGCAAATCTCCACTGTACCTAACAATGTGATGACCTATGCGAGTCAAATAAAGAACCATTTAAATAACTTTTACCTGAGTCCTAATAACAAAAGTGCACCAATTTCAAAGATGCAATTTAGGTTTACTGCGGACTATGAATAAATAATGGTGTTACTGGATGAATCTTTTAAACTTTATCATAGATTAAGGATATAAGTACCTCATAACTTATATTCACTTTCGGTATTATATTTTGCTTACTAAATTTTATGTGACATTCCCTGGCTTGTGAGACCGCAATGTTGCATTAACGACTTAATTTTGATATAGTAATAGTGTTGTAATGGTGTTATCGATGATGATTTTAGTCGATTATTTTACCTGTGTTAATATTTCAATCGATGTTTGCATGGTTTGCATAAAACTGATCATAAAGAAAGTTTTATATCATACCTATGTTGGCATTAACCTTCTGAAAAAAAAAATGTAGTAGTGGTAATAGTATGATAGTTTATGACATTCCTGAAACGCTTTGGTTAAAAAAGACCCGTTATTTTAGTATTTATTCATCTAAGTTGGAAGCTCACATGTAAATTAACTTAAATAAATAGGACAAGTAGATATTTACTTTCACATAAAGCGATAGAGAATGATATGAGAAATTATATTACTGCTTATGTAGGTATATAAATTATTTTACACTTTCTCACAATAAACATGGTGTGTTCTGCGGTTTTGTTCGCCATAATTCCGAGCTTCCGTTGCGTATGTAATCTATCATGTGAAATAAGATATCCAAAACGATTGTGGTTGTTCGCAAGAATCGATTTAAAGTGGTTTATGCGATACGAATAAATAAAAATCGATTCGGTCATTATAATCGTATATTAGTCGACTTTCTCTAAATCCAAACTCAATAAAAGTTGCATTGTTACCTATATGAATTACTTTAGATATAGTTATTAGAAAATAATTGGAAGAAATTTTCGTTATAATTTTATGTTCTTTTATTGCATGTTTGTGTGACTTTTACTTTGACAGTAAAAATAAAGTAAAGTAACTCGCTATTTTAGACAATTAATTATTCAATTAATAGATTTTTACTTAATTACTTGAAACTTATTTAGTTAACTTTAATCTTGTATTACGAGTATATCTCATCTCATTTGATTATCATAATTTTAGTACTTTTTACGAAGTTGTCTTTCAGTTACTTCTACTCAGGTACCTACTATTATATTACTTAATTAAGATTAACCTTTTACTCAAGATACTTATTAAATTTAATATTAATTTAATTCAGTCACTAATAAAAGTTATATACCTATCTGTCTTTTAATAAATTGTGTTCTTTACTTCCCAAATTCAAAATCTTAACATCAACGTAAGTACTAATTAATTCCTAAGCAAAGGTTATAAATTATGTAAACGAAAACGAAAGTGACGTGTAATTAAAAAAAAGAATTAAGTGCCTTTTGTTATCTTAACACATTTAAAACGTAACATTCAAATTTTAAATAACACCGAACAAAAGAATAGTGGTGTGCAAAAACTCAAATGTGAATCACATATCGGTTATTGATACTGGAAATAAGGCTTGATTGATCTCAAAATTGCTATTTGCAAGCGGTCGACCACAAAAATGATTTTGCTTCCTCTCAGTGGCGCTATTGTGTCGGGCCTTTATTACTCACGTGTGGCGTGATTCACATGATGAGGACCTATACAATTTGTAATTAAATTACTCGGAATAATACCAATGACATTTAATATTTCCTAGAAAAGATTTTAACTAATGATTTTAATTTAAAAAGCTATATAATTAGATAGCTTAATGAGTGCTTCACATACCTAGGTATATCAATGACATTAAGAATTTATATTCTGTTCTTATCAGATATAGAAACATTCCAATAATCGATAAGAATAGAATTTCAGACCTTATCATTTTTTTTTATTTCTATTCAGAAAGTTTCGAGCATGAGCTTGTAATTTGACACACCAAAAAAAGTGAGGAAACGAAAACACTAAAAAAACCCGTTTATTTTAATGTAGTTTCGCACATAAATACCTAAGGACTTTTAACCCATACACAGAAATTAAGTACTACAAACTGGTATAAAATAAAGTACGATAAAACAGAGACACCGAATCATTAGTCTTTCATACCTACCATCCTTATTAAAACTTATGTTAAGCTGAAGGAAGGTTCATCCATTCAGGAGGTATGAACCGAACCCTAAAACCTGCGGAAACGCTTTTAGGACCATCTTGCGGTCGTTTTTCATTTAGGAAGTCACGTCCGAAACAACACGTACGTTTAGTAACCTGCGTAATACATGTTTATGTGGTTCGAGTATAAGAGACGGTCGGCTGTGGTTTCCCTCGCTTTGAACAACTCCCCAAACTTTATAATCGCAGGATCCGTAATCTGATTTCGATTTCATACCGACCTTTTTAGGCGATAAAAAAGTAAAGTCCACTTTCGGCCTCTAAGTTGTTGCTTTTGTATCATCTTTCGTTGTACTGTAAGGGCCACCAAGTTTGAAAGTTGTTTTCAAAGGTTTTTTCCTTGATTCATGTACAAAAACATTGGCACAGTATACCGCTAGGTGTCTTGTTTATTATTTGAGATAACACGACTATATATAAACTACAGTATTGCGGTTAATGTTATCAAAAACAGTTTGAATGGCGTTTGGGAGCTGCGTTTTCCTGCCTCGTGTCCACCTTACCTAATGTCATCGATGTACAAATGAGTTTTTGCGACAATCATTCGTTTCCAAGAACTATTTGTCTGGCTCCGTTCCTGTGATCTGAACACGGAGCAAATATTTAAAAGAATCGTGCACAAAGCGCGACGTGTTCGACAATTTCATGTGTCGATCGCACTTTTTGGTTGCATTCGTTTTCGTGGGCACAGATTTTAATTGCTTTCTAAAGTCCATTCGTCGCTCGATTCCCATGACAGCCGCTGTGAAATTGACTAGCACACGTAGATGCATGACATGTAGCTTTTTTTAAGTTAAGTTTTTTGTGTTTATCAAGAGAGAGATCTGGCTGTATGCGTCGCGGTCATTGTGCCGCTCAGTGAGAGGCTCACCCGCGAGCCCGCGACTCACCAGCCGCTCCGTTCCGAACGCCATCGCCACTACACTCGTGATCTTATTTCGATTCTCATTCAGTGAACGTTCATTCAAATTTCGAATTTTACGGATGGAATCAATTACGAATGTGTGACGACTACATATTGCTACTGGTAATAAACGCGGAGCGCGCGACCGCGCGGTGAAAGAGTCGATCGCGGCATAATTTAGGGATGAATGGATTATGGAATATTAATTATTACTGCTGGCGCGCACAGCGGGCAGATACAATCATGCATGCGCATCAATCTTGCTCCGAATTGTACGTCGGCACCTCTTTATCGGAGGCAAAAAAATCGGGCAGTGCCTTTTTCTCATGGTCACGGAACACACAATGGACGGGCGCGCATCTCACTTGTTATTAAATTCGTATAAAATTAAATCTAATGTGTGATCCCAGTTCCGGTTGCGTGATGGGAACCCTGGGTAACTGTTCTTTATGAGATTTTTCCGACAAAGTCGTGAACTAAAATGGCAATAATTTACATACAATTTGTAGCATTTGTTTTATGTTGATTGTTATCACAGGGCATACTTAACTCTACTCAAGCATTTGACTACTTTGAGTAATGAAAATATGATGTTTGTACATGCTCTTTGCTATGTAATTACAACTTATTACTCTCATTAGAAAAAGTATGCTAAAATTGTTGAATTTCACCACAAAACCACCACCATATGCAACCCAGATAAAATCTTTGCGGTATTCCCCAAGGACACACATTAGGGCCCAATTTGTACCTCGTATAGGTTCAGTAAGTTCACGTGTACGAATGAACAGCACGGTCACCGATGACGCAGCGATAACTTGAGGGTACAACCCGTGTCATGATGTTAGTCATCGATCATGTTATGGATGGAGGCATGCCCGGAAAACGAGGAAAAATCCCAAATGCAATCTATTGCATTCATGAATCGAAGTCACCACTGAAGGCATTTCATACTAGTGTAATTTCATAATATCTAGATTACTAATACTTTTAATTTAGATAACATAGGCAAGTATCTCGATTGAGATAAAAGTTGCAACGGCCGATAGTTGTTTTAATAATTGATTTTCGTACAAACTTGCGATTTGGTCTTATAATACTCAAGATAGAAAAGAGCTAATTATAAAAATACAATTTGAAATCGAAAATTATTATATTTTGAAAATAAACATTTTGATTAAAGGCGAAGAATAAAATATAATAAAGATTATGATTTATCACAACGCTGATCTGTCTAAAACAGAGGGTGAAGCAAACAAAGCGACCTCTGCAAATAAAGCAATTTCAACTAAACTAACTGATTACAAAGCAAATGTCTCAAACGTAGCATTTGGTCTAAACTCTGATACCAATTTTGAATAACCAAATGATACCAGAACCATGATTATAATTTATGGAAGCAAAGACGAATTTCGTTTAAACAACTTTCATTACGATGGTTATTGATAACTTGGCGTCGTCGTAAAGCGCATAATTTACAGTGCAGACAGCAATGGGGATCGCGGCATGCGCGCGCGCACATTTTCATCCAATTAACCACTAGTATTTGTCAGTGTTTGTGAGTAACGACGCACTATTGACTCCATGCGCCTGTACATTCTGATGAATCTCTGGTCTGTGGTTCTCAAAATAATCCTACCGCCTTTTTAAAAATATTTAAAGTAACAATTAAAGTTTGTAAATAGGTTACCTCAGTAAAAAGTCTAGATTAGTTGATAAGTTAAATATACCTACTTCGATAGATTTGTTTATGTCTCAGTTATGTAACTTCTTAGATTTATTTTTAGTTACAATGTTGTCTAAAATGCCATGACAATGCTAGAATTTTAAAATTGAAAAACACAATTGATGCGTTAAATGTCGAAAGGACGAAACACCTAACAAAATACCTAAAGTTATACGTTCAATAGTTTTCCAAATTATTTTCCTGTTAAAACTTGCATTTATTTATTTATTCATATCCATTGATCCATCTTAGGCCTGATTTTTCAATCAGTTAATAAGGTATTCGTCTGATAAGTCTAGGTACACAAAATTAGTTCTAATATGAAATTAACAGCTAAACTACCTACCTAAGTTATTACCTAATAGGCAGATCTTAGTAAACTTGCATGGTTATCCCATGTCGGGTAACCTTTGTATTGATTCCTCTGGAAATGGGCGTTTTAAGGACATTATCGCCCGAGACATCGCATTTTTGGTGTTTATTAATCCATATCCATATTAGTTATATCCATCACTTGCGAGACGAAATTCATTATATTTTCGAAATCTCTGGCAAGTGAGAATCATAAGAAATTTTATATTTATCTTCAAATAAACTATGTCATGATATTTTATTTAAGTACTTATTGTAATATGATTTTGAGATTTTGAGACCTTGTCATATTGAAACAAAGCTTAACGGGAATCTGACTTTCTATACGTCTAGATATTAGTTATTGGATAAATTTGACAAAATTGTTGTTTATCTAAAATAAGAGCATATCGTTTTGTATAGAGCTGGATCGCGGTAATCATCATAAGAAAAAAGTTTAGATACCTCTGACTTACATACAAACCGCTTCACATGAAACATAACAGGCTTGCAATAACTTTCATTAATTTATATCTCATTTTGGTACGTTTAGTTCACAATGCGTAATATGAACTCACACAATGGTACGATCGGCGTTAGTTCTTCGTAAGTTAGTGATATTTTACGCATAAACATGAAATACGTAATACGCACCGCAAGTAATTTCCTACAAGCAATTTTGTTCTTGTATTCCGTCAATTAATAAGATTCTCATACATTTTAAGGTGAATTAATTGGTCTTATTTGTCATTGGTGTTAGTAATAACACTTGTCTTGTTCATGTATTCAGTTGGGGAAAATTCTAAGCAAGAAACTAGTAGTAAGTAGGTATCATTAAATATTATGTAATGAACATGATTAATAAATTAGTGTTTACAAAAAAGAAAACCACCTTAAAAACTATGTAGGAACTCCAATCTGAAACTGTTTTGACGTCAGCGAAAGTGTAGCTCGTGTTCCATATGGAAAGTATCATGGTACCGCAAATGTTTTTCGCTGACATCCAACGCTTCGCTGGGATCCCATCATCAGATCCTGACTTTGTGACAATGGGCCCACATCAGGAGTATATTCTTTCGAATGAATTTTGAAAATCGGTCGACAATCGTTCTTGAAAGCGGAATAAACGGCGTGGTTTTTTTTAAATGTTTGTTCACGCATAACTTTTTTGCTAATGAAAGAAAATATCTTAATAATTATTTTTGCGTTGCGTTTTGTTTTTATCTCCAAGCTGGTCCCATATTAATTGAGTCTATGAAGGAGGTTTTACTCCTTTTTTAAAAGTTGATTATTTAATAGTAGCAGGATAGGATTAAAACAAAACACTAAGTAGTCATTTCACTTTTTTTATACCGTTTTAAACAGTCTAATTATTTACTTATGCACTTCTCTATTCTTGTTTCTTATTTCTTGGATGCTATTATTGTCATTATTATACTTATTTATTTATTTATCTACTCTCATATCGTAAAGTTCTAATTATGAAATCAAAAACAGTACTTTAATGACCCACTTTAGGCACACCCGTCTATAATGAAATTAAAAAATTATATTATAGTACAGTTTTCTTCCCAAGATAATGCTATAAAATAACTTTTTTTCATTAAAGTACAACTATTTGGACATGTCTGGCCACTTATAATGTTTTTTGGGTTTTAATACTTCAATTACTGTCAGTCAACTTGTCAAACGAAATAATAAAGAAAAAAACATTATTAGTGGCCAGAAATCAGGACTAAACAATTATAATTTTAGATGCAAATTTACTTTGTCTGTGGTCGCGTATGCGGTAGAGATCTCAACTTAGGAGTTTTTCCCCACACGGATTTGGGCGCCATGATGATTAATGTTTGTTTATTTTATTGATTTTTTTGCATTCATATTTTATTTTGGCCAAAAATTATAGAAAAATAGCAGTGATACTAAGGTGAAATAAACTTGGATCTTAAATTGTGGAGGCGGCAATGGAAATAACGAATAATCGATACCCGTAAGTCATGAAAACCTATGACAAAATATTATCGATTTTTTACCTTTAAATTACATTATTTATATGAGTTTAGATAAAGTACTGTATGATACTGCACATAATTAGGTATTAAAAACTCGTGTGATACTATTAAGAACCTCGCCTACGGCTCGGTACTTAAACTCACACTCGTATTTAATAACCCCTATTATGCAACAGTATCATAAACTACTATTATTGCATATGTTTATGTGCTATAATAAATAATGAAGTGTACCTACCTACCTATATTCTAATACCTATTATCCACGGCCCTTATAGCTAAAATTACATTGTAGCATGGATAAATTGGACGCTTAAAATGTATTTCCTAATTAAGATCATAAAATGCAAAGGGATATGTATCAAAAGCAGTATTTTGTTGTGGGTACGTCACGATATGTGTCGACACTGCTCTCACCTTTCACGATCTCACCTGTTCGATGTATTGCAACTGATATAAATGTACATTATTCTTATTGATATACATATTTGTAGGGGCAAAGAACCTATCACCTTTATGGCTAAAGTTTAGTCGAAAGCAATAATCCATTTATCATAGTCTGTCTTTTACTTTTTTATGCCTAAACCGCTGAACGGATCACGGTGAAATTTGGCACGCATATAGCTTATGATGTGGAGAGGGACATAGGCTAATTTTTATCCCGGGAACGTGGGAATATACGGGGAATAGCCAGTCATTAATAAATGAAAAATAAATTGAGAAGCTGGGCACCTAGCAGTACCTAGTTTATGGCTTTCGGGCTAGGGTCAGCATTCAAGGCCTGCCGCCTCCTTGAGCGTGAGGTCGTGGGTCATTTCACTCACGTCTGGCTACGTCACAGCATTTGACAGAAAGTCTTTTTCCCTTACGTAAAGTTTAAACTTGGTAGTATACATCCTGGCCTATACCTGATAAAGCTAAAGATTTCTCCTTTTTTTTTAAATACTTAAACGGACTAAGGTTAACATGGTTTAAAAATGTACGACACAAATCTATATCCAGTATTATTCCATAAATGGGTAATTCCCTAACCATATTTAGAATTTCATATTTCAATGTTTTATTACCATATTATTATACCAAAATAGGTGGTTATGGTATTCATAAAAATATTAATAGGCAACTATAGGACCATAGATTTTGAAACGTTATCGCTAGAACGTACTGGGGTAATAAATAAGTAGATAACTTAAATGCTAAATTTACTCGTATCTAGATACTATATTGGTACCTACTTACTGCACTATGGCAAAGTGAGAAAATGCAGATTGTGATTTAAACTCTGTTATTTGTTATCATAATACGAGTATGTGTAAGTTACAGAAATATAACGTTAAAAATCACTTAGGTAGGTACCTACAAAAAGACGATGCCCGAAAAGGTTGTTAAACCTTTTGCTTCATTAGTTGACGATCTTATTTCAAAACTATTGCCAACTAAAAAATAAAAAGATCATAACTTTTTAATTTCTATCATTAACGAAATAATCGGCCAGTATAATCGTCATGTATTTATGAAATAAAACTTCTAATGGAAATAAAAAGGCATTACATACTGCCACCGTGCCAATTATTAACAACATATCTGGCGTGTACGCTTGCCAAGCTTGTTAATTAGCATTCTAATCAGGCATTGTGTTCAACAACTAGTAATAGCTGTTGTTGAAAAAAAAACTTGTAACATGGTTTTTTTTTGGTGACTTAACCACGCTAACGCTACGCTCGACACGTGTGTAATTAATTGTCAGTCGATATATCGGCCAGTTGTATTGTTATTTTTTTTTCATTTGTTGTTGTTTGGTGCATGTAACAACGTGTTACGTCAACTTGTTTTGAAAATGGAACAACGTCAATCTATTTTTGGTTTGTAATCTACATGCTGTAACAGAATATTAAATTGATTCATATTCTTATTAAACATGGCGGTTATTTTTGATGTTGCATTTGTTTTTTTTTGTTGCAGTTTATTTGTATATTATGAAACAAAATTATGGATGAGTTGAATATAAATTAAAATTTCCTAATTATAATTTTAATTTAAACTATTTTTTATTGAATTATACACGACGGAACGATATTGATATGGTTTTCGGCAGTAAAGTAAAAGTATGATAGGTATATATAGAAAGTGAGGTAAGGGCCATAGGTTCACTAAGAAAAATACTTAGGTATCATGATTTTTAAGACACCTAATACAATACATAAGTATAAAGACTTCGTGAGCTTTTGTAAAATCTTGTCAACATTTTATTCATCCTTGGCAATCTTGGTACTGCTCATGCCGAGTCTTGCCTATAGTTGTCATCTGACATAAAAGTCCAAAAATACTTGTTTAACTGACATCAGCGTGTAGATGTCCTCCAGTAATAAAAATATTGTTGCACTCACCGGTTTTAGCCAGACAGTCAAGCAGGTGTCTGCTCTGAGACTGCCAGACAGACTACAAACTTGTAACCCTTGGGGATTAGCGGACTTTTCCATTCTTTAACCCCTTTACGAAGATGTTAACAGGACGATGTTTGTAAAGTAAAATCTACATGTTTGAATTTCGAGATAATTATAACAATAGGATTAATATGACCCTCAAGTTTCAAAGGAGATTTTCACGTTCGAAAAGATGGTTCGATTTTTAAATAATTTAAAGAGAGAATGTAACTTGCGGCTTTCCATTTCTATGTTAGAAGGTTGACAACCAGGCAGATGGCTTATGCATCCTGTAGTAGTGTGTGTAGTCGGGCTTACTACCAGATTAACCCTAGCACTGCCATAATTTTTTATCTTTCTGAGACTTCTATAGAAATGTCAAAAGGCTTTTGTTTCTTTTGTCTTGTATTAATATAAATATGTAGGTGGGTACATACCATATATTACTATTATTGTACTCATCATTATGAACAAATTTTACTATGGGACCAACCATGAAATCACGAAAAAAAAATCTAAGTAACTTTCCATACAATGAAGAAATGTATGAAAAGTTAGTTATTTTTTGTGTATCCAGTATAATTCACTGTTTTATTTGACTTATTTAGAAGTCACTGCTCGAATGTCAAAGCAGGTGTGGATTTTGACAAATTCATTTTTATTTTCGAA
This sequence comes from Tethea ocularis, assembly GCA_963555595.1. Taxonomy (NCBI): domain Eukaryota; kingdom Metazoa; phylum Arthropoda; class Insecta; order Lepidoptera; family Drepanidae; genus Tethea; species Tethea ocularis. The sequence continues at coordinate 8,161,262 of OY741970.1, forward strand.
CATCGACAGAAACCTCTCATTATGACAAGCTTCTAAACAGTCCAACTTGAATTTGTACACATAAGGCACCACTAAGCTCTCTTGCGCACCAAATCAAACAGAAATAGGTACACTTATTTCGGATTTTGTCACACTACTAACATTGCCTAAGGGTAAAAATAAGTAATATCAAATTATACATTTCGGTGAACATTTCGTCAAGTCTAATATTTAATGTCACGAAATTATTTTGATTATAAATTAAAGACTCGTTCAATATGAAATAGTATTTTCGTCACCAATTACAATATTTTTAGTGATTGAGTAATGTCCTATGGTTGATCTGCACTACCTAATATTGCAAAATGGTAAAGTTTGGATGAGATAATCTGCGGAACTACTGATCCAATTTTGAAAAATCTTTGACGTATAGGAAGCTACTTTATCACAGAGTACTATAGACTACTTTTTATCCCGGGAACGCGGGTTATACCGGTGTAAATTGCTGGTTACTTGTAAAATAAAAAGTAAAGTTGTGCGTCCACTGCTTCTGTAATCGTAACAAAGGACAATGGTAATCTGAAAGGTGTAAAGTACACAAGTAGGTCACCGAGTGTAGATGCGGTGTCGATTGAATGTAAATGCGCGAGCGCACTTCGCGGCGTCTCCGTGTCATACAAGTTTAGGATGCACATCGTTTAGAATTAATGAAGGACACGACTGAAACTATTTCCATAAAGTTTTCTTTTGCACTTGAAGTTTTGTATAACATTATACAATTTTATAGGACTAATTAATTATTCCATAATTATTGTAAAACTCTTTATTTTTATTACTGTAAAGCTGTTTTTTCATTATAGATTGCAGTTAAGAATATAGCAGGAAATAAGTGTTAATTTATTGTAAAATCTACCTATATTATTTTACCTTTTAGAGTTGATAGTATGTAAATAATGAAATAATAACAATAAGGTAATAAAGTAATAATAATTGAATTATTATGACTAATATTTTCATGTGAATTAAGTGTGATCACAGCGGAGGATGCAAAAAAAATCAATTTATTTAATTAATTTAATTATAAAGTATTACAAACGAAACTATAACTAATTATTGATACAAGTTAATTGTCCGATGTGAGGAACAAGAATATGGGCTTCCGGTGAATGGTGTAATTTCATCGGTTTAGAACTTGCGTCATCGGCGTCGCGTTGCGCAGCGTCAGCGCCTCGTGTCCACTGCAGTTGTTGATGCAATTTATTGAGGGCGATGCAAGTTAGCATTATGCTATGGCGATGCTTGCGTAACACCTCCCCCCGTAGAACAGCGATTGAACGCGGAAGTTGTGAACTGAGCTGGGGGTTGATTCAAGTCAACCCTTCTTGTGGCTGGAATAGCGTAGACCCTCTGATTTTCTGATGGACTGCATTCGGCCTGTTCGTCCATCTTGGATCTTAGTTTTTTGAGATGATATCTTCGGTATGCTAATCCACTTATGATTACGCAAGTACAAAGTATAATAATGTACAATGGTAAAGTGGTATGGTACAAGCTATTATCTGCGTAGTTTCCTAAGTTCACTGGAGATTGCAGCGATACCTTAGTATTCGTGGCATGGAGATGTTCAAGATTAATAGAATTGAGTTTGAAGGTTGAAGGTAGTTGTGGGATGTCAGCATCTTCTCTAGGTATATCTATTATCTTCAGGGCTTGTCCTTTAAGTCGGTCGTTGGTGTTTGAAATCACGAATTCTGTAGTTTCCATATAACAGTTAACTGGGACTATGGACAAATAGCTACCTTGCAGTATCTTGTAGAGATCTTGCCCACAGGATAGATGTACTTTCGTAGGATTCGGGAAGCTGACAGTGTAGTGGCGATCGTCCAGTTTCTCGAAGGCTGGTTTCTCTAGAGACACGGTGACTGGATTGCATACGGTGCTCCTCTGCTGTGTTAGGATGAGTCGCTGGATACAGTCGTCTGACGTTCGGCTCTGCAGATTGTGGATTTCCTCGCATAGATACCCTTTACTTGTCTTCGGGCATTCAGCCTCTATGTACTTGAAATCTTTCAAATGGATAGCAAGGAATGGAAAATTAGGGGTAAGGATTTCATGGTTTCTATTGGGTATGATAGATATCTTATATAAATCATATACTTGGGGTAATATGATAGGGAATTTATATACTATAACTATCTTATTTCCTACATAGTATGAACCTAACTGTACTACGTCATAGTATTCTCTAACATCTAAATCAATTATTTTATCTCTGCCATAGAGATTAACTAATCTACTAACTAAATACCTAGTCGAATTGAAGGTTATGATAGAATGATGAGCGGTAGAAGTTTTTATAAAAGCTAAAACATTCTGTAATTTTGAAATCTCTTGAGAAATTAAATCTACGTTATCACCTAATATAAGAAGAATCTGTGCGAGATGCGCATATTTAACTAAATCATGATCTTGGGTAGCTATACTTTGACTAATTATATTAATAATAGCTGCTAACTTATTTTGATTATCTACTATACTATCAATGATTTTTGTATGTTGTTCCATCCAATCTTTAGTTAAACTAACATGGGTATTAAACTCTGAGATTAACTTATTATCATTGTCCTGAAGAGACTTTATAGCGTTATTATAATTTATAGCATCGGTGTAGTCAAGATTGCCGGTGATACTTTTAACTACGGAACCGAGACCATCTATGAGTCCTCTTTTAACTCGATTTATCTCAAATGTCCGTAATTGTTCAAGAACTGTCTGAAGCTTACTTTTTAAATACTGAATATGAGGATCAAATAAGGACATCGTTTTATTATTAAGATCAGGACTAATACTTTCTAATTGCATACTAATTGAATTAATTTTGTCTTGCATATCTTGGAGGTTAACGTATTGCAAAAATGAATGATAATGAGAGATAATATAAGAGGAACCTAGTTTAAATGGTAACACACCGGGTCCGTCGTCAAGGTTTTCAAGTTTTATCTCCTGCATTAGAGCCGGTTGCAGGAGAAGATGAAGTACCAGGAGAGTCCTGCAACAATTTGGCGCTTTTAGGTACTCTCTTTAATCTTGACTTGGCAATTGGGCCACGCTTTTTCTTTGAGTAAATATGAATAGGGAGATCTGCCATAACTATATCGTGCGTGAAGCGTGGGGCCAGTTTTTGACGGGAAGCGAGAGGATTTTGTACATAAATCTGTTGTTCAGGGGAATATTCAATTTCAGCCTCTCGAGTCTTATTACGGTTATCAGTCAGATCTTTACGTAGGGATGAACAAGATTCATGAATTAAGTTATAAGCTGTGCTCATTTTAGTCTTATGGTCAGTTACGTATTGCTGTAATAAGTGTGCGGAAAGGTCTATGTCAAAAGGGTCACGTGGGTCAAAATGTCCCGTTACTACTTCTATTGGTTTGCATTTCGTAAAACTATGAATGGTATTATTATATGCTAGAAGGGCGTAGGGCATAAGAATGATACCCGATTCACTCTTTTGTTCAACTTTTAAAATACGGAGGTGCTCTAATATTGTTGAGTGAAAACGCTCAACAATACCATTTTCGTTAGGAGTATGTGCTGCTATTCTATGATGCTGAATCTTATGTAACCGTACAAATTCTGCAAGGAGTTGATTCGTGAATTCCGGACCGTTATCAGTAACAATAGTGATAGGAATTCCGTGATGCGTGCAAAATTTAAGGAACGCCTGAACTACGCTTACTGCCGTCCCGTCTCTTAAGTAATAGGCTTGAGCATATTTTGAAAAAGAATCTACTAAAGTTAAGAATTTTTCACCTTGTATAGTCAGCAAATCTAAATGTACTAATTCAAATGGTTTGCTAGCGGGTGGAACTAATCGAAACTGTTGTTTAATAGGGTTACGGTCGTATTTGGCTTGACCGCAGACCGTGCATTCGTTTATATATTTAGTTATATGCTCTCGCATTTTCGGCCAATAGTACTTATGAGACAGGGCTAAGTAGCACTCATTAATACCACGGTGGTTTGTTTTACCCTCGTGATATTTATTAATTATTTCCTGTTGCCTTAAGTATTCTCGAACGTTTTCTAATTCGTGTTTAGTTACCATAAGATTCATTGTCGAATTTTTGAATGTATTTTGTATGATGGGGATGATAGAATACATAGCTAACGGTGGATTGATAAGCAACCCTGTTTTAATTTTTGGATGAACATATTCTTTTACTGCATTTATAACATCTTCTTCTAGATTAGATTCGGATAACTGTAAAGATGTTCGCGTATGTGTTTCAAATGGTTTTGTTACGACTGGCCTTCCTTTAATGTCGCCGACTATATTGAAAACTATTTGCTTACTGAATTTATTTAAGGGATCATCTGTAATCGGAACTTCTAAGATGGGGTTTTCGTTATCTGTATGTACGGTAAGAGTTCTAGAATCATCCGCAGCTTCCGGAGCTGTAATGGTTCTAGAATCATTTAATGACAGTGCTTTTTCGGATAGATTTACTACAATGGAGCTTAGTTCTTCGTTATTAACTTCAATACGGGACAAGGCATCTGCGTTAGTATTGCATTTACCTTGTTTATAAATTACTGTATAATCGTACTCGCTCAATTTCAAACGCCATCTTGTAAGTCTCGAGTTAGGCTCTTTAAGATTCATAATCCATTGAAGTGGCTTATGATCTGTAACAATTTTAAATTTACGTCCAAAGAGATACGGTCTAAAATACTTTGTGGCCCAAACTATTGCTAAGAGCTCTTTCTCTATAGTGCTATAATTTAATTCACTAGAATTAAGAGTCCTAGAGGCATACGCAATAGGTTTGTCTGATCCTATGGTACCTTGTGATAGAACGGCACCTATAGCAACATTAGAAGCGTCGGTCGTAAGAACAAATTCCTTGGAAAAATCTGGGTACTGTAAAATTGGATCATTGGTCAAAAGAGTTTTGCAATGCTCAAAACAATTCAAATAATTTTGATCAAGTACTATTTTAGAACCTTTCTTAAGGCACTGTGTAAGCGGTTTCGTAAGACGTGCGAAATCTGGGATAAACTTTCTGTAATACCCTAGTAAGCCGAGAAAACGTTTGATCTCTGTCGGTGTTTTAGGTAATGGATAATTATTAATAGCTTTAATTTTATTAGGGTTTGGTTTAACACCTTCTCCACATATAATATGGCCTAAAAATTCAGTTTCCAACTTCAAAAATTCAGATTTATCCATCTGTATTTTGAAGTTAGATTCGCGCAATTTTTTAAATACCTTTTCCAAATTAACTATATGCTCCTGAAGGGAGGTACTGAAGACAATAATGTCATCCAGATAAACCAGACAAACTTCATTCTGTAGATCTTTAAGCACATGGTCCATCACTCGCTGAAAAGTTGATGGTGAATTTTTCAGACCCATGGGCATTCTTAAAAATTCATAGTGACCATTTTCTACATTAAAGGCGGTTTTGTGGACGTCGACAGGGTCCATTTCTACTTGGTAAAAACCGCTTGCTAAATCAAGGGTGGTAAAATACTGACATTTCCCAAGTTTGTCTAGAACATCTGTAATATTGGGGATGGGATATTTATCATCAATCGTTTTCTCGTTCACTTTACGAAAGTCCACGACAAGACGCCATTTAGTTTTACCGGAGGCATCGGCCTTTTTCGGTACAACCCAAATTGGCGAGCTCCAGGCGGAATCTGAAGGTCTTATAATATTTTGATCAAGCATCTTATTTATCTGATCTTTGACCTCTTGTCTATGGACATACGGATATCTATAACTTTTAGTATGTACTGGAATCTCGTCTGTCGTCTTAATCTTGTGTTTGATCTTGTTGGTGAAGGTTAAAGGTTCTCCCTCAAGATAAAACACATCAGCGTAATTAGCACACAATGCTTGTAAGTTAGCTAATTCTTCCGGATTTAAATGGTCAGTGCGGAGACGTGATAAAACTTCATTGGAACGGTCTGATGAGATTTCAGTACGATTACATTCAATATTAAACATTTCTGCTGACACCGGACGATCCATTGAAAATATAATATCATTAGATGAGGTATTAGAAATCTCAACCCAGCCTCGATTATCTTTAACGTTAGTAAAACAATCCGAAATTAGACAATTACATATAGTCTGACTAGGAACGAACACATCTCCATCTTTAATATTTATCGGTAATCTAACTAATTTAGAAGAGTGAGCAGGAATAATTTCTTCGTACAAGTTAACGTTACGAGAGTCGTAAATTTCAATTGGAATTTCTGCACTACGAGTGGATAACGTTTTATTCTTAAGATTAATATTCGAATCCCAAATATCAAGCAAATCAAAACCTAAAAGACCATCAAAATAATTGTGAAAATCATAAACGAATAAAGTAATATCACCTACCTCTCTAAACTCTGAAAAACACGGTAAAGTAATTGAATAATCATTTTTAGTAGTAGCATGCACATTTGTAACCTCGAAGGGTTCGTAATTTAAAGGGATATCACTGAAATATTTCTGTACGGCTTGAGGGCTAATAAAAGATTGATTGGCACCGGTGTCTATAAGAAATTTCAAAGGCGGATTACTTATTTTAATATATCCGAGTTGCCTTTGTATGTGAAAATTAACTTCTATTTTGGTTTGTCGGACTTGGAAGCCTTCTGAAAATTTTCCTCTTGAGATGGAATAGCATTTTGGTCTAATTCTTCAACTGTTGGGGTTTCAGAATAGGGGTACTGCTCGAAATTGTCGTAACACTCGGGGTATGGTTCATAATCATAATAATCTTGATAATAATCGTAACTATAGTCGTAGTCATAACGCGGGTCATAGTTATAGTCAGAGTTAAATTCATTTAAGTTAAGTTCCCTAGTTTTAAAATAATTGGTAGGTTGTGGATTGCCAAATTTTCTCCAATCATGTCCGGATGGAGGTAAAATTTTTGGAACAAAATGGCTGACGCCACTCATTGGACGTGGTCCATTTAAAGACGGATTTGGTTGGGGTCTGTTTGGCAATTTAAACACATTACTATGAGCGTTATAATTTGGTGGAGGAGCACGGAACATTTGCTGAGTGCGGGTTGGTCCGCGAGATTGCATCATCTGGGGCACATTGGATTTCCAACCTTGCATTGATTGAGAAGGCATGGGCTGCTGCCGTGAGGGACCAGGCATATTAAATGGTTGCTGTCTTGAGGGACCAGGCATGTGAAGTGTAGGGAATCTTTGCACAAAGTTATTTAAAGGCAAGTTAAAGCTTGGACTATGCGACTGCTGTTGCCACTCTTTCCTACCAGAACCACTGGGCTCACTACGCTGTTGCATGTAAAGGGTGTTCAGTTCTTCCTGAACAAACTGAAGAGCCTTTTCCATATTTTCAGGACGCATGCAACGGATTCTACAACCTAAAGGATCCTTTAAACCACGCAAATAAGCCTGTAATGTTAATTTCTCATAAAGAGTGCGCTTGGCTGTAATAGTAGTATCTACGGTCTCATGCAAAGAAATATACGTCATAATCGTACTTAATAAATTCTGACAGCGTTCATAGAATTCCTGTGGAGTGCTGGAACCCTGTGATTGTAAAGACAGATCGTTGTATAAAGCGGTCTCGTCGCGATGGTCTGCAAAATTATTAATGAGCGCGTTTCGTATACCATTCCAATCACCTGCGATACCGTTAGAATTAATTAATCTGGCGGCTTGCCCTGTCACCTTGTTTAAAATACCGTTTATAAGGGCTAAGTTAGTTAATTCATGACCTTCTTCAACTTTAAAATATTTAAGAACTATTTGGTCACATAGGTTAATAAAACGTGTGAGCACGTGGGGATTACCGTCGAATTCAGGCAGTAATCTAAGTGACTTAAAAATTATATCAACGGGGTCCTGTGCCATATTAACGTCTAAATTTCTAGATTCGTCTAAAGCACTATGCCTACTAGACGACCTACTACCTAAACTAACGTTCCGTGATTCTCTCGGATGGAAAATTTTGGAAATCTATTAATAACTAACACACACAAATAATAAAACGTATAAAATATAATACGTACAATATAATGCGTAAAATATAGGAAATCAAATCAATTAGGAACTAGGAAAGTAAGAGTTTGAAAGATTCAAGGTACTTACAACATTACTTGATATCTTTTTGCGGAATCGATGTCTGGATTCTCCTCAGCTGGAACCACTGTAGATTCGTGATAGTCAACGATTGCTTGATTTTAAGACTCTAATTGACTATCCTACCGACTGCGCCAATTAAGTGTGATCACAGCGGAGGATGCAAAAAAAATCAATTTATTTAATTAATTTAATTATAAAGTATTACAAACGAAACTATAACTAATTATTGATACAAGTTAATTGTCCGATGTGAGGAACAAGAATATGGGCTTCCGGTGAATGGTGTAATTTCATCGGTTTAGAACTTGCGTCATCGGCGTCGCGTTGCGCAGCGTCAGCGCCTCGTGTCCACTGCAGTTGTTGATGCAATTTATTGAGGGCGATGCAAGTTAGCATTATGCTATGGCGATGCTTGCGTAACATGTGTGTGAACAATAAAATATTATTGGAATTATACCACTATTTAGAAGAATCAAAAGGTGACTAACTTGGGAGCATGAATTAAATATTATTATGTATATCATTTTAATATTAATTATTATTCATAATAATGATTCGTGTCGTAGACGTTTGAGAGACTTCCCTGAGTCATACATGTTATAGGACAGTCATATTTGTACTTAACACATATTAATAAATTATTGTCAAATTAAATATCAACCAAGTATCTTTGAAGAAAAAGATTAAAGTTAAATGTCTCATAATTCTTCGACGTGTGTTGGCTCTAGTCGCCCTTGCGTGCGCGCACGGTATCTAGCGCTTCGTGCCAATGTCGTCGCTTGTGCAGTTTTTTATGATTTTTTTCTACCCTTGAAGGTCGTGTACCTGATGGTTGAAGACCTCGCGTGTCCGATGATAAATTAATGTAAACAATTGATTGACTGTTACTATATGAAAATATTCAATTGTCGATTTCCTTTTTAGGTATCACTTCTCTCTCGTGTCCAAAAGTTGTTGATAACTATGGTTGAAAATGTTGAAATTTATTAGGTACATCTAATCTGAATAAGTATATTCATAAGCAAGAGAAAAAAAATTATGATTTTTCATTATGCTTTTTATTCAAACAATAAATTTTGCTGTATAATTTAACGCAGCAATTTTGAAACACTAGATCCCACACACGAAGTAATCATTTGCATACTAACTACTAATTATTTGTGTAATTGTGAACAACAGTAGCCCTAAAATTAATATTACTGTACAATTTTATCCACCATTTACAATTTAATAGCCTCAATAGTTTAGTAGTAAAACAAATCTGCAATGTAAAAATAACCGAGAAATTCGAATTTGGAATTGCTTGACAACTCCAAGTGGGCACAATCAGGAAGTCATCCCGACGTTTTGTGATTGCCAGTGGTTTCGCCTAACCCCTCATTACATTTACGCACCATCATTAACTATAATCAAGACTCTCATCACACACGGAGATGGAGGAAACAATAAAACGTGCATTTACAATACATCCTTCATGGCGGTTAAATATTTCTTTTACGGAATCAGGATTAAATACATCCTTTAGCGTAGTGATTGGTAATTACTGCAAAATTATAATATAAAAAGATTCATTCGTTTTTTAAATTTATGATTTTAATGTTTTTGAAAATAAAATAGAGCGAGCCAATTTAAAATTTGATTTAGTAACGAAATGACAAGTGCGGAAACATTTAGAAACTCCCCCTCTTGTATTTAGTTTCCCCACGTAAGGCGTCGTCGACGTCAGTGAGAAGCGAGTGCGTGCAACCCTTCATTACAACCTACGACTATTATGCTGCAATCAAGCACTCGCCACATACGTGAAACTGAGGAAACAGTAAAACAAAATTGACGTATAAAACCATTCCTTTAGATTCCAAACTAACTTCGACTACAGCCTTTATTTCTGCATGTTGTATAAAATATAAGAGATTCTATTTTGAAAACTATTGATTATGTCATTTGTAAAACTGATCTCCCATTGACTAACAAATTTGAAGTCGTTCTGCTGATCGGTGACAAAGTAGATTCCATTTCTTTACTGAAACTTTCTATAACACTAGAAACAGACAGCTAAAATAAATTATATGAAAATAAAGCTTTTCAGAATTAGATTATAACAATCAAAGTATATCCGCCATAAACACGTTTAGAAATCGAAAAGGGCTCGTAAAACAAGATGACTGTTAGAATTGCTTCCTCTTTCATACGCGTAAGGAGACTCACAGGCAATAATTATTGAGGTGTAAAATTTACACTGACACCTGTTTATGGGTACCATACACGACTGGCCTGAAATGAACACACGGCAACCATTTAAAACGATATTTTACGGCGAATGTTTGCGACATGCTCAGTTAATGGACTTTATAAAGTTAAAACCTTTCACGCGATCGTCGAGATAATGCACCCGACGTATGAATAGGTGATCTTAATTTATCTGTGAAACGTTCCGGTTAACACTCGGTATCGGTCGCTAATCGAATCACTGGTTACTCGTATGCGATTTATAAAATCGATAACGATACTGCGATAACGGATCCTTTGATGATTCGACTTTAATTAGTGTACCGACTCTATTCCCATCGAGCGCCATTCTAATACGAGATTCAAAATTTAGATCACTTCTCCTAATAAGATTCTAATAAGAGATTGTTATTATTTTATTGAAGTATGGATCACTGTTTAATCGTTTGAAAATATTCATACGTCGGATGTGTTATCTAAATGGCATTTTATTAAAGATCATTACATTAGTTACCTACTCACCTACTTACGTTACGTGTGAAGATTTAGCATTGAGTAGAAATAGGGACAGTCAGATTTTTCGATTTGACAATGAGTAATCGAGGTCAGTTTTTACCAACAATTATTATTTATTTACTTTGTAATTGTCCATCCACGACGGCATTGATAACATCGACCTTTGTTTTTTACGCACGGGTTTTATCATATCGTACCGTCATTGCGTGAATGCATCTTTAATAATTAGCTGCTTACTTTTTCTAATTATTCCATAAAAAACAATTTTGACACCATTTATTATTTACGTTGAAAGTAATAAATTAAAGGCTAACATTTTTTTTACTTAAACTAAATTATCCGATAGACTTAAATGACAAAATGGAAACCCTAATAATCCTATCATACCTAGTCAACTCTTAGAAATAAATATAATTTAGTACTCACTGTGGGGCGGCGTTAATGAAAGTGCTGATACTCCTGGTGGTACAGGTGGAAACATATCCTGATGTGGCTGGAACATCCTCGGTGGTGGTGGTACATCTGCCTCCGGTTCTTCAACTTGTTCTTGTTTTGGTGGAGTTCTAGGCCTCGCCAGGCGAACGGCTTTCAGCCCACCACTTGGCGATCGACGCATCGATAAGTTTTCTGGTGTATCAGATTCACCCGAGCGACGACGAGGACGAGCTTGTTTCCTCCGAGGCTGCGGGCTTGCGGGGCTCACTGGTGGTGATGGTGCTGGGGGTGTCGTTTGGACCGGACTTCGAGCCAACGGTGTCGGTGGTGGAGAGCGCGCCTGCTCCTCACGATCCTGATCTGCCAAACCGCGCACTTGCAGGGACTCTCCCGCTCGTATCACAGTACCTAGCTGCTCCTGTGCTACCGACACCTCTCCACGGTACATAAAGTCCACAACCGCTTGCACCTCCCATCCTTGAAAGTCTTTTAGCACGATCACTGGGTGCTTGCACGGGTTCTCGCTGAAAATTCGCCGGAATAACGGACTGCACGCGCCAAGAAGAACTTTGTGAGCTCGAACGCGGCGTTCAGCACACACTAGTGTCACATCGACTAGGGTCTCCGCATGGAGAAGGGCTTCAAAAGAACGGAGCAAATGTGCTTGATGATTGTTCCAACGCAGGCTGTAGTGTTCTTCTCCGCCGACGGCGGTCGGTTTGTCGTCCATCGCGCGCGCCGGTGTCAACGCGTGTGTTGGAGCCGCGGCGCGGTGCGCCGGCGGGCGCGTGCGCGGCCTCGCGCCGCCCTCCGCCCGCTTCGCACCCCGCACTCCAACCCTTTCGTCGCTCAAAGAATCGCCTTCCCGCCGGACCGCAATCTTCGAATAACACTATTTCGTTCGAGTTCACAAATATTTTTTCTACTACAAACTGTTTCGTTCGAGAGCACTGAGTCACCGAAAGTTCGAAAGCACTGCACGTTACACGTCAATTCGGTAGGCGCGTGACGTCGAGGGTGGTGACGGGAGCGAAGACGGCACGTACGTGTGTCGCGGGAGGCTCGCGAGCGCGAAGTGAACTGACGAGACGAGCGCGCGTTACGGCGGTGTCGCGCGAATGCCTCGCATCGGGTCGGCGTGCGGTCGGCGGGCACTGGCCGCCCGCACGGTGTGGGGCCCGCCCCCGGCCCCGCCCCGGCCACACACACACGCGACGCTCACTGCGCCCCCCCCCCTCACCCGCCCGCCACACATGTGTCACATTACTTCAATACCTACACTTATGTGACGCCTCCTCGACAGTACATATTTTTTGGATCCCTACCTACCAATTGTGGAGGAAAGGATAGTTACAGAAAATGTAGTCGTTGGAAAAAATTAAGAAAACAGGTACATTCATTATCATCTATTTATTATTATTATCATTATCAGTATTTTATTTTCGTAGACAAGTAATTATTTTATTTAGTCTTAAATAATGAGCAAATAATTTTGGTAGGACTTATCCTCGTTAATTTTAATAAACGGTAGACCTACTGCTCTATCAAATTCTGCCTGTTGGACTTGGCTAGTACTACCATGTCTCTAAATAATTAGTCCTTGTAAATATTCATTCATAGTTAATTATTGAGGTAAAATGTACACGTAATTTCAAAATGAAAATATTTGCGTCCTCCTACGTTAAAAAAAGAAAAATATTTATGTAACCTTGACATACAACTGCTTGCTTACAGGAAAAATAACTTCTAAAGTTCTGAGAAACTTTTAACCGTCAATGTAAAGGAAACGAACGGTATATTTTTTTATAAAAATGTTTACTTCTAATCCTAAAAAATTACGTCGAAGGTTACTTTTAGTTGAGTTGAACTGGAATAGCTTTAGAACTACGAATTTGCTTAGTTATGTGAATCTTATTATTTGCTAAAAATATTATTTATTATTATTGGCGTTGCAGCTTTTAGTCGACTAAGGTCTCGAAGTTAACAACCATATCTTACCTGCGTGGTGCCTATGCTCTTACGTATCGATGTTTTTAACTTATTGACAGTCTATCTGATTCTATACTGTCGATAAGTTAAAAAACATCGATAGGTAAAAAGCAAAGAGTTTATTCTCTATACATATAGTAAAGTAAAATATATTTAGTTTATAGATTACAGTTGGCACTAATATTAATTAATACGCGATATTTATTAAAATGAAACACTTTTTAATCCATAATGAAAGGTAAAAAGTGATTATCACTTCATGATAAAACAATATTGCTGATTGGCTTAGTGACGTCTAGTCCAGGAATATTGATGCAGAATTTCAACTCACATGTTGTTTTGTCATTTCAACATTTTGTCCATAATTCAAATTAAAATGGTTATCTTAGGCGTGACTGAAACGGGTCAAAAATCAATGGTGCCAACATACAAGTACCTACATTAATTAAAAAAAAGACAATCAGCTTTTCATTCCCTCTTTCTTCAAATCTTAAAGCCGAACACCCTTAACCTGACAACGTACGTTGACGCTGACAACACTCCAATACACACACACACATAAAAAAAAAATTCTACCAAGTTCAGGGTCTAGATAAATTATTCACTTTATACATAAAAGGAGCTGGGTTCCTACAGTGAATAATATGCAGCTGGTTAAAGAACCCATATAACGCCATAAGAATCCTGGGTTTTAACATAGACAACATAATGTCAGAAACTACTCTCAAAGTGTTCAAAAATTGAATGCCTCAATACTCTCAATACATCCATAACGTTAGATGGAAATTCCCAACTATTATTAGGAATGTGTGGTGACTCACTCCATAGGGTACAACATCATCCATTTGTTTAAACATCACAGAAAAGGTACGTGAAAACAATATGTACCTAATACCATTGTAATAAAATATTACCTGACTTCGCTTGGGAGTTATACAGTTTATTACAGCGTCTATTGTTCTATTTTCTGTCGTGTGTGTTTATGGGAAAAGTAAAAAAGTTTTTTGGAACGGACTAAAGTTGTGTAAAATTATGATTATGGCGACTAAAACAACCCACCGGGAGAGATGCCCAGTAAAGTACTGGACAGATCGGGTAAATTTTTTGTGCTAAGAAACGTATTTCGAAAATTCACCCCTTAAGAGGTTAAAATCGCGGGTGAAAACGCGGGGCGAAAAGCTATCATTCATGAAATCTACCAACTATACCAGCTATAAATACGTTGCCTCCAGAACCCTACTAACAAACCTACACCGTACCTTTTACCTACCTGTGGCATTGACCTATATTCGGGTAACCGCACGTATTAACGGTTTTCATTCTTCTGTTTCAGATGATTGTTATTTCAAAATGGAGTCCTATACATAGGTATCTATATGAACAAAAATCAATTACCACATGTGCATTAGATAGTATTTGAGAATTATGTTTTTTTTGTGTTTGTAATATTTTTGTATTAAAATCTCAAATTCTCCCGGGCGACGCCGGGAGTCACGGATAACTGCTCTGCTAGTTTATATTATGGAGGTAATGGTAATACTGTGTGACGTCAAAGAAGGCCAGTGACTCAGTAATACACTATTATACAGTTGTTGGGTATTTGCACTGATTTTTCAGCCGCTGCCATAAGTGACGAGTTCTCAGACAAAGAAAAAGAAAGACGCCACGAACTACCCAAGTGAAGCTATAAATTCCGCGCTCTTCACCCAAAACCGTGCTCATCGCTCTCTGTAGTAAAAAAAGTGTGTTTAATTTGTATAAATGAGTAAATATCACTTGAAAGCACTTGATAATATAGGTTTTTATAAAAATATAAACTATTTAGGTATTTTTGGAACACAAAAGGTCAACGAATGTATTCACATGGATAATAAAATCGTGTCTTCACTTTGAATGTTCGTGGCTCGCAGTCTTTCTTTTTTTCATGGTCTTTACTCTTTGGTCGAGGTACGTCTTGTCAACCCTTCACGACAATTAGTTTAAATTGGTCTATCTATAGTTTTTTCGTGTAATTAGGTAACAAATACCATGCATTAATCCCAATTATATGTCTATGGTAACAATTATTAATTGTATTATGTAACAAAATACAAATCATTATAAATGAACTAACGATTTGCCTAATGAAACATGCATCCATATTAAGCTGGGTGTATATTTCGAGTGTTTAGTAGTAGTCGAATTAAAACCAAATGAACACACATTTACGGCTAATAAGGGAATCGCGTGGCTTTCATTTTCACAATCAAATCGGCAGTTACTTAACACATAAGTGGACCTATTATTTCGTGTGGCTTTTCCACATGGATTTTTGAACTAGCTTCCACCTTTTGGATTTCCCCGCCCTTCTGAGGAATCTATTCGGTTCCCAGAAAGAAGTCTTCTATGATCTGTGTCATTCACATGTATATTAACTGAGACCCGCTCGGGTTTTGCCGAGCTAATATATTTTAAAAATCCTACTAATATTACAAATGCGAAAGGTTTTTGAAAAACTACTGAACGGATTTGGATGTAATTTGGAACACAGATAGTTTATAACCGAGAAAACATAAGATCCCTCGGGAACGCGGGTGAAACCGCGGGGCGGAATCTAGTATCAAATAAATCAGGCGTACAGAAATAGCGTCATTGTTTATTAGACAAAATGTCCCTGTCAATAAAGTATCTTCTGTCTATATCTGCTTAAATAAATTAAGCGAATACAAATTTTATATCTGGCAATAAATTCAGCTGTTTCAATGTAGTCTCATGGAAAGTAGAGTAAAAAAATAGACGCATATTTTAAAACGTCATGATTATCTTATTGTTCGATACGTTGCCTTATTAATGTGACTTCAAGGACGACGTTAAAAACGAAATTTTAGCTCAAAATCCGAGGCCGTTTTTTTCTATCATTATGAGACAGTCTGAAAGCAATCTGACAGATATAATCTATGGGAAATGGTTACGTATTCATTATGTCACGTATTACATGAATAAAAAATAGTCCTATCTCGAAATCAAGGTTTGCGATTGGTGCGATTTCAAGTCCTTCCAGAATATAAAAGTAAAGTTTTCGGCGGTTTCACCGTCTTTTCCGAGGGATTTTTTTCTTTTCTCAGGATAAAAATTATCCTATGTTTTATTACTGAGTACAATCTATATACAAGCCAAGTTTCATCCAAATCTGTCCAGTCCTTGATGAATGATTGCGTCACAAACATATCATTAAACATTTAGGATAATTAGTTATAATGGAATAGTGAAACGATCAAAGATACATAATATGGGCCCTGAAAAGTTTATTATCTTTTTTTATAGCGCAGTTATCTAATTTATTTATATCCAAAATATAATCTTTTCCCCAAAATAAAGGTAATATTTATCAATCGTACAAACCGCCTCAACTTTTCAGTATGGAAATTCACGAGTGCGTGCGTGTTCCATACATCACATCGAATTACTATTACGTGTGTGCTATTAGTATGTAGGTAGGGACGATAACATCTGACCTCGGTTCAAAGCGCGGGCTACTAACATGCTATCCGAAACTCTTTGGGTAATAACGATTTTTAACCTGATTTATTCGTTCTTTATATGAATGTGTAATGTTACAACACCGTTTAATTTTGTCTTGATTTGCATTGTGGGGAGTAGAGTTGTATAGAAGACCTTACTGGTGTGTGACAGTTGCTTTATTTGCATTGTGGGGAGTAGAGTTGTATTGAAGATATGTTACTGGTGTGTGACAGTTGCACTTGAGAGCAGTTTTTTTGTTTAAACACGACAACCCATAATTTAACAACAACTAATAATTTACATATACTAATGACTAAAGAACCATACACTTCACATCTTTCGCTTTGATTAAATTTTGACATTCATCAACTAATTTTATTATATTATTAAAAAAATAATTTTTTCTTGATATTTTTTTTTAGTTAACTATCTGGAAATTATCGTGACATGATGGGTGAATAAAGACTCTTATTATGATGATTATGGCCACTAAACATAAACTCCCATATGTATGCAATATGTATATATTCTATGTAGGTACCTACCTACCGTCGTACATAAAATTATATTACAGAAACAATACAAGTTTATGTCCTACATGAGCAGTCAAGTGCGAGTTGTAGAAGCGCCGATGCGAACGAAATGAATATTTCGAACTCACGTAGTCGACTCGCCCGACGATGTCTTGAAAAGCTTTTCATTGATAGAGTAGTTACGTTTTAGAGACTTCAAATGCCTAGACTTTTTTTTTGCATTATGTGAATCTGTTTTTCATTGGTCTTCGTTAATTTTTACTATAAACTATTTGACTCCACAAACGTTGTCTTTTCAAATTTATAAAAAAATGCCATAGACAAAAGCATTTTCATATTTTCCAAATTTTCGATTTTATTGAAAAAAAAAAAACTTTTCGCAAATCATATTTTGACAAATATACATTACGATCTATTACTGAGCTGTAATTAGCAAAAAAACCTTATAAAATTTGAATTTCGCAGTTTAATGAATTTAGTTTTGTATCATTATTCTCTGTCGCGTCCTACTCTATGCAACCCCTCCATGCATGCGATGCTCATATCACCAGAGTAGAAAGGCTGAAAACTGAAAAAACGACCACGTCCACGTCGGCACTTGTCTGCCAACTTGTTCGGGCGGCACTTAGATTAGTTTCCAACTTGTACTGTAGTTTCCACACCCCTATTATATGTACGGACGTGTACACTGAGGTGTAGGTTGGTTGAACTTTGTTTGAATCATTATTTTATGTTTTATTTCTTTTGGTTTCTCGTAAGTTTTACTCATCATAGGTATATACTAATTTATGCATTTATTTTACGGGGCTTTTATTGATTTTATCGTTTAACTATAGTAAAAAGTTGAGTCCTAATTTTTTTTTGTGTCAAAACGATTGCAATTAATATATTTTGCTTATCTTATATTCTGTCTTTGTTTAATCTAGTATTTAAAATAATTGTCAATGCTTACCTTTGATTATGTATGTTCAATGCTTATGTATTTTTTTTTATTACGTAATTATTTTATTGGTACTTCCCTACTTCTTGCTATTATTGTGTCCGTTTTTTTGCTATTAGATTAAAAATAATAATAATTGTTATCAAATACAACCAGCCATTTGCAAATACCATGTGTATTAGATTTATGCATATAAATCTAAGACTTACCTTTTACAAGTAACTTTTAATTTGTTCAAGTTTTTACGAAACCAGAAATAATTATCAGACTAACCGTTAGGGTCTGATCACGACAGTCAATTGACACTTCACCCCAACGAATCAGATTTATTTTACTGTTTTTGAATCGAGAATTTTAAGTAAATTTACCACTTTTATTTCATTTAACACGGTGACATCAATTACACTGATCATTTTATAATATTCTTTAAGTTTTATTTCTGTTGACTTTGAAACCTTAGAAACAAAGCATGAACAAATAATTATTTAAAAAGAGAGTTCAGGTTTGGAAACAATGTATATTTTGCTTTGTGTAACTTGCGTTTACTCATTTGTGAATCGCAGCACAAAGCCTAAAATCGACCAATGCGGAGATCTATGTGTTGGGTTTTATTTTTTCAGATTTTGATGAAATTTGCCACATTGGTAAAATATATAGGCTAATTTTTACCCTGGGAACGCGGGTGAAACCGCGGGGAACAGCTACATTATAATATTAGTGACATAAGATTATTCATCCATATTACCGTGTCTCCCTGGTGACGTCATCAGTAATCACTGCAGAATACTGATTCTGAGTCATCTTAACTTTTGTCAATTCTAACAAAGATTTGTCGGGTAAGATTGATGCAGCCATCAGAGGCTACCAACTTATTACTTTCCAAAAAAAAATCTAACAAAGAAAATCCAACGCGGAAGAAGACATGTTTAGCTATGATTCTCTATGGCAGTTAAAGACGTGTATAACCATGGGTTGTCTATGTTTTGAGGCATAGACAATGTAGATCGCGGGCAGAGCGGGGTAATGAATCAGATGTGTATCGGCGGACGTGTGAGAACATACGGCCAAAATACCAGCCGTAAATACTGGCTCGCGTGCGCTTTATGTAGACATATGAACTGTAGAACTGGCATAAAGTAAACAATATGATAAAAAAAAACATTTTCGATTTTTTTACAAACTCACCGTGGTTAGTTAGTGATGATGTGGCAAAAAGAGGAAAGCACATAAAGTCTAGAAATAACCTTGTGCTCTTTGTGAAAAGTTAAATTCTTCAATAATTTGGTACTCTAGAATAAATTAAAACATTGTAAATTAATATTGTTCTTACAATAAGTAATAAAATATGTATTTACAAAATAGGTATTATATAATTTTTTTTGCAATCTAATTACCCTATAAAATAAATTGTGTTGGAATAAATAATACTCATGAAGAGCTTGGTTAGACAGTGGACAAAATGAAGCGATAAACAAAATAATTACGCTTTTAATCTTTGCATTACCTATCTTCTGAAACATTTGTATTACTTTTATAGTTTTTTTAAATAAGTACATTTAAATCTTTTTAATTTTTACGGTGAGTTTGTGAGATTAAACAGAAGACAAATATTTAATAACTAATTCCGCTGGATCTCCTTCTTTGTCAAGTCCCACACAAGGAAAATTAACAGGAAATCGACACGTGTTTCGCTTCTTCACGAAGCATCATCAGGACCCACTGTCGAGTAGTCGACGAACGTGCACTATCACACAAACACAGAACTCGTATGAACGCGATATGAGTTTGTGGGCAAACACAGGCCTATACAAGTATATAGTAAAAAAATACAGGACCGTATCTATAACATTCATAAGCCTATGGTTGATTCGTGCTCACACGAGGCTCGCTCCGGGCGTCCAAAATAAAAGTTAAAAGCGTTGCCTGATAAGCGCCGAAATTTTCAATGTTTTCCCTACAGTTACGGCGCGGGTTAGCGTTCAACTTATACATAATGTTGAATTGCACACACGCTTTTAATAGACTACCCTCCATTACGAAAACAATGGATGCGGTTAATTTTTTTAGCAAGAAGTACATCTTAGCTTGAAAGATGTTTCATAAATCTGAGTATGTCTGAGGTATGTTTAGGTAATTTGGTCTAAATTTAACTAGTATTTACCTCGCTACTGGCGTCACCATGGCAAAAACATTTTCGTATTTGACTGATTTGCACAGATCTGTCTTGAATGATCTGAAATTTCTGAATTAACGAAAGAGTAGATAAGTTGCTTGTAGAAGAGTAATAAGCTTGGAATACAAATTATTCCTTGGTTTGCTATAATGAAAGATAGGTTTGTTTGGCAATATTACCTGACGTAATAAAAACTAACAATGAATAGGTAAGTTAAAATTTAAAGTATTTTTTTAAAGACAATCTTTTTTTTGGCGAGAAATGATAACAATCATTTTCAGAAAAAAATAGCATTTTGCTTACATGCTTCAAAATATTACATCGCATGGTATATTTTTAATGCATGCAAACTACAGCAGTTTACACCTTATTTCGTAGATCATAGTGTCTAATAACATAATAGACACCTAAACATCTAGTGCATACAACATAGCTCGTTTAAAGCTCGTTCACACGATAGCTCCCTGTGGAAGTTTGGTTCTTGCCGTTTTTTGCCATGTTTTGCCGTTTTTTTTGCCGTTGCCCGTCGGTTATGTTAGTTAGCCAACTGTTTCTGTCGTTTTGTACTGTCGAGTTCGGAACTTTGAGTGATGTTTAGTCAGATTTATATTGCTTATTATTACTGTAGTTCTTTTTGTGAATTAGGGATGGTCGGGTTTTTTGTCTGTTGTTTGTTTTATTTGCTGTCGGGTGTAAAGCATATTTTTCTTTAGCGAGTTTTTGGCACGCGATTAACTTGGTTTTTATGCGGATTTAAAATATAGCAGTCCAGATGGATTTCGAAATCAAAATCTATTTTACAAATAGGTATTGTACAAGTAGTTAGTTTACTTAAATATTTTTTTGACATGTAAAATTATAGTTCGACTAGCTTCCGCCTAGCGGTTTCACCCGGTTATTCCAGGGTATGATCTATCTATGTGCGAATTCTATCCAAATCGGTTCAGTAGTTTTTTCGTGAAAGAGTAACAAAAATCCATACATCCATTCTTACAAACTTTCAGATAGGACAGATATTTGTGTTTAAGAATGTTATTAGTAATTCTAATTATTTGGTCCCTTAGTAAGTAGGTAAGTTGTTCATATTGATGAATTTTTTTTTTTTTTTTTTACAATAAATTCGGTAAACAATCTCTGCTTAGTAATAATCTTATGACCGTGATAATATGCTAATATCAACAACAATAATGACCGAGTAAATTATCAACTCTATTTGATGCTCTGCTATCTTTCTAGACGGCATCACGAAAATAATCCATAAAACCAAAATACATTCTTACAAATAAAACAAAAACGTGCTGGAAATTAACAAAAGACGTCAGCTTTAGAACATGTTTTCAATCCCATCCCTTACCTGGGGTTTTACCACTTCACACATACACTACTTACATTACTTAGAACTGATAACGGGATTATTTACATAATATTACTTACTTATTTTTTTTAACAAAGGGCAACACATTGGGCATTGTGTGTTAGATTTAATTTTATTGTCTTTAGAATTATAACGGTTTCTAACATGGAGATAAGTTGTAAGTTGGTTGAAAAGTCGGATTTTCTAGAAATATTTTTAGGTATGCTTAGACATTCTCTGCTGGACAAAGGCCTCCCTAAGGAACTCCACGATGGCCGGTCTTGCGCCCTCATCCAGCGGTTTCTCGCAACCCTCGCAAGATCGTCGATCCACTGCCACTTCAGTTTGGCAATTCTTCGGGCCATGTCTTTTACTTTGATTCGCCTGCGGATCTCATCATTTCTGACTTCAACTCTTTGGGTGACCTTCTTATGAGGCCCATCGTTAGCCATTAAAAAGGATAAACAGTGGCTTTATACATGTTATTATCCTGATAAATAAGTGTTATTTTTTTTCATTTTGAATGGCGGTCTGTAGGTAAGTATGTCCTGTTCAGAAGATGTGAAGAAACCTTCAAATTTATCTAGCTCATTGACCTGCTTATTTCAACTTCTACATCTTTCAACACTAAACCAGCTGTGTCATGTCTTACTCCAATAAAGCGACACTTCAGCTTTACGGAAACCACGAGTTCGGAAGTCCAGATAAGGGCATTAATGGATTGGCTGACATAAATGTGACGTCACTCCACATATTTCAAACGTCGCATGTTTACAACAGCCAATGTACATTGACCTGCGTGTGAGCATGTTTCAGCTCTTAATTGTTGTTGTTTTGGGTGGTTACGCCGGTGTTAGATTATTACCAAAACTATACAATTTAAGCAACATAAAGTTTAAATATTATCCCTGTATTTGTATGGTAAAATAATAGTTATGATTTATTGGAACACTGAACAGGTTTATTGAAAACATTTATCTTTTTGATTACATTTTATTGATCGTCAAAATACACATTTCCGGTTTACAACAAATAAATACAAGATAAGTTTAGATTCTTACTGTTTGTGTGCCATCGATAATTATACATTTTATAATGTACAAATAATATGGTTTACGATTTCTTGCTTTGTTTGCTTTAGGAATTTCATAATGCTCTAAACGAATAAATTGAAAACCTCGTTAAAGATAAAGAATATGAAGTATTGATATACCATAAATCATGATTTGAATTATAATGTATGAATTATATATAAATAATATTGTTGATGACTTGTTACTTAATTTGGATTTTGTAACGGTATAAAGAAAATAGTTTAAACGTTGTAAAAATATCAAGATATTACCACCACAAATCTTAACGTGAATTATAATGCTTAACTAATATTCCTTAAAACTATTTTCTTGTACTTTTGTAAGATGATGCAATTTTGTACAAAATGTCGTCATACTTTGCGGCGTCTGAGGTTGCCTATATAAAGCCGCATCATTTTGAGCTAAGAGGACTTTTCATTCGACTGTTATACGGAGCAGACATCTCTCATAGTTTGTCTTGGCCGTAAGAATTAAGTTGAGAAAAGTAATCTTCAAGTAAATAGCGAAAGCTATGCCAAATTACTCATCGACCGTTTAAATCGGCTGTTATGCGGTTCGGACATATAAACTGTGTCTATGTCCGTGAGAATTAAGCTGGATGTAAAACGGTCGATTAATCAGCTGTTATACGGTTCGGATATTAGTATCCTATGTCCGTAAGAATTAAGCTGAATGTAAACTTGGCAAATAGCACTACACCGTAGTACCTAACGATTACTGTAAGATATATTACTTTGCTGAAGTATTCGAGTTATAACCGAAAATTACAAGATGAGTATATTATTATGTTATTATTATTTCTTCTCTTTTTTTTAATTGTGAAAGACCCTGTTAATCTTTATTATATCTTGAAAGATCAATTACTAAAAGTTGTGTATCATTTAATGTACCTACATAGTAAATAGTTAAATAATTAATAAATGACTCTTATTAAGGTGATTTGTTTGTGTGAGAATGAGTAAAATAAATTACTATGGTTTTGAACAATGATTTTATTTATTACATAATGTAAACTTGCATTTAACATAGTCCGGCTATAAGAAAGAAAAAGATCTGAACATTCCCTTTAGTCTAGAATTAGGTTATCTGTTATCAGAAGTGGGATAACCCAAACCACATATATTAATATACTTATTCTTTTGAAGGTTCATTATAATGGATTCCGAAGTTCTGGTGTCTCTATGGCGCCCTACCTACGAGTCGCTAGTTTCATCGAAACTAAAGACTTGACTCTTGCTGCTACCTAATTATGACTGATCTCAAACTGGAGCAGAGTCCTGGTGCAAAAGCATCGACGCCCTTTCAACTGAAGCGCAAAACTGTCAAGGATCTGCTGTATCTTGGTTTGAATCTTAGGAGCAAGCGGCTGTTTATCATCAATCAAATTAGACATCACATAACCAGAGACTTTTGGGAAAGATTAACAAAGACAATATTATTCGATCTAAATCAGCAGAAAGTTATCGTAGATATATGTACTATCATGTTAACGTTGCAACCACCTCTTAATTAATAGTATCACTATCATCTTGGTCCCAGCAATTAAACTACCAATTGACCGTAACAGACTACCCTCAAACTGATAGTATAAATTCTAGTAGCCCCAGTGATGATAAACATCTCTGATTGTTGCAACCTTTGTAATAAGGTAAGATACTTTAAAGCCGTGTTTTCTTTCTAGAGATGAGATTTTATCCAGTGTATTTTTAAGTATTGCAAGAAAGGTAGGTTATCAAAATGAACATTGTTGAAATGTTCTTGTCTTGCTTAGCCTCCCAATTTACCAATTTATTCCTGAGATAATGTGTCCAATATTTATTTCCGTGATTGAAATTAACTCATTAAGTTTAGGCCCTAATAAGGCACTTATGAATGTCAATACATTTGAACTGAGAAGACTCCCGGCTACCCTTGGCCAAAATTTTATTTCGGAAAATTCTTTCTTAATAGGAATAGTCACATACACATTACCCATAGTGTATTATCATTAAATTTAGAGGCAATTAGTCTGAATAATTTTGTTTTCCGTTACAATCATTGCCTTCTCACTTCCACCCACTTGGAGGTCAATTATAATAAAATGCAAATCTATCATTTGCTTCGAACAATACGTAGGTACATTTCACTACGCATTTAGGAGTTTAGTACAAACGTGTGTTTCAACCTTGCACCAGTCCTACATCTACGTAAAGTCTCCTCCACAACCTGCCATATTTGTAGCTTTCTTGCTTCATAGGTAAAGTAATTTTTGAGATTTCGTGATTAGACAGTGAGTGGTATTTTGATTTTAGAATTGCAAAAGTATGTATTAGAATTACCTACGTCGCGTCGTCGTGATTTATACAACATCTTATTAGTTAATCAAATTATCATGATTTTTCTAGTGCAAATTGGCTTGCCTACCAATAAATAGATATAGGATAAAAAAAAAAAAAAAAATTATATCGGTGCTACCCTCTCCAAATTAAGTACAAAAAAGGCTCCCCTATACCTCCCTATACTCTAACAAACGATAACAAATAGGTTGTCCTATTAATATCCGTAAGAGTATAAGATTTAGTACCTATAAAGACTCTGTCGAATTGTTTATAACCCCTGAGTTGGTAAACACAGGATTCGTTGTAAATTCATTTTGTAAAACCTTTGAATTATTTACACTAGTCGATTGATATTGAATCAATTGTTTTTTTTTGTTTAAAAGAAAAACATATACACTTGTATCCATAGCAGTTACAGTTTTAGTTTAATAGAATACTACATTCACCTCCGACCTTTCATAATTTGTTTTGATATTAGACCAATCATGGGGGATCGGCTGAGTTACATAATGATGAAGGTGCAGTAGGGTACCTACGCAGTTTGTGCACTAATAGCAATAGAACTGTAGTTATCCTAACCGCTGTGCTACGTCTTACCCACATTAAATATCGTAACCCAACATTATAAAAAAAAAAAATATTGTAACGTTATTGTAAGTATTGCTTATTAGTTTCTTTTATAATGACTGAGTTAATTTGACGTTGATTTTTGTATAATAAATCAGGATCATGAATAATTAGTATTAGGTCAACATATAGTAGTGAAAATCTGTTTCTGAACTTATTTGCGGGATTTCAGTTTTGATGTTGTATTTTGGAAAATCTCTCTCCATTTCCTTCAAAAAACACCTAATTACCTACCATTGCCTTAGAACCCCAAACTTCTTGGTCAGAAATAGTAAACCAAAAAATAAATGGAACTTATCCCACGGAAAATATATGTAGTATATCGCTTCTCTGGTTTCCGTAGTGCAAGTTCTGATCAGATTATTGGTATCTGATACCCGTGTGAGAATAATGTTTTAAAATATAATTGTTGAGCTGAAAGATACATAATAACAAAAAAAAAAAGAATCATATACCCAATGCAAAATAATGAAGTACGTCAGACTGGCCGAACAATTTGTAGTATGTTTGGCGATCAATGGATGCCTACTATAATTGGCTCGATTAAATGAGTAGGTACTCTGTAAAGCCGCCAAGAAACTTAAGTTGTAGATATCTTATCATACTTGCGAGTGGGTTGATCAAAACATTCTGTTGAAAATGACATGATAACTATGATAACCGTGTTAGACTACTAAATAAATGATATATATTGATACTAATAAAGATGATTACAAATTTAATATAGATTTGTGGAAATGGGATAAAAGTGAATACAGAATTGTGTAAAATTGACTATGACTTTGACATGAGACTTGTGTAAAATTGACTATGACTTTGACATGAGACTTGTGTAAAATTGACTATGACTTTGACATGAGACTTGTGTAAAATTGACTATGACTTTGACATGAGACTTGATTAAATTGACTATGACTTTGACATGAGACTTGTATAAAATTGACCATGACCATTACTTTGACATGACTTGATAAAAAGAGAAATAAAATTGATTCTGGTATCACGTATGGTGATATTCGGAATTGTAGAATAAAATTGATTCTGGTATCACATACGATGATATTCAGGATTGGATGATAAGATTGATTCTGGTATCACATACGATGATATTCAGGATTGGATAATAAGATTGATTCTGGTATCACATACGATGGTATTCAGGATTGGATAATAAGATTGATTCTGGTATCACATACGATGGTATTCAGGATTGGATAATAAGATTGATTCTGGTATCACATACGATGGTATTCAGGATTGGATAATAAGATTGATTCTGGTATCACATACGATGATATTCAGGATTGGATAATAAGATTGATTCTGGTATCACATACGATGATATTCAGGATTGGATAATAAGATTGATTGACTTGACTTTTACTGTGACTCGTTGACTTTGACTCTTTGACTGTGACTCGTGACTTTGACTTTGACGATTGTGGAAAGATAATTCTGGTATCACTAAATTGGTATTGAAAGTGACACTATTTACTCCGTGTACTTTGAGAGCAAAGTATACGTCAGTTTGGCCGTGTTAGATTATTACCAAAACTATACAATTTAAGCAACATAAAGTTTAAATATTATCCCTGTATTTGTATGGTAAAATAATAGTTATGATTTATTGGAACACTGAACAGGTTTATTGAAAACATTTATCTTTTTGATTACATTTTATTGATCGTCAAAATACACATTTCCGGTTTACAACAAATAAATACAAGATAAGTTTAGATTCTTACTGTTTGTGTGCCATCGATAATTATACATTTTATAATGTACAAATAATATGGTTTACGATTTCTTGCTTTGTTTGCTTTAGGAATTTCATAATGCTCTAAACGAATAAATTGAAAACCTCGTTAAAGATAAAGAATATGAAGTATTGATATACCATAAATCATGATTTGAATTATAATGTATGAATTATATATAAATAATATTGTTGATGACTTGTTACTTAATTTGGATTTTGTAACGGTATAAAGAAAATAGTTTAAACGTTGTAAAAATATCAAGATATTACCACCACAAATCTTAACGTGAATTATAATGCTTAACTAATATTCCTTAAAACTATTTTCTTGTACTTTTGTAAGATGATGCAATTTTGTACAAAATGTCGTCATACTTTGCGGCGTCTGAGGTTGCCTATATAAAGCCGCATCATTTTGAGCTAAGAGGACTTTTCATTCGACTGTTATACGGAGCAGACATCTCTCATAGTTTGTCTTGGCCGTAAGAATTAAGTTGAGAAAAGTAATCTTCAAGTAAATAGCGAAAGCTATGCCAAATTACTCATCGACCGTTTAAATCGGCTGTTATGCGGTTCGGACATATAAACTGTGTCTATGTCCGTGAGAATTAAGCTGGATGTAAAACGGTCGATTAATCAGCTGTTATACGGTTCGGATATTAGTATCCTATGTCCGTAAGAATTAAGCTGAATGTAAACTTGGCAAATAGCACTACACCGTAGTACCTAACGATTACTGTAAGATATATTACTTTGCTGAAGTATTCGAGTTATAACCGAAAATTACAAGATGAGTATATTATTATGTTATTATTATTTCTTCTCTTTTTTTTAATTGTGAAAGACCCTGTTAATCTTTATTATATCTTGAAAGATCAATTACTAAAAGTTGTGTATCATTTAATGTACCTACATAGTAAATAGTTAAATAATTAATAAATGACTCTTATTAAGGTGATTTGTTTGTGTGAGAATGAGTAAAATAAATTACTATGGTTTTGAACAATGATTTTATTTATTACATAATGTAAACTTGCATTTAACATAGTCCGGCTATAAGAAAGAAAAAGATCTGAACATTCCCTTTAGTCTAGAATTAGGTTATCTGTTACCGGCGTACGGAAGGTCATGTATTTCTGGTGGTGATTAAAGGTTTATCAGATAGTTCAAGGGTTACATTTAGCCAAGTATGCGTGGTCCGGTTCACGCGTTAAGGGTGATAAGGATCGGTGATATTAGCATTTTTCTTCGGTAGGTTCTTGGTGTGTCTTTGAGGTCATGTGATGTAGGTGGACACAACATTTTTGTAAATGTATGGATATTCTAAGACAGGAGTTTTTTTTATACAGAGTTCTTCGAGATGGCATATTGTTTAGAACACTAACCCTGCGGTTTCACCCGCGTTCCCGAGGGATAAAATTTAGCATATATGTAAATCCAGGGTGTCAGCTATATCCACACCAAATTTAATCAAAATTGGTCCAGCCGTTTGAGCGTGAAGAAGTAAAAAACAACACTCACAATCTTTCGAATGTATAATATTAGCTGGATAACAAAGCCAACATAAGTTTTAAAGAAAAATAATTTCAAAATATTCATCCAGTAGGTATTATTAATAAAATAAAAAAAGTTCATTTTCATATTTTTTGTTATAGTGTGACTGGATAAGGAACATCTATATAAAGTATAGATTAGTAGATTTTTTAATTTATTAGAAGAACAAGTATTTTATTTTTAAATTTTGATAACACTTTTTTTGTTTCCTTTATGCTTTGCAAATCACTACAGCAAAGGGAAATAAGCCCAAAGGAGTGCCAGATCAATCGTTTTTAATAGTTTATCTGTGATTACACAGAATAGTGTTGACAGGTTCTCACCCCAATCAAAATTCAGAATTAATTGCCCCAAAGCAACACTTAACTATCATAAACACAACATGAGCCACAATGGGGTCGGTTCAACTTTAACTATAGTTATACGAGTATTTAACCCTTAGTTAGCTGATAATTGTCGGTGGGTGCTAAGATTAATTGATAACGCGTCTGATAAGGGAATTAAGTCGGGTTACTTTAATTGTTGGTTACGTTACTTATTTACATAATGGGTTTCGTGATGTAATTTTTGAGATTTTAGATTTGAGGGTAGGTTTGACCTAATTTACACAAATGTTGTTAAAAAGAGTACAGTGCAATTAAAATTTGAAGCACATTTGAAGTGACTGAATTGATTATAATAAGGACTGACTTTCAGCAATATTATGACGTCATATGCCATAACATAAAAAAAACTACTAAGGTAGGGTTTTTTAAAAGGACAAAAATAGGTAACTTGATGGCTTCATCAACCTTACCCGGCGAGCGCAGAGGGCCTTACGGAGAAACCTTGAGATTCATACGAATATTATTAATTACGAAAGGCATTCTGTCCGTCTCTTTGTTACACTTTTACGACTACATCCCTGAACAGATGTTGATGGAAATTGGCACGTAGTATGGAGTGGGACATAGAGTACTTTTTATTGGGACCACGGATGAATCTGTGGGGGACAGGTAAAAAATGAAAATCAACTGTTTCGGAGATTAGATGGATAAATAAACAAGAAGGCAGACAAAAACGTACTCTTCTCTGAGATATGGTAAAGTGCAAATAACCATATGAGTTTAAATAAAACTTATTTTGAAGTCAAAAATAAAATTGAACACATTTTTATTTATCAGATAAAATAAAGGATCAGCAATACACGATTTGAAATTGTGTTTAATTGTATTCCATAGATTATTCCTAACTCTACCTAGTTACTATATTACTGTATCTGCATTATATTTTGCTGACTTCAACCAGTTAAAATTTAATAGCTGTACATAATCTGTGGTGTTATTAAACCATAGTTTTACCCAAATTCTATATTTAAAAACAAATTGTTGACTATGCCTGGTCACGTGACGGGGCGTCCACTTGCGGTAACAACACGTTCACTTAATTTAAACACGGGATTGGCGGGCCGTGACAATAATTAATGTATAATAACGCTTTATTGAGTTGTTTATTACGTGTTTATTTTATACCCACTGAAGTATTTTTTTGTTTGAAAATGAGAGTGTAAAGCTGGTAACATTTTATTTAACCTATATTTTTTTTTTCGGCAATATTATTGATTTAGCGGACTATTTAATAGGTACTGGATATTGCCTACTAGAAATTATGATGATGATGATTATTCTGGTGCCATCAACGTATGTACAAAGTACGCCTAAATCATGCGTGTGACTTATTTTCCCATCCCTTAGCACATCCTTACAATAGGCTTTAAAAAATATAAGTACCTAAATCTATGTCAAAATTTAAGTGTCCTTATTCTCATATTTACCTGGAGCCTCTGTATTGCCTCATTTATTTAACTATTTCTAGTTTTATTACTCACATTGATACAAACGTACCGACACACAAACATAACAATACAAATACGATTTTTATTACGGTATACTTTTCACTCAATACAATTTTTTTGACCGCTTTTATACAACTTTTAGTTACATGGCTGGTGCAATAAAGCTATTAAGATCGTATTTAACTTTGTTTTAATGTTCACATGATATTTTTTGAAACAAACCTTTTTTTCTTACCTGTCAGTATGTACACCTATTCCAATTTTACTTTTCTTTGATCTTTAAGCACCATAAAATAACTGCCAATATTATAAATGCGAATGTTAATGTAGCTATATTGATGGTTTAACAATAAACATATCACAAACGTTTGTTCGAAGGGTTCTACATCACTATAGTTAATATCGATCACACAAACATTTATTAATGAGTGTGAGTTATGCAACCGTTTTAGGGGTTATGGTTCATTAAGGGCGATATATCGTACGGTTATGCAGCCCAAAGTTCCAATATCTCTTTTGGTCAAAGAATAAAAGTTTGAGTTTGAGTTTGTAGATGTGATGATGGATTAAAACATTAATGCTTCCCTTTCGACGTTGCCTCTTTTAGTCATGAAATATCGATATATTTAAATTATTTTTGAAATACGACAATATCATAAGGTAAACCTAGTTGCTGATGTCACTGAATTATTTATTTTATTTTATTCAATAATTCGTAATGAGGCAGATCATAACCTGGGATAACATTTTAATACACTTGTTAACTTGAGAAAACATTAGAGCCTACTACGGTAAAAAATAGTCGATAATCAATATAACATTATACTTTTTTGAAAATCTGTCATCACCATATGCAACCGGCACCAAGCACATACCGGTGTTCAAATAGCTGCACTCGAGAGCCAGTTCTTTCTAGGCTATGAGTGCTCACTACTTTCGATCTTATCATCACTGACTGACTGACTGTGGTCAAACACAGTTCTCTTCTCAGTTTAAAGCATATTCCGAACCGGTGGTAGAGTCTATTGTAATAATTGTAACTATCGACGTTCATAAGTGCCTTATCAGGGCCTAAACCACAGATTACTAAATGTACCTAAACTAAATAAGTTAGTTTTGAGTTTGAGTTTATACCTAATTCCACATCTGCGTTACGTATTCCGTAACCGAATACAGGGTGTACATAGTAGGGCAATATTCGTTTTTCGTAATATATCGGTAGCACGCGAGCCCTACACCGACACACGTGCCTCATCCACGACAAAATGCAAATGAATAGGCTTTTATATTAGGTGTTTACAGGGTGATTGTCTTTTATTTTTCATATTTTTGTTAATAATTAGCAGTCAGGCGGTCCACCTGATGGTAAGTAACTTCCGTCAATCATAAACATTTGATAATATTTGACTAGCTTTCCGCCTCGCGGTTTCACCTGCGATCCCATTTTTACTACTTTAGGGGTAGAATTTTCAAAAATCCGTTTGCGTTGATTTATCAGTCAGTCAGTCACCTTTTTAACTGACTTTAAAAAAGCAGGAGGTTTCTCAATTTGTTTTTTATTTGTTATGTATGTTCCCAGATTACCTACTCGAAGATGCCTGGACCAATTTGGAAAATATTTTTTTCCTTTGATTTATTTTAGATTATTAAAAGTTTACGTTTTGGTAAAATAATATTGAAGTTTCAAGCCTTCTTTTTCAAATTTCCTCGTAAAAATTATGTTTTTTTTGCTTTTTTAGTAGTGTGATTTTTTTTTACAAATCTTCAACAGAAGTTTAGAATGTATATGTTTATTAAGCGAGCGTGTGATTTGTTTAATAATAGTAAAAAGTTAAATGACATAGATATTTTTTGCTGTACACTTTAGTTTTTTTTTCCTTGTTATATCACATTAGGGTAGGGGTATGACCGTTTGTTTCTTAATAAATAAATAAATAAAAATAAATAAATAGAATCTGAGAGACTAGTCAAGTCAAAAATGTAGGTAATTAGATATTTGGTGCTTATGTGTGCTGTAAAAAAAATGTGATATAAAAATATTGCTTAGCCTTAAGGGTAAGGCTTTTAAGGGATGAATTTACAAAATATGTTTTCAGTACTCACTTACGTTATATAAGGTACCTACTGTGTAAAATAGCTTGCATGCTTCTAGACCTAGCAAAGCTTTGTTTTTAAAGTAAGCCAGTGTTAGAGTTTATTATGTAGAATAAACACATTCTGTATATGCCCTGCATAAACGTGTCGTCGCCGGTCGGCGCAAATTCGGATATGTTCGGTACCAGGCTGCACCGGCCGTGTATAATTGCCCGTCTGTCTTCCATATGAGCTGAACACACACTCGTGAATTAGCTCTGTATAATCATACTCAATGATGATTATTTTTGTCTGAAATTTATAAATTGGAATCACTTACAAATATTAATAGTGTGGAGCAACAATTAAATTGTCCTTCAAATTCGATTTTACAGTCGATTATTTCGTGATAAAACGACAGGTCGATACGCTGAGGCACACGGGTCGTGGAGAGTCGCATAGTGTCGCCTTGAAGTGTTGTCTCGCACAGCGACCGTGGGACAGCTAGCTGCGTAAACGGAACGCAACTGTAACCAATCGATTATCATGAATCGATTTTTCAAAATAACGGTAGCCATAAGCGATTTACATCTCGATAGTTACGTAGCAATTTGTGAGCGTGATCGATGAAATTTCCTTTTGCGGGTAAACGTTTGCTCATTGAAGCTTCAACTGTCATTTCATAAGGCACGGCGACGCAACGGTACGAATGCGCCACACAATTGATACACGTCCAGTTATCGATGACCCCTGGCCGATGTCCTCACCCCTCTACTGTCAACGGTATGTTGGATCATCGGCGGGACACGGCAGGTCTAGATGAATCGGTCTAGTGACACATTGTCACCGGTCGCACGATTTCACTGTCCGGCGAGACGTGACGAGTTACGCGTGGTCGCCGTTTTTATTTCTGCCAATGACGGGTGTCGAGGCGTGGTGTGGCCAGTGCGAATCCACCAACGCAACGTGACACCCATATTGATTCTTATTAGAAAGGGGAAAAGTTCATTTTATAATAATTAGCGCGCGACCAAGTTTGTCGTTGTGCAACCGGTCGGAGTGGGAGTGATATGTTTTTTTCATCGACTACACACGCCCACCGTCCGAGACGAAATCGTCAATCGAATAATCAAGCCTCGATTGCGTCGCGCGATTTCTAAATTGATTTTCTATTTTGTCGTGTTATTTCCATCGGGTTCATCCGCCGGGTTATAATTTTTCGAGAATGTATCGATTTCATAAGTCGAGTCATCTCGGGTGAGAGAAGAATAATGCCTAATCTATTGTCTACCAGTGTTCGATCTCTATTACATCAAATTCAAGTTCATTACTCGATTGCTTTGAGTTAACAGTAACATAATTGTAGTTAAAATTTGTAACGTAATCCTGGCGATATATCTCCGAGATTTGATTTGGCTTTGTGTTTTGTCCGCCACTATGATTATGACGTGACTGGCACATCTGTCTGCCCGTAGCGTCGCACGCGCCTCGACCGCGCCCGCGCCTGCGCCCGCGTCTCTCGCTGTCCCGCCAAAACTGAGGTCAACGTACACTGCTATTTATCGTATTGAAAAATAGATTCTTTTTGTGGTAGCACCCGTTGTTTGTTTACTTTGTTTTTCAAACTGTGATCGCTAGAACATTTATAGATTTTGCTTTTAACTGTAGTTAGGTACGACCTCTACAACAATAACTGATGAAACTTACGACTCTTGTGTTTTTTGTTCGACAGAATTGGGAAATTCTGTGACATTGTATTGTTTTCTATCAAATTAATATTGCAACAAAATACCCAGTAAATTGATTACGATCGATTAGTTTTGCATAGTTTCTTAATCGTGCACAATCGACTTTATTTCCCGACTAGCACTCATCATACACTCACACGATACAAAAGAAGAATTACTCGATTAAATCGGGCTCATTTCGATTCCCAAGGTATTTTTACGTGCACGTAATGGTCAAGTTATCGACATGGACACATCTCGATATTATCGATAACATTCACACGTAGCACACGCTCTAGCCGTCTTGTCAATAGAGATGGGTTGGCGGGTGCTTTGTTGCATTATCGATTATCGACATCGATTTTCGACGGCGGTCCTGTCACTCAAAACTTTTCGGAGTTTTTGTGTAGCCGTCGATGTATCGATGTGTTGTAGGCAAAGTTTAAACGTGGCGTTTTTGTAACTATTTCTTTTGGTAATGTGCCGACTGCGTGCCATTGCCTAAAAGTGCAGTGACACTAGATTCTTGTTTTTCTTTCTTTTCATGTTCCATTTTTGAAGCTCGCTAGTTCGATGACCCAATAATTTTATATGATTTACTTAGAAATCCTAATTGCTATATATAAGACTAAATAAGAATATTAAGAAATGTCAGATTGAAACAATCTAATCTAAAAAGATTCTGATAAGAAAGTAATTCAATATAGGATTTAGAGAAGTCTGATACCAGCCTGAGAAAATATGTCCAATTTTGTAATATCGGTCAGTCTATTTACCATAGAAACATATTAACCTACATATTAATGATAATAAAAGCAGACGGTAAACTAATGGTACTACCAGAGAAATTGCCAATGTATTGCCAACATTTACAAAGTGTAAAAGGCAACTTGCTTACAGATTTTCGAGTTCTTCATAGTATTATTTATTATCGTGTCATAGTATTATCATGATATTGTCCATCATCGAAAGCTCTAGATTACGGTAAGGTTCTATACAATATTTACAATTATTTACAAGAAATATACAAAACTATATATAGAAAATTTACTCGAGGCGGCCGCTGCTGCCAAGGTTCCCAGAAGGCTGGCAGCGTTCTATTTTATAGCAGTGTGAAATTGTATGAAACATTAAAAAATACTTATAAAACAAAAATTCAGTCAGACATAAGTCAATTAAGAAAGGAAACCTGTCAATTTGTGGAGAATATCGAGGGATTACTGGCCATTATTGATTTGTCGGACCGTCAAATTAACACTTGCACCGCAACAGATGGTAACATATCGATAGTATTGGTGGTATTAAGTTGTGTAAAGATGACAGATATCGCCTTGTCCATAGAGATGATCTAGAGCACAGAACTAACCAATGACTCCAATGAAACAATGTTTGAGATGGTTTTTTAACACCCGCTCTTGTAAACTTGAGATCAGAGTTTTTTTAATTAATGCTGAGATGAAAAGTGATTATTATCATTTAGCAAAATTATCATCATCATCATCATATCAGCCGATAGACGTCCACTGCTGGACAAAGGCCTCCCCCAAGGATCTCCACGATGGCCGGTCTTGCGCTACCCGCATCCAGCGGTTTCCCGCGACCCTAACAAGATCGTCGGTCCACCTTGTGGTGGGCCTGCCCACGCTGCGTCTTCCGGTTCGTGGTCGCCACTCGAGAACCTTTCTGCCCCAGCGGCCGTCGGTTCTACGAGCGATGTGCCCCGCCCACTGCCACTTAAGTTTGGCAATTCTTCGGGCTATGTCGGTAACTTTGGTTCGCCTGCGGATCTCATCATTTCTGATCCGATCTCGCAGGGAAACTCCGAGCATAGCCCTCTCCATTGCTCTTTGGGTGACCAGCAAAATTATGTCATAGTCGAAATTAAACGTTGGATAACCAACAGCTTTTAAGTTTTAAAAATTATCAATGATTTTTTAATATCGCAGTCATTTGTCACCGACAACAATGTCATCGAACAAACTAAAATAGAAAAACATAATAAAACTCCATAAAAACTGACCATTGACCAACCTATTGGAAATTATTTTTAAAACAACGTTAATTGATCGACAAAGCGTAAAAACATTTGAAAATTATAAAAAGAATACGTCACGACCGAAATTACGCAACAGGCCCACTCACTGGCCACTCAGTTCAACGACCCCGCTATATTAAAAAGTTACGGACAATGGAAAAAAGTAGGTAAATTTGAAAACAGAATGTCAATAGCCGGCGGCCGGCCGAACCTGCCCCACGCGCCCTTGACTTGCGGAGATAAAAAGGGGGAGATGACCGACACCCCTCCCCACCACCCCTCAACGCTGCCCTCTGCCCAAGCTCGCGGTTTATTGCTTCTTTTATCGAGCCCCTAAACTTCGTGAACTTCAGACTTCAGTGCAACTGGTAGTGTTAAAGTTTATTTATGTTTTTTTTAATAAACCGGCAATATTCACTTCTATAATGCTTCCTTATTGTATTTTATTGCTTTTAGTTTTTATTTAATGTAAAGGTTGTAAATAAAAGTTTGGGGAAGTTCGAAGTAAATGGTACAACATTCATAAATTCCCTGTAATGGTTGGTCTATCAATATGTCGAATTCACGGAAATTATTTTTAATTTTAGCCGTTACCTTTGCCACAAATTCTGTAAAAAAAAAACAATATTTCACTATAACAATTAATTTTCGCGTAAACAAAAATTCGAAAAAAATAAACTATCAACAAAAATAAAACTAAACCACCCAAGGCTAAAAGCCACTTTCGCCAACATGATGTCACAGATTAAAAACACGATAGATATAATAACAGTATCAGCTGATCGTAAAGTGTCCCCTCGCGGGCGGTGACCTTGAGCTCGCGACCCCACTATTGAAATTAAAGGAGCACCAGAGGTTACTGGCACTTTGCACTTTTAAAAATCGAATTGCCAGTTGTGTAACTGCCCGTTATAAAATTTTAAATATAGTTTTTTGTTGTAGTAGGTTTGAATCATATGACTATCGCGTTTTGTTTATGTTATTTTTACGTTTAAGTAATGGGTATTTGGATTTTTTGGCGACATGACCAAAAAAAATCTAATTTGTCCGTCAGTTAGATTACCAAAAAATATGAAACACATGTTTTTTCTTTAGTTTCTAAAACAAAAAATAACGAAGATACAGTGCGTTAAAATTTCACGTGACGTCACATCATAGTACACTTTTTACAGAGAGATGACGTCACAACCACCCCCCCCGTGACCGCCACTCCTAAACTTTGATGCGACTTATCTTTGTATTTTTTTATTGATTTGATAAAATAAAAAAATCGTATCCAATATTTTTTGATAACCTAACTGACGGACTAAACAGAATGAATTATTTTTTACTCAGTCATCATCTCGAATATAGAGAGACGTAGTATTTTCGTTACATTGGTATAAAATCATGTATTTTGAGTATTATCGGTGGTGTTTTTATTCTAAATAATCAAGCGCAACAGTAAAATGAAATATGTGTAACGTGTCTTTTT
Source organism: Tethea ocularis (assembly GCA_963555595.1). Classification (NCBI taxonomy): domain Eukaryota; kingdom Metazoa; phylum Arthropoda; class Insecta; order Lepidoptera; family Drepanidae; genus Tethea; species Tethea ocularis. The sequence continues at coordinate 8,199,533 of OY741970.1, forward strand.
TCAAGTTGTCTTTAAAAGTTCGTGAATAGTTTTAGTAGCACGGCCACCATTTTACTAATACCTGATTGGTTCGAATGTCTATGACCATCTTCAAGGGAGAACGTTCGGTTGGAGCGCGAAATTCAAATTTTATCACGTTTTTTGCAAATTGCAGCTCAGTTATAGGTCGTAAGTTATCAACATGTTATTTGCGAGAAGAATGGTAGTATATTTACTAATTAATAACAAAAGAAATCATCAACATATTCCTCCAAGGTATATTAGTAACATTTTCATGAAATAGTCGCAAATAACATGTTAATAACTTACGACCTATAACTGAGCTGCAATTAGCCAAAAACTTGATAAAATTTGAATTTCGCGCTCCAACCGAAGGTATACCCTTAAGTGGAAAATGATGACATACCTTTACTACAAATTATTTACATCTTGACGCTGGCAAAAAATAAGTAGTCGAATCTGGTCCGATTCGCGCGCTCAAACAAACTAAAGCTTTATTTTATTGAAATAGGTTTGGTTGCCATATTTCCAACTAAGGCCTGATTGTTGATCAATGGTGAACAATTTTCGAAGATTTTGAACAAACGAACATTATGAACATATTTATTTAGATTACTAGCTTCCATCCCGCGGTTGGACCGTGTTCTCGGGATAAAAAGTAGCCTATATCCTTCTATGTCCTTGTCCATAGCATAAGGCTATTTGCGTGGTTTAGGCGTCATAAGGTAACTAACAAACAAACTAACTCACAATAATATTTATAATATAAGTAAGTAAGGATAAATTCAATAAAATAGTGAATGAATTTGTGTATGTTTATAGGTATAACTCAATAGTTTGTAGATAGGTTGTAATATCTTAAGACTAAAACGTAAGATACATTTTATACCTAGTACTTTAGATTTAGTAGTTTTACTACCAGTCTTCTAGGTAGAAACTAGTTTTTTTAGTTTAAAATAATAAAATACTTTCAGAATAATTTAAAACCAATTCAAATTAGAAATCAAAATAATTTACTAAACAACCATCACTTACATAATGTTACGTCATTTAAAAGATGGATTAGTGAAAAAAAATTGTAATGTTTTGTATTTTGGATTATTATGACAGCCTATTATGGATCGATATTTCTTTTGAAATCTTTAAATTTCAATTCACTGACACTCTCACAGGCTAACAAGCTGAGGTCACGAAAACAGCGTTTCGATAAAGAGAGACCTAGAATGTAACTGCCACTGCCACTTAAATACATTCATTTTGACAACTACTAGTTGTCAAAATGAATTGAAATTAAAGCTGTGTGTAATTATTTTAATAATAAATACCTATTCGAAAATTCAAACATCACAAAAGGAGAAATAACTATAATAATATTATAATGTAATAGACTTAACTGCAATAAAAAGGTATTAAAACCTTCTTCATTCTTTTAGCAACACGTAAAAAGAAAAATTACTCAAATAAATTCATAAAAAAATATATTAATATTGGTTTAAAATTGTTAAATATAGTGTGCAGGTAATTAGTTAAATCAGCATTTTAATAAAGAGTGATTCATTCTAATTCGAATTGTGTTAAATTTTAATAAATTGTTTGCAGTTTTGTTCATGATTTTTTATGTCATCGTGATCCATGGTAAGTATTACCGCTTGTCTCCTGGCCCGACTTCTGATACAATCGGGGGCCAATGTCCACTGCGTTCCATTGATTCAACTTTCTTCGAGAAATCACGTCGAACGCCGGAAGACGATTCGTTGCGGAACACGCAGACCATAACGCGGTCTTTAAATATACTCACCATTCTTTCTACTGTAAAGCGAACCGTAAAATATACCATTAAAATTGAAATTCCATTGCATAAAAATTTGATTACAAATAAATTAACACCATTCGAATTGTAGCTCTAAGTTCTATTGAATAAGAGATAGTTTTGGTTTAGTATTAGTGTAAAGATAAGCGTGTGTTGGACCATTTCTAATGTCGGTTCGTTTTTTCACGCGCGACTGGTGTAGGCTGAAGGAATCGCATAGTCATTGTATTGCTGACAGATGACGCGTTCCGGACCGGTTGGTGTGGCATTCAGTTACAGATTAAACAGGCATATATTGATGGCCTGCGAGACATACAGGCGTTGTGTGATCGTTTGAATCATTAATGATGTAAGAAATGTATGTTGAGGCTGTCACCGTATATAAGAAATAATGATTTTAAATAAAGGTTTCCTCTGCATTCTCTGTTGTAAGAGAATATATGATAAATTAAAGACTTAAATATTTGAATTTTTTATTAGTAACGTAAGAAAAAAATTGCGAATAATGTCCCATTTTAAAATTAAAAGTGAATTTTACTCTTATATATATAACTTGAAAATATTAACATACATTTTAAGCTTTTTCTTTATATGAAAATTGTTTGTATGTAATGTTTAACATCAATGCCTATTCCACCTATTCATTCTATAATACATAAAGAAAAACATCTAAGTATCTACGTAATCAGTAAAGTTTAATTTAGCTTAGAAAGCTTTTATAACAAAGCATTTTCAATGAATACTATTTTTTAATTTTCTGCACGATGCCAAAAGCTGTTATTTGTTGTAGTATTCGAATTCGCTACCATCGCTATAATTTTTTTTTAATGGACTAGAACAACTATTTAAGTTGTTCGATTTTTTTTTAAAGTAGAGCACGGCTGAGCACATATTTCAGTACCAGTTGTGTCAGTTACGTGGATTTTAGCAAGATCTTCTGTGAGTTACATTATATTAAAAAATACTACTCAATAAAAAAACTAAGGGTTGATTATAAACATAAATAAGACTAATAGAGAAATAATACGAAATAATCCGTAGTCAACAAATAAAGTTTCGTAGCACATACACGCGTTGAATTCTTCTCCATGTGTGTAGACACTGCTACGCATACGTGTAGCTTGTAGCGACGTATGCGCATCTACGAAGTGCTACGAGTTTTAATTGCTACGGGGATTTATGAAGTTTAGTATATTATATTTGTAGATGTAGGTGTAGTTGTAGGTTACTGTTTGTTCTATAAGAATGTGGAGGTATATGCAATAATATTGGGCTTTTATTACCCGTAAAATATTTCCTTTGATTCTCCACTCTCAGTTTCTGAGTGAGCTTTCACAATTAAAAAAGAAAAATCTACAGCCCCAATAATACCAACTAACATGCAGAAAAACCTTTTTATTTCCCCTCGGTCCCCGGCGGGTTCATTACACATCAGCGTTCACCAATCAAGCTTTCATTAGTCGAGAACGAAACAATCAATATTCATATCCCATGCGAAATCTTAATAACGTACCGTGTGGAGGCAGAGCCGAGAAAAAATATAAAAAAAAACCTTGATAGATGATCCCGAGACTGCGCCGCATTCGGAACGAAATTAAAAAGAACAAGTCATATCACTTAGCGCACACAGAAGCGCGGTTTTTATTAAAAAATTCTACATATCTCGCGCGTCTTCACCGCTTTATCTTAACCCGGGGGTGGGGGCGAGCGAGACGAACGACAAAAAAATACAGCGCAAGAAAGGGACGGCCACGCGTAGAATACGAAAATTATAATTGCCAACTGTACGTAAATTAACACCGTGGATTCGGTTCGCGCTCTCCTTGTCGGTCGTGGTGTTGTGTGAGTGAGACGGGCTGTGTTTGTGTGTGCGGCGCGGATTGAATGATTTACATACATGGTGCGCTCACAAACACAATAATGGACAGAGGCGCGGAAAATCGAAGGAAGCGATGCGACGCGATCGGTTTTCCGATTTACTTTATGCGCTGGATGCATCTGTGCTCCGGCTACCGGCTGTCGGGTGCTGGGTACCGGGCCGTGCCTGCATAATGGATGGCTGTAGTCTGAGTACGAAAACAAACCGGCCCGCCGGATTATTGGACGGGAATATGAATATATTATATTTTTACAACATGCAGCTACTGTGAAGTGTGAAAAATTGGATTGAAATTAGAAAATCTCATCCGAGTCCAACTAGTACTGATAATTTAAGAGCCTCTATCATCAAGATTGTTAGTGTGATGAATAAAAAACTAAGAAATGCACATATTTTAGTTTTAGCTATTTCTTAAAGTTATATTGCAAAGTGAAGAGATTTTCATAAGAAGTTATTTACCAATATGGGATATATTGGTAATTAACTTCTTACTTTAACATGAACTGACCATATCATCTATAATATTATAATCCCTTACAGTAAGATGTGTTACTATTAGGTACAAGTAAAAATTATAAAATTCTAGTTAGGTAATCATGAGCGAGCTAATTCTAGAATATCATGTAGGAAAATACTTCTTTACTAATGGCAATTAAATACTTATTTAAACTACAAAAATCGCCCCAAAGTGGGGTGGTCGTTTGTTACCTTTACACGCCTAAACCACTGAATCGATCGCGATGAAATTTGGTACACAGATAACCTATGATATGGAGAAGAATATAGGCTATTTTAGGTAAAATCACAGCTAGTTATTATAAAACAGTCCGTATTATTAGGTAGATTATAAATAGATTAGCATCAATTAGGTATAGTTTACTTTCTTTAAATATGGTGTGTAAAAAAAATTACAAGAACAAATATTAAGCGATTTTTAATAAAATGTCTTCACCACACACACCTACATTCCCTAAATATAAAATACACATCTATGTTATAGATAGGTATATCTAAGTCGCAAGTACACGCACAAAACAATGGCGCGGTGACGGTTGACCTCGGCCGCGCCTCCCCATGTCTTGCCGCTTGCCGCCCGGTAGCGCCGCGTGCAATTAATATGCCGAGGCGGCCGCGACTACTGCGGTACAACCATTTTGATACTTGCAAATTTGTGGTATCGAGTAATGAGTGTGGTATATATTTTCTTCACACACGGTTATCTGATCCCAAACTAAGAGCTTGTAGTATGGAAACCAGATAACTGATATACTACATAAACTACTTTTGTATATATGTACATATTTATATAGATAACACCTGTTTAACAGAACACAAATGTTTGTCCTGGGTGGGAATCAAACCCACGATATGTGGTACGATAGGTGGTGTCTTAATCAACTGCGCCAACAGGCCTTTTAAGAGATGCTAGTTATGTTTCTGAATATTGAGAGATTGAAAAAATAGTCTTAGGTCTATGTTCACCGACTAGAAAACCATGAATTTTCGTTGGAAAAATTCATCATAAAACGATTATAATTTATTGGACCGTTTTGTTGTCTGTGAATATGGGGACCTTAGTATACTCTTTGCACTTATACTATCAAATTTATATTAATCTTGCTTTATAAGTTAGCAGAAAATATTTGTAACCTTATAAACAAATTCAGCAGATTGTAATCTGCTGGTTTTAAATACTATAATTATCCTGCTATTCCTTTAGTCTGAAAAACTTATGCCTTGTGTACGATTGGTAAATCTAATGTTCATACCTAATTAAATTTCAGTTCATACAAAATTAAAAAACATAATCATATAAAAACATTTAAAAATCTTCTTTCGAAAAGTTTGGGATATTTTCTGATTTCTGATGCACAAAAATAACGAAGTTAAAATAGAAAACATATTAATAAATAGACTAATAATAGTAGTAGACTAGACAAACAAAAATAGTTGAAAATTAAAAAATAAAATAAAATATCTAATTACAACGATCAAACTATACCGGTTGACACATAACCCGTCCAAGTTTTCTTTTGCGAAAGAAGAGAGAGAATTTTTGATCAATAATTGTCACTGGGCGGCCCCCCTTCATCCCGACAAGGGTGGGGAAAGGTCCCGCGGGGGGAGAGGAAGGATGGGAGGGGGGTAATTACGAGTGCGTTTTGTTACTGAGATGATAGGCGCGAAAAATGGCTCGCGCGTGCTTTACGTGTCTCCTGTAGTTTTGAATATTCAAAGTCGGCCTTTCGCCCTGATGAAATATTGAATTGACTGGGTAATTTATTCCCCCGGGAATTACCAAACGGTCCACGCTCCGTTCGGATATTGAAATTAGGATACGCTTTACTTAAGAAGCGTTTGTGTGGCCTATATCTGAAGCGCACACTTCGTCTGCTTTTAATTTGCTTAGCTTGGTAGGTATTACTTTTCTTTTTTATTAGATCTATAGAAAACAATCTGAATTTCGATATTATAGAGAGTTATTTGAAATTGTATGATTTACTGATACAATTATACTAACTTTACATATATAAAACAAAAATATATGGTGCGTTTGAACTATAAAATTAAATGCCTTAGCAGGGCCTATAAATGAGTTTCATATTCGTACATTCAAAGTAAATGTGGATTATCTGCTCTTAATCCTTGCCACCATGTCTATATTCTTAGCTCAGTTATTAAATCTATAAATAATATATCTCTTTAGAAACAACACAGTTAAAATATTCACATTCAGTTAGAAGTTTGTATACTAATAGTATAAAGAGGAAAGATTTGATTGTTTGTTTGCATTAAATAGGCTCCGAAACTACAGAACCGATTTGAAAAATTCTTTCACTAATAGGAAGCTACATTATTCTCGAAGGTTAAAGGATACTTTTTATCCCGGGAATGCGAGTAAAACCGCGCGGAACAGCTAGTCTAAAATAAAAATAGTACCTCACTATAAAAACTAAGAAAGGGATTTTCAAAATTCAACGGAAAGGGCAAAACTGATGTGGGTGCTGTGGCAGTGGGCGGGGCACATAAAAAAGTAACCTATATTACTTCCGGTCGATAATCTCTCTCTATGCCAAAATCACATTGATATTTTGCCCCATTGCAGCGTTAAGCAAAGACAAATCAACAAACTCTCACATTTATAATAATAGTAGGGATTTTGTATTAGTTTATGATATTATCCTTAATTGAAAGGTACTCTTACGATGTTTGTAAGTTGACAGGCCAGTTGGCGTGGTTTGTTAAGACACTATCACGATTCGATTCCCATCCAGGACAAACTTTGTATGTTGCAATGTATCTGTTTACATTGAGTCTGGGCATATTTATCTATATAAGTAAGTGATTACAGTATATTAGTTTCTGGTTTCCTTAGTACAAGCTATGCTTAGTTTGGGATCAGATAACCGTGGTGTAAATAATGTCCCAGGTTATTTATTTACTTTAAATTTGAATACAGTATTATTTAAGAATGCGCGCCTTTTCAATAGCCACTTACTTGCTTATGTAACAATTGTTTCTCCATACAACAGTTAATTAACAATTGAGAAATTAAGCAAGGAGACTCCATTGGAAGAATGTATGGAGTGTGTATAAACAAGCTATTGCACTTAGTGAGCGGGCAAATATGCAAATTCATGCTTTGCTTGCTTGGCACGAGTGTGCGTTGTATGCTGTGATAGAGTTAGCAAATGAGTGGAGTCGTTGTTGGTTTTATAAAAATATAGAAAATCGTGACATAGTAAAAATATAAGTTAGTACCTAAATACGGCTTTAAGTATCAGATAATAACTCTAAATACATTTATTGCTTTACTGTTTGGCGCAATATTGCCTGAAGTGCGTCCCATAACTATATGTAATAAAATAAAACTCATTTTGGAACTATCTAAGTGTAAGTTTAAGTGTTGTTTTCTAGTTTCATGAAAATTTACAATTAACAATTTACCATTAAATTAACGTCACGGAGTTGAATGGTAATATTATTATTTCGGAATAAAAAAATTTTTTGTCAATATTATGATAACAATAATTAAAGTTTGCAAGAGAATTATTATAATGAGAAAGAAAGAAAGCTCCTATTTTATATTTATACTAGCTGTTCCTCGCGGTTTCACTCGCGTTCCCGGGATAAAAAGTAGCCTATAACCTTCGGGGATAAGTTTCCTATTAGTGAAAGAATTTATCAAATCGGTTCAGTAGTTTCGGAGCCTATTCAATGTAAACAAACAAACATACAAATAAATCTTTCCTATTTATAATATTAGTATTTATATGTATAAAAATAGAAAATCTTAGCCCGATGTGAGTCAATATATCTTAATAAGACATTACTATAAATTAATTATAAAAATAAGATCAGCTCCACAGTTTTTCCTGTACTACAGGGACAGCGAAGTAAGATGAGGGTGGTTAATGAATAAAAAAAATCCCGTTTTTTTTCCACAGCTCAGTGATTAGTTACCCTTATAATGAGTAGTGTGTGTGTGCTTACATGTGTGCGTGTGTGCGGAGGGTTGCTTAAGTTTTTTATATGACAGTTGATAAGGGATGCAGATTAGGGTGTTTTATTGATCGTGTATTTTTCGGGAATCGTTGTGTTGACAGTTTTAAATGGCAATGATATTGTTGTGATTATGTCGTATTATTATATTTAGGACTTACTTAAAATTTTCTTCTAAATAAAAAGAGCTAGAGTATTCCTTACTAAAATTATAAATGCGAAAGTATGTTGGTTGGTCCTTCTTAAACGCTAAGGAATAACGGATCGACATGGTTTTTGGCACAGAGATAGGTAATGGTCGAAGAGTAACATAGTATATATAGGCTTTTAATCGTGGAAACTTTAAAATTAACATGTAAAAATACTTTGTTCCTTTAATTATTAGAAAATCTTATCTGATTAAACATATTTTTTTAAGAAATAAGGCATTTAAGTGAAAGGCCAAATAATAACAAAACAATAAATTTCTAATCCTTCCAGTTATCAAAAGCTCAAGTTTATCGTAGGGTTGGTGGTTTATTACACTGGTCAACACCATTTTTTTTCCTTATTTTTTTTACTATAAATGTATTTTAGTGTCCGGCAAAACACAAAAATCTAAACAAAATTGGTGAATGAAGGTCAAAAAAAGATTCCGATGAATTGAGAACCTCCTCCTTTTTGAAGTCGTTTAAAAACAAAAGCTGTAACAGGAAAACTGCATGATGCCATATTTAAGAAATAGGCGCCAAACTGAGCTGTAAAAAAAAAACAAAGGACAAAATCTTTATTTTTTTGTTGCCCAGTATTATTTAATTATTACTAAGTCTAGATGTATTTCTAAAAGTTTACATATTATGCCAGGTTTTCCTAGTACACACGGCCACAGATCAAGCTACCCACTGCGGCACCTTATACGGTTGTAATAGGCGCTATTTTGCAAAAAAAATGTGTAGCTTGATCTGTGGCCGTGTGACAAGCACTGCTACTTTGGGATTCGATAGCCACGGTCGAAGTCAAAGTCATAATGTAAGTAAAGATAACCTTCTAGCTTATTATTTTAAATTACTCCCTTAAATAAAAGTGCTTATTTTCCCCACACCGTGTAACGTTACCGCAAACGACGTGTCGAGGTGAACCCCGAACAAAATCAGCTAAGTATCACACACACATAATACCACCTTACTGTACTGTCTCAAGAAATAGGGACTTTCTTACTTTTCTTTCCTCATTCGTAACATGCGTCCACTTTAACTTGACTCATCTCATATCTTTTACTACCCCTAATTTGTTCACAACAAGTTTGATGACAGAGAAGAGGGGCAGGTCAAACGATTCTGGCCGGATCCCAAGTGGGGATGTAAGAGTGACTCAAGTTAAATTAAGAATGTGAGTTTTTTCTTCACTGTTTGTTGACGGAGACTTTTTTGACATTGTAGACTTTGTGAACGCCCTTACGAGTTTTCCTCTTTTAATTCTTGAGGCGTTCGTGTGTTTATACCTTTAGTACGCTCTCGCACGTATGTATAGGACTTTACGTTTTTTCTTTACGATGTATTAAGGGATTTTTGGGCTCGAGAGGTGTATTTTTTGGATTACCATCTTTGATGTCGACGGTAGAGACATGATATACGTTTTGTTTGTTGTAAAGGTATATTGTGTGTAGGGTAGAATATAAAGAATTATGGATTCAGTAATATAAGATAATACACCGCCTTAAGCAATAGCTTAGTTTCGCACAAGTATATATATTAGTAATATTTTTATTCCAAAATTCTTTCTTGTCAATGGTCAATAAGGGAATATTTTTAATAGTTATGATAAACTATCAGGGCTTAATTACTAATTAATAAAAATAACTTTTACTCTGAAAAAGAGAATAAAAAATAGAATTGGTCTCACTCACCCACACAAAAGTATTGAAATAACTCTGTATAAGAAATCTCTTTGTCGATGGTATATGAATGGCACCTTCTAGATTGACAGTTAACCACCTGCTCGCAAATCGTTATAAATATTTTTTCTAGTGTCATTAACCTGTTTACGGTTACCTCTGGGAAAACATAGATAGACGTTGACCAAAGCAAAAAGCGAGCAATTAATTAAAAAAAGTCTCGCTGAAAGTATCAAGCGATTGTCATTTACAAGCAACATGATATCCGAAATAAGACTTTATATTTGAAGTGATAAAAGTTATATACGAGCGCGTTGCAATTGTTACGATAGAGACAGATAGAGCGTGTCGCATGAAAAACGGCACAATTCAAAAAGTGAACAAAAATTTTGTATACGGCGTGATGAAACCAGCACACATAGGTAGGTAGGTAGACGACGTATCTAGTATTTTCTAGACATTATCTAGGTACGGTAAAAATCAATTGTTAAATTTGTGAAAGCTACTTTTCGATAGATCATGTAACTGTTTTCCTTTATATGTTCTATTGTTAGCGAAATGTGTTACGTTGCACATTTGTAATGATAAGAGTATGAATATTCTATGATAGGTATAATTGAAATGAAATCGTGCATGAAATATTTATGACAGAGAAATTGCTGTGTAATTGTTAATAGTTTCAAAGTTGCTTTTAGAATGAACATACTGGAAGTTATTTAGTATTTTAAGTATGTAATTTTTTTCTTGATTTCACTTGATGACGTTTTAAGAAATACAAGAAATCTAGTATTTGTTGTAAGACAGTCACATAATAGTAGTTTATGATACTGTTGCATAATAGGGGTTATTAAACACGAGTGTGAGTTTAAGTACCGAGCCGTAGGCGAGGTTCTTAATAGTATCACACGAGTTTTTAATACCTAATTATGTACAGTATCATACAGTACTTTATCTAAACTCATTTAATAATGTAATTTAAAGGTTAAAAATCAATAATATTTTGTCATAGGTTTTCATGACTCACGGGTATCGATTATTCGTCATTTCCATTGCCGCCTCCACAATTTCAGATCCAAGTTTATTTCACCTTAGTATCACTGCTATTTTACTATCATTTTTGGCCAAAATAAAATATGTATGCAAAAAAATCAATTAAATAAACAAACATTAATCATCATGGCGCCCAAATCCGTGTTGGGAAAAACTCCTACCGCATACGCGACCACAGAGTAAATTTGCATCTAAAATTGAATTGATACCGATTGATTCCTAATTGTTTACAAAGAGAATATAATACTACGTTTAATTGTTTAGTCATGTCTGGCCACTTATAATGTATTTTTCTTTATTATTTCGTTTGACAAGTCGACTGACAGTAATTGAAGTATTAAAACCCAAAAAACATAAGTGGCCAGAGTGTCCAAATACTTGTACTTTAATGAAAAAAAGTTATTTTATAGCATTATCTTGGGAAGAAAACTGTGCTATAATATAATTTTTTAATTTCATTATACACGGGTGCGCCTAAAGTGGCTCATTAAAGTACTGATTTTGATTTCATAATAAGAACATTACGATATGAGAGTAGATAAAATAATAAAAAATGGCAATAGCCTAGATGACAGTGTCAAAAATAAATGACCAAACACTAACCAATGCATAAAACATCTGAAAACACGCGGAAACATCAAATATGTTGTACATTTAATGCTTTCTATGATTTTTTATTACCAGTAGAACCACTAAGAGTAGATCATTTGATGCTGTGAAACGATGACGTCATAGCTTAGTATTTCATACAATATTCCATGTAACCGATCGTTTTGACATTTATTAAAGAGTAGCTGATTTGATAAGTCAGTCATCTACCCTATTGCAACTTATCTATTGAGAAACTTATCTATTGAGAACTTATCAAATCGGTTGAGCTTATATGGTACTCGCAGTACTAAATGTAATAATTGATTATAATAAACTTATATAAATGTATAAGTGATATTTTGTAGTAGGTACTTGCCTGGCTACTAGCCTCAAGTGCAAAATCTATCACCAAGTACCAATTGGTGTGTTCTAGTAGCTTCATTTGCGAGTACTTACCTTGTAGGTTCTACCTTCGGTCGCATAAAGCGTCATGTCAAAAATCCTAATTCAATTTCCAACACGTTTCCATAATATTCTCTTCGGTACTTAATGTAGGAATTGAATATAAATCTGTCTAGATTTTATTTGCCCACCCCATTAAATCAACATAAATCCCCATAAAATGTACAGTCAAATGAAAAAAGACGTAAACTTCCATGTGCTCGCGTTCGTGCCGGCTGCATTGTGGAAATGTAAAAATTTGTACAAATACCACCCTCTACGGAAACATGCTTTATGCAGCTTTTTCTTGATACCACTACCATGAGCAGACGTAAAAAATACTAGTCCCAAACAAAGTAATACGTGAATGACGATGTAAAATTGAGAGATATTTGCCAATATTTCTTTTTAAATTTATATCTTATTTTAAATTAACATAAACTATACAAAATACAAACTGTCAAGAGAGCTGGTGGTGCGGCTGACTGTGCCGAACGCCTCAAGCGGCACAAGTATAGTAACCTAGATGGATGTTACATATTTGAGCCGTTTGGGGTAGAGACGCTGGGCCCGTGGGGGCCAGGAGCCCATCGCATCTATCGCGAAATTTCAAAGCGCCTGATCGACATCACGTGACCAGAGGGCTGGCGAATACCTTGGACAAAGGATAAGCATTGCCATACAGCGGGGCAATGCCGCCAGCGTTCTGGGCACACTACCGGCTGGCAGTGATTTAGATCAGCTGTATCTACTGTAAATAGCGTTTCTTTCTTATTTTAGTCTAGTTTTTATTTTATTTCATATTACTATTTAGTTTCGATGTAAATAATTATATTATCTGCAATAAAAAATAAACAAACAACTATTAGGATAAACCAATAAATGAGTTATATCAAGCATTTGAGGTTTGATATAATATTTTTTCATTATTTGTAGTCTACTTGAGGGTTAAAAATAGAGTAAAAGACTAAAGATCTCCTATTATACCTACCTAAGAAAGTTACATAGTGTAGGGGCCACATTTAGAACATCGAAATGCATCGTAAAAGTTTCGTAGCGCTAGATTTAGGAAATTTCTCGGTTATCTGGTGTCTTCAAAAGAATTTCGTAGCTAGTTCTGTTCATTTAATGATTGCAAAACAAAAAAGTCACTGAAAATTTTCAGCTTGCGGAATTTTACGTATTTTTGCACTTGGTTACTTAACTATACTAAATAAATTAGTCAGTTGTGGTATTTTTTTTCGATAAGAACATTGCGTATTTTTTCACGGCTCCACTATCGCCGAATTGATTTTTCGATTTTGGCAATTACCTACTTTGAAATAGTTACTCAGACTGTACACTTTTTATAATTATATCAATCATAAAATTATGTAATATCTTATCGAAAAAATAAAGCGAAAATGGATGCTCCTTATCAGTCTAGAAAGTTAGAAACATCTGTGTTTTATCATGAATATAAGGCTAATGTTTGAACTTTCTCCATTTGCAGATTTAGCACTAGGCACTAGATGTGAATAATTTCGAAAGAAGTTTATTATAATTCACATTTTAATAGTGTTCATAGATCTAAATTATTAGACTCATAATGCTGCAGTCATTAGACATCTGTTAGGTATATCATATTCTGTAACATATTAATTAGTATCCTAATTAATTTGTGTTCACTTTGTTCGCACTGTAATTAATTCAAGTTTGAAAACATTAAAAAAACAATTGAATTAAATGGTAGATAAATAAATAAACAAGATATTATGTAGCGTTTATCCTTTGATATAAATAAAAAAATGAATTTATTTTAATTTAAAACTTGTGTTCTTACTGCTAATTAATAAACATGTATTGTATTTGGAAAAAAAATGAAAAGTATATACTTTTACTTACGAAAATAGTTATATAACTATTTTCGTTTGAATCAGAAATTACTGATTCTCAATAATCCTGTCCATATTGGTTAGTACAAAAAAAAACGTGGCAAAGCTCGTGGGTTAAAATTACACTATGCTTGAGCTGTCAATGAAGAAAAATATTGTGAGTACTCCATGACTTGTAGTACACAGCCTGACAGCTACCACCCTCAAGCTGAAAGCCTTTCGCCAAGAACCGGTAGGTTTTTTGTGATTTAGCAGCTTTTAGGAGCCAGCTTCCTTTCAGAATTTACGTACTGTCACGAGCATAAATTCATGAAATCAGATATTATTGCTGATCTGTCCATGCTAATATATTGATGCTCGTGACTGTACTTACCACCTGGCCTTAGATAGAAAATGCATTTTAAAAGAAAGTTTCTCATCTCATAATGTATCACGTTGTTTAAGTACCAGTATAAGGTTTGGTTTTTACTATGTATAGCTGCTGACTGGACACATAGACTGTAACAAATCGGACGTTAATCCGTTGTTTTGCTTTTTAAGTCACATTGACAGATATTGTCAAGCTTTGTACTGTAAAAAATGGGAAATTTATTGTTTTTGGAATACCTATTTAAAAATATGGCTTTGTAGTATATTTTCCATTTGTATTTACTTATTTTATTTAGCTCTTCAATATAGATAAACTGTTTATAAATTAATATAAATTATTAGTGTAACATTTTAGGTACTAAAAAAAGTCTCCTGTATGGTATTTCAATCTACTAACTAGACGAATCCTCTTAAAAATAACAAAACACAATCGACTCTTCCAAACCGCGGCCTAACTAGAAGAAAAGCAAATAAGCTAGATAATCCTAATACATGTAAAATATTGTATCAACACTTTCAAAGCCACAATCTTGGCAGGTGTGTGGAGCGAAGCGTGATTCCTACAATCAAATCGGAGGAACAGGAAATTTGCGGTCGAAACAGGAATAGGCCTCTGGCAGGTTTGCTTTGTCTATTTGTGTACTTTATTAAGCTCATGTGCATTTGTAGGCCTTTTTTTTATTGGCATATTTAAGTGACATATTGTATTTAATAAGCGGCCAAAATCTGTGGTACGAAACGTAAAGTCTTGCGCTTATATGCACAATCTATACTAATAATAAAGCTGAAGAGTTTGTTTGTTTGTTAGAACGCGATAATCTCCGGAGTTACTGGTCCGATTCGAAAAAATATTTCATTAATAAGGAAGCTACATTATCCCCGAAGCTCATAGGCTACTTTTTAACCCAGGAACACGAGGGAGACCGCGGGAAACTGCTAGTGTTGTTTTAAAAATACTGTGTTGACTATACGAAAGGAGCAAAAATCTCTAGAAAATTCTTATCCTAAAGATTATGATCACTCTTTATTAAAATGATTATTTGGGTTAAACGGCTGATTCAAGTCTTCCTATAGATTGTGTCACTGTCTACCATAATAATAGTAATAAATAATTTAATAGTACATTATAAGACTGTGAATGTTAGACAAATAGAAGAGAGAGATGAAAGATATAATTTTAGATACTAAACAATTGTATTGCTGCGTGTAAGTAAAGTTGCCAGCGCTCATCGGGGAGGGTGGTAGGGTCGGTCACTTATATATCCCGGGTATTGCAAGCGTCTGTAGGCTACAGTAACCGCTTTCCACCTAGCAGACGTCAGCAAGCAAAAGATTAGCTTTCGCATTTATTGATAGTACCTAGAATTAAATTGTTCTATGAGAAACTACTGATTATTTTACATTAAATTGATATTACAATAGGTACAAATATTTTGTATATTGAATTGACCACACCTTGTTTGTATTGAAACATCATTTTCTATCAAATACAGGCATCTGCTAAGTAAAATTCAAATAATAGTAAGCTGTAACGCGGTGATAGGGCTGTACAATCACATCGATAACAGAAATATCGATATACCTATAATGTTATTTTAGAGTTAAGAGCTACACATAAATTGTTATTTATTTTAATGATTCGTTTAAATCGTTTACATATATTTTAGATGCATTGATTAAAAATATAAGAGTATAATATTGTTATTAAAACGGTGATCTTAATCGCATTATTTATATAATTATGTTTTTGCATTGTAGCTATTTTAAATGAATATACTTGCAATTTTTTTTTATAGTTATATAAAAAATATTTTTCAGAAATAAAACCTTTGAAATTATATTTTACATTATTTTATTACTATAATACACTTTTTTGCGCTATGGATTAACTTATATATGTCATCTGAAATATTCCCAGATTTTTTTAGGCTAACAATATTTTGAAGATTGTGCTACCAATACGTGTGGTTTGCACTATGTAGTTAGTTATATATGTAGTTGAGTGCCTTTTTTATTGGAATATGATAAAATAAATAAAAAAACTGCTTTTTTTGTAGGCATGTAGGTACTTATATTGTAAATGACTAAGTAGTATGTTGTACTATATTTTTATTTAATTTAGGTATTGAATTAGTAATTACTTGATATGTTATATCTATCGATGTTATGTATCGATAATTGCGCTCCCCTATCGGTCTCACATCAACGCTTTGCTACGTGTGAAACTCCACCACGTTTACAAGCAATCAGTAAGTATATTGTAACCGCAAATAATGCCGACAGGGACATGAGCATCCGTTTTTTAACTCGATTTATTGGAAATTGATCGAATCAGCTCCAATAACGAGACTAGTTCACATGATGGGTTCTTTTATCACTTTACTTCACTTTGTATAGATTATGATAGGTAAATTGTAAAAATAAACATATTTATCTCTGACTACTGTCACCCGCAACAAGCTACAACGTAAATTGTGTAATAAATGCCCAATTAATTTCTCAATAACTGAATTAATTTAATTTGATTGATGATACTTAGAGCATTTTTTTTTATTTTGTTTTTTTATAATCTCAATTTCAATAGTCTAATCTAACGACATCCTCCTATTTTGGCTTCACCTGAGTCGTTTAAAAGAGTGCCTTCCCCACAAGTATACAAAGATACAAAGAATACATACAAATATACATAAACCCGTGCGTGCGGCAGTTCGGTTGCGTCGAAGACTTAACTAAAAGATGCCTATCGTATGCCTTAGTTATTAATTACTCCCGAATAAAGCAAGTGGAAGGGTTTGTGAGCATATTAACTAGTATAATTTATTGCTAAAGCGCCGACGATACATGCTGATACGTATTTTGGTAATGCGCAGTCTGGTTTTTACGATGTACAGCACGCGAACATCGGTTTTTAGGTTTCGTTTAGCGGCTCACATTGTTTCGCGTTCTTTGTTATCTTTAATTGTTTTTTTTTTAATTGAAACGACGGAAGGTACAATGTTTTCTGTTTGGGTAGTACTATCTAGTTTTTTTACTATGTGTGGGCTTGTATTTAACCACAATCTCACCATGGTCTACCTCCAGCAAAAAATAGCATCCAACTAACGAGTAAATGAAGTATTTGAACAATAATTTTCTTTTATTTTTTTCATTTTAAATACTATATTTCCGTAGCGTTAGATTTCATGGTTATTAGAATTTAATCCTCTAGAAAATAACACGCTAATTTGCCTGAAAGGTTAACAGAGTATATTATAGGTAATATTAATTTTTCATTTTCTCAACATCTTACTACGACGCGTCAATAGAAGTTGGACTAAAAATGAATATGTCTAAAACCAAGATAATGAGCACCAACATCAGCACCAACCACATAACTGTACAAGGACATACTATAGAGAGCGTCAGCGAGTACATAATACTTAGGTCAGTCCCTGAACCTAACTAAATTCGGACTAGACGAAGAGGCACAGCGCCGCATACAACTAGGACGGGGCGCATTCGGTAAGCTGTCCGATGTGTTCAAGGGCGACCACATACCTATAAACCTCAAACGCCGAGCATTCGAACAATGTGTCCTCCCCGTAATGATCTATGGATTCGAGACCTGGACGCTCACAAAACAAATAATCCACAAACTTCAAATAACTCAGAGAGCCATGGAGCGTGCTATGTTAGGTATTTCACTACGAGATCGTGTCAGAAACACAGAAATCCGTAGAAGAACCAAACTGCCTGACGTAGCCAAAATAATCGCTCGAAGAAAGTGGAAGTGGGCGGGCCACATTTGCCGCAGAGATGTCTCTAGGTGGGGCAAGAAAGTGCTAGAGTGGAGACCTAGAACGGGACAGAGACATGTTGGGAGACAACCCGCAAGATGGACCGACGACCTGGTCAAGGTGGTGGGAAGGCTCAAGATCGTGTAGAATGGAGGGCATTAGAAGAGGCCTACACTCAGCATTGGGTGGGAATAGGCTGAAGACAGAAGACAACATCTTACTTCCTGTCAAAGTGGCGTTTTTGTAAACAATTGTAGTGAAATTTGGCATAAAGGTAGCTTATGGCTTGGAGAATACAGGCTATTTTAAATGCTGGGTATGTGAATTAAACCAGGAGCAAAAAAAAACAAATTTAATTAAACTAATTCTTGTTTTTTATATTCAGTTTTGGGATGCCATTTAGCAAGTTAACGGGCTATAAAAACCATATTGAAATAATTTTAAATTAGCCAGGAAAATTACGTCCATAGCTTAGATGTATCGAAATCAGTCCATGTAAGTATTTACACGAAATCGGACGTCACTTTCCCGACCGCCTTAAGTAACACTGAACTACTTTACTAAATCTCATTTTTGAGAGTCAGTTAAATACGAGTGCTTTGACTATTTAAAAAAAAGAAACTGTAACCTTGTATAACGTTATCAATATAGTATTGTACGAAGTACAGTAACAACGAAATTGAGTCAAAATCGTGATAACCAAGTATTTAATAGCAATAAAAGAAATCTCTATTGCTAAGTAATAAATTGCCTAACTAAAAGGTTACATTGTAAACTGTGTACGTGACGAAAGGTTTTGCATTCAAAACTCATCCAAACTGTGAAAATTGACATTTGACTGGAAAATAGTTTTGTCGTATTACAACCGTATTACGCATAGATTAACGTAATTTCAACTCTATTTGAAGGTACGTAAAGGTTTTGTATAGGTTTTCAGATAAGTTTGTTGAAAAATCGGATAAGATAAGCGTGAGACGTGAGGGATAAATACAGTTTTGGTTTTAAATGATAGAAGGTAAGGTTTCATTTTAATTGGTTTAGTCATTATGGACGTGCCTAGACAAAACTGTCATTATGGTAAGCTAGGACTAGTTGGATTTCATAACTAGTACCTGTTGTACGAAAACTAATTTGACACAGAACAATTAACAATTAGTTTTTTGATTTATTATATTTTTGTTGGTGTTAGATTTGGGTAATTAATTGCTACTAATCCTAAAAATATTATAAATGCAAAAGTTTGTGAGAATGGATGTATGGGTGTTTGTTACTCTTTCACGTAAAAACTACTCAACGGATTTGGTTAAAACTTGGCACATAACTAGATAATATACAGGTTACTTTTTATCCCGGAAAAATATAAGATCCCTCGGGAACGCAGGTGAAACCGGGGGGCGAAAGCTAGTTTATAATAAACTAAGAAATGCAAATGTGAAAAAATTTCATTTTTATTTTAAGAATTATATTGTAGTTTTCGTTCAGGATTTTTTTAAAATCATCGTTTGAAAATCTCTTTGTAGGTACATAATATCAAAATATATAAAAGGAAAGCGTGACTGGTGGTTAATAGATCATTAACCACTCGATTCTTAGCGGATATGACCTGAAAATTCTACCTGAGGGTAAAATAGATGACTGTGGAAGAAAGCGCGGGTTGAAAAGCTAGATAATATTACAAAATGTTATAATAAACTCTCTCTATTTGTGACCTTTTTTACAAATGAACCGAATAACTAATCGCAATAAAATTTGGTACGCAGGTAGAGAGAGCAATATGGCTCTTTTTTTATCCTACAAATACAGATGAAACCACGGTATACAGCTAGTTGGTATATAGCTCAATGTTGCTAACTGTATGCAGATGAAGGAAAAAAGTGGTGGTCCGATCGTAAAATTCACTTAAAGGCATCGAACGCTTTCTGAATAATTTAACCAATAACAATCCGTCAGCTAATTTTAGCGACGGATGGAAAAAATAGTCAAGCAGATAAGTGCTTCAAATTCCATGGTTCCGTTTCTTATACAAGTAACTTATGGAAAATTTTACTTATCTAAATATGTAAAAGGAAAGGGTGACTGACTGAATGTGTAGACTCAGTGAAAGTGTAGCTCGTGTTTCATGGAAAATATAGTACCGCAAATTAGAGTTCCTACATAGTTATTTTATACTTTTTAGTAGTTTTGAAGGTGGTTCTATTTTTTGTAAAAAATAATTTATTATAAATTATATTTTGTCATAAACCTTCCTTTCCTTCATATTCATATCCTTCCTTTTTATATCTTCTGCTCACCAAAGAAATTATCTGTAAATGACCGTTTTCTCAAGCAACCCCGGGAACCCTAAAACCATCTAACGTTTCCAGCGCCTTCACCGACGCCCGGTAAAGCAATTTGCGTGGTAAAGTGACGGAGCTGCGTGTGGTAACCAATAGGAAAGTATTCACGGAATATACCTACTGTCTACCATTCTATAGCATTATATATATCATATAGCAATGGTCATCCGTCGGTAACAAACAAGATACTTGACGATATTAGCATTTTTTATAAGTTACAGAATTAGCAGAATAATTTACCGAAAAAGAAAAAGAAAGGTAAAAAATGATATGTTTTTTGAGTGAATAATATTTTTATTTTTTTATTTCAAGTTACAATAACAAATTAAAAAATCATACATTAACTAAGTCTAAAAACAGGCTATGATTTGAAGCGGCAGTTATATAATGTAGTTTTGGAGAGTTAAAATTTACAAAATGCATATTTATATTATTAACAAATTCAGCAGTTAAAACTTAGCAGTATACCTATTTCTACTATATTAGACTACTGAGTTTTCTTTAGTTGGCTACTGATAGGTCATCAAAGGCAGAACACTATATCTGATAACCCCTTACGAGGCATCAGGGACCATCTGCGGTATGTTCTGCCGCCAGAGCTTACACTCCAGGACTCGGCGTTGGCATCTGCTAAGAACATGACATTAGTGACATGTATAAGCATTATGTAATACTAGATTCAGCCCCACGGTTTCACCCGCGTTCCCGAGGGATCTCGATGTTTTCCCGGGATAAAAAGTATCCTATGTGTTAATCTAGGTTATAAACTATCTGTGTTCCAAATTTCGTCCAAATCCGTTTAGTAGTTTTTGCGTGAAAGAGTAACAAACATTCATCCATACATACAAACATACTCATAAACTTTCGCATGTATAATACTAGTAGGATTTCTCAGAATAATTTTCCGATAAGACTTTCACTTGACAGTTTATTATATAATAATATCTGACTATTTACATTTTTAAATAATAATTTAATACTAACCTAACTACTAAACAAACTAACTAAAAATAAATTAATTATAAATAAAAAACTTCCCCTAACTCCTCCCCTGGTGGCAGAGTACCAAGAATACTGGCGGCATTGCCTCGCTGTATTGCGAGGCTTATTCTTTGGCCTAAGTAGCCGCCAGCTCTGGGATCCCGCGTAGCTTCCACCAACCGCTTAGAGATTTCTCTAAAGAGGTGGTGAGCTCGATGACCCCAGGGTCCTAAGGTTTCAACCCCAAACGGCTCTAAATTATAAATTTTAAAGACAAGACAGTCTCAATCATATAACATCGTATTGTCACCCTGGTCAGCCTTGGAAAACACTCGTAACTTAACAACACTGAGATCTTATAAGATAGTAATAAAACCTTTAAATTCAGCACTAAGACAGACAGGACACATTCAAACGGCATACGCCAGCGCTTACTGGTTTCCACATTGACACTTTCGATTTCTACAGGATGTTGTAAATTAAGTGGATACATACCGGGACGCATTAAGTTGTCTCCTTTATCAGTTACACGCCAGTTCTTAATTAGTGCCTTCTGTGGATATGTTTTGGTATTCATGACAATAATAACATGTTTATTTCAGAAACAAATAAATAAATTGAACTAAAATAATATAAGGTATATTATACAATGTTACTATATTTATACGTTATATTTATTTAATTGCATATACTTATACAGGGTGAATGTTATGATTTACATAAGTCCAGCAAACTATTTTTAATCAAGTTATTATTAGATAATACCTAGTTATACAATTTATATTAGGTTCTTAATATTTTTTTACATAGAATATTCGCATGTACTAAATCAGTGCACAATGCGTATGAAAGTGCATCTAGTTAATTAAACATCAATGTGTATAATATTCTGATTAAAATAATTATACAGGTAAAAATAATCCTGTAATGAAACTAACTGTGAATTCACAAAAAAACGAGTCTTTTCATACTTATATTTTGACCGAGTACCTACGGTTTGTTATTGTATGAAAAGTGATCGTGATTTTTGGTTCCATTTTACCAATTACACTTTTACCCGAAGAAACTCAGCCGTGGGGATGGGGAAAAGGGAAGCTGGGCCCAGATGTAGGGTTAGATAAACTTGAATTCCTTGACTTGACTTATTGCCATATCGGTACAAAAATCCCTACTAATATTATAAATGCGAAAGTAACTCTGTCTGTCTGTCTGTTACGCTTTCCCGCTTAAACCTTTTATCCCGGGAACACGGGTGAAACCGCGGGGAACAGCTAGTCTTAAATATAAGAAAGCATAACCTTTACCAACTTCACACTGTTCATAAAACCATTTCCATCCAGTTATCATAAGTGAACTTGATAGAATAAAATTTGAATAGTAAATAAAAAATAAAATAAAATTGAATCTGGCCACCCATAAAAGTTATTTATATTTAAATTAAATTTAATGTTATGCGACGACTCTACCGTCGCCACTCTTAGTTCTTTATTAATAGTCAGCGCAATCAAATGCAGTGGCCTGCAGTCTGCAGTTAACTAAGTCTTATCGGGTGAGATGTAAATTGTAATCAAATCAGATCGTCAACGGTGACGTTATTCATATTGTACAGTTATATTTATTCCGCTTACGAATTAATTGATTATAATTCTTTAAATTTGCGTTATGTTAGTTTATGCAGGGTTACCAACATAATCTATAGTATCTATAGGATATATCTATATCTATCTATACTAATAATAAAGCTGAAGAGTTTGTTTGTTTGAACGCGCTAATCTCTGGTCCAGTAACACCAGACATTAGCGCGTTCAAACAAACTCTTTCAATTGTCCAATTCGATCAATTCTTTCACTAATAGGAAGCTACATTATCCCCGAAGATTCTAGGCTACTTTCTATCCCGGGAACACGAGTGAAGCCACGGGGAAGAGTTAGTATGATATAATTACGAAGGTGTGTTGGTTTGTCTTTCTTTCTCGTAGCAAACTGAGTAACGGATCAACGTGATTTTTTGGATAGAGATACGGTTATGAACCTAGGACCCAAAAAGTAGGGTCTATTACGTCCTGATGATGCTTCGATTTCCTGTTAAGTTTCCTTGTGTGGGACTTGAAAGAGAAGGAGATCCAGCGGAAATAATTACTAGCGATCCCTACGAGCTATCCTACAAAAAAATTGACCTATATCCAGTCTGGCGTCGCTGTCTGTATTTGGCCCAACAATTTTGTTGGCATATGGCTTTTGTTTATAACAAGTAGTTTCCGTTACGCTTTTATTATTTTTAAATGTTATTTAAATTTCAACCTTGACAGGAAAATATAAGAATTATAATAATAACGTTTTTAAAGTCAATAAAGAAAAGATTCGCCTGCAAAAGAGTTGCTTTTCACGACTTTCTTAGATTTTTCTTTTTTTTTTATTTGACAGCGCCGGCTGACTGGATATATTCTAGTTTTCTAAAGTAAGTAGTTTCATTGATCCCTAATAGTGTTGTCAGAACATAGATTATAAGCTAAGTGATTCTGCAAAATGTCATACAAGATGTATAATCTAGAGTAATCCCGAGTTAACTGATAATATGGAGTATTTACCATACGTCAGTGTGAAGGAGATTACGGTCAATGGGAAATAGACCGTAGAAACTTATAAAGATGACTTGTTTTAGAACACTGTTATATACTTATTTGAATTTATGAAACAGTGACACATGTTTTTTTACGTACCATCACAGTTTACACACATTAGTAAGAAAAGGCAATTTTAGTTATTAAAATCTAACGATAAGAATATAGTTTCACTAAAAAGGACTTTATTTTTCAATGGATATGATTTAGAATTGAATGTTGGTATGTTTTGATGAGAGATATACGATAGACTTATCAATAAGCTTATTGGGAAGTTTAATAAGAGCTGGGTAAAAGCTTTGAATTGCCGCGCACCGTTTTGCTTAAAAAATATATACTCTAAAATGTAATACTAACAGAATATGTTTTTTTATATCACTAAGGTAGCAAACAAGCATACTGCCCATCTGATGGTAAGTGGTTGCCGTTGGTTGGACGCTTACAACACCAGAGGTCTCACTCGCGCGTTGCCGACCCTGCTAGAATCTCTTCACACCCTTGAAGAACCCCATGCTGTAGTCTCTCAAATGTAGATCGGAAATAAATGTGTATTATCTATACTAATAATAAAGCTGAAGAGTTTGTTTGTTTGAACGCGCTAATCTCCAGAGTTAATAATCTGAATTGAAAAATTCTTTCTTTAATAGGAAACTACATTATCCCTGACGATTACTTTTTAACGCGAGTGAAACCGCGGGGAACAGCTAGTAATTTATATTCCTGATATCTATACAATTTTAAACCTAATTTATTTATTCAGTTGAGCCAGTGCAGTGATCAGTTGTTTTACCTTATTCAAACAATACAGTTTGATAAGTTCACCGTCATTTACCGTAGAAGGCTAGCTCTACGGTCTCCGTCGCAACATGTCACTTGAATGGACGCCCGTATTCCAACTATTTACATATTTAATGACGTAAAATGTCGCGGAGAGTTTGCTTAATGAGACACTATCAAGTTGTTAGTGAAAGTATAGTTTAGTAGCTGTCCCCTGCGGTTTTACCCGTGTTTTCGGGATTAAAAGTCCCCTATGTCCTTCTCCATATAATTGGCTATCTGCATGCTAAATTTCAAGGTTATCAGTTCAGCGGTTTAGACGTGAAATAGTAAGAGACAGGGCTATTTTTGCATTCACAATGTTAGTATGGATTTCATTCACTAGTCGTTTCCTTACTTAAGATTCTGGGAACGTGGGTAAAACCGGAAAATAGCTAAATATTCTTTATCAGAAAGATTTACCCCACGTACCTACATCTTTTCTAATTAGATTCGATATCAGATTCTTCTAAAGATTCAGCCACCCAAGCATCGCGTATCATTTGAAAGATATAATCTTTGTTACCAAAAAAGCAAGTCTATTGAAATACTTCCTAGTCCATACAACCCTTAATCCTTTACACAAGTGATATCAAAGGCTGGTCAAGTCACACATGGCCTATAATGAGGCCACTGTACATTTACGATTGTCATTGGAGCTATTGTTCACTTTATATGGTGGCGCCACTGAGCGCGGTCACCGCATTTTATATAGTGATGTATTGTTGCTGCTTTGGTACCGAAGATTGATATCCGCACGATATTTAATTGAATGCGTCTACTGATAAAAACGAAGAAAAAATAGTGGCGGTAGTAATAGGTCTTTTCTAACTAAGCTCAAGCAGATTAAGAATCATCATCATCATTATGTCAGCCGAAAGTGTGGCCTTTGTCCACTGCTGGACAAAGGCCTCCCCCAAGGATCTCCACGATGGATGGATGGAAGAATGCAAAGCAATTATTAAATCACATTTATAACCAATTTATAGAATTTATACGAGTAAAATACTGCATCAATCGGATTATGTAAGAAATAAAAAAACCGTATCCGCATCGCCTACTTACCATATCCCTACCAACCCTAATTTGGACGTGTCTAAACAGGCACAGATCTATGCGAGCGGCTTCGCTTTTTACCGCTACCATTTTCGCAAGAGCTATCAATCCTTTTGAATCCTACTGATTTTGTGTATCTTTTCTGGCTCATCGTATACTGGTTTCTTATAAGACGGTTACGTATGGATAACATTGTCAAAGTTACAGCTTTCTTCTCGTTGTTGACTTAATTAGTAAGTCGGATATGTGAATGGCAGTGCAATGCGTTTCTCTATGTTCATAGTAAATCTAAGAACATCGTTATATTGAAAATATGGGTGGCGTCGGCATTTACTCTTTTAAGGTTTTGTATGGGATGTCAGTTTTGGTCTTGTTGGATCGTTTTGTTTATGCTAATGAGGTATCTTGCGAGTTCCAAAAAGTACTGGAATTTTGTGGACGTGATAGAATAAAAAATATTTGTTTGATGAAATAATCTGATTTAAATGAAATCAGTAGGTTTATTTTAAAACTAAACATGATTATATAAACTATTGTAAACAAGCCGCTCTTAAAAACACAATAAAATACCTATAATAAAAATAGTCTAGTTTTTTGATAAAATTGACATACTCGTAATAATAAATGGTGTAGTGTAGTGTATTTCATTACGAAAATAACCACAATGAGGAGATGAGTTCATACAAACATGCATAGTTTTGACATTTGATTGAAAGTTGCTGATTTGACACGTCAGTCAAGATCCCTATTACAATGCTAACACTAACTATACATTTTCTATTTTTACCAGTAAAATGTTCCCCTAATTATTTACTAAAAATGACGCTTCGAAATTAAAATATACCAAACTAAAATGTTGCAAAGTTTCCATCAACATTGGATATATTGCTAAAAGTTCAAGTTACGGAACGGAACCCACTCGCAACTTAACTAATTGGCGTCATTAGTTAACGACTGCTACTCTTGTTGAGTATCGTTGAGATGTATACTTGTATTAGTTAACAGAATTGCTACGAAATAATTATATTGTTAAAAGTTATAGTGAAAACAAAAGAGATATTTGACCACTCAAACAAACAAACCACTCATGTAGGCCATAGTAGTAACTATAAGGGAACTGGCTCTCAAGTGCAGCTGTAGGAATACACCGAAAGGTGCTTGGGGACAGATTTTCAACTTGAGAGTGGTAGCCAATATAATATCTTTTATGGTATACCTAGTGATTTTTTTTCTTAAAGAATAACTCACCTGAGTAAATACTTTCTCTTATAGAATGATGAAGGAAAGAAGGAAGGTTCGACAAATATTCAAATGTATATCACAAAGCTAAGTATTTTAGAACTAGAATTAATTTACAACACATTTAAATTATAGCGTAATTTTGCTTACCGTATCTACTATTAATTTTGCTCACTCCTATTGTCTTTTTCAAACCACACCATAGACCCACCCTAATCACCACCCGCATTAATTTAACCAAAAACAAACAATCATATATCAAGGTAACAATAGACAATATTAATTAAACACCTCACTTGCGTGCGCATAGACAATATACCTGTATTTACGTAATAAAGAATCAATAAGACTAAAACCATGTTAAATCAACATTGGGCGAAGGCTAGCAAAGACAAGAAATCCGAAAATTTATGGTCTCGCGTAGAGCTCGGAACGGATAGAGTTGGAACACAAATGGCCTCGGATTTTTCAATGTCGGTGCGTTGCGGTGCTTGTAAATGGATCTTTGGATAGAATGACGCTTCGTTAGTGTTGTGATGAAGTTAGATTATCAATTGTCTTTGGGCTAAGTTTTTCTAGTCATAGGCTTAATTTAGTAGCAAATATGTTGTAACAAAGAATTTTATTTATTTGAAAGTCATTCAATTTTTCAAAACATTGGACACGTTTTAATTAAAGAGTTAAATGCAATTGAAAGCGATACTTTGTCATCGTCTTTGTTATGTGTTACTGAGTACATATATGTATTTAATACTAGATGCTAGTTGTGTTATAATTTTCAATCAAAGAGTAAAAAGCGGTATATTGTAACAATGTAGGGACATCTAGAGAGCTCTAAATGAAAATTTCGGCGGACTCCATGGGTATGATAAATTAGCAATCTTTCCAATTAGATTATAAACATAGTAGAGATTTTTTTTATTGCTAATAATTAGCCTGGTAAAGTTTGGTTAGCAACTTTTTTTTATTAATCTTATAAAACTGAACCACTGATTTTTTAACTAGTTTCTCGTTGATATTGACAATTAATTATTCTCTAATAAGAATTAACAAAAAACTCGATGATTACCAATCTATAGATTCTTAACTCTACATTCCTAAGCCTAATTTTATTAGGGACTCGCCCGCACCCGAAAAAGGCGCGAAACACACGCGATATAAAAAATGGCGGCATGCGATTTGAATGCGTGAATTATTGTCTTTTAGAAGAAATAATACACCTTCGGAAAATAATACGAAACTCACACCACATAATGGTGTTTGAAAAATGGAGATGGGCAAAAGCTTTTGTTACAATTGCATGGCTGGGTTTTTATTGTAGGTTGTGTTTTGCCAAGGACTTGCTCCTCTGCTCCGATAATTTTATAGAATTACTTTGAATTGTATGCAAGGTTTCTTCGTAAAAGAAAAAAGTAAGATAAAACAATATAATATATTCAAACACTTTTGTTTTTACCAATCAAGAGAGAGATCGGACGTTATTTCCGTGGCTGCATTTAGACCCAGTTTACTTTTAGCCTTAGAAACATCATTAATTAAAAAATGGTGACCAGTCCATTGTTTATAAAATACAGATATATTATTTCAATAGTTTTTGAAAATTTATTACCGTTACATCCAAACACGCCACATTTTTAATAAAAAATACATTTAGAAAATGATAAAAAATATGAAATTAAACATTATTGATACCATATTGGTTTATTACGTAACTATGTATATGTCACCGGAAATGTATGAAATATAGGAATTGTATACAATTCCTGTGTATTTCCCCTAGGAAATTATAATTCAATAATGATACTTGGAAATATATAGAAACTATTGAAAAAAAAAAGGTTGGGGTTATTTTTTTTATTTTGCATAGAATAGCAAGTATTCGCACAAAAGTACCTTTCACTTAGAATCCCCCAAATACCGCTATCCTTACAAATATACCGAATGTAGTACTCCGATAGATATTTAGGAAATGTATGGATTTCCTAGGAAATGTATACAATGACGGACTAGATACTTTTCCGTTAACATATATATAAACAACAGTGTCGACACTCGCAATGACTTCATGAGCATTAATTTCCGACTCCCAATTTTTTTCACTATAGGTAAGTACCTACCTTTAAAGTCTAGTTAAAATGTAGTCTTCCTCCTTTTGCTCATTACCAGTAATGACAAAGGCGGGTAATGATGGTTATCAACCCAGCCAATGATCTGCGACGGTGACCACCAAGGATATGCAAAAACCTGCAGCCATGTCGTTTTTTATCTTACAAAACATAGCTATAAAAAGCTTAGTATGGGTTTAATTTTAGTTTTATTTTATAACATTTCTGGTGGATAATTCTCAAACTAAATGTCAGGTGACTTTAAAGATATATGACAATAAAGAATCAATAAAGAGATTTCCTTAGAGATCTCTGCTTAAATTAATCTCTTCCCATGGGAGGAAATGACTGAGGAGATGAAGTAGACTAATTTTTTTCAAATGTATCAAATCAAATCAGAACTCATTTATTCATCTTAGGCCCTGATAAGGCACTTATGAACGTCGTTAGTTACAATCATTACAATAGACTCTACCGCCGGTTCGGAATACACTTGAACTGAGAAGACTCGAAGAAAGTATATATCTGGTTTTCTACATAGAATATTCCCTGAAGGATGTCAATCTTCATTCAACATATAGTATTTTCAATGTATTTCATGAGAATGTATGTATATTTAATTTGATTAGGTACATACGTAGCTGAAGGTGATAAGCACACGTAGAAAAAAAAAATGGCTTTCATAACCTGCAATATTTTTACTCGTAAAATTCTAATTCATATATTGGACATTTTTTTTAAGTGCTATAAATAATTATTTTTTAAAGTACTTAGATACTACTACAAGTACTATCAGTTGTCAGTAGGTACTGTCCACCAATCTTTCGTGTACCTATTAGATATCTTACTTGTAACCTTTTACGTTCAGACCGTTATATAATTATGCCTATAACTTAGCTTCTGGATTGATGAATGTTCCAATCATTGCACATATAAATCTACCAGCTCTAGTATATGTTCCCACTTCTATATTAGGAGGGGGAGTGGCAACATCTGCATATGTTCGTATCTCTTTATTGATCGGTTAAAGGCGCAAAACTAATCATTTTGCTGTCATAATTCTAACAAATTTCCATTGCCCGGGTCAGTAACATTTTTTAGGTTATTATTGTAGTAAAGTTTTAGGGCATTTTATAATAGACTAGTTGATGTAGCCCGTGGTTTCACTCGCGTTCCTGGGATAAAAAGTAGCCTATAACCTCTGGGGATAATATAGCTTCCTATTAGTGAAATAATTTTTCAAATCGGACCAATAACTCCGGAAATTAGCGCGTTCAAATAAACAAACTTTTCAGCTTTATTATTAGTATAGATATAGATAAACAGATACTTATAGATTTGTAACCTAAGTATTGTGTTAACATGGTAACTAAGTGAGAATATGGTAAGCACACAAAGCCGAGACAGGCTCTCAAGTCTCGGTGCAGGTTGAGGTATAGGTACTTTGGTTTGGTACCTACCATTACGTACCGTAACAGTAGTGCAAGATTCCATGGACGCCGCTTCACAAGCAATTTTACACCTTATTGGTATGGGTAAGGTAAAGGAAAACATCTAAATGATTATGCGTATTTATTATGTCACCATAGTTTATTCCAAACAAACTACCTCACGTTCTATCTACTAGATACTACGATTGTAAAATCAAAAACGTATTTATTCATCAGACCAATAACGTAACAATTACCAAGATAATGAGTAGACCAGTAAGTTGGCACATACAGATATTTACATACTGTACTTTATTCTAAGCACACTTTATAATAAGTAAAATGGTAATCACTCCATAAATATATCAATAAAAGCGAAATATCTTACATGCAAATGAACTTATATAACCAATAATCCAGCAAAACGGTCGATTTGTCCGACAAATATATGGAACCCCCGGCTTATTACGTCAAACGATTTTATGTGGCCAATAACGCTGTATCCAACATTCTATTAAATGCGCTATCAATGTGATAAAATGAAATGGTTGGCCAGATAGTAAGTTCCACTTATGTGACCACAATATCGCTTTCGCATATCAGAATTGCTAATAAAGGGAGGGAATGTATGCCAGGCGGGTGCGCGAGCGTTGCTTATTAGCGGCCCGACCGACGCTGCGACGGTGGCGCCGGTGACTGGCCGGACAATTGCAGCGTGGCCCCACACTAGTGCGAATGAATAAAATGTACCCGTGGTTGGTGATCTCTGTATTTATGGGACTGGCCCATATTTGTAACAGTAAATATTAGTTTTTGATGCGGTGATATTTTTTGTTACATAAGAAAAGCATAATAGCGTAGTAGTATTGAAAATTTGTATTTTTTATTTTAATTTAAAATTTTATTTTCAGACATTTTAGGATTTGTTGAAAAGAATGAAGCCCTGCTGAATTTCTTCCCGGAGTCTTCTCGGTTTAAGCTATACATAGTGTATTCCGAACCGATGGTAGAGACGCTCATAAGTGCCTTATCACGGCCCGAACTTAATAGGTACATGAATTTTGAGTCTGAGTTTGAGGTATTACATAATTATTTTAACATTTTGTATAAAATTATTTTGCAAACAAAATTACAAAATTTGATAGTCCCTGAAAGTTAGAATTACTAAAAACACTTAGTTTTATTTAAAAAAAATATTTTAAACTATTTAATCGTTCAGCAAATCTAACCTAAAACATTTATTATAAAATGTTGCTAGCCCCTGATTAAGGAAGTTCGCATATCATCGACATCGTCACGATATAGGTTACCGGCTGCGCTCATATCCCAGTTGCGCTACGTATGAACGAATAACTAAGCCGCTTGCATCTCCAGTTTATAGATAAATGATAAAGATACAGTGAGATTTAAGAATATGCGATAGTGTTGGACGAGCCCGTAGGTACATTATTTATATGTATCAAGTGTATCGAGAATTAACGTCAAACTACCGGTAGTTGAGGGTTGTCCCTTGTGAAAATCAAGTAATTATTATAAATGGGGAGAATGACGTTTGTTAGAAAGATAGTCTTTACAACCGATTTGAATTTTGGGCTGGTATCCTGTCATTATGTTAAGTGTCACTGCCATCAGTGACCTCACTTGTGAATTGCTTTTTGCCCATGTCGGTGGAGATGGCGGTCGCGATTTTAATGGTTTGTCATCACTATCACTATCATCACTACACACATAGTATAAAACAAAGTCGCTTCCCGTCTGTCTGTCCCTATGTATGCTTAGATCTTTAAAACTACGCAACGGATTTTGATGCGGTTTTTTTAATAGATAAAGTGATTCAAAAGGAAGGTTTATATGTATAATACATGCATATTATAGTACATAAAAGCTGAGAATAGCCGGGCGAAGCCGGGGTCGCTAGTATATCATAAAAAAACCTAATTTATTTTTTCTTTAAAATCTTAGACACTTGGCAACCCTAAATGTAAGGGAAGTTAAACATTTTTCACTAGGAATTAATTGGCGATTTCGCACCTTGAAGTCAGAATGTTTTCCGTTCCGCGATATCTGCCTGTATGTCCATCCCCTTTATTATATGTAACTCTTCAACGTTAATGTACGGACGACGACAATTCAAGGTAAACACTGCGGTATCTTATGCGGTTGCAATAGGAGCTATTTTGCAACGAAAAGGTATAGTCTGATGTGTTAAATTTTGTTTAATTTTGTCACATTTGCAGCTTCATAATATGTTTCGGATGGCATCATCAATTCGTCGGAATATTTTTTTTTATGTATGTTCCCCGAATACTCTAAGACGCCTGGACCGATTTGGAAAATTCTTTTTTTGATTAAAACAGTATACTTTACATCCTGGCGGGGATCCTAGAGAAATCGAGGGAAAGTTTCAAATTTTATAGGAACTTACAATGTTTTTCATATACCTTCTAAAGCTATTCAGATATTTGCGTCTGGTAATCATCATTTTATGTTGCTGAGCCGATGATGGAATATGCTTATCCTAGGTCAATGACAAACACATCTTGAGAGTCATTGATTACACATAAGAAACTAAAAATAAAAAAAAACTTTTATCAAAAAATAAAACCGCCTTCAAACGCACTAATAAGCATAAAATAACTTTGTAGGAACTCTAATCTCTTAGAGTTTTTAAGTCAGCGAAAAAATCTGCGGTACCATGATAATTATTTTCCATGGAACATGAACTACACTTTCTCTAATCTATAACTACACTAGTAGTATAGTTATAGACTACAATATAATATATAAATACCTACAGCAGTTTTCCTAACTCAAATCCCGTTATCTCATCATCGGACGGACACACGTAGGTAGCCATTAACCGTTCTAATTAAACTTGACCGAAGGACTGCTTACAAACATCGCTTCATTAATTTTGACGCGAACCAGCTTCCGATTAGCAATCTTATCTTTGAATGCACTTATCATATGTTGTTATGTGGTCTTGCTGGATAATCTCCTGTGCATCGGGAATAGGATTATCAATTAGTCGATGCATGGATTATGAGGTCATTTTGATGTTGCATTTTATGTGTGCACTTTAGTTTTCAAAAAGGGAATTTTAACGATACGACGTGACGTCATGTTCTGGAATTTTATACGTATTGTATAAATTAAATTGGGCCAGATGGATTGACCTGGGGATTTACTGCGTATTTATCATCCAATAAGGGCTCACCAGGCCCATAAAATGGTCTTCGTCGTAGCGCGTCATTGGATGAAATCATTAATGGTGTTCATTACGATTACCACCAAAAGATACGCGATAGCCCTTAATTGATTTAAAAATATATATGGGCCTAGAAGCCTGAAAATAAAGTGTCTAACAGTAAACTAACGAGTACATAAAAGATAAGAATGAGTCACATTTCGTAAAACAATAATTAAATTCAGTGCACGTTTGAGACGCCGCCGACAGTTTTGTAAGCTCGCGCGCACAATTGCAATTAACAGGGTGCGCGGGCGCCGCCAGTCAGACAATCAATTTGTTTTGTAACATTCGATTAACAAATGTACCATGTACATATGTTTGTATTGTCCTATGATCTTATCTAGCAAAGGACTGGAGAAAGGACACGAAAAGCAGCAGTCTATAACCAGCAAGGGATAAATGTCGATGATAAATATATTATTATAATTAAATATGCACTTTAAAATGTTATACTAATTACAAGAATCTGAAAAAGTTATGATGATTTAACCTCTTATCTTAAGAACCAGTTGACTTCTAGACTTTTTAAAAGGTCATCATCACATTGACAATCTGCTGCAACAACACATGCAATGCTAAGGGCGAAGGACGGTGGTCATTTACCATCATGAGGACTATCAGTTACTTGAGAAACTCTCAGCTTAGATCGCCATTCCTATCCTTTCATGTGGTCGTGTTAGCCAAATCCTTTATTCCAATTTTTTTAAGTCACTAAAGTGTATAGGTAACTACATTGTTTCCATGGTTATATGAGAAGAGCCGGCAATAAACAGAACTCTTCTGGGTAAACTGTTTACTGCCGGCAAAAAATGGCCCACATTTACTTTTAAGAACCATTGTCATGCTAATCTGCATTTATACTACACATATTTCGGACATGACACGTAAAGCTGCATTTATCCATCACAAAAATTAGCCCATATCCACACACGTACGACGGTCGTGCGCTAAAGTTGCATAACAACGTTTTAATGCGACAATAATAAAAGTTTTACGCGAAAGTAACAATCGGCTGATCTCAAGTCGTGACCGATTGAGATAGATAAGTGGTCATGTGTTACATAAGTGTACAGGTCGGTAGATACTGGAGCTACTGATTAAGATGTTTCTGGACTGTGGTATTTGGAGCGCGGAGTTTTAGATTAGTGGAAGTTGGTATCCTGTTTTTTTTTTGTTATATGAAATGGACTTGCGTGTGGCCACAGAACCGTCCAAATAATGGACGATGACGAAGCCTAAGATGGAGCATGCTTGTCCAGAAGAAACCTTTTCACTCTGGCCTTGAAACTCCCAAGATTATATAAGTCAGGAAACAGGGGCCGCCGGTAGCAAGTTCCACTCCTTTGCTGCCTCTTCTTCCGCATTAAAAATGAGGAAGCAAAACGTTGTGTCCGTTTGTTTGGTATGTCAATACCGTACGGGTGAAAATTTTCCCGGCGTCTAGTTACTTCGGTGTGATTTTTGGTAGAGGTGACACTAAATTTGGCAAATTATTTTTGTTACATTTTGATGCAAATTATGTTATCTAGGTACTTATGACAAAAATATAAATCTAGCCTACTTTGTCTTTGCAAAGTTTAGAGTCTTAGCTCCATTCTGGCTTTGTAGTCAAATACAGACCTATTCGTTCTTAAGAATAGGTCTCCCATTTATTATAATTGTTCTATTTGATGTCATATTTTTTTTAATTTTTTCTGCCTACATTGACCTATTGAACATAATTATTCACACTTTGGGAAAATTGTTTCAATATTTTCCATAATTTATTTTAAAAGGCCAAACTGATCATGATATCATGAGTTAAAACCATACATACAACTTCACAGTGTCATAACTACTTTTCCTCTATCCCATTCACGTTTGTTCCTCCAATTTCTTCATCTATTCTCGCTTCCCGCCACATCCCTCATGCCTTCTGTCTAATGGGCTGGAGGGATCCTACTATGTGTCTTCTGATCTGACGTGATCTGTCAACAGCGACTCCTATTTCAACTTCCTAATGCTGTGTCGGATATCTTTGTACGTCAGATATCATTCCTACATCTCGCATATCAAAGCAAAGCCCTCCCGATCGCTCACTGGATGATTACAGAGCGGGGGAAAAGCCTAAGTGTCCATGTCTAAGCTGCATATGCAAAAGAGTAATTGTTAAGTTTATTGCCGGCTCTTCTCAGCAAAGCAACCTTCGGAACATGTATTAGAGTCAGACTAACAAGGGCCTTCGGAGACTTTGGTATTGAATTTATGTCTTAACCCCATGGAACGTATTGTTTATAGATTTTGGTGTATAACCGTTGAAATGGCTATAACCATTATGATAATCCTATTTATAATTTTATTTTTAATGTCCATACTCATAATAGTATACCTACTATAAACAAAGCTTAATGTCACTCATATCATTACCAGTAACATGCACGCTACGCGTTTATGGACCATTTCGTTGTTATTACGCGGCCTACATTAAATGCTTGGTATTCAGACAATGGTCACCAAATGGGCCTGTAATTTTAGCTTTATTGTAATTGCTTAGGTGGTCAAATGTAGGACAGTTTGTGTGTATTAAATTGCAATAATGGACGTTTAGTTTCCACTTGTCTGTTTTATTACTGATTTTATAATTGTTTGGTAGGTATGCAGAATTTATGTTAGGCAGGTGTTTTGAAAAGTCGACGACGAGAGTTTTGACATTTTGCAGAGCGTTTTCTAGTTCCTTTGATAAAAATAGTATAAATATTCCATTTTTTAAGCCTACCATGAAATCCCTATCTTCAATATTCCCAATTTTTAGACAGAAGTCTCACCTGGAACAAAAACATAATTCGGCATCTTTACTCCATCGCATTAACTTTAAAATGGAAAAAGAATCTTGTATATCTAAATCACTAAATTAGCCGAAGTGCTACCTATACTCATAATAGTTGCAAAGTAGGTACTCCTGCGCATGTAGTTATAGTAGGTACCTATAGCACAGCGGTTACAATATGAACAGATAATCAGGTGTTACCTAGTACCCTATATAACACGAAATGAACACACCACGGGACCATTCCGATACAGGATGATATTTTGTTTAGTTCTTTGTTTTAAAATGTTGAAAACACCTTTGTCTCTTGGAATAGTCAATGAATGAAATAAAGAGAGTGATAGCCATTAATTCATAGGATTTTAAACGTCAAAATTTGTGTGTGTCACATAATCAAGCCTATCATTTTAACTTGTTATACTTACTGGGAAAATATTAAGTTCCTCTAAATCGCGGATTAAACCGCGGGGTGGAAACCAGGCATAATATTTTAGTAATTGTCTTTTAACAACTCTTAATCCGTGATGATTAATAAAAATAAAAGTTAGATTCACATTCGTTACTTTAAATATCGAATTATATCATCATAGTGTTTTATAGTTGTTTCAAGACTCTACAAGTACATATTGGTTAGATTTATTTTTAGCGCACATTAAACTACATATTAAGAATTCAGAAACAGCATTCCCAGCTACGATTCTGATTCGAACCAAAACATTGCCAAATCAATCTGAATTAAACACGTAAAATATTCAAACTTCGATTAATATTCGATCATAAATAACATTCCACCTGTATAATATGTTTCTCTTACGGTACATTGTCCTTCGGTACCGTGGGCGCTACCGCTCGCCCACGGGCGCGGACACGGCGCGCGCGCAGCTCTAATCAAACTATACTTACGCGCATAATGGCGGCCGGTAGGTGCTTGCGATTTATCTTATTAATATTATAAAACGATAGTTGCATTTTATATTGTAATAACGGTTTATGCTTAACGTATGGTAGATAATATTGCTGTTTTGCTAGGTGTGGTTCGTGTCAAAATATTTAATATTATTTTATTTCAAAAAAATATGCTTTATTCGAGAAAAAAAGGGAATTTATGTAAAAAGCTAGGAAATCTTTACATATGACAAGTCAATTGGACCTATGACGCACGCCACACACACTGTCATGGGTTCGATTCCCATACAGGACAAATATTTGTGTGCATGAACATGTCTGTTTGTTCTGAGACTGGGTGTAATTATCTAACATATAAGAATGGAATTACGAAAAAAAAGTAGTTTAAGTAGTTTATCAGTTCTCTGGTTTCCACATACCAGTGTGTTCCGACAGCTGCACTTGGGAGCCAGTTCCTTTCTAGGCTTTGTGTGCTTACCATCGGCCACATCATCACCGACCACGGTGAGATTGTGGTCAAACACTATATTTAGGCCTATATATAAAAAAAAATGTACAAACTATGCTTAGTTTGAGAGCAGATAACTGTCTGAAAAAAAAGTTTATATCAAGCTTTTTTTTCTTTTTATGTAATTTTTCTTTCAATGAGGATCAAACTAAAGTAGATCGTTATCCACGCCATGCGCACCGCATGCGCCGCATGCATTAATTTTAGAACACAGTAGTATATTTATTTGTCATGTACTTAGGTACCGTAAGAATTGCATTTAAATACTTTTGGGATTTCTCTACAGCATACAAAGTCGTACCTACAATGCGGATAAGTAAAGAGTGGGTGTAATTCACAAAAGATAAAAGGAATTTAGAGCCAAAATTTAACTACCACAATGTATTTAAATATGATGACAATATTTGAAGATTGATAATCAAATCCTTTTGAAATCGATTTAAAATCCATGAATCATAGCGTTAATAAATAAGATATATAATAGATATTAGGTACAAGGTAAATCTATAGGAAATCTTATAATAAATTCAGATAGATCTGAATGTAAATACACTTTAGCATCGAAGCGGAATGCAAAGCCAACATGCATGACTGTCTGTCCGTATGTTTTGTTAACGAATTCATTTTATTTATGAGGATCAGTCTCTTTGAAATTCTGATTACGAACAGCGCTTTGGTAACGTTATTTTGAAATATAGTCATTTCTGGGCATGTCAATAATGTATAGTATTTAGGTTCTGGGATTTTGAATTCATTTTCTATGGTCTTTAAATTGGCTATTGCAAAACTGTATTTGAGAAATATTACTAACCCTAGCAGTATAAAACTTTGTCCTTGCATCTAAATATATAATATTCTGTGGAACGGAGCGCCTCATTGGCACTTTCGGGAAATCAATTAAAAAAAAAACTAGTTTAAAATTCATTTCCCAAAAGTGCTTTAGTATTTATTCGCGTGACTGACTGACTGATCTATCAAAGCACAGCATAAAACCCGAACGTTATAACGAAGACATTCGCTAAGAAAGGATTTTTGAAAATTCCTAAGGGAGTAAAATCGTGGGTGCAACCGCGAGGGAGTATTCCCAGATACCCCGTTGAAGTTGTCTGGTCCGGTGTTGGCGGGTCTGTTGGGATTTTTTCTCCCAGAAGTTCCGTTCACGGGACGGGACTGAAAAATGTAGAGTGGGCAGCAAGCTACCCTATAAATTCTGATTTTCTTTTGTATATTTGTTAGGATAATAAGATTAAACGTATCACAAGCACTAGGTACAGCTACTAGGTACACAAAGTAGCTGAACAGACCTTCATTGTTTTTCTTAATAATTCAAGAAATAATGTATGACGTATCTTGATTTAATACGCTATAAACTTTAAGCATGACCTAACATAATTAGTTTTACGTGACAAAATATAATTTTGACTTATTTTCATTATCCTTCATCTGCTATTTAGGTTACTTTATTAGTTTAGACGTCTATAGTACAGTATAAATTAAAGTAGTAAACAAACGTGGTGATAACAGCTAAGACGTTTGCAAAATTAATGTATTCAAATAGACCTCAGGCACACAGTTCAGCAGGTTGCATTTAATGAAAATAATCATTGTTGAGTTTAATGCCGGTTCTTCTCAACCGCCAATATAGAACTCAGCAATAAGGAACAGCTCTGTCTTCACTGACAACTAAATTACAGAGTAAACTATCCATATTTATTAAGTAGGCACCTAAATTGTCAACTCAAACAGATCAGCATCCAGAAGCAGCCTTGAGACTTAAAGACCTCGTAAGTAATTTTTTGACATTTTGTCATTTTAGGTCTGACCTAAGGATTTTATTTAACTATACCACACACTTCTAAATCAGTTCAATTATTTAGAAGTTTGTTGGTATAAAAAACAGATAAAAATAACTGCTTGCTTGAATCTCGAAAATATTATGTTTTTTTTAAATGACTATTTTTTATTACTGTTCTTTGCATGTACTACAGACCATAGTTTACTTAAGGCAGGTTTGCACAGAGCAAGTGAGTGGGACAAGTGACTGGCACACTTGCAGCACGATGTATTATCATAACATTATGAATAACTGCCTTACCACTGGTTTACGATACAGAAACTGTTGACATGTCCATTGAAATGGTTAATATCAAATTACTAAATGGAATAGAATAATTTAAGTTGAATGTGTTTTAAGTTATGATTTTTTGCGGAAATTGCTTTAAAATATTTTAATGGTTTAATTTTATAAGCCGTTTTTAAGATAAGCCATTAGGCTAAGGAATTTAACTTGTATTTCATTCTTTTAATTTAAGTCCAGATTAAATTAATTTTGAATGAAGGATATTTTCGAATTATAAATAAATGTATACAAACACTTGTAATTTGCCTAGTGGAAACAGATTTTTTTATCTCGTTTTTCTTGAATACTGGCGTAAACGTATTTTATTTTACAGTTATTTCACAAATGAACTTCATACTTGCGTGTATGAATTTAAATACAAAATCCATTTCATGTTCGGGGCTGAAATATCCATACATAATTTCAAGGAAATGTCGTGTACCTACTCTACATACAGGCGACATAGCACTTAACGAAACGACACATACCGCCGCACTGCGCGAGCATTGTGCGCACGCGCATGATTTGCGCACACCCATACTATCAACGTCAACACGGCTAGTTTGCGCGGATTGTTATTTATCACGTCTTAAGGCCCTTTACACACTTGCAGATTCGAACACTGTTTTAATAGGAGCTGGTAAAAAGTGTCTTCTAGACTTACTTTTTTCATTAAAGACTATCCCTGGATATTTATTTATTAAAATGTTGACGGTAATTAAAATGACAAATCGTAATAAGGATAAGTAAG
Source organism: Tethea ocularis (assembly GCA_963555595.1). NCBI lineage: Eukaryota > Metazoa > Arthropoda > Insecta > Lepidoptera > Drepanidae > Tethea > Tethea ocularis. The sequence goes on from OY741970.1 coordinate 8,240,622, forward strand.
TACGTTTGGTCAGCCCTAAAATGATTTCTTAGTTTCTACAAGCAAAAACTATTCTTGTTTGTAGTACCCGTTTTCTTATTTAATAGAACCTCATGACTCTTCATAATTCTGATGATACTTGGCAGGTAGGTTTCCTTTTACTTTTATCGTTTTTAACCTTTGAACTAAGAGCCCTAACCATCAACTTTTTAAAAATACAGTCGAAAAATTTGACGAAACTCAATGAGATTTTATATTTGAAATCTAAATAAGAGGAAATCGTGACTGACTGACTGAAATATCAACACACAGCTATACTATATAGCACTGAAAGCCACTGGACGCATCGGATTGAAATTTGGCATACAGATAGCTATTATGACGTAGGCTTTCGCTAAGAAAGGATTTTTTTAAATTCAACCCCTAAGGGGGTAAAATAGGCTCACTCGTGTCAAAATCTTAAAATATTTACACTAGGCTGAGACGTTTTGCCTCCAAGGAGTATAAACCTTTAGAATCTCTGTATGTATATGGGTTAGTATTATTTGTGTACATGCCAAATCAACCTGTCGGCAGTCCGACTATGAGTTAGAGACTGAGCCAATGTCTAAATTATTGCTTCTCTATGCATATGTGCCGGTAGGAAACGGACTCGTTAGCATGAGAGCTGATTGATGTATAGAACTTTAAATATATTCAATTCCTACTTATGTTTAGGCTGTGGGTGTGCTTGCTTTTATTTGGAAGTACCTAAAGGAAAAGAACCATGGTAGTAAAACCATGCCAATAATAAAATTAAAGTCTTGAAATGAAATTTATTTATTTTGTGGACTATAGGTAGGTACAAATGGTATTAATTAGTACATAATATGGTTTCTCTATATCCCGCCTTTTGGGGATACGAAATTAACATGAACATTATAGAATTAACATAAAGTGAGTTTGGATTTTATAATAATAAACGTAAAGTTTGGTAGTTTTGAGAAGGTAATCTGATTCTACAAATTCTTTGACCAATAGGAATCTATATTATCCCTGATGATCTCAGGGATGGTTTTTTATCTCGAGAATGTGGGTGAATCACAAGGAGACAGCCAGTTAACAATATAAGGACAAAGCAATTTACTTAATTTTGATTCTAAAGGCACATAAGAATATACCTTTGGTTTGGACATCAGCTTTCAAAAGAGAAGAACCGGTAAGGAACTCAGCAATTTTGTTTTTGGATATTCTAAAATACAAACAAACAAACGAACCAAGTATTCCATTAGTGCGGATGCACATTAATTCCGTTCTCAATGTACAAGACGCCGAGTCCCGACATGTGCTGATTTTTTGTATTTATGTGTATAAGTTTGCATATCGTTCCTATGAAATATGTTTTTCTTGAGTTTGACTAACGGATGTCGTAGATAAATACCGGGTAGAGATTTGACCTAGAATTCTGGAATAATTTATACCGTAGGTACTTGCAGTTTTTAGTTCAGACCAATGCTTGGACTTTCGACATTAATCGTCATTTTGGATATTTGCCTAAAAAAGGGTTTTAACATCCTTACTTTCTTAATAATAAATATAAATCTGAAAGAGTGTTTATTGGCCCTTCTTTCACGTAAAGCAACGGCGTGACGGATTTTTGGCATAAAGATAACCTTGGCATAGGCTGGAGAGCAACATAAACATTTTACCCGAGAACGTGGGTAAAATTGCGAGGCTAAAGCTATAGACTTTTACGAGTATAACCTTTTGACAGGGTATAAGACATTGCGAGACAAAGTGTTTGTCACTTTCTCAAGCGACATTAATGATGAAAGTGCGAGAACCCTTTTAAAAAAAAAGGTTTCATGTATTGTAACTACCCGTGTTGGTCGATATATTTCTGAATGATGAAATTTTTCATTGTTTATCTCTTCAATATAACACTTGATAAATATTTTAAAGTGGCATAAGTTACGGTATCTTATTTTGTATGAGCTGCTTCAGAGCTTTCTTGCTGTATCATCATGTATTATGCTAAATGCGTAGGTGATTCAATAACTTAAGTTTGTTGTTTGTACAACTTGTAAGTTATTAAAGCCTATTCTCACAAATATTAAATAACGCAGTTTATTTCTGACGCCTTATTTTAATGAGTTTTTTAACCGAAAAAAGTGTGCATCTAAGTAATATAAAACAAATGTTATCTTGTTTTTTTTAATCTGTATAGTTATGTGTTTGACCATATTCTCATTGCGCGGTGAGCACACAAAGCCTAGAAAGGAATAGGCTGTCAAGTGCAGCTATCGGAAGGTGACAGAAGAAGAAGAAGAAGAAGTAGGTAAACGGCTGGACCAATTTTGATGAAATTTGGTATGGAGATAGCTGACACTCTGGATTAACACATAGGCTACTTTTTATCCTTGTGGAACGCGGGTGAAACCGCGGGACGGAAGCTAGTAAGATATAAGAGCTATAACAATAACTAATGCAAGATTATTGCAATAAAATTGTTCTAATACATCGCCCAACTATTCTAGCATTTTATTTTTGCTTTAGAAAATATCTTTAGAAAACTCCTAAGGATTGTCTTGTCTTGCGATTAAGTCTGCGATCTATTCTACTTTGCGCTCCCCTGAACCTCTCTTTGCCGCGTCTTCCGCTTCGAATCCATAGCTTTCAATGTTTTATAACTAACTTTTTAACTATTTAACTAACTAACTGTAGGTTAAAATAATATAAAATGTAAAGAAATGTTTGACAAGCCAGTTGGCGCAGTTGGTTGTCCTGTGTCTGGGTGTAAATTATCTATATACCTACGTATCCAATTAGTATAACTATAAAAATGACGTGAAATTTCAAAATTGAAATCTTAACTCACTTCCCGGTTTTTTTTTTTTTTTTTTTTTTTTTTTTTTTTTTTTTTTTTTTTTTTTTTTTTTTTTTGAAAGGACTAAGTTGGTAGCCTCAGATGGCTGCGACAACCTTACCGGACAAATCGGCGAGCGCAGAGGGCTCTCAGCCGGGTAATATTTAGGTAACAACGCCTGAGGGCACCCCCGAATGGGGTACGAACCTCGGCTCAGGGCGTTACCGGGGGAGGGGGAGGACTTTGTACGAGTTACGACTAATTGGGGGCGGTCGGATTACTGTAGGCAGCTCGGGCCGCTTGAACGGGACGAGACTGAGTGGGACGTCGCGGCGGTCCTCGCCGTCGAGGACGGTAGCGTGATCGGTTGTGTGTAGTGTGTTGTGTACTTTTACGAGCTTCGTCAGCTTCGATCTGAGCTAATGTAATAGGGTCATCCGGCTCGCAGAGAGCTTGCCTTGGTCTATGGATACGGAGTATACGGGAGGGCGTGTACGTTGCGGCTTTCACTATAAGAGGGTTGCGGTGGTTAACGGCGGTATTGAAAAATCTGCGTGAGGTGCGTTTTATAAATTGTTTTATCGTGGGGAGACCTAAGTCAATGTGGAGATTTTCATTACGCATGTACCACGGGGCGCCCGTGGCCTTGCGCATGAAGCGATTTTGAATCACCTGAAGGCTATGGATCCGTGATGGAGCTGCATGTGCGAACACAGTACTAGCATAGGTCATGATGGGGCGGATACACGTGGTATAAAGTCTAACCTTGCTTTTAAGTGCAAGTTTAGATTTACGATTTAATAAAAAGTGGAGGCGCCCTAAAACAAAGGCGGCGCGCGCGCGGACCGCTTTAATGTGGGCATCAAAGGTCAAACGATCATCGAGAGTTACTCCGAGATATTTGGCTTGCCTTTCCCAGGGGATTGGTTCACCGAGTTTCCCAGGGGATTGGTTCACCGATCACTTCCCGGTGTTCAATTGATCTGAAATTTAGTACACATAGTGTGTCCCAATACAATTATATGATACTAGCTGTCCCCCGCGGTTTCACCCGCGTTCTCGGGATAAAAAGTAGCCTATATGTTATTAGAGGGTATAATCTATCTATGTGCCAAGTTTCATCCAAATCCGTCAGTAGATTTTGCGTGAAAGAGCAACAAACATACATACATACAAACTTTCACGTTTATAATAATAGTAGGATTATTGGGTTGGTCTGATGATGGAGCTGATTAAAAAAGAGTAACTGTGTGACGGTGGCAAGAATTTTGGCTGCTGGTAATATAATTCCAGTTCAAAAAAATCTAAAAAATAGTTAAGCAATCGTTTTTTCCGTGAATTATAGGGGTTCATAGGTAAGGCTGAAAGTTAGTTGTAAATAGAAATGTAAGCCCTCGTTCGCAACGTTTAATGCACGTTTAAAGGTGTTCGTGACAATAGGCCTTTAACTCAGTAAGTACAGTATCTAAGTGCTAATAGTGCGCGTGAGTGCAAAACTCGGAGTACGTTGGGATAACAACGACCGAGAGAGAGGTGTTTGCAGCGTATTAATGATTTATCATACACGTGGGAGTCGGTAATTGACTTATTTCTAAGGAAAACTTTGTATTAGGTATGTATTTGTTCCCGCGATCTGCGTAATGTAAGGAATTTTATAGGTAATTTTTAGGGTTCTATACTCAAAGGGTAAAACGGGACCCTATTACTAAGACTCTGCTGTCTGTCTATCACCAGGCTGTATCTCATGAACCGTGATAGACAGACTGTTGAAATTTTCACAGATGTTGTATTTTCTGTGGCCTCTATAACAACAAATACTAAAAAACAGAATAAAATAAATATTTAAGGGGGGTATACAACAAACGTGATTTTTTGCCGTTTTTATAGATATGTACGGAACACTTCGTGCGCGAGTCCGACTCGCACTTGGCCGGTTGTTTATACCTTGGGTCACAATAATGGAGTTTTTGGAGGATCCCATATAAAAAAAAAATATTCTGTTTAAAGGTACCTAACCTACACATACTTTTTTTTTAATATAAAAATGCTATTTCGAAATAAGACAGTCAAGTTTTAGTTATTAGCAAGCCATTAGGATTATACTTTTGATTCTGAACATTACATCATATTTCACCCTTTTTTAACCAGCAAATAAGCTTGTGTCTGACTGTCCATCCAACATTTTACATAAATATCAACTTCAAAGACTCCAAACTATTTTCTCAACACGAATATAAAAGTAAACATCTCACTCGATGGAAAACCGACCCCATTCGTTATCGTGGTACTTGTAAATGCAAATCAATTCACAACCAGGACTGGCTCTTAGCCTATAAATAACAAAGTTTTGATTAGAGAAAACCCTTTATAACTGCATGTATATTCATATGGATATTAATTAGGCTCCTATCCACCTTCGAATGGGAACACACGTAATGTGTACTGGTTTCAGATTATGTATAGGTAATAAATATATTTGAGAGTTATAGGTACTCGTGGTTGATCAAAATATGAAGTAATGTTGCTATATTTTATACTAGATGTGGATACCCTGTGGTTTTACCCGCAATCCCCTATTTTATCCCCTTAGGGGATGCAGTTTCAATGATCCTTTCTAGCCTAACGTCAGGTATGCCAAATTTCATCCAGTGGTTTGGGATGTGCGTTGATAGGTCAGTCAGTAAGTTAGTCAGACATTTGATATGGTTTTCAGTAATAGAAAGAGAGACAAACGAGGAAGTTTTGTATATATCATTTAAAGCCGTGCAAAGCCGGGGCCAGTCGCTAGTTCATTTTTTTTACTGTAGAGCAGAAAAGTGTCAGTGAACAATAAAGAAAAAAAAGGACTGGCCCCAAAATAATTGTGAAAATAGCCGGGAGAGAGGAAATTAAATAAAAGCTTTTCATATTACTATATGCCACAGCATTGTCAAACATATTTACTCAGCTACACTGAAGTAAATACTCTTAATGGTAAATGTTTCATGTTCACAATAAAATTAATTGCATGCAATTTCAACATAAAAACAATTAAGTATTTCCGACCATAATGACATGTCAGAGTTTTTATGGTCCAAAACTTAAGAAAGCACTTCGGTTATTGATTAAGTTTTGATGTTTAATTTATTTAATGATTTCTTGATGTATGTGAGCGGATATTCCTGTCGTAATTGTTTATAAGTACTTATGCTTTTACGAATTAGTTTGACCTGTCACATACTTCATACTCGGTAATTCAAGCTCGTTTGTACTATGGAAACAAGGTAGGTAAATAGCTAAATAAAATCTATAATATAAAATACAATTATATTGAAATTGGCTTGTATCACTTACCTACCCATCAGTACCCAAACTAAGATCTTTTTTGTTTGTTTTGACGGCAGGACCTAATGACTAAGAGCTAATTTATTTATTTGACATTGATAACTTTAATTCTTAAAAATGAATGTGTAATAATAAATCGACATAAATATGTTTTGTATGTACTTAGTATGAATCCATGTGAAATTAGTTGCAAGCTTTATATTTTAGAGGAGGTAGGTCGTCAGAGCTCATTGGGGAGGGAGAAGGCTCAAGTTACAAGCATCTAATGGCTACGACGGTAACCGCTTACTACCTAGTTATGCTTGTATAAAAAGAAAAAACCAACACAAAATCAGTATGCTAATTAATTGACAGAACACTTAAAAAGCAAATTAATATCCACACATCCTTTACCATAAACATACACAACATAATCGCATCGAGACATCGTGCAATTATAAAACAAATAGTGCGGCCCGCAACGGCAGCTATGTCGACAACCATCGACATATCGACATGTCGACAAGAGAGATTTATAGGGGACGGTGCTGGCATGTGTTAATTAATACCGCCCGCCGACCTGAGATCCGTTTTAATAAGGGCTGTCGATGGAAAAAAAATGTGACAAAACGTAAGTTTCCAAAATTTACTAAAAAATGCCCAATTTGACAATCACTTAAAAAGACGCGTTCACCGTATATTTCGATATTAGCTTTTCGCCCCGCAGTTATGAAACTGCACAATGTACGATTCAACCCCAAAGGGGATAAAATAAGGGATGACCCTTATTTTATCCCCTTTGGGGTTGAATCGTCCGTTCAAAAATCCTTTCGTTCGTTCGTTTTCGTCATAATAGCTAATGTATGCCAAATTTCAGCCCGATCCGTCCATTGGTTTGAGATGTGTGTTGTTAGGTCAGTCAGTTACGTATTCCTTTTATATATTTTGACTAGTTTTTCGCCCCGTGATTCTCTGGCGAATTTCGTAGCGGATGTTTTCGTCTAAGCTAAGTAAGTCATGTTTTTCTTTTATATACCTATTTAGATTTAGATTATAGTTAGTGTCATTGCAAGGGTAATTTGGTTGTGCAGACTTATATCATTTATGTTGCGTAGAGTAGTTGAAATATGAACACATTTTATTGAAAACAATCAAATCATCGATTCAATGTCTAATCCAGGATAGGTGTTGTGACATCCCTAGTTGCGCGTATCGTAAGGAAATGTAGCGGCCTTGTGAACGAGAATGGCGGATCTATTTTCACCGTGAAACTTTCGCTGTAAGATTGGGTATTTAACTCAAATATATTATTTGCTTCAGTATTAGTTTGTCTTCTAGGCCTCTAATCTGAGTTATATACAGTACTATTCTCCGCTACGTAGTTTTACTTGTTAGTCTACTTCTATAGATGCTCACGTTGTATGAACCAGTTTTAGGACCAAAATTTCAAGTTTATAGACCCTGTGGTTTTGGGTTTGCGTTCATTGTTCATTCAGTAAAAACAATTGTGTGTCTATTTGTCCTATTTCTGCGTGTAATTACCTATACAAGTATGTATTTATATAAGTAAGTATGTATTCACAAAAAAAATTGTATATGTATCAGGTATATAAGTTATCTGGTTAGTTTGGGATCAGATAACCGTGTGTAAAAATGTCCCAGGATATTATATAATTTAATAGTTGCCATATTTATGCCATAAATCATGTCGGTCCGTTGTTGCGTTGTTGCGTGGAATAAGGTCAAATTAACAGACACATCTTCGCATTTATTATGTTTGTAGATAGATTTTTTAAGGCTTCAATATAAGTACATTTAGCTAAACTGTTAAAAAGATATAGACGATAGGTTAGCTGTGGATTTACGTGCGTGTCGTTGGTTCGACTCCCCGGTACGACATCGTATTGTGCGCCGCTGTATTCATATGCCAACACTCGATTTATGCCTTCACCACTCAACTCAAACTTTTCATAAAATAAAAATCAAACAATTACCCATCTTATTTCAATGGTATAAGAAACTATTTATTTTGGGAAAAGGTACAGGTAATTTGGTTCTTAGATCAGATATATGGTGACTGGGATTACTTCCCCATAATACCAGTAGCTTATTTATTACCATTGTTGAGTTAATTATTTTGCTTTGAGTAATTGCTCGTTTGATGTGGTATCTCCACTATTGTATTGCTTGAGTCTGAGTAATTTGATACATTAAGGCCGTTTCTTTAATACGGGCGATAAGTTTAATTTGAAGCGTCGGAGAAATTCGGAGAGATTTCAGTAATTTTCTCAAAAATGGAGGATGTAAGGTTGTTTGATACTCTCTCACGTAAAACTACTGAACGGATTTGGATGATCATACCCAAGAATAACATATAGGCTACTTTTTATCCCGGTAAAACATGAGATCCCTCGGGAACGCGGGTGAAACCGCGGGGCGAGCTAGTGAGTAATGTATGGGAAAAGCGAGAAGCATAGCCTACGATATGAAGTTACAAAAACCTTACAAAAACCCTTTCTAAAACTTTGACGCCCAAAACAAATTAAAGATCCGTAGATAACAAACAAACCTAATCTCAAATCTATCTGTAAAATGATATCCTGTAATATGAGACGCCATTGTGATGTCTTTTACTAACTGCGTCTCGTAATTAAGTGTTGAAAGATTCTGTTACTTTACAGATAAATAAACAATAAACAATTTCCAATAAATAGTCGTTTTGTTTAAGTTCGTTATTTATATGTTTAGAATTTAGAATGTTGGACAAATTGTTGAGGTAAGACAGAGAAGGAAATGTTTTGTTTTCGATTGCGCGCCGAGTGCAGGGCAGCCGGAACAGCCTCCTGAATGTAGTCGCAAATCGTGTAGTCGGCTCGCTTCTGAGACACTGGACATCGCTTCATGCACCAGTGTCTCAGAAACGAGTGCGGCTATATTAATGTAATTAATTAAATTATAATTACCTACCAACTAACATAGTTTTTGAAGTCAAATTGTTACTAACATTAACTATGGATCTTTTGGTCTGAAATAAATGTGTTATATTATATTATATTTTGGCAAAATGTACAAGAACGAATATACGGATGTCAGTAAAAAGTAATTAATTTATTATTGGTAGTATTAGTAAGATAATTCGTTTTGATACAACAATATATAAGATACATATTTTTTATTACTATAATGTTTTAGGTTAGACCAACTATCTCGTGTGGCTCGTTTGGCCAGGCGGCTCGAGGGGTAGTGCGCGTGTTTCCGCATGCTGCTCAAGAGGTGATGAGGGCTAGGAGTACAGCTCCGGTCACCAAAGAGGAGAGGACTGGATCATGGAAGAATGTTAGTCTGTTCCTATTCCCAGGTATAGGAGACGAGAGGAACATCGTGGGCTTTTAGTCGATTTAGGATTCCGACATAACCTTTCCGTTGCCCCGGAACGGGAAGGTATCCATTAGGGTTTCCCCACGCAAAAAAAAAATCGTTAAAAGCAATAAATTAAGAAAAAAGAAAATCCTGTCATATAGTTTAAAGCTGAATGAACCTTAATTATTTTTATCACTTCCAAAAACTTTTTTATTTTATCTACATTGCAAATCAATACGTTTTGTATAAAATACACGCATTAATACTTCGCCAAATAGGCTATACACAACGAGTTGGCTAATAAATCAATTAACTGGTATTCTCATTAAGAGTGCTGTTATCGGGAATCGAACCTTGGACCGGTCGAGCGCGCCGCGTCGCGTGCGCAAGGTGAAAGTGTTTATTTGCACACATTCAAATCCTTTTAACAACATTGATTTATCGGAATTAGTATCACAACTAAATTAGGATGTTGATGTGGCGCCATTTTACTATGGTACGATTGTTGCAACAACTATCTTATAGGTAAATTAGGGCCGGTTGCATCGACGAATTAGTTATCGTAAATATTTCATTAATGTTGTTGTTCGTCGTTCATAAATTGCGTTGTTGCATATACGGTCGGCCAAGAAAGTTGTGTACCACCCTAAGGTTGAATGTCGCTTGCAGATTCATAGGTCTGATGATAAGTTTCGCTTGCATTTTGTTTACTGTTTGTTACGTGACAGCTGTTCTTAGTTTGAACCTTGTTGTAATTTTCGATGACTAGGAAACTCAATTAAAAGTGGCATACCACTTTCATGGCCGACTGTACATATGTCAAAAAATGACCAACAATTTCTGGCAGTAGAAAATTAGTACTACAAAATGACGTATGCCAATGACAGCACTGGTTATTGTTATAATACCAATATTAATGTCAAGTATGTAGGCAATATTAATTAATAAAGAATACACATAAAACAGTTTTTGATTATTTTAAGGCTTCGCCAAACATTTCGTTTTCCAAAAGGGTCCTGTGGCCAAAAAAGTTTGAGAACTTCAAGCTTTGATAATTGTTATTTTAATATTACCAATCTTAATAATTAAACTACAATATTTTTTGGGGTGTAACATATTAGGAGTATAACCATCACATCACAGGTCTTCCTAGTTCAGAAATAGCTACCTATATAGGTATAGTAAAAAAGTTGCTATATTAAAGATATCAAACATTTTGCATTACAATAATGACTAGACATTGACCCGATATTCAATGCTCGCTTAACTATAATTTTAATCCGATTAAACCGTAAGGTTATCATAAAAATCCTCTTAGCAGTCCACTAGGGGGATAACCACAAATTATGTGATCAACCAACTAATAATCATTTAATTAAAAGAGTAAATAGCAATTTGAATACTTGTCCATTAGAGCTATGCGTAAGCGCAACATACACATATATTAAAAGCCCACATGTGGTGCCTTATTCTGGAGATTAACGGGTATTTTAATGGTCACTCACGATAATTTAAATTAAGATTTATCGAATGTTGTTTTAACTTTGCTTTAAATAAATATATAAATCTTTGTAAAAGGAGACTTGCGTCGAAAAAGTTACGGAAAAAGGAAAATCTTCAAATACGTGGCGTAAGAAGATTGAATCCGAAAATGAATGAAAACATTTTAAGGAAATCATAGTCTGCCGGTATTTAGTGGGCTCCGATAATTGAGAACCGTTTTCATGTATTCAGGAAGTTATTTTTTTGGTATATGTTTGGTATCCTTGTCATTTTTAATACTAATGTGTTTAATCAAAAAAAAGTAGTCTACGTGCCCAGAATATCATTTAAGTATCTGGTTTTTAAAGCACGAGCTCTGCGGTTTAGATAACCGTGTGTAAAGAATATCCCAGGACAATACTATAAATGCAGTACTTTAAAAAAATATTAAACTCCAAAACCATATTCCCATTGTAAGTCCACTACTCCATAACATTACAAAATCCTAGAAGGTGATATTTTGACTCCAGAATAAGCCGTCAACCTGTAGCTCTCGCTAGTCAGGCCGGCGATATCACTTGGCGTAATGAAAACGCTTCCAGTTTACTCCATGTGCTTTGCATATTGGTCTGATAAAGGGTTTGGGAAGCTATAGAGTGGCTTCTGCACAAAAAAAATAAAAGCATTCGTGTTGAAGGTATTCTTGATATGTTATAGAGCTCTTTAATCGATCGACGAGTCGATCACAAAGTAAAACTTATTCAGCATACATTAACTATCGAAATGGTGAGATTTCTAACTATCCATTCAGTATTTATTCTAAAGTAGTTAAGTTGTATAAAAAAGGCACTTCGATTTGATTCGATATACACAAAACAACGAGGAAAATGTCGTAGGTGTTCCTCTCTTTAACAATTTCTGAATAATTACATGGAAAAATAAACGATGTGACGTCATGATCACAAAGTCTTTGTTCTTACAATAATTGTTATTTTTCCAAGTCTACTAAGTTACCGTTACTTTGTACTTTACGAATAATAAAGTATTTTTGTCTAGATAAAGTTACTAAAAGACAAACGCTTATAATTTATTGTTTTGAATTTTGTAGTAGTTGTTGTTAAGGAGTTTTTGTTCAGTTTTTTTGGTTTTTACAATTCCGTGATACCCGTATTTTTTTAAAAATATGTTTAGGCCTGCGTTTGACCACAATCTCACTGTGGGTAATGATGATGTGGCCGATGGTGGTAAGCACACAAAGCCTAGAAGGGAACTGGCTCTCAAGTGCAGCTGTCGGAACACACTGGGACGTGCTTGGCGACAGATTTTGAACTTGAGGGTGGTAGCTAGCCAGGTGGGTACTAGAAAGTACCCTACCACCATGCTATGGTTTCCTCACGATGTTTTCCTTCACCGAAAGCTCAAGCTTTTCGTAGGATTCGAACCCGCGATCTTCGTCTCGGCATTCGACGTCAATACCACTGAGCTATCATCACCTTAAAAAATATATTTTATCGTATATTTTATCATTTGACACATTTTCACTGAAGGATGTTTTCTTGTTTTCGAATACAGCCAGAATACTATACAACATTTTTGATCGTTATAGCCTCGTTATTGACTTTGCCTCATAATCGAAATATATAAAAAGAGAACGTGACTGAATGATTGACTGATCTAACCATTGGAGGGATCGGGCTGAAATTTGGAATACAAAAAGTTATGATGTTACTAGCTTCCACCGAGCGCGTGGCGGTTTCACTCGCATTCCCGAGGGATAAAAAGTAGCCTATGTGATGTCAGCTACCTCGATACCAAATTGGTCCAGCCTTTTAAGCGTGAAGAAGTAACAAACATTTATTATATTAGTAGGAAGTAGTCCTAGTCCTTTCATTCCACAAAATAATAATATACACTATATATGTATAGGTAAAAAACAATAATACAGCAATAGTAAATAAAAAAAGTTTAGTTCAAATTTTAGCAATGGCTTTCCAAAAATGAAAAATATATGAAGGTTACTCCACACATTTGTGTTCCAGGGGCGCATAGGTGAAGTAGCGAATACCTCAGTAAAGATAATATTGATTTAATTCCGTTGTCGTGTATTAGTCCGATCGGGTGATAACTCCGAGCCAGCCGCCATATGAAATCAGATCTTATTAACATATTTTAATAGGTTAGCGTTTTCTAGAGATGATTGCGGATGTTACTTGGGTGCTATTTCTCTTAAAAAAAATATTTGCTAAGTGAGAATTATTTTTTCTTTTTTTTACAAAGTGTTTTTTTTTTAAATTTTATTTTAAACAGTTACAAAAGTATCTGAAACATTGCATTGACATAATGCTCAATTTGAACTTTTACATTATATTATAATCTAGGTAATAACTTTTTAATAAAACTTATGTACTTAATCAATGCAATATGTAAGGCAAGTGGAAAATGTAACAAAAAAGGAAGTGATTTAAGCGTATCGATTGAATGTAATGGTGATCACGGGCCTGAGGGAAAATACTTTCCATTCCTGTATCTATCATGTAACCATTACAATGCATGCACCTACAATTCATATAGAAAGTGTTCTGCAAGCGCAGTGTGACCATTGACAGTTTGGATTTGGAAAAAAAGAATTTAAAAATAAATATCTTCTGTTTTATATTTCTTTATTATAGGATTATAATATTATATGAAGTTAGTTAGACATTCCATTTAAAATATTAATACTAAAACTTTGCAAGAACAATATTGACCAGACAGCGTGAGGCCTCATGCGTTGCCTTGTCTTCCATCGCAGCGTCAACGCTACGTCGTTTTTCATATATTATAGTGGCATGACACATTATGCGTTGCGTCGTCGCATGCGACGTTTCTATAGATCGGTTGGCCGAAAAATGAAGCGGGGGATGCGCTGTAATCCACACTGAGACTACGCTGCGATTGCTGGCGGCGGCGTGCGTCACCTTCTTGTTTGTGGTATACAACGTGTTGATCCGTTGCGACGTCGCAACGCAGCGAACTAATGAGGCCTCTCCCATACCTATGTAGTTTTTGTAGAATATTTTTTTTTTTTTTTACATTCTGTCTCACATTTTGGTGTTAGTGTTTGGTGCTGTAACGCTCGATGATGTGACTAGCAGATTATAAGTGAATTTTTGCCAAATCACAAGTTTAATACTTGTGATTTGGCAAAAATTCAAGTCAAAACTGCTTTTGGTCCTAGGTTAATGACCACTTCCATAAAAAGGATTTAAGGTTAGAGTAGACAGTAGAGCTTCAAGGTTAATTTATCGGATTTAATTACCACATTGGCAAACTTCCTTAGATTGCTTTTGTCCATAGGCAGATGTCGCAACCCTATAAAATGGAAATTATGATTGCTTGTCAATCTTTTGACATAAAAAAGGCAGCTTCACTAGACAAAAATAGATGAAGAATAAGTATTTTCTGAATATACACATAATAAAAACAAAATAGAAAATTAATGTTTGGCAGCATATGATAGGAAACTTAGCATAATGCCAGTGTACACTGACGCTGATTTTCCATTGAGCATATAAAAATAGATAAATTATTTTTTTTTAAACTTAATTCAAATGTTGCATGCTTATTACAACGTGATATTAATAATATAATAAAAAATAAGTTAAGAAATAACAAAGAAAAGAATTGCCTAAAATTTATTTAAATAATGTACCAATCCATTAGTTTACGTAGGCTTCCATAGAAAGCTAGGTGCGGTGTGTGTATCAGATCGCTGGAGTAGGCCCCGAGACATCCTGTACAATGTGTTGCACATCTAATGATCACTTCTATAACTCGTATCCACGGTTTTGCATATTGGACTGGACTAGTTTTATGTTGCATGGGAAATGAGGATTATAGCCAGCGACGGCTTGTCTTTGTGAGTTAACTTATTATGGAGTAGGCTTGGTTAGGAATAATTCGATTTTGAAGATTTGAGTCCTAAATCTAATATACTTATGTTGTGGACATTGTGGTATATTTTTATATTAATTAAAACCTTTAGGAATATGTAGGTTCCTATTACCGAAGTTTTTTTCGAATCCGACAAGTAGATCTAGAGATTAGCGCTTCCAAACAAACAATTCAGCTTTATTATTAGTATAGATTAGTTTTAACAGTTACCTACATCAAAATTGTGCTTCAATATTTTTTTATATACATTAAGTAAAAAAAAAGTTTTTCTCATACAAGTAAAGAGAAAAGACAAAACAGATACAAATTCACAAAGGAATAGCTTATTTCTAATTGCAATTTCTCTCAGCAGCCCGCGACTGGATAGAAATGAAAACTCAAAAACTACTGGACCGATTTTTATAATTATTTAGTCAGTAGAATTTTACTATCACTGAGTAACATAGGTTATACGGATCGAATATTGTAGAAAGTAAAATATAGAATTAAACTATAAATACAAGTGAATCCGCAGAATAAATCATACATAAGAAGCCACATAACAATGTAGCTGTTACACAGATGCAGCTGGCGAGGGATCTATCTTAGTTCTGGATCGCTACATCATTTACAATGACAGCCTTGCATGTCCGATGCACGCACATGCCATTGTGAGCTTTCAAATATTAACAGGAGCTTGTATAGAAACACGTTTTGTTTGTGTCTGTACTATGATGCATCTAGGTTCTACTAGTGATTTGGCTTTACGCAAATTTGGTCGAGTAAATTTTATAGGTATTCATTTGAAACTGGAGGCTATGAATTCTCATTAATTTAATTTAGACTACTGCTTCAAAACTCAGAAGACTCCAGAAGGATGATTGATCAATGCGGTTTATTTTAAAAAAATGTAATAATGAAACCTACTAAAAATATTGTACTGAAATAAAGAGTTTACGATCGTCAATTAATCATCCACATGCTTACAGATGTTATATTTAAAAACAAATCCTTTAATCAAAAATTAAAAATATTGTCAAGCAAGGTTTCCTTTATTCTAAACGGTGTCTGCTTTAGTCTGACAATTTATAAATGCATGTGATAATATTTAATGAATAAAATACTTCATATCATCCACACTCTCAACCTCCCGATCCTCCTACTAAATCCTTTTGTAAACACATCCACTACTTAGATCACCAAGCTGATTAATGTCATTATTATTAAATGAACATACAATGTCCATAACCCACTGCCTGGTTCGCGGTTCACAAGCCCTGGTATCTTAGCGACGGATCGCGCCACCATTATAGGGACAGCTTCCTACTGATCGAGGATGGCATTGAGTGATTCTGCAATGTATTGAGAACATGAGGTAGATATGCCTTGATAAGTATACAAATGAGGTGAAATTACGCTAGTACGAAAGAATCGTGACATGACGTTTTTTGGGTATGTGTGCTAAATCCTAGCTTCATTATTAGGTACTATTTTTTAAGCTCAGACTCGTCTATAAAGGGTGGCGAGGCTAAAAATCATTATTACGAAAATCCTGCAATATGTTCATATATTTTAAGATATGTTTATTTTAATTTACACGGACAACTCTGGTTGAATATCTATGATAAGAATAATATTGAATAGCTTTAAGTAATCCCAAGTTTGAAGGTAACAGCTTTGCCAACCTTTGCTGTCCTCATAATGAAACATTGTCCTGAGTAAGTTGCTGATTCGGAAGCTTAGAAAATATTTGGTGTGAAAAAGTTATGGATAATTCTTTTTTATTATCAAATAAGAGGTCGACTTTGAGCAGAAGTGAAATAAAGGAGATTGGTTGTTCGTAGAAGAGAAAGGTGAATGAAAAATCCTTTGTGCTCAAGGTTGTATCTATAACATAAATGATCTATAATCATGTAGCTTATACATACGAGCATTTATAACACAGAATTTACTTACGTGGGTTGATGTAGGATAAGTTATTGATGTATGCCATTTCGGAGCTTGATTTAGTCGTTACATTATACTAGAGGCATGCGTATTGAGCAATGTTCTTTGGGGTTTACAGTCATATTAAATGATTATTATTAGATTTGAATTATGCTGGGTAAAAAACATTCAAATAATCATTAACTATTACACCGTTTCAGGTTGTGTTTTTACTTTTTAATAAACTGATCCGGAAACAAAGTTTTTACCCCTTAGCTGGTTATTTACTAACTTACTCATATTTTTTTTTACATTCATTAAGTTTGTACAGGTTGAAAATGAATACGCCACGTTGCAAGCAATTAGTACAGTTCACAATGCATCGACAGTCTACAAACTAGCGAGATAGATCACAAAACAACGGCGCTCACAATCATACGGCAACAGATACATAATACTAAAACAGCTGCTTTAGATAATACTCAATCCCTAAATAATATATCAGATCATTTGGTGAAAATTATAACGGTGCATAATTTTATTCTTCACACACCATTAAAAGGTTTTCAAAATGCGCAAAATATCTTTTAAATCTAAATAATCATAATCATCTTTATGATTGCTAAATGTTAATAATTGCTTATTCAATTTCATCGCTTTAATTTACAGACAACGAGCTATAATATCTCACAATCAGCTGTTGGCGATCTATCAGCAAATCTCGACGACGCTCGCGCAATTATTCAAATCAGTACGATATGCATTGTCACTGCGCTTGAGCACGGACGCGACGATAGAGAACTCGAGTATTGATCCTTAAATTAGAGGGCATTTAAGTTCACGATGACATAGTTTGTGTGAAATGTTAAAAAAATGATGATGATGATATTGAACTCTTGGTAAGTTTTCTCTTTCAGAGCTCACGAAATTAAGTATGAATTATTTAAAACTCGCTATCACTTATGAATTAAAATAGAATTAATTAAAATTAAAAAAAAAATCTTTGGTTAAGTCATTATGACGTGCGTTGTCTTATTTTTGTAGTTTATTATGTACAAAATTATTTATTGTATGTAGGTGATTTTTCAGTAATTTTATTTATTTAAGTTTATACAAACTAGATTTTGTATGTCTGTTAATTATTTTTTTATTAGTAACAGAACAATCGGTAATTTCGAGATTTTGATTTTTATATAATTTAATGTTGGAAAAACCAAAGTAGAAGGTAGCAGTTAAATTTCACTGTCCAACAAGAGCGGATCTAAAATCCGCCATCGCTTCTGACTTGTGTAGCAGTCAACAAGCACTTAGCGGCAAAGCGCCTCGTCAGCGTCCCCTGTATCAGATCACATGTCGTTGCGCACGCGCTGCTTCTAGAGAAAGAGATAGAAGACTTGTTAGAGCTTCCGTACTATCTGTACTGATGGTATGAGTTTACGATTATTGATGTTGGTGTTATTTCGATGTCTTTTCGATAAGTGGTTTCTTGATGGATCGAATATTCAAATAAAGAGTTTGGAATGAATGGACTGATAGAATATTCTCTTGTGATCGCAACACAATTTAATACATATTGGGGTATTTTTTTTTATAATGAAAATAACAAAAAAGAAAAACTACGACTATAACTGTTAAAGACGGGAGTGTCAGTCATTCTAACCTACCCGCTATGTCTGAGAGAACTCACGTTTTTTTGTTGTAGTAAAAAATACATGCCACAAATATAAACTGGACCATAAGCTAAAAGTAAAAAAAAAACATTTACCGCAGTGCTTTTACACCTGTCAATGTAATTTTATTTCATAATAAATGTAGGTACCTATACCAGAAAACTGTTACAAGCGCATTAAATTAAAAAAAATATGCAAAAGTTACGTGCGCTGGCGCAGCTCGTGCCGCTAATCACCTGCCGCCGTATATCGCGATTATTCGCGATACAGAAGCTCTCCTGTCCAGAATATAGCCGGTACACATACAGGCAGAAAAACCGTACCCACGTCAGAAATTGTGTTTTTAAGACCCATCTTTAAGACTTTGTTTAATGATTACTGTCTTAAGTTAATAAATTAAATAAATGGCTTTGAATTCGAGACAATAAAGTCATGAGATTATTAAAATTGCAGGTATTATTCTGAAACTCTGGACTATTATTTTATTCTAGAGATCATGTTAGATTCCATTTAAAAATATTTAACCACTCAAATACTAAAAATTAGTTTATTAAAAAAAATATATAGTTAGGCCACTTACGACGTCACGATCTCACCATTTCGATGATATGGCCTAAGGATGTCAATTTTAGTTAGGAGCTGCAGCAGAAATACATACACTAGAAAGTGCTTGGTGGATTCTTGACTCGAAGGCAGTAGCTACCTGTGCTATAATATTTTTTTTACTTTGTATAGGCCTGTGTTTAATGAACTGGTGTGAGTGATGATGAGACCGAAGGGAATTAATTTAGGTACTTATGCTAAAATATTTATATCTGTCATACTCATTTAAATAAAACATCTAGATATTTCACCCATAATTTAAACAAGCTAAGCCCACAGATTGTCTACAAATCATTAGACAAACGACTACATTAACCCTTCCTGTCGTTTCTAATGTATACATTATTTTGTCCGTCAGAGTGTGCATTTGTCTACGTGTGTTACAGTTATAGTAGTAAATAAGGTTGTGCGAGGTATGAAATATTACTCTTGAACTCTTGCGCCGGTGCCAGCAATGTCATATGAACAGAATTCCAACTTTTGAGGTGAGTTTGAAGGGTTGATTTATGATCAATAATACTTTCAATTCAAATAACAAATTTATTGCATTGTAAAACTGATCAGGTCGCTGACGCTGAATGCAGGTAAATCTTTGATAATGATAATAATGTAAGATAGAATACCATAAGAAGAATTTATCAAAATCTAACGTTCTCCATATTTGCACTCCACAAGCTCCTCATGACGACTTTTATGTTACTGATACTGATCTTTAGAAAAAAAGAACTCAGTTCCTTCCAACCAAAAAACAATTTGACCAGAAAATACCAGTTAGCATTCTCAAGCTAACTGTAACCCAACAATATTATAACAGTACCCACACACAAGGAACGCTAATGCTAGGAGGCGTGTGTCCAATTTAACATATCGTGCGCCGGCAATATCTCGGCAAGAGACAGGCGACAGGCTTGGGTTGCGAGCCCCGCAAGGTGCGTAGGACGGCGTAACGGACGCGGTAGTAGCTGCTAAATCAACCATTGTCTGATTGGGTGTAGCCTGCCGCATTCTATGTGATGAGCCTATGCATGTGCAGAACTGGGCAGATATTATTGTATGATAAGCATTCAGATTCTGTGACTATTTGAGAATAATCACAGGTCTTTAGACTTATGTCTGAAGACGATGTGTCTTAAGTATTAGAGGTATCTCAAAGCCATAAATATAAAACTGCAGTCTTTCTCATGTCTAGAGATACTTTTAGTAAATACATTTATTTTTAAACAATATTTAAGCAAGGTCCCCAGAAGGCTGGCAGCAACAGCATATCTAGAGTGAACAAAAATACTCATAAGATTACTATACTAAAAAAACAAACTACATCATCGGAAAATGTAGAACAGAGTTAATCTTCGCTGTATAATTAGAACATCTGATTTGGGATGCTGATATCCCATTTGAAGCTCCAATACTTGAAGAAATGCAATTGGGAAAGTCACAATATTTGAATCAAATGAAATATTGAGCCATTTCTTGGCCTTCCAAGCTCTAAGGCAGCACACGTCGGAGCGAACACACGGCTCGCGTGTCCAAGCTCAGGCGACCCGCTGCTATATATTGGCCATAACTCGCTGCACCGTTGCCCAGGAGTCCTGCGGCGTCGATTATACTCATACGTTCGCGACGCACAATTAAATCTCATAAAACCTATGATCGCCTGGTACTTTGCTGCCTCTTTATTGCTATTGAAGTAAACTTTGCTGCTGTTCATTGATATTTTGTATGATACTTATCTTCTTCGGAGGCTATGCTATCCTGGTACTTACATCATTTAGTTGCAGTATAATTTTGTGAGGATCACTATATATTGTGATTTGCTAGCGGGAACGCCTACGTTGGCTTAGTCTATTTGTTTCCTGTAGGTTTTAGTTAGGATGAGGCTGTAACGATAGTTCCTTTGCCCGGGATTGTATCTTCAACGATGCTCCGGGAGAGATTTCTACCACTAACTCTAGTTACTCAATTTGGTAGGAAGTGAGTTATTTTTGTGTTGAATGACGTCAGAAGGTGGACCGATGATCTTGTGAGGGTCGCGGAAAACCGCTGGATGTGAGTAGCGCAAGACCGGCCATCGTGGAGATCCTTGGAGGAGGCCTTTGTCTAGCAGTGGACGTCTTTCGGCTGACATGATGATGACGTCGCAAAGTTAAGAGGGGAGTAAAAGTTATGTATTGTGGAATAGGCCTAGTATAAAAGTGTTGATATCATGTAAGAAACATAAAACTATTACCATATTCATCTCAAGTACGTATTACGTATAAAATAATTTCCTCGAACGAAATCGACAGTTAGATACTCCGCCCGATAAATCATGCTTTTACTACATTCCTATAAGATTTTAATTAAACCAAGGAAGCTAAGGCATGCCGTATACTAGCATATTGTGATAAGATCGTTATGAAATCTAACACGTAACGTAAACAACGCATGGTGTGAGAGTAACACGGCGATATCTTGTATCTCTCTCGAGCCGCGCCTCGTTCTATGCAAACTAATTCCTTAATTAAGTGTAAACCGATAGTTATGTGTAAGGGTTGGCGGTTTGTGAGAATCAATTGATCATTAGTGTTTCACATCATTTGATATTGAATGAATGACAATTGTAATGCATTAACTGTTTGTGAATCAATTTGTATCTCTACTTTTAAATAATCTATAATATCTGGATAAAAAGTAACAGTATGAAAATGCATGTTGGAAAACGCGCAGTGTAGAGTCCCTAGTAAAGCATACATAGCGGTATTAGTTTTTCTTTAAACTTCATATTACTGTGAATATTAGTTAAGAAAAATATAGTAATAATTTTATTATTACTCATTCTATGTATAATATGTGATGGGAACGCATACAAAAAACACTTCCACTTTGTAGAACCTATCTGTTCTACTACTGGAAAATTTTAATAGACATCAATTTTATTTATCTAATGAACTACTAGTTGAATAATATTTGGACAGTAGGTACATATATTTTCTTTGTTTGACTGTGGAAAATGACTGAATATAATAATGATTCGATTTTAATTTCAATGAGTGAAAATTCTAATAAAACTTCAAATATCTAACTAACATAAATCATACAGGTTATCAGACATGTAGTCGTAACAAAGAATCACCACATAACCTTTAAAAAGGAAAAGACAGACAAACAAAAACGTAGCTAAATACGAGAAGAGCTAGCTTAACTCCAATTATGAATTCCCATCATCCCACCTGCCCCTCGCAATTTCTCTTTAACCGACAGCATAAGGTGTAGTTTTATTGACAGTAAACACAGTTTAATACGCGCTCACCTCAGATACGCAATTACCGACAATACGCCCGCATGAGGCCAAACTAGCTGATTGCGGAATGTTTCCTTTATGTTATACTAATTTGCTAAGTTGTGACGTAATCTTTACTCGAATAGTCGATTTTGTGTGACTGTTTAATTATATGTCTATTTGTGTATATATTATTTGTGTTGAAACAATATTTTACATAATATTATTAAAATCTTAATTACTATTTATAATGTGTTCGAATTTTGTGAGTTTGTGTATAGGTATATTATGGATAGTAATATTTTGAAGTACATACTGATGCGATTCAGAATATTCTTTCAATGATAAAAAGCTACATTATCTCAGTGTGCTATATGCTTATTTTGAAGAACGCGGTCGAAACCGTATCTTTGACCATTCCATTAGTTTTTCCACAGGCATACCAACTGTTTGACTGTAACAATCCTTGTAGAACGACTTTGCGCGATGCGGAAATGATGTGCTTATAGGAAAGTGAAATTAAACGTGAATCAATAATTTTATGTTAAACTATTACTTTCAGAGAAATTGTATAAAGAGATTTACTCATAAGATATCAAACTCAAACTCATTTATTAAGTTTAGGCCCTAATAAGGCATTTATTAATGAAATGAAATGAAATATTATTTATTCAAATAGACCTTCACAGGCACTTATGAATAGTCAGACTCTAATGACTAATATATTAATGTCAACAGTTTCAATTTTTACAATAGACTCTCTCTATACTGAGAAGGCTCCGGCAAGATAATTCAGCAATGCAATTTTTGCAACAATAGGGGTATAATTTCGACCCTACAAAAATGTCTTTACACACATCTCGAAGAACCCCATTTAAGAGCAGAGCTATGTCAGAATCTTAAATTAAAATAACGTTAAAATATTCATAATAATCACTTATAGAAACAAGGCTGAAATCGAAGGCTGAAACATAAACCATTAACCCAATAAAACGCTATTAGAATTCAATCGTATAATCCAGATGGTGCATCGAACTAAAATAAATACGGAATCCTTACCACTTGTCAGTATACATGAGATATTTTGCGAACTTGCCGGACAGGTACATATAGTATCGGCATTCAGATAAAATAGATATATCCATCGTTGTGCAGATTTGTGACTTCATTCCCAACACAGAATTATGTGAACGTCAGTGACGGGTGAGATGTGACGCGGGCACACGCTAAACGAGCTAAGGGAACCTTCATACTTGTCAAGGATTTTTTCATCATCATTTGAGAAGCTTCTTTTCAAAACTTGACTATTCCACATTTGATGAAACTGTTTTTTTTTTGTTTTTTTTGGTAACATTAAAATTTATACTCGGTGAAAATAAAATTGGGCCAAAACTTGATATTACACCAGAAAAAAAGATTAAAAGGCATGATTTCGTCAAAAATAGATTATTCCACTACAAAATGATATTACCTACAGAACTATTTTCTCAAATTGTGAAAAAAATAACAAAAAGTGGAATAGTCAAGTTTTGAAAAGAACCTCCTCATATGACATTAACCAGAGAAGTCCACTGTTGGACATATGCTCCCTTAAAGACTTCAAAACGTGGCTAATGGCGTTTTGCAGCTTTCAAATTCGCCACATTTGCAGCTTCTTATCTAATTCATTTGAAGCTGCGAAGCTGATATCAAGCCCTCATGACGTTGGTCCACCTGGTAGTAAGACTCATATCTTCATCTTTAACCTATTCGCTCGCCCGAAGAACAATAAATAAATAACAAGAAAATAAATAATTATGTATAATAAAGGATATATATGAAAAATAAATAAGTATGTACCGGTTGACTCGAAATTCCGAGAATTCTATTATTTTTGAGTCTAAATGCGAGTCAACAGGTTTCATAATTCGCCACATAGCTCCTGCAACCTCAAACGCAAAATGGTTCAGACAGCATTATTTTCTTGTTTGTGCTCATTGCAATTATCGAGAGAAACAGAGTAAAGTGCTCGATCGACATTTTATTTCGTCGATATGTCAGTATTTAATCCGTTTATTATGCGGTATTAGAATATTTTTGGTTCGGTCGATCTTTTTTGGCTTCAAATTTAATTAACTTAAGAGCATTATTATATTCTGCTCATAGCAGCTCTCTCTCAGCAGCATTTGTTTGTTGGCAGGAAGATATAGATATGGTCATGTGGATAACATTTTAATATCAACTGCCATATTAATACGAAGTGTATCTATTTCGCATACAGAAGCTGTAAATAAATCCTTGCAATATAATGCATGGCGTATTGGCGTGTATATAAAATAGCAAATTCAAATGAAAGTTTCAAAATACCACAGTATTATTTCCACATCTATTATAACAACTCCTTTACATCTGGCAATTCAACTTAGATTTCCAAAATGAGGTCTTAAACCATTACAATGAGGTCCAAATTAGTTTGTACACGTAAATAGGTTGCACAGTCCGTCTGTCAGTCTCCTTCAAGTTGATGTGTGGCCAGTGCGTGTTGCAGACTCCATTAAAGACTCGAATTATGGTTTGCTGTCATGTAAAGCTATGCCTAGGGAATTTTGTGGCGACCACCGACATTTTTACATATGAATTGATAGTTGTTTATTGTGTATTTATGTATTTTAAACGATAAACGATGCATAAAATAATGTATTATGTTCCCATTGCGCAGGCGCGCAGATGCAAACATATTTCTATAGGATTCATAATTTGAAACAATTGAATGCCAAAAGTGTAAGAGTCAATGCAAAACTTTATAAAAGTTAATAAACAAGAGTTAACTATAAAAGTTCAATAGGAACCAGGTATTAATCTACACCTTCTGAAAACAAACATAGGTAAGCTATTTGATCAATAAATAATACGGCAACTAGATAAGAATAAATCGTCTAAATTACCTTTGTAACTTAACTCTAAGACAGTGACTCGATACTTAGCACTAAAGTGACATGTTACCATTAAAACCTGCCTAGAGTTAAATCTAGTTAGGTCTATAAAACTTAAAGGCATTTGGGCCAATGTTTTATTGTTCGCTGGCGTAACTGTTGTGAAGTTCAGAGGTATTTATTGATGTAATTAAGTAGTTAAAGTCGTATTTAGTTTGATATTTACTTAACTGAGCGTATGGGAATCGTATGCAAGAAGTTAATTAGGTATTGAGTGATTTGCTGCCTTATAGGTTAATAGCCTAATTGTTTGTACCTCTACAAACAATTAGGCTATTAACCCATAAGGCTATTAAATAAAATTGAATTATACATTAGTTTCAAAGGAGGAGACGAAATCTATATAACAAAAACAGTAAAATTACAAAAAGAAAAAGACAAAAAGAAAACAATATTAAATTACCTGCATAAAATTAAGGATACAAAAAATAAAATGTATGTGTGTGTGTGTGTGAGAGAGATGATTGAATTGACGTGTGGATTTAATGGCTCCTACACTAGGCTAAGCCTGCCTTGGCTGTATCTGAGTACTTCTTCGTCTGTGCTCTTTCTTATTAGACTTAACGTTTACTTTTTTAGCAACATTATTTTATTGCACGGTTAGGTATTCTATGTAAAATTAAATAATACTTAGGATTGTAAAAAAAAACTGGTCACCAACATTTATTATACAAAAATATATGTAACTTATTACAAAAGCTCTGCTACTAACCTAACTCATCAAAAATGTTGGTAAACACAACAGACCTAGGTTAAACTTTATGATGCTCCCCATTTGACCTCAAAATTATTTCGCAAACTATAATATGATTTAAATGAACGAAGTTATAGTACAAAGTCGTGATGTCGTAAATTTTGCCAAATTACAGAGCACTGAAATGTGCCTAATTCTAGAGAATACAGTGCGCAGGAGTTTTCTATTAGCAAATGCGGTTTAAGGGTTGGAACACATTAATAAACATAGCGACAAGAAATGATTTTGAAAAGTTTCAAGCTAACCTAACTACCGGTTAGATTACTCAAAATATCGAGTACCAGCAGCAAGATCGTTTGTTGATAATTTTGGGGGAAGACTATGCTTAGTAGTAATCCTTAGAATTACGTGATTAAATTTTAAAGCCAAGCAAAATAATTACCAAAGACATCACACATGCCCATTACTGATTATTTAATTTTAGTTACCTACTTCTCGCACTTGCAGATTTAACCTGTTTACTTTAGCTATGGTCGTTCAATCTTCTACTTGTGTCTGTGTCTTTTACATTATGTCGTGTGCAAACAAATTACATTTATTTGATCATTAA
The DNA here is from genome assembly GCA_963555595.1 of Tethea ocularis. Taxonomy (NCBI): domain Eukaryota; kingdom Metazoa; phylum Arthropoda; class Insecta; order Lepidoptera; family Drepanidae; genus Tethea; species Tethea ocularis. The sequence goes on from OY741970.1 coordinate 8,267,237, forward strand.
CACTTTGAGACTCATATCTGTCACTTTACACATTATTATTTGAAATTATATTTTACACTTTATAACTGAATTATAAGAGTTTTTTTCTAATAACCAAAAAGTGTCAGGACCCGGCTTTTACGTCCTTACGCGGGCGAGATAGACACTGTTGTTTATTTGAAGAAAGTGATGTTATTGCCCGCTTCTCGCTCCGCTCATGAATGTACAACTATCATACCAGTATCGCTCGCTAGGACGACATTCCTACGGTGACCGCAGCCACACGCTCGCAAGAAATTAATCACAATTATGTGACAGCGCCGCTCCACGCTGCAATCTTACAATGGGGGGACATTTGCACTTGTGTGATCATGTTACACTCACAGTTTCTAGATTATAATGATACTTCCGACTATCTAATGCCAGCGTGAAGGATTGCAGAGGACGTGAATCGTGCTATCAACTGGAGAAATATTTCTGGTTTGTGAATTAGCAAAGATATAATTTATACACTTGCTTGGCAGTACTTGTGTGGTGAAGTGGTTTGATAAATTAATGACGTCAAAGAATCTAGCAGGAAATTTCGAAAACATTTAGGAACTAAAACCTACCTACCAACATGATGGAAGCAATACCTTCTTTAGCTTAGGATTAGGTTCTATGGCCATCCACTGCAGTGCTTTGACTTAAATGTTATTTTTTATCATCCCTTTAGCAAGGTACTTATTATTATTGTATAAACATCCTTAAATGTTTAATAATACTTGTAAGCTTTTAGAAATAATAAATAAATACCCTGAAACATTTCTTCACTTACGGCCATCTGAACTATTTATGTATCTTAACGATTCCATACTAAACAGAGTTTGTATTATGATAACCAGTTATCTGATGATATGCTATATAATATAAAAGATTTTAATACAGCGCATCAAAACCATGTAACTTACAAAATCAAACTCAAAATACACAAAGGTTTATTTACTAACGACATGCATTTCTACAACACGGATACAGCGGCATCTGAGCCTGAGGATAATGGACTCAAAGCTATCTGACATCAACAAAAGTCAATTTGAGGCCGATAGTCCTACTAGCCCTTACATTGTTCTCCCTAGCCATCAGATCCTATCATTTTCAATGATATATGTGTAACGAACTCAGCAGCGCCAGCGGTGGACTCAGGTTTAATGTTTATGTGGTTACTAGCTAAGTTGTCTGGTAGAAAAATTGGTTTATGGATATTTTTTGCACCTATGGTATATAATTTTGTGATTTGCAAATGTTGATTATAGAAGGTATTAATTATAATAATAATATACTTCTGAAACTATTTTTTTTAACTTGATTTCAGTTATGTAAAGCGAAAAAAAAAACTTGTGACTACACAGATATTTTCTAAACGGAAAAACGTACTTAGTTTATATATATCGTTAAAACATAAAAGCTTCAGTTTTATAACATTAAGTATAGTTAAAGAAATAGATGTATAGATAATTTTATCTTAAAATATATATTAGGTACCTATAATATAATATGATACCTGTGTGTGTATAACACATAACTTTATTGTGATCAGTCATCCATTTTTAATTGAAACCGGTTACCTAAAGCGATTTTCTGAAAACTTTTTTACGTTTTTTACATAGTGCTTCATTACTCATGGAAATATTTTCGACATTATATTTTTTTTTAACCATTTAAATTGATTGAAACTGAAACATAGTTACAAGATTTCCCCATTGATTAAGTCGCAATCTTACATGTAACATTTCAATACAGAATTAATTTTGTCACTTACAAATAACATAACATTAGTGCCTATAACAGTTCCTTCATCTGCGTCCAACGTCGCTTTGAGGGCAGTAATCAACAAATGTTTCAATCGCACGCCAATGACTACACTTTCCAAATATCCAATAATTGGAACCTCTGGTATTGAACAAATTCATAAACAATCCTGAGGCTTTAACTTTAGTTGGCCAGCTTTAAGTACAACACTATCAGTTAGTAATAAGAGATAAAAAAATCTGTTTGTTGTCTTCCGCGTCACAATATTTTTCGTTTTCCAAAGGTTTAATAATCTGGTCTCAGTGGTAAAAGCTTTGGGAAGACTTCGAATAGCGATCTAATAAGGTCGTCAAAAAATAAATCTTCATGCCACAGGCTACCTGAATAAGTCATGTTTGTGCCATAGAGGCGTCAAGACACACTCACTTACGCAGAGTTATACCTAAATCTTGTAGTCTTTAGTAACAGAATACGACAACTAGAGAAGGAAACTTAAAAAATGGCTTAAAAATAAACGCCCTTTTAAATTCAAATAAAATTGAAACATCGAACTACAAAATTACATGACAAAAGTTTTGAAGATTTTTTACTAAGGCCACAGATTATGTTTTATTTACTCATGTGCTAAGGCTCTTTGTTTTCCCTATCCTCTTTTTATGGACTTTACTTACCTACTAAAGGTAAGGTTTCCTCCAAAAGCGGTGCCATCATGTAGCGACAGTAATACAGCGGTGAATGACGTCACTAGAACGTTGCCTTTTTTTTTGTGACCCTGGGAAATCCTCATGGATACCCGGCCGTACTCCGGGGTGAGTGGCCGGGTTATGTCAGACTCTTACTGACTAAAACTCTGGGGTGTTCCTTCTCTCGCCTTTTGCCGGCGGGGCCGCGGGACATTCCTCGAAGGTCTTTCGACCGTACTAGAACGTTGCCTATGTTAACCAAATGGCGCGGTTTCCTAGAGAACGGTAATTGACACCGTTACGTTACGTTCTTTAGGAAACCGCGCCATTTGGTTAACATAGACAACGTTCTTGTGACGTCATTCACCGCTGTGTTACAGTCGCTACATTTTTTTTTTGAAAGGACTAAAGTTGGTAGCCTCAGATGGCTGCAACAACCTTACCGGACAAATCGGCGAGCGCAGAGGGCTCTCAGCCGGATAATATTTAGGTAACAACGCCTGAGGGGAACCCCGAATGGGGTACGAACCTCGGCTCAGGGCGTTGACGGGGGAGGACTTTGTACGAGTAACGACTAATTGGGGGCCGGTCGCTACATGATGGCACCGCTTTTGGAGGAAACCATACCTTAAGGAAGGTAAGTAACACCACAGGGCGTGACTCTAGTGCAAAATAAGTAGAACGTAGTCATTATCTTGCAATATCCGTGTTCAGCGAAACGATATTATATCATCTGTGGGCTGTAGGTGCAACCATGTTCAGGTCTGTTGCACAATGAGTGGAAAATATACCTTCATTTGTATTTTACTGAAGGGTCACTGAGTTTTATTCATTGTTTGTTGAGTTACAACCTATTAAGTAATCTGTATCGCTTTACGCTGCATTGAGAAATTATCTAAATTGTAAAATCTAACTTAATTTATGTTTACTGTATGTTAAAACAACATTGATATGTTATTTTAGGTTTAGATCCACCAAAAAAAAAAAGCCTTGCTGAGTTTCTTGCCGGAGTCTTATCAGTTCAAGTGTATTCCAAACCGGTAGTAGAGTCTATTGTAAAACTGTAACTGTTGACGTTCATAAGTGCCTTATTAGGGCCTAAACTGAATAAATGAGATTTTGATTTTAGGAAGGAAAAGTGTTGTGATTATCCTACTGTAATATTTTTGGTAGTGGTTTTGGTGCAAATAATTATATTTTTGATATAGTCTAAGCATTTGAAACATAATAAGTATCACATAGAAATAAAGAAACGGACAAGCATTCATACATGAAGCTTACATACCTACTCTTTTCTCTCCCCCAATTAGTCGTAACTCGTACAAAGTCCTCTCCCTCCCCCGGTAACGCCCTGAGCCTAGGTTCGTACCCCACTCGGGGGTGCCCTCAGGCGTGGTTACCTAAAAGTTACCCGGCTGAGAGCCTTCTGCGCTCGCCGATTTGTCCGGTAAGGTTGTTGCAGCCATCTGAGGCTACCAACACAGTCCTAAAAAAAAAAACACTTTTCTTCGTGTTGTCATGTAATAAATTGAATAGATTATCTCCCAGTGTACTACAGCATATGTAGACAAGTGCACATAGTATAGTAATTCGATGATAACAATACACACCTTCTGGGCAAGAGAGATCTTTCGAAAGTGGATTTCATTAGGACATACGGTAAATGGCGGCTATAGGTACCGCTCACTGCAATCCGCATTATATTGCACGTGTAATAAATAATTCTGCTATATTATAATAAACTTACCTGATAGATTTATAAAGCACATAATTGTTTAACTGCTTATCATCAGGTAGTAAGTAGAACGCGACCTATTTCTGACGAGTGACATTTGATATGTCGAATATACTGTCTTATTACGTGAGGTGAGGTATCAAATCCAGGTTTTAAGATAGCCCCAGCTCTATCTACTAAATTAATTTAGAAAGTGACGCATATATTTAAGACAGATGGTTTTACTCAACTTGCTCTCACGTGAAAAGTAGTAGCTTGTAATACTTAAAAAATGTACTGCTAGGTAAATAAGACCTTCGACTGATGGTATGCAGTTACCTTAATCTATAGACGCTTGCAACACTTGTTACGTGTTATGTTTTTTTTTAGTGACTTGAGGGTGGTAGCCAGCCAGGCATTTGGGAAATACTCAACTACAGTGCTATGCTGTCCTACATCGAGAGCTCAAACCGTAATCCCTATCTTTGCTATAACATTCGTTATTTCTACCACTGAGATTTCGTCGCCTTGTTACTGTTAATTCATTGATTTATATTTATGGTAAAATTCTAATAATCTTAGTAAAGGTTTTAAGGCACCTTGTTAGCAAATCAAAATAAATAAATGCCTCGATTTGGTTCTGTATCTGTCTCTATCTGTCAGCGAAATGATCTTTAATGTTAAAGCTAACTAAATAAAGCTTACTATTTGAGTATTGTAACCATGTTACTCAATACTGTTCTATATATTTAATTCTACATGCCTTTAAAGCTTCGTACACACGGCCACAGATCAAGCTACACATTTTTGTTGCAAAATAGCGCCTATTACATCCGCATAAGGTGCCGCAGTGTATAGCTTGATCTGTGGCCGTGTGTACAAACCAATGCGAAGTTTAATCAGATTTAAATGAACGTTTGTCACGCCGATCACGACGGTCATGTGTGGATCCTATGTCATTACAAAATTAAAGTTACAAGTACAATAACATAAGCTAACCTTTAAATCAATAGAATAAAGCTGCGAATTAACTGGCAATCATTTTCACACACGCAATGATTCGTTATTTACAAATATACTTGTTTCAGTTCTCCTGAATTTATAAAGATTTTTTTTAATAACAAATAAGGTTGAAAATACTTTGAGTTTCAGTAACTGATAAGCAAATATATGTTTGTAAGTAAGGTACACGTTCCTGTGACGTGTATATTTATCGGCGCCAGCGCAGCGCGTCCAAACACGGGCACTTCGCGCGAATGTGACCTAGATGCGGGATGTGCGGGTTCTATACGACGACTAACCTTTTACTTGTGAATCTATTAGAGTTATAGAACTTTTTGAGAAAACAAACTGTTACTAACTCATACAAGGAATTCTTTATTTAAAAGTTAATATCACCTACAACTAACATCTGCCAAAGATTAATTCTTAAAAAATCTCAATCTTACTCGATGAAAAATATTCTCTCTATTTATACATGTAGTACCTACCTAATTTTCTTTCTCCTTCCTTCCTTCCTTTCCTTTATTTTTTTCTAATTCTGAAAAATATCCGCTAAACACGAGAGGTTTGAATCTAATAGCCATGCAAAATTATCTTTACTAGGTAGGATTATTATGATTCAAGACAATCTAAGACAACATAACAGATATGACGTTATTTGAAGAATGATAATATATTTTTTAGGAACTTTCTAGAAATAATAATCCACTCAAGGGTTTTCGATGGCATCGTTGTAGCGTGTTTAGTAGAAGCAGAGGATGATTAAGCTTATTTTGGTGTATTATTACATTCGAAAAAAGTGCTCCGCCTCAAAGGAACCTTTATTTCAATCCAATTTCAGCATTGCATATGTACCTACAGTGTACAAATTTCAGTTTACAAGATTCGACATATAAAACCGGCACTCTTGCTATTGGCGATCACGAGTCCCGTGTTCGCTTATTAACGCTACAGGGGCGATATATCACGCCCGCCCTCGTATGAACGTCGTCGAAGATATATAATATATATTTGCCATAGAAGTTGTAAACTTAAAGATATACCGGCGACGAGAGAATTTGAATATCGAAACTTTTTTCTATTTAAAAAACTATACCTGAGATTTTATGATATCCTACGTAATCACCTGAGAAAAATAGCAGGTAATGAATGGATGATGAAGACTGAAGACAGACAGACAGACACACAAGTGATCTTATAAGGGTTCCGTTTTCCCATTTGTGGTTCGGAACCCTAAAAAGCAGCTTATGTCTCTCTCCATGTGATAGGCCTCGTGCCAAATTTCATTACGTTTGGTTAGGCTGCTGTAAGAAACAAACAAACAAAATAAATTACGCATTTCTAAAATTAAGTCAGTATTAGGATGGTGTAACATTTACGGGATAATTTGCAAGTAAACCCATGAATTTTATCGATAATGACGTCACTTCTAAGTCCTCACAAAACCTACGAGCAAAATTTTCTATAGCATTGTATCGCAAGTAGGAAGTGATTTATTTAGAGCGGACGCTTTATATATCTAGCATAGCATCGTGCCTCGTGAACGCACGCGCAGATCTGCCGCGCTGACCATTTACAGGTAGATTGTGTGGTCACCCGATGAGCTATAGGCCTATACTGGCTATTTAACGAGTGCCCTGGTGGTTGTAATTTGTTAAGGCTCTATAATAGTGCTTTAAATGTCAATAAGATGTTATTAACACCTGATTGCATCGCGGTTTGATTAACTGTACCTTAAAATTTTCTACTTTCATTTACGATCAAGAAATAACTACATAACATAGGTAAGGTTTTTATGTGCAACTGGACGGTGGTAGGGTACTTTGTAATACCTACCGATTTGGCTGGCTAACACCCTGAAGTTGAAAATATGTCATCAAGCATCTACGGTGTGTTCCGATAATGCTTGGCATAAGTATAAGACTTAAACCTTATCTTTAATATTGTATAGAAATGTATAAAAGCAAAAGCAATGCAAAAAAGGGTACTATAAAGTTTCTGTTTTTATAGAGACAAGATCGCATTTCTATGAGTTGCTCTCTTCACGTGCTGTTTATTATTATTATAAATTTTGTTATTATTATTATCATATTGTTATTTTTTATATTTTATTTTTTATAGTTTTTTTATATACATATTTTTTATATTTACATATTTGACGTTTAAAAATACTTGCAATGAGTTCATTTAATAAAGCCACTTTTGAATTTGAATTTGGTATCCATTTAGGTTACCTAGTCAACAACACAACTAAAATTCAACCTTTCAAACCGTTTTATCGATGTTGCTAGATTTTTTAAACCTCTCATATGTATACCTTTTTTTTTTTAATAAATGGCAACTAATTTTTGTATACTTTTGAAGCGAGGTGAGCCACAAAGGTAAAGAAATACGATTGTTACCACAAAACAAGTTAAAAAGCAAGGAACATGTCGCAGACTAAGTTGGTCTCATTTGTCCGCGACGTGCATTTTACCGTTGGCATAAAACGTTATCTCAAAATATGTACTGAAGTTCAGTAGCCGTTTATTATTGTGATATTTTGTTGTTTTCTTATTTGCTCGTGTTGGTCTATGGTCAAGATAGAGAAGAAAAATAGACGATTGGTAAATATAGTTAGTAAAATAAATTTCAGTAAATAGATAAGAGTCTGGTAATAATATACAAATTAAAGTTGTCACAATCTAATATAGGCCCCCTTCGACAAGTGGGTATTTCTAAGCGTTGTACTTTGTTGGTCCATTTTTGCCACTTAGAAGTGCAGTAAAACAGGCCTATGAGATGACAATTTTTGTAAAACGATACTAAAAAACATAGTGAACCTCGGTGTTTGCATCCAGTGGCTTTCATGTTTTGAGTGGGTTTTCTTCAGCGTTTTTTGTTACACGTAGCAAAAGCTCTATGAATAGAATTTTACCATCAGCTTTTGATTCTTCAAGCTATGTAGTTATATTAGTATTAATTCCTTGTGAGAATAAATAAGAATAAATGAATGAAGTGAAGCTTGCTTGACGTCAGTTGAAAATCTATCGCCAAGCACCTACCGGTGTGCGCTTGGCTCCCTCGAATAGGATGAACTTGTATTTGACAACGAACATACCATAATAATTTTTGATGTGTCCAAGAGTAGTAGAATACCAACTGATTTGATTTTCATTGCCATAAGACCAGAAAATTATTATTTACATATAGTGCTACCCCTTATTTCCCCATAGGTGTTAAAATAAAAAAAAAAAACTGAAACTCGTATTCCGTAAGTAGAACAACTAAAGCCACTTTATGAGTCTCATTACAAACAACTACAATGTTTCCAACAACTTAAATCTACAACAATCACGAACCACTTAATTAATTTAATAACTTGCACATTGTACCGTATGGTAGGTTCAATAACCAGTTCGGTGCTATTCGGGTGCAGTTCGGAACAGTTCGGGTGCGCGCGCGCAGTATGGTCGGCGCACAACGTGACTTGTTGGGGCTCCTATTAAAATACCTGCCGCTTCAAGAGGAGGTATTATCTAGTATGTAATATGCGAAGTTAAGGCCTTGTTGTACCTGTTATATTTAGGAGTAGTTTTAGACTTCAGGTCAATGAATTGCATCTAGGGCTGAAAGACGTTTTAAATATGACGAATTTATTTATTGCTTTCGGCGTTCTTCCTACTAACGAATTTTAAAATTCGGATGTTCTAAAGGCGATATCGCATGGTTTGGAAAAAATCAACCATATAAGAAATAAATATGACTCAATTACGAAATGGCAAAATTTTATTTTCTAAAAATAATGTTGATATAAAAGCAACATTTTTTTATCAGCATCAAAAATGGTCATGGGCCAAAAAAGGAGTAATATTTTAGTATTTTATTATAAGTCCGTTTATTCAATCATAACATCTTTTAAATTACTATGCTTGATCAGATCTAGAAGTTATTATGTGATCCCAGTTGACATAAACTGTCAAATCGTCAAAAAAGTCATTTTAATTATCTTCACATGTTTATGTCGAAACTTTCAATTTTGACTCACTTCCCGGTTTTCAATTGAACTGAAACTTAGTACATATAATGTAAATCCAATAATATGGTGTCATAGTCTTAAAAAAAGCTTGTCCTTAAAACATTTTTTTTTTATATTTTAACTTAAATGAGTACCTATTAATTCCTTGTTTTAGAAGCCACCATACTATAGATTAATAGCTTTCTGAGCTTAATAATCACCCATGTGACAGTTCCCATATATCCAGGGCCGGCGTTGGGCGTTCCACAATATGAGAGCGGTCAATAATTACAGTTAAACAGGGCCGGATTCCGCTACAATTAATATGCAATTAACTTGCCACGCGATACCATTTTACACCACTTTGTTATGTGGTTTAGATAATATCTGTATGAGAGTTAATCGCAAAGTGAAGTGCGCTTTAATTAGTATGAGAGGTTGTTAGGGTGCCAAGAAAAGTTGCATTAATATGAATAAAATGAAACAAAACCGAAATGATTTTATCTACTTGCAATCAGTTAGGTGTTTTCCTTTTTTGCCTTATAATTTTTGATTCGGTTTCTCATTTAATTCATCATCAAAATCATAAAATCATCATTTTATGCTTACGTAGCTCGCTACAACTTTTTTGTTTTATTTATACTCAATTTTCCTTTTTTTTATACTTAAAAAATAGTAAACGATTATCTAATTCTTATTATTTAAATTAATAGTGTTCCTTTTAGTATTCATATTTGACACATCATAGAGAGAGTGTAACCTTCTAGTATTCTTTGCTTCCGTAGTCGCCCATAAAGCACCTTTAAATCGTTTAAAACCAATCAAATCAATATCTACCATCAACAAAAATCAGATAAATTCAGTTCCAACCAACCAGGATGCATATCATCTATTCTACGAGTATAATTTCAAGTTTCGAACACCCGATACGATCGCGTAAACAATCGCCGCTTTGCCGGTCGTCAGCGCATTAGCCGGTTGTGCTTGATTGTACATTACATTATTTATGGCCTATTATCAGTTAGCCGCTGGATAACGGCCGGATGTTGTATGAAGCGCCTTAATGCAGCGATGTATTTTCTGTAATGTAATTGATATATTATATGATATTGCAACTAAAATTGTCTGCTACTTTTAGGAAATATTTTCATAATTCTGCTACTTTAGAAAATATTTTCTATAATTAAACTAGTAGGTAAATTAACCTTTTTTCTTCCTATGGATAGACTTTTATGTGATCACAATCAACGATGGTAAGCACACAAAGCCTAAAAAGAAGCTTACTGTAATGTAGATAGAAGTATTAGAAAATATTTTTTATTAGGTACAATAAGAAAAGCATCAGAAAGCTGTCTATAATTTAGGACAATAATTTTTGTTTTTTTTTTAAAGGTATTATAGTGTCATTCTCGTAAGAAAACAAGACATACCAAAATAATCGTCATCTATTAAAAAAATAACTTACCTCAAAACATAAAGCTAAGGACATACGGAAAGCGCTTTTTAAGCGCAACGTACGATCGTTACAGTTTTACGCGCGCGTATTATAATCCTTCGATATATGATACCTCGAGGCTTGCATTGAATTATGCCTGATTCACACCGACTCACCGCTCCCGCTCTCGTGTGCACTATGCCTAATGAGAGCGAGCCTTTATAGGTGTGGCTCGCTTAGCGGTAGTTGTAATTATTTATTCAGTTAGCTGTTTATTAATAATTTTCTTCAAAGAAGTTTTTAATTAATTAAATGAAAACTTTGAAATAGATGTTATTGTTACCTAGATTGAGGTTTAGAGGCTTCATTGCTTTTTTTTTGGTCGATAGTTACGATTGAGTCAACCGCCGGTCCACGTTGACAGCCAAGTAGGTACCTACCCAAAGGTATTAACTTTTTAATAATGATGATTATTTGACACAACTCCGATTTTAATTTCACGAAGAATATTTCAGTGTTAAATACTTATCCTAAAAATAGTTAGCTTCCGTCAAGCGATTTCACCCGCGTTCCCGAGGGATCTCTTATTTTCCGCGAGATAAAAAGTAGCCTATATATTTCTATTTGCGAAGTTTCATCCAAATCTTCAGTCCAGGATAATATTGCTAAGAAAAAAAATATGCATTTACCTCCCCCCCCCCAATTTATCGTTGCCCTCCGCTGCCCCCAGCATGCAACGTAATAGGAGCAGCACATTGTAGGTAAGTTAATTATTGCGCTTGTAGGAAGAAATCGGTATGTAACTGAAATCGATAAAAATCAGTAACTAATATTATTAGTGCCGCATTTCATTTTTAATATCAAATTGAGAATTATATTATAAGGATTACTTCCTTAATTCAAATGCAGATTTAATGCGTACAGACACGTCACTCAAATCACGTGAAAACCTCAGCGTGAGGGTTATGTCACGCGTTAGACAGACGATCCATCACGCTACGTGTTAACAGCTTTACCTACTTCTTATTACACTCTATTTGTACCTTAAAACATTGAAATACACTCCAAAATCCTCTGCCTAAACATAAATTTTAAAATTGTCTACTCAATATGTTACCACCTTTAGACTACGTATAACATAGGCTTTATTGATATGACAGTAGAGTAGAATTTTGTATGTATGAGTTTAGAAAATATGTTTGCGGGTCCAGGGGTCTACCGAAATGGAAAATTGCGATATAACTTTATTTTTCACGGATAAGATTGACGATTTAAGTAGGTGCCTCATGAGTCGCACGATATATTAAGGGTGGGGTATACTTATCTTGTTAGGTTTATTGGTGACGACGACATGGATATTAATATTTTATGCATTCATTTTATTTGTACTTTTATTGCGAGGGATAATTTCATGAGATGGAGTGCATTATCAATATCACCGAGATGCTCTAGTTAGGTATGTACTTACCTTTATAAGGCGCAAGATGTTGCGCAGCTTCCACATTTCAATATTTTTGAAAATAATTTAAAATCATTGAATGTAAAAAATGAAAAATCTCGAGCGGTCGATTGCTATTAAATATATACAAAGGTTCAGCAAAAATATAATGTTGATCTAAACGAGGCTTTTCTACATACAATTGGGATAGGACAGGATTTTATGTTTCGCCCAGTTTTATGCCAGCATGTAGGTAAGTATCTGACCAAGGATTTAACTTTTTCCGAAGTGAATGTGAGTATTATATTAGTATTAGAACTAAAAAAAAAACAAGCCACATAATATTTCCATTTTAACATTTTTTCACAAGAATTAAACTTTTTATCTCTAACTTGAAGCACTACATGAGAAGAGTCCTTTTAAGAAAATCACTTGGCAAATTATTATTTATTACACACACATAACATCGTACGTACATTAACAATAAACTACAAAACAAACCTAAAAAAATGTCACCAAACAATCTAACAAAGAGCCGATAAAACCTATAACTCCCACACCCTCGTATTGATTAAAAAAGCAACATAAATTAGCGAATTCTAGGGGAGGAGAGGGGGGGTTGTTGTCAAAAAACTTTTATAAGTGTTTATGTGTACGTGCCGTCGTTCTGCCCCCTCCCCCCGCCGCGGGACGCCCGCACGCCTCTGACACCCTTTCGCGTATACCCACATTCGTATAAAATACTGGGTGTACAGACGCTCGGGAAAGTGATTTGTGATTGAAAGCGATGTAATGTGATTAAAAAAATATTTTTTAAAATTTTATTATTGGTTGAGGAAATATATCGTAGTTTTGTTACAGGGTATTTTAAGGTACAACTTAGTTTGTTTGACCAAATGTTTGACCATTTTTCACGTTAGCACTGTAATATCGTACCTATATAGACCGTAGTAGGTACCTACATAAACCCTTATTACTGACACGAAATTTCTGCCCTAACTATTCATCAATTTATTAATAATATAAAAAAAAATACTTTTAGTGTTGTCAAATTAGCTGCAGTACTTCAGTACTTCTTATTATGGAAATTAATGACAGACAGGCCACACTCAGAGCAAAGCTATCTTACATAATATTATAAGAGGAATGTACCTATCACTCAAGACTAACCTTTGTGAGTTATTAAAGTCTTTTTACATTTAATTTAATATTGCAGAATCATGTTTCACAGCAGTTGTCCACACAGAAAAACGAAGTAGTGATGCGCTTCAGTAAATTCTAGTTACTTTAACAAGTGCGAGAGTGAATAAGGGCGGAAAGAGTCCACATAGTTTAACTAACAAGATTATAAGTAACATCATGGTAATCCACAGTTTTGTGGATTAGTTATGGGCAACAATCATCATCATCATCATGTCATCCGAAAAAAGTGGACAAACGCCTCCCCCAAGGATCTCCACGATGGCCGGTCTTGCGCTACCCACATCCAGCGGTTTCCCGCGACCCTAACAAGATCGTCGGTGGGGGGCCTGCCCAGGCTGCGTCTTCCCGTTCGTGGTTGCCACTCGAGAACCTTTCTGCCCCAGCGGCCGTCGGTTCTACGAGCATTGTGGCCCACTGCCAACAATTATAATATTTAATTAATTTTGCTGGCTTAATTTCACTCTACAATTGGTAGATAATCGACTTATTTAACCCCAGTTATATGAGCTAAGTTACCTTAGCTCAGATCACTATCACAAATATATCGTTACATATTACTAATAGCTCCATTTCAACACATTCCCATTCGCCTGTACATTGACATACAAGTACATGTAAATTAAACACCACCGCACACAGACACGCACACAAATAAAAACGTAAAGAAACACCGCTGAGAGGAAGAATGTATTAAGAAAGCAAGAGCGGGACAACCTACTAATTAACACCGCACGCGCGAGCGAGACGGATATACACGACACGCTAATTAAGAATACAAGAAGAAAGACGCGTTTTATGTACGCCGCGAAAATTCTACGTTAGTGTGGGTGTAATTTTATCTGTGTGTTAGCGATTTTCCATTTGTGACGTAAATGTATAGGTGTTGCGTTATTAACTCGTTATATGAAGAGTTAGCAAGTATATAAGGCTATTTACTAGTTAATTGAAAGCGGTTTGATAAGACCGTGGTAAGGACAGCGGTACTGTGTATTTTCAATTTCGATTTTTCATAAGGCGCTTAAATATGTAACTTTTCGAAGTTACCAGGACGAAGTTGCGGTTGATATTTAGGTAGGCCGGTTTTTTCTTATTAATGGAAAGTTTTCTTAATAGAAAACACTTTAGTAAGTAACTTATAAATAGAAAATTCTTTCGGGGCGCGGATTTTCTCGGTTTATAAACGAAACTTTTGATGTTACCTCTCTTGCGGGAAAAATCATGGTTAACCTATTTTTTGTTGCTTATGTATTTTTATATAAAACGGAAATTACAAAGAAAACAACCTTTTCTTTACTGTAATGGTGATGTGGCCGATGATTAATTTGATCATATATTGTTAATAGTTACCCTTGTTATAATTTTTTTTTTCTACGTTTTTTCTTCGACCTTACCAATCGCTGTATCTCATGAACCGTAATAGGTAGATAGTTGAGTTTTTCAAAGAATGTGTACTTCTGTTACCGCTATGACAACAAATAAAGAAAAACTAATAATGTACGGAGCCCTTAGTATGCGAGTCCGACTCGTAATTGGCCAATTTTTTATACTATAAATATTTGTACCTACACTTTCCCTTTGAGTTGACCGTCATCATAGAGAACAGACAATATAAATAACAAGTGTTTTGTTACATATACTACGCCCGTCTGACTTGAAGGGGGGAACGGCCAACTTGATGCTGCTTCCATACTTAGCCAGTATTTGGCAAGTTTCGCTAAATAATCATAATGTGTAAACCTTATACCGTCTACACTTGGCCAGTACCTATTTGCCGATAAGGGGGACTAAAATGGCCGCTCGAGCAATATTGCTATGCAATTCATATCTCGAATTTACAGCAGATTATGGTGTAATTTGTCTAAATTGTAAATTAATTGATTAAAATGATTTGCATTTTCATCAAAAAATATTTTAAAAACATTTGACTCTGCTGTAAATTATATATATAGGATATATTTATAATTGATGATATAATTTTTATTCAAACATTTTTAGGCAAAAAAAAATTAGTATTCATTTTTGGAAACATTAAATAGTGATTGTTGGTCTCAGATGTAAGAATACCTAACATCCGGGATATCTATGGCCTGTGGCTTAAATCAGTAATGAGTAGTTTTTTTTTCGATTTTCGGTCCCATAGTATAAGTTGTTCATCATTAACCCGACATTGGTTTTAAAAAGATACTATCTCAAAATATCCATCTCATAAAAAAATATAGGTAGGTATATAGTTTTTCTACCACTTATGTTGGTCATTTGTTTCTGTCATTAACAGCTCTACGTCAAAGTTGTTACGTTGTCGCAGTTAAAATCTTGACTATCATTAAGATAAGAGTGCTTGTAGGTACATTTACATCTAATGATGTGACTTCTTACTACCGATAAAAGACATCGCCTTTTGATCACCTTCCGACATCCAACAAAACCTTATCTCGCGACGTCGCACGTTTATTTGTTTTAAGCTTTCAATGTGAACGAATGAAACAGCCTGTGTATCGAATTACGAAAAACGTCACAACTCAAAACACAAAACATTTGGAATTCAACTTTATGACTTTAACATAGAGTAAATTTTTCAAATAGCGTTTATCAAGATATACAGGCTGTGTATATCTGTCTTGCTCTCGGAAAAAGCTTGCAAGAAAGCAAAGAATGGCGGAAGAAAGGGGAAGGGACAGGCTGGAAGGAGATATGTCTCAGGACGGCGTGATGAATTAAATTTTTAGGGGGTGTTTAGGGAGGCTTGCCCCTTTCATTGGCGCGTCTTCATCCAGCTATTCGTTTCTTTAATTTGTATTAATTATTTTTATTTCACTGTATCGTTTTCTTTCTAAATTTATATCAAGGGAAGTAAAAAAGACCTTATTTTTTCAAGTATAAATAAACATATAGGGTACCAAGATAAAATAAATAATTATTTCCAAATTACAATCCTGACATACTTTTTGGTTCACTTTAAAGTTCACTCAAAACAATTGACTGTTTATTAACCTTATCAAATAAATTTCAGCCATTGGGCCGGTGGTCAGTAGGTCAAAGTCCAGTTTGCTGCACTTTTTTATTTTTTTCAAGGTTCAATAAGGAAAAAAAATAGTGTCAAATATGAGAAGCATTAATATTATTCAACTATATAACAAGCTAAATAAAAAAGAAATAAAGCGGTCGATGACGTCACAATTAATTTTCCACCATCAGACAGCCCCTACGTAAGCACGTATGCACGCACTCTACGGTATTCGAATGAAAAAAAAAAGTTAATCGATAGCGCAAAACAAAAGAGTAACCCTCGGAAAATGCTAAAATCGATGCGAAGAAGTGTCATTAAAGAACCCCCAAAAATTAAAACCCCCCGTTTGTATACCCACACACGCGCACGCATATGACTAATAGACGCACACACATATAATGAAGTTAATGAACTATTCACGGTGAGCAGCAAATGTGATTTTGTTTTCGTTGAAACTTTTATGGGGAAAAATTTGCGTGAGAATAAGATTGGAGGATTTATAACGCAAGCTCATTTTATACTTTCGTTTGTCTTTCTTTCACAGAGCAACGGAGCATTGGACAGCGAATATTTTTTGGGCTTCGTAAAAGGCGGTCAACTCATTGGCAATCCCCTAGTTTTGCCATTGGACCATTTATTGCAGTGCAAGTACAGCTGTCGGAACACACCGAAAGGTGCTTGGCGACAGATTTTCCACTTGAGGGTAGCCAGCCAGGCGGGTACTACACAGTACCCTACCACCGTGCTATGGTTTCCTCACGATGTTTTTCTTCACCGAAAGTTCAAGCTCATTGTAGGATTCGAACCCGGGACCTTCGTCTCGGCATCCGACGTCACTACCACTGAGCTATCATCGCCTTAACATTTGCCAGCTTGTCAATCTTTTGACATAAACAACAGTTGGTTATTTTTTATATAGATAACTAGCTTTTTCCAGTGTTCCTGGGATAAAAAGTAGCCTTAAAACACTTAGGGATAATGTATTGCAGCTTCCTATTAGTGAAAGAATTTTTAGAATCGGAACAGTTACTCCGGAAATAACTTCGTACATCTGAACATAATTTAGCTCTTCATAATATTTGGGTAGGTACGAGTAGATGGACCAGAGTTATCCTTCATGAGAACGGAGGGGACAGCTAGTTTAAAAAAAAAAAGTTTTAGTTGATATTATGTGTAGTTGAAATGTCTAATAAGTTTAACATTTTAGCTAAGCCTGTTTTTTGTCTAAAAGTGTGAAAGATAGATTCTATTTCAATATAGACAGTCTAATAATGTAGCAAAAATGTTATCTGTGTTAAAAAAAATACATTAAAAATATTTATTTACCGTTTCCTTTTTACTTACTTACCCACCTACGGATATTTTTCTGAATTCTCTTAACTACATGTAGTATTATTATCTATCTATAGGTGTATTATTTTGAGATTCACCGAAGACCGATTCTATGAATGGAGACCACGTACAGGTAAGCACAGCATGGGGCACCCCATGACAGATGGTGCTTTACCCTGCAAAAAGAATTGAAAATTGATTAATATGGTAGCTGGTAGGCAAGAAAAAGAGTAACTAGCTTAGAAAAATAAGTTGAATTGTTTTTATGGATGAACCAAATGGTGAGTTTTATCATAAAACATCAAAAATTTGGTGACATAAACCTTATTAATTATTACACATCCTATCTATTTTTATGATAACTAGAGCAAAAATATCTGCGTCATTATTTTAGGCCTGCACCAGATAAGGATCTACATAAAAAGCAATTAAAACTTTTTTTTTCTTCAATTTTGTATGTATAGTTTTATTTCATTTAAGTACTATGTTACTTACAAAATAAAAAAAAAAAAATATAATTATAAGCTAACTAAACCCTCAGTAACCAAACCAATAGCAAAACATCCTGTACAAAAATTACATTAATAAACAAATGTATGTGTGTGTATATTTGTATGTGAACACGAGATGGGGCAAAGCGGCGATGAGTTTTAAAGTTTTTAAGGGTTCGCCGAAGATTGCGTGCCTTGATTACCGTGCCACCCCCTGGGGGGGAGGGGGACCCACACACGGGACTAGGGCCGCCGAAAACACACCGCTGCCCTCCCTTTTTTAAGGAGGGAAAATTAAAAGTGTAGGTCACCCTATAAAAGGTTTTGATACTTTTAAGACATTGATGAAGATTAATTTAAAAAAAGTTCATTAACTTAATTAATGAAGTGAAGTAAGTTGAGTAAGTTGCAAATGTCTATACACTTTGAAGAATAGCGCATAATTTACGTAATTTAAAACTTTAATTTTATGTTTAGTAACTGTTGCTTCATAAATTTTCAAGATTTTTGCGTGAGTATAATTAGAAAATGAAGGTATACTTAAATAAGATCCATCATTATAACAAGCTAATCTCTTTATATTTCGATTATTATTCGAAGTAGCTGACTAATTTCCTATCATTAGTAATTAAGTCATGTAAAGTCAAGTACCTACTATACAAGGTAAATTCTGATAAGATTATAATTTTACTAGTACTGTACTTTTACTAGTAGTGAAGTTAATTACATAAAGGATCAAGATCGTTTGTTTGGTGTCAATCGCAAAGACATGTGCGTCGAGGACAGACATCGTTCGAGCTCGTTCATTTACGTATCATTGTAATTTTGTATAATATCTCTTTCCCTGTGTAATACCGAAGAATTATATTAAAATTCAGACAGAAATTCAATAAATCCAAGTAGTTTTTGGAATATGTAAAAAAGTTGAGTTTTAAGTCGGTGTAATAGATTCTATTTTCCAAGTTCCTGTTTTTACCATGAAAATTGCTTGTGTTCGACCACAAACTAAGAGTGGTAATGTGTTATCACTTAGCTAAATCTAAGTATACCTAACCTATACCTATATATGATGATTGTCAAAGGAATGTAGCTCCAATAGACAGAAAATGTCGATCTTAATTTACAATACAATAATTTCGTAAAATCAAGATACAAATACAAACCTATAGGTAGCAGAAGCCCAGAGCGTCACCCCTAAAAATTAAAAACAAAACTCGCCCATAAAGGCGCGCACACACTCACAACTTCACCTAATTATCGACGCGGAGGGACTTTGCATAAGAAAGTATTGCTGCGTTTTACGACGCGTGTCGCGGCCCCCACCCCCCGGCCCAGATAAAAAATCTCCCATTTCCTTAATTCGTTTATCGGGGCCTGCCGAGGCTTTGTCTCCGATCGATGAACGCCTCAAATGAGCGAGAAACGTGACGCGCGTGTGTATTAAGCTTAAGGTGTCGAATTTTAAATAAAGAAAATGAATTTTACATTTTTTGGATTTTTCATAATTTCGCCGCGTGCTATTTCGAAGATACCTATAAATTTTGTATTACTTTAACAATTTCAAGAGGACATCATTTAGGTATATACATAGATTCATGACTCCTGATTAGTGTTCTTGCATTTTAAATAGTTCCTACACATTTTTGATTACACAGGTCACTATTGGTCTTGGAATATAATTAGTATTAATTATAATACGTATAAACTATTTTTTTGGCAATAGACTTGAATTTCACATACTAAACTTTACCATTACTGTTACCGTGATGCCAATATGAAATTTAAAAAATTGAAAAATTTTAAATAAAAAAACATTCAACGCATGTAATCAGCAGCCACTCCAAAAAGCGCCGCAAAAGTCGATAAATTAACACGGAACACATGTACGGGTCCCCGCTCGGAACGATAACTTAGTAATTAAGAGAGGCATTAATCATTGATCAGGACAAGCCGCGTTTTCTACACGTCTGATTGCGAATGTGACAAACTGCCATAAGTCATGCTTGCGATAGAACGCTCGTGGGTGCTGCGCTTTAAGACCGTCGTACATGATACGATCGTGTTGATCAAAATTATCTATGATCATTAATAAAATGTGTAAACTTCATATTACAATATTATATTCTGTATCAAAGCCAAGGCCGTATTTTTAGTAAAGTTCAGTTTATAAGTAGGTATGTAAACAGAAAAAAATGCAAATATGACTACTACCAACAAAAATTTGAAATGATTTCACGAGTATCTTGGATTTTGGTGTAGGCTACAATGTAGACATAAGTCTGCATAGTGGTTTAAAGCCTCGTAATTTTTTTTTTATATAAATACGCTTACAATTAGAAAATTTATGTAAATATTTGTTTGTTTGCAAATTCTGTAGACTCATTAGGTGTAGTGAGCATACAAAATTACTTGGTTATTTCATGTTGCATCTTATTGATCAGATCAAAGCAGATCAAGCTGTCTACAGAGGTCTTTATAATCAAACGTTTCTACAGCAATTGTAGATATTACAAATCTTTGGTATTGAATAGTTTATAAATGAAGTAAGTAGTTTATGTGATGCGTGTCTAAGTTATTATGTGGATTAAAGGGCCAGCAACTTAAGTAGCAAACATTTATAAAAAAAAACATTATACATATCTAAGAGTAATATTTTAAAAGAAAAAACAATCTAAATCCTAGGCTATTTTAATGATAATTGTTTTATTTTTTTGTTTTTATATGTAATTTTTTTTTACTATGTATAGGCCTGTGTTTGTTCACAATCTCACCGTGGTCAGTGATGATGTGGCCGATGATGGTAAGCACACAAAGCCTAGATGCGAACTTAGGGCCGGTTCCACGTACATTTTAGTTAAAGTTATAGTGAAAGTTAACTTAACTATTACCATGCTTTGACCACAGAGATACTGTGACAAAAAAACAGTAGTTTACAAGCTCTGCTTAGTTTGTGATCAGATAACCGTGTGTGAACAATGTCCAGGATATTTATTATATTTGACGCGACGTTTAAGACATGTAATGTTAAATATCAATTTACAATCGCGAAATAAAGAATAGATTGAATATTGAGATCAGGCGTTTTTTGTACAGGAGTTTTGTAAATTTGGATCTGTTTAGCTGGTTATGCTGCTGACCGTTTAGAGCTCCACAAATTTTCTATTGATACAACGTCAATGGCTATTTTATTTGAAAATTTATTTCAGTATTCTAGGAATTTAAAATGTAACTGAGGCCAGTTTGGAAGGATAATTTTCTAAAATATTATTTTCTTAAATAATATACCTATAGGATTTCTTTTTATCTCGAGAAAACATTAAAATAGTTCGGGAATGCATGCAGGTCAAACCACGGGGCAAAACTAGTTAGGAATATTTTACAAACTGTTCCTCATTATTTTTCATTATTAAATGCATAAACTGGTATCAAATAAAGACATTAAAAAAAAAAACTGTATAATATCAGTTAAGTATCTGATTTCCATACAAGGTCGGCTTGGTCTATGTTGTAGTATGTTATGGGTACTTGCATGCCAAATTTTATCACTATTGGTGGGGTCAAGTGATAATATGCTTTCACATATCATTTCCTATACATTGGTGCCGATTCTGTTGTTTACGAACTTAACTAATATTAGATAAGTCACCTCTCTTTCATTTTAACCTTATTGAAAAAAGATAGAACATTTTTAATGCTGTCAGTTTAATCCATACCGTCGTAATGTACGGGTAAATAGTCGTGACCAATAAAGATCGCGCTTAAATTTACGTTGAAATGTGTGATTGGATTAAACTTACAGGACTAAAATATCTTGCATCCCTTTCTTATATTTATAAGAAAGAGATATAATATTAATAATTATAGTGTGATTAAATTTATTTAGTTCGTAAACAACAGAATCGGCACCTCTTTATCGGCATTTTTACTCCTGATATAATTAATTATAGTTAAGTTATAAGGCTAGAGATATGACATATTCTTTATACATCTTAGACAACGTAAACACTGAAATATAATCCACACCGTATACGCTTTCCATTTTAATATTCAAACATCTATTCGCTTAAAAAGTGGGGCATCGTTCGCACCTCAAAGAAATCGGGAGCCTACCTCTGACCAACGTAATTCTGCGGTTATTCACCACTCTACTACCTGGCTATAAGGGTGCATATCGAGTGTGTTATGTATGTGAATATCATAGTTTATTATCATGAGGGAATGGACGTGACATTTATTGTTTGACAAGCATCGATCTGCCCTTTGCTATGCGAGGCGTGAACGAGCCAAAGTTCACGGGGTTTTTTTTCACCTTATGGGGGCTCAGGAATTTCTGGTGAGGTATAGGGATCAATGAAAAAATCATTGGGTCGAAGATATTACAAACCTTGGAAGAAAATCGGTTCGAAAACTTTGGAAGATGGAATATAAATAAATAATTATGTTACAATGTAGGCCTGTCGTTAATAAAATCTCAAACTCATTGGATTTGAATCATATTGTCAAAGTGGCACTTATGAAGGTCAAGTTTACTGAATTTCTAACCGGTTCGGAACACGGCCTTTAACCGAGAAGAGCCGGCAAGAAACTCAGCAAGGCTACATTTTCTAAATATGTATATTATCATCATTTTTTTGTAATTATAACAATTAGCTTTTTACAAATTATTAACAATAAAATAAAATTGCATTCGACACCATTGCCATAAAATGAATGAATGCTTCTGTTCTTCTGACTCTATAAATCTAGGATCGTCTAAAGCAGAATAGACAAATTTGGGTCAGCTTTACCTATTCCATGTCATCAACTTTCATTCAATTCTTGAGCGACAGGCGAATTCCTTCATTAATTTTAAGACGGTTATCAAATCTCATATAGTCTTGATTATAATTTGATACCATATTCTCAGAGCGTAATTACTCGTTTTATATCAGTGATATTAAGTTCGCGAACAAAAATCGACTTGAAAGATAATCAATAGATACACACCCCTCGTAATTAACGCGAGTCTTAAAGTCGCAGCGGAGAAAATTGCATTTGGCAACGGTATTTTTCGGCGTCGTTAAAGATCAAAGGCGTATATTCTTGTAGAGAAACGGAACGCATAATTGTAGTAAGAATTTATGATAGAATAATCCTGGAGTTCCTTTTGTAGTAACTTACATCACGTTAAAAAATAAAATTCATAATTTTATCAGAATCGAATGACAATAAATATTTAAGTTTAAAACGAAATTGTTTTTGATTGATTGTGTCCAATATTAAATTAAGGTCTGTATGGTTCTGAAAAATAAATTAAGAACCACCTAAATTTATAAAAAATATAGATGTAGTTTCAGTATAAATAAGTCAGTGGCGAGTCTGTAATGTCGAATACGTTTTAAAACGAAAGAAAATAATAACAAAAGCTACTTAAAGCAAATATTTAACGCCCTTGAGCACCTTCAGTCGCGAAAATTGCCGAATCATCTCAATGAATGTCGAATGTGTGAAAACACGATGAGACACTCGATATACCCTCAGGCGTCGATCGTCGAGTCGAGTCTATCGCTAAACGATCGACAGCATTGTTATGTGGAGCACGGAATAGGACCCTTTGATTTACAATGGAGTTTGATGATGTTTCTTTTTTATTGAAAATTTTAAATTTGGAACATGAGATGTCTGAAAATTGTAAGAAACCTTTGAGAATACATAATAAATAAAGACGTGAAAATGTACCTACTTCTTTTTATATGTACAAAAATAAAAAAAATGAGATATATTTTTTTATTAACAAATTTGCTTACCTACCCAGGGAGCAAACAATTATTTTGAAATCTTCTCAGTTTAAGTGTATTCCGAACCGGTGGTAGAGTCTATAGGGTAGTTGACTGACACATCAAATCAGCTACGTTTTAATAAATGTCAAAACGATAGTTTATAAGGAATTTTACATTATGACGTCATAGTTTCACAGCATCAAATCATCTACTCTTAGTGGTTCCACTGGTAATTAAAAATCATAAAAAACATTAAATGTACAACATATTTGATATTTCCACGTGTTTTTAGATGTTTTATGCATTGATTAGTGTTTGGTCATTTATTTTTGACAGTGTCAACTACCCTATTGTAATAATTGTAACTATCGACATTCTTATGTGCCTTATTAAGGCCTAAACTGAACAACATAACAAAAGGTGCTTGGCGACAGATTTTCAACTTGAAGATGGTAGCCAGCCAGGCAGGTACTACAAAGTACCCTACCAACAGGCTATGGTTTCCTCACGACTTTGTATCATCGCCTTAAAATACATACCTTTTTATTATTACATATATTTTACCTTAAAAAAAACGAATGGAAGAAGCAACACGCAAAATTAATAAATAACGTCTGAAAGAATTACGTTCATAATCTCTCATATCCCGTAATTTAGAAGAAATTCAAGAAAACGCGCCCTCACATGCCTATAGACTCATGCGTATATTTAGTCAGTTACACCCCAAATTAATAGCATCCCAACAAAAAATGCCCCCCTGTCTTATGAGAGGGGGGGTTAGGGGGTTCATTTGCATATATGTCTCCCTGGCACCCCAAGGAATGGGCGAGGATGTATTTTTAATTTCATTCTTATCCCCGTGCTTAAATCATGAGAGCGGCCATGCGTGCGAGGGTGTACCCCTCCCCCCTCTGACCCTTATTCCCCCCCCCCTTCTGTGGCCGTTAGCTTGCGTCATACGTCGCTAACCACGTACAGAGTAAAAAGAAAAGAAATCTTAATAAGTTTGTTAGGGTGCGCTAGAATTGTGTGGATACTACTATGTGAAGGTTATTTATATCCAAGCGTCCATATTGAGCTTTGACACTTAGGTAGGTAATTGGTTTTGTTAAGTTACCATAGATTTTGCCTTGCGGTTTTACCCGCATTTCCAGGATAAAAAAGTATTCTATGTTATTCTCCGGCTCGTTCTCTCTGATGCGAGTAAGAAGGACAATGGTAATAATTAACACTTAACTTTATTCTTCAGTAAACTTAATTATGCAAAACGTTTTTTTTTCTTTATTTCTCCAAATAAAGCCAATATAATAGTAGGATATACATTTCAAACGCAAATTGAACTTTAAATATTTAGAGCTAATATTGAAAATCATCCAAAACCAGATCAGATAAATTAATGTAACACCCTCCAGATAATAGTTACAGATTTGTATATAAATTCCGACAGCTTCGTCCGAACACACTCGCATAAAATATGGTAGAGATAATTAACACACCACAGACAAAAAAAAAGAATATTACATTAATTAGTGACTAAGTCTTATCCATACGAAGTCAACGTCAAGTTATGAGCGCCCACCTACAAAAAACAAGCGTCGTCATTTGGGTGAGCAAATTTTGTGGAAGTTTTCCGTTCTTCCTTCTCCATACTATATCTCGGTTATGTTTCAACTACGTATAATGTCACTGTATCTATGTGTATGTGTGACATTGCGTGTGTGTGCAGGCTATTTGGCGCGGTCGCAAAAATGTTATTTGGGACGTTCTGTTCTTTGTAAATTTATTTTGGATGACTTTTGTTAAGCGCTCGCATATTACGTTTGTTGGTTTTGAATGAATTATTTGCTAGTATATTTTTAACAGTAGATACGTACAGTCCTTGCATTTGTGATTATGGATTGATATTTGACATTACGTTTCTCAAAATGGATACTAGATTAGATATTGAAATCGGGCGATAAGCATGTAGGAACTTGAAAATCGAACAGAGTATCCGAATAAAGAACAACTTTGTGTTAAAACTCAACCGTAGGCAGGAAGATATTAGGACCTATTTAAATATTTAAATCTCCTTATTGAGAGTGCAAGTAAATTTGCTCCAAAACATAATTTGGAGCTAAAAATGAATATTAACCGCACCGAACTTCCCCCTTTACCAAAAAACATCTTGAATAACTCAATTATCAACAAAGAGAAGTTTTCTAGCCCAACTTCGGAACTTCAGCATTTCAACTGAAAAAAAAAATAAGATAACGCAAAAACCCACAACCTTTATAATCGCATCAGCAAACCGGGATTGTTCCCGTTAATTATTGATAGAATGAAACTTTTATCAAAACTTCAAGAGCAGAAGCCAAAATTATTTGAAAGCAAGGAAACCCTTCATAATGAGTAGTGGGTATTCGCCTGTTCTGGCTCACGACTTTTTGGTCCTTTTGGCCCTCATCGGCGGGCGGGCGGGCGACGCTGGCTAAAAAAAAAAAAAAAAAAAAAAAAAAAAAAGTTTGGTGTCATTTCCTGGGTTTTCGGGGTCGCCCGATCGATCTAGCGCATCCGTTTTGTGATATCTGTTGCGGTTGCTGACATAGCTTATTGCTTTCAGTACCTCTAGTATCACCTAATTAAGCTAATGCTAATTGCTAATGATATGTCTATCGATTATTAGATTCTATTCTCGATCTCTCTTGTTCTTAATCAGCTATTACCTCATTACTAATCACCTCTCCCCCGTCACTAATCACTTCCCTATTTGTTTACCTACTCGGGTACTAAGTATCTATTCTATGTCGGATGAAGGATTAAATTAAACTTCCATATATTTTAATTTATATGCTTTTATTTTCATTTCATTAGGAAAAATATATACGATACATATTATCCACCAAAATTAACATTGTGCAACGTGTAATCTGAAAATAAATTTATAAATCTCTGCATTGTACACCCATCAAATTTATGAAACAAATACATTAAACAGTACTCGCCACAAACAGAAGTAAAATCTTTTGAATCCTACGTGTGTTCCAATCCCATCGCTTTGAGTTTCTCCTCCTGCCGGTGATCGTCCGTATGAATCGAAATATTGACCAACACCGTTCGCATCAATATGAATAGCTATCCAGTGCGATCCTGGTTATTTCGATAGTGTCAAATTCTCTTCGCATAACAGGTAAGTAGTAAGGTGGTATAAAAACATTAATTTTATTAGCACCATATATGTATTTTGTAATCAATATGCTATTTTTAAGTCTTGAGAGTTAAGAAATGTCTGTCTTGTTACAAAAATCATTAAACATCATTGACAGCCAGAAAAACACCTACAAACAATATTATTTTCCACTGAATGAGGACGACAGTAGAGATTTAATTATTAAATCCAATTATGATTCACGAAAGAAAAAAACATCCGCAAGCAATATCGATGACTTTTTTGAGATACCACCAAAGAGTAAAAGGAAGAAAACGGTTTCGTCAACAACAGTGGCGAGAGCCGAACGAGGTGGTGCTGGATTTGCATACATATCCACTAATAACGATGATGCGGACCAATCGACGCACCTCATCAAAATAGAAATCTACGATATGAAAAAACTCGCAAAGATCCCCGCTTCGGAACATTGGAAGCACGCAAACACAAGGACGAAATACTACGCCAAAATCGTGGATGATAACATATCGGATGATACGAACAATCTTGTTTTTAACAGTCAACAGTGACGAGAGCCGATCGAGGTGGTGCTGGATTTGCATACATATCCACTAATAACGATGATGCGGACCAATCGACGCACCTCATTAAAATAGAAATCTACGATATGAAAAAACTCGCAAAGATCCCCGCTTCGGAACATTGGAAGCACGCAAACACAAGGACGAAATACTACGCCAAAATCGTGGATGATAACATATCGGATGATACGAACAATCTTGTTTTTAACAGTCAACAGTGGCGAGAGCCGATCGAGGTGGTGCTGGATTTGCATACATATCCACTAATAACGATGATGCGGACCAATCGACGCACCTCATTAAAATAGAAATCTACGATATGAAAAAACTCGCAAAGATCCCCGCTTCGGAACATTGGAAGCACGCAAACACAAGGACGAAATACTACGCCAAAATCGTGGATGATAACATATCGGATGATACGAACAATCTTGTTTTTAACAGTCAACAGTGGCGAGAGCCGATCGAGGTGGTGCTGGAGTTGCATACATATCCACTAATAACGATGATGCGGACCAATCGACGCACCTCATTAAAATAGAAATCTACGATATGAAAAAACTCGCAAAGATCCCCGCTTCGGAACATTGGAAGCACGCAAACACAAGGACGAAATACTACGCCAAAATCGTGGATGATAACATATCGGATGATACGAACAATCTTGTTTTTAACAGTCAACAGTGGCGAGAGCCGATCGAGGTGGTGCTGGAGTTGCATACATATCCACTAATAACGATGATGCGGACCAATCGATGCACCTCATCAAAATAGAAATCTACGATATGAAAAAACTCGCAAAGATCCCCGCTTCGGAACATTGGAAGAACGCAAACACAAGGACGAAATACTACGCCAAAATCGTGGATGATAACATATCGGATGATACGAACAATCTTGTTTTTAACAGTCAACAGTGGCGAGAGCCTATCGAGGTGGTGCTGGAGTTGCATACATATCCACTAATAACGATGATGCGGACCAATCGATGCACCTCATCAAAATAGAAATCTATGATATGAAAAAACTCGAAATATTGTTTTAGTAACGTTAATGATCGATAACTTTGTATCTTACAAATAAAAAAACATATTTTAAATTCAAGACTTTTATTTCATTTTCACAAGTTATTCAAACACACAGAAGTATCTAATCCGTCATTGTATACATTTCCTAGGAAATTCATACATTTCCTAAATATCTATCGGAGTATTACATTCGGGATATTTGTAAGGATAGCGGTATTTGGGGGGGTTGTAAGTGAAATTTATTTTTTTGCGAATACTTTCAAATTTATGCAAAATAAAAAAAAATAACCCCAACCTAATTTTTCAATAGAATTTATATATTTCCTAGTATCATTATTGAAATAAAATTTCCTAGGAGATATACACAGGATTTGTATACAATTCCTATATTTCATACATTTCCGGTGACATATATACAAAATAGGTAGGTAGATTCTAAAATAAATTATATAGGAATGTACAAGAACTTTTTACACATAGTTTCTCAATTTTACTTCTGAAAATCTATACATAATATTATGAAATCTTAACTACTATAGTCTACAGTTATATTTATGTTTTTATCTATTTCAATAACATTATCAAACTCTGCATAAACAATACAGTTAATGGTTTCTGCAAGAAGATATTTCACCAATCATTTAAAAAGCAATATTCATAAAAATAATGTATTAACCTCACATCATTATTTAACAAATGTTGCAGTTATTGAAAGTGCTTTTGGTTTAAGAATTGTTACGTATAAAATTAAAAGTAAAATAGATAAATCGTTGAACTTAATTTTAGAGACACCGGAATTATTCTTAAATTCAATAAAAAGCGATATTTTATTCTTGATACAAGAGTGTATAAAATCACATAAAGGTTTTAAAGTAAATTTTATTTTACATGCTGATTTTGTACAACAATCAAAAAACGTTAGGACCACTTTTGATTTTCAAACAACAAATTTTATAATTTGTCAAGGAGATGACTTAAATATTTTCTTTTCATCTTTAATTGAAACTATAAGTAATACATTTTGTACATTTGAAAAAAAATAGATAGTGGATGGAGTCTTAAAGAAATAAATTGTATAGATATGTGTATTAATAAATATAGACCCTTACGCAGTAGTTCATATATCGATCTTCCTAGCGACATAAAAACAAAAAAGCTGTTATTAACGATAAAAATTCCGATAACTTATATTTTAAATGGGCATTACTTTCAGGTTTATATCCTGTAAATAAAAATGCCGATCGCGTAACCTCTTATACCATGCACGCTAACGTCCATGAATTTAATAATATTTCTTTTCCAATTAAAATTAACGACATATCAAAAATAGAAAATTTGAATGATATTAGTATAAATGTTTTTGTATTAGAATATAACAAAGAAAAAAAATACATTCTATTGTAGGGCCATTATACTATATACTATATTTGTCAAATGGGCAGAATACTCACTACTGTTACATTAAAAATTTATCACGATTAGTCAGCAAACAAATTTCATATCACGGTCATGCAATTCATATAAGTAATTCTTGTGTACTTAATTTTCCAACCCAGGAAAGACTTAATAATCATCGGCAGCATGATTGTGCTCACATTTGTACAGAATTACCAAACAATGAAAAATCTAAAAAATATTGGTTCGGACAACCAGTTTCAAATGATCATTTAAAGTTTAATAACTACCAGAAAAAAATTAAAATGCCTTTTGTAGTATATGCAGATTTCGAAGCATTTTTAAATCTGATAGATTCATGTAGTAACGATCCATCCAAACCTTACACAAATAACATTCAAAAACATGAGGTCTACAGTTTTGGATATTATATCAAATGTTCATATGATGACAGTTTGTCAAAATATGAGATGTATATAATAGTGGTCCAGACTGTACGCAAGTGTTAATGGAACGTTTGCATAAGGATCTTAAAATAATATGTCAAAAAATAGATTTCAAAAAAGACCCATTTCAATTACAAGTAGGTAACGATACACTAATAAATTAAAAAATCTGTTATATTTGTGAAACCGAATTGTAGCGTTGCACATGAAATATGTAGTTCTAAGAACAGAACTCATCGTCATATTCCAGTGTTTTTATATAACCTGAGTAACTATGATGCGCATTTTATTGTTCATGTTTAAACTTTGATGATGGTGACATTGAAGTCATTCCTCAGAATAAAGGAAGGTATATATCCTTCTCCAAAAAATTAAACATAAATAATCAACAAATTAGCTTAAGATTTATTGACTCTTTTAAATTTTTATCATGTAGTTTAGATAAATTAGCTAAAAATCTTAATGATGAAGAATTCATAGAGTTAAAAAGAAACTTTCCGAATAGCGATGATTTCATTCGGTTTAGGAGGAAAGGCGTCTATCCCTATGAATTTATGACTAGCTTTGAATGCCGGAAACTCACTAGAGATGTAACCTACCCAAAACCAATTTTATAGTTCTTTAACAGATTCCAATGTTTCGAACGACGATTACAATCATGCAAAAGACGTTTGGCAACATTTTCATTGCTGTACTATGTCAGACTACTCAGACTTATATTTAAAAACTGACGTATTGCTTTTGACTGACATATTTGAAAACTTTAGAAAACTTTGTCTTGCTACATATGACTTGGACCCCCGCTCATTACTATACAGCACCAGGGTTAAGTTGGGATGCAATGTTAAAATATACGCAAATACTTCTGATATTGGTTTCATATTAAAAGTTGATTTAGCGTATCCTGATAACCTTCATGATTTGCATTCAGACTTTCCATTGTGTCCGGAAAATATATGTGTAGGTAATGACCAATGAAATTAAATTAGTCCCTAATTTAAATAATAAATCAAAATATATAATTCATTATAGAAATTTAAAACAGTGTATTCAAATGGGGTTGAAATTAATAAGAGTACATAGAAAGTCCTTGGTTAAAAAGGTATATAGATTTAAATACAAATTTTAGAACATTAGCTGAATCAGATTTTGAAAAAGACTTTTATAAATTAATGAACAATTCTGTATTTGGTAAAACAATGGAGAACATTGAAAAAAGAGTAAATGTAAAATTGGTAAGTAACATACTGGGAAAATCAAGGTAAAGCACTTGGTGCTCGAGATTTAATAGCCAAACCAGAATTTCATAGTTTATCTATATTTTCTGAAAATTTTGTGGCAGTTTAATTACGAAAAACCAAACTAATTTACAATAAACCTATTTAATTAGGTTTTTGTATTTTAGATATTCCCAAAACGCTTATGTATGATTTTCATTATAACTACATGGTGAAAAAATTTAACAAAAATCTTAAATTATTATACACAGATACTGATAGCTTAATATATCAAATTTTTACAGAAAACTTTTTTAGTGATATAAAACCCGTCCACTCAGCTTATTTTGATACATCAGATTATGCAATTGATAATATTTATGAGTACCCGAAAATAAACAAAAATAAATTAGGATTTTTCAAAGATGAGAATAGTGGTAAAATATTAAGAGAATTTGTAGGGTTACGCTCTAAAATGTATGCTTTTGAAGTTGAAGACAAATTTGTAGCAAAGGCAAAAGGTGTTAACAAAGGCATCACAAAAAATGGACATAGATAATTATAAGTCATGTCTATTTAATCAAAATGTAAAATATTGTAGCATGCTTAGATTTAAGTCTTTAAAACACAACATTTATACCCAAAAAATTAATAAAACATGTTTATCGTACAATGATACGAAACGATGCATAACATCGAATAACATTGATATATTAGCTTGGGGTCATTACAAATTAAGATAAGATTAATTTTTACAATGTTTAATTATATTTTATGTTTTTTACACGCACTAAGTATTTATAATCTTCATCTGTAATAAATTGTTTTGATATTATGACAATATTTCTTGTAATGTAGATTTATAATGTAAATAATATTTTTAGTAATAATCTTTTAGTTTTAAGTTGTAAATTGTATATATATTTTCGATTATTTTACTTTATATAAAAATCATAGTTTTACTTTTCTAGATTTAGTTTTATGTATAAATATTATAAGAATAATTTTAATCCTCTCTCTTTTCTTTTATTTTTAAATAAATACATATTTGTTTTTTACAATACATCACATTTAAATAGTGTATTATCTACACTGATTTATATTACTACGTATTATGTATTAGGTATCTATGAATTAATCTTTCATAAAAGTAAAATTTAAAAACCCCCCCGACCCAAAAATAAACTAATAAAAACGAACAAATAATATTTTAAACCTATTATAATTATTATCGTCACATATATTATGTAAGTTCAATTATTTTTATTTTCCAAGCGTTGTCGTCGCGTCCAAAAAATATTATTTGTTCGTTTTT
Source organism: Tethea ocularis (assembly GCA_963555595.1). Taxonomy (NCBI): domain Eukaryota; kingdom Metazoa; phylum Arthropoda; class Insecta; order Lepidoptera; family Drepanidae; genus Tethea; species Tethea ocularis. Next base: position 8,300,198 of record OY741970.1, read on the forward strand.
ATTAGTTTATTTTTGGGTCGGGGGGGTTTTTAAATTTTACTTTTATGAAAGATTAATTCATAGATACCTAATACATAATACGTAGTAATATAAATCAGTGTAGATAATACACTATTTAAATGTGATGTATTGTAAAAAACAAATATGTATTTATTTAAAAATAAAAGAAAAGAGAGAGGATTAAAATTATTCTTATAATATTTATACATAAAACTAAATCTAGAAAAGTAAAACTATGATTTTTATATAAAGTAAAATAATCGAAAATATATATACAATTTACAACTTAAAACTAAAAGATTATTACTAAAAATATTATTTACATTATAAATCTACATTACAAGAAATATTGTCATAATATCAAAACAATTTATTACAGATGAAGATTATAAATACTTAGTGCGTGTAAAAAACATAAAATATAATTAAACATTGTAAAAATTAATCTTATCTTAATTTGTAATGACCCCAAGCTAATATATCAATGTTATTCGATGTTATGCATCGTTTCGTATCATTGTACGATAAACATGTTTTATTAATTTTTTGGGTATAAATGTTGTGTTTTAAAGACTTAAATCTAAGCATGCTACAATATTTTACATTTTGATTAAATAGACATGACTTATAATTATCTATGTCCATTTTTTGTGATGCCTTTGTTAACACCTTTTGCCTTTGCTACAAATTTGTCTTCAACTTCAAAAGCATACATTTTAGAGCGTAACCCTACAAATTCTCTTAATATTTTACCACTATTCTCATCTTTGAAAAATCCTAATTTATTTTTGTTTATTTTCGGGTACTCATAAATATTATCAATTGCATAATCTGATGTATCAAAATAAGCTGAGTGGACGGGTTTTATATCACTAAAAAAGTTTTCTGTAAAAATTTGATATATTAAGCTATCAGTATCTGTGTATAATAATTTAAGATTTTTGTTAAATTTTTTCACCATGTAGTTATAATGAAAATCATACATAAGCGTTTTGGGAATATCTAAAATACAAAAACCTAATTAAATAGGTTTATTGTAAATTAGTTTGGTTTTTCGTAATTAAACTGCCACAAAATTTTCAGAAAATATAGATAAACTATGAAATTCTGGTTTGGCTATTAAATCTCGAGCACCAAGTGCTTTACCTTGATTTTCCCAGTATGTTACTTACCAATTTTACATTTACTCTTTTTTCAATGTTCTCCATTGTTTTACCAAATACAGAATTGTTCATTAATTTATAAAAGTCTTTTTCAAAATCTGATTCAGCTAATGTTCTAAAATTTGTATTTAAATCTATATACCTTTTTAACCAAGGACTTTCTATGTACTCTTATTAATTTCAACCCCATTTGAATACACTGTTTTAAATTTCTATAATGAATTATATATTTTGATTTATTATTTAAATTAGGGACTAATTTAATTTCATTGGTCATTACCTACACATATATTTTCCGGACACAATGGAAAGTCTGAATGCAAATCATGAAGGTTATCAGGATACGCTAAATCAACTTTTAATATGAAACCAATATCAGAAGTATTTGCGTATATTTTAACATTGCATCCCAACTTAACCCTGGTGCTGTATAGTAATGAGCGGGGGTCCAAGTCATATGTAGCAAGACAAAGTTTTCTAAAGTTTTCAAATATGTCAGTCAAAAGCAATACGTCAGTTTTTAAATATAAGTCTGAGTAGTCTGACATAGTACAGCAATGAAAATGTTGCCAAACGTCTTTTGCATGATTGTAATCGTCGTTCGAAACATTGGAATCTGTTAAAGAACTATAAAATTGGTTTTGGGTAGGTTACATCTCTAGTGAGTTTCCGGCATTCAAAGCTAGTCATAAATTCATAGGGATAGACGCCTTTCCTCCTAAACCGAATGAAATCATCGCTATTCGGAAAGTTTCTTTTTAACTCTATGAATTCTTCATCATTAAGATTTTTAGCTAATTTATCTAAACTACATGATAAAAATTTAAAAGAGTCAATAAATCTTAAGCTAATTTGTTGATTATTTATGTTTAATTTTTTGGAGAAGGATATATACCTTCCTTTATTCTGAGGAATGACTTCAATGTCACCATCATCAAAGTTTAAACATGAACAATAAAATGCGCATCATAGTTACTCAGGTTATATAAAAACACTGGAATATGACGATGAGTTCTGTTCTTAGAACTACATATTTCATGTGCAACGCTACAATTCGGTTTCACAAATATAACAGATTTTTTAATTTATTAGTGTATCGTTACCTACTTGTAATTGAAATGGGTCTTTTTTGAAATCTATTTTTTGACATATTATTTTAAGATCCTTATGCAAACGTTCCATTAACACTTGCGTACAGTCTGGACCACTATTATATACATCTCATATTTTGACAAACTGTCATCATATGAACATTTGATATAATATCCAAAACTGTAGACCTCATGTTTTTGAATGTTATTTGTGTAAGGTTTGGATGGATCGTTACTACATGAATCTATCAGATTTAAAAATGCTTCGAAATCTGCATATACTACAAAAGGCATTTTAATTTTTTTCTGGTAGTTATTAAACTTTAAATGATCATTTGAAACTGGTTGTCCGAACCAATATTTTTTAGATTTTTCATTGTTTGGTAATTCTGTACAAATGTGAGCACAATCATGCTGCCGATGATTATTAAGTCTTTCCTGGGTTGGAAAATTAAGTACACAAGAATTACTTATATGAATTGCATGACCGTGATATGAAATTTGTTTGCTGACTAATCGTGATAAATTTTTAATGTAACAGTAGTGAGTATTCTGCCCATTTGACAAATATAGTATATAGTATAATGGCCCTACAATAGAATGTATTTTTTTTCTTTGTTATATTCTAATACAAAAACATTTATACTAATATCATTCAAATTTTCTATTTTTGATATGTCGTTAATTTTAATTGGAAAAGAAATATTATTAAATTCATGGACGTTAGCGTGCATGGTATAAGAGGTTACGCGATCGGCATTTTTATTTACAGGATATAAACCTGAAAGTAATGCCCATTTAAAATATAAGTTATCGGAATTTTTATCGTTAATAACAGCTTTTTTGTTTTTATGTCGCTAGGAAGATCGATATATGAACTACTGCGTAAGGGTCTATATTTATTAATACACATATCTATACAATTTATTTCTTTAAGACTCCATCCACTATCTATTTTTTTTCAAATGTACAAAATGTATTACTTATAGTTTCAATTAAAGATGAAAAGAAAATATTTAAGTCATCTCCTTGACAAATTATAAAATTTGTTGTTTGAAAATCAAAAGTGGTCCTAACGTTTTTTGATTGTTGTACAAAATCAGCATGTAAAATAAAATTTACTTTAAAACCTTTATGTGATTTTATACACTCTTGTATCAAGAATAAAATATCGCTTTTTATTGAATTTAAGAATAATTCCGGTGTCTCTAAAATTAAGTTCAACGATTTATCTATTTTACTTTTAATTTTATACGTAACAATTCTTAAACCAAAAGCACTTTCAATAACTGCAACATTTGTTAAATAATGATGTGAGGTTAATACATTATTTTTATGAATATTGCTTTTTAAATGATTGGTGAAATATCTTCTTGCAGAAACCATTAACTGTATTGTTTATGCAGAGTTTGATAATGTTATTGAAATAGATAAAAACATAAATATAACTGTAGACTATAGTAGTTAAGATTTCATAATATTATGTATAGATTTTCAGAAGTAAAATTGAGAAACTATGTGTAAAAAGTTCTTGTACATTCCTATATAATTTATTTTAGAATCTACCTACCTATTTTGTATATATGTCACCGGAAATGTATGAAATATAGGAATTGTATACAAATCCTGTGTATATCTCCTAGGAAATTTTATTTCAATAATGATACTAGGAAATATATAAATTCTATTGAAAAATTAGGTTGGGGTTATTTTTTTTTATTTTGCATAAATTTGAAAGTATTCGCAAAAAAATAAATTTCACTTACAACCCCCCCAAATACCGCTATCCTTACAAATATCCCGAATGTAATACTCCGATAGATATTTAGGAAATGTATGAATTTCCTAGGAAATGTATACAATGACGGATTAGATACTTCTGTGTGTTTGAATAACTTGTGAAAATGAAATAAAAGTCTTGAATTTAAAATATGTTTTTTTATTTGTAAGATACAAAGTTATCGATCATTAACGTTACTAAAACAATATTTCGAGTTTTTTCATATCATAGATTTCTATTTTGATGAGGTGCATCGATTGGTCCGCATCATCGTTATTAGTGGATATGTATGCAACTCCAGCACCACCTCGATAGGCTCTCGCCACTGTTGACTGTTAAAAACAAGATTGTTCGTATCATCCGATATGTTATCATCCACGATTTTGGCGTAGTATTTCGTCCTTGTGTTTGCGTTCTTCCAATGTTCCGAAGCGGGGATCTTTGCGAGTTTTTTCATATCGTAGATTTCTATTTTGATGAGGTGCATCGATTGGTCCGCATCATCGTTATTAGTGGATATGTATGCAACTCCAGCACCACCTCGATCGGCTCTCGCCACTGTTGACTGTTAAAAACAAGATTGTTCGTATCATCCGATATGTTATCATCCACGATTTTGGCGTAGTATTTCGTCCTTGTGTTTGCGTGCTTCCAATGTTCCGAAGCGGGGATCTTTGCGAGTTTTTTCATATCGTAGATTTCTATTTTAATGAGGTGCGTCGATTGGTCCGCATCATCGTTATTAGTGGATATGTATGCAACTCCAGCACCACCTCGATCGGCTCTCGCCACTGTTGACTGTTAAAAACAAGATTGTTCGTATCATCCGATATGTTATCATCCACGATTTTGGCGTAGTATTTCGTCCTTGTGTTTGCGTGCTTCCAATGTTCCGAAGCGGGGATCTTTGCGAGTTTTTTCATATCGTAGATTTCTATTTTAATGAGGTGCGTCGATTGGTCCGCATCATCGTTATTAGTGGATATGTATGCAAATCCAGCACCACCTCGATCGGCTCTCGCCACTGTTGACTGTTAAAAACAAGATTGTTCGTATCATCCGATATGTTATCATCCACGATTTTGGCGTAGTATTTCGTCCTTGTGTTTGCGTGCTTCCAATGTTCCGAAGCGGGGATCTTTGCGAGTTTTTTCATATCGTAGATTTCTATTTTAATGAGGTGCGTCGATTGGTCCGCATCATCGTTATTAGTGGATATGTATGCAAATCCAGCACCACCTCGATCGGCTCTCGTCACTGTTGACTGTTAAAAACAAGATTGTTCGTATCATCCGATATGTTATCATCCACGATTTTGGCGTAGTATTTCGTCCTTGTGTTTGCGTGCTTCCAATGTTCCGAAGCGGGGATCTTTGCGAGTTTTTTCATATCGTAGATTTCTATTTTGATGAGGTGCGTCGATTGGTCCGCATCATCGTTATTAGTGGATATGTATGCAAATCCAGCACCACCTCGTTCGGCTCTCGCCACTGTTGTTGACGAAACCGTTTTCTTCCTTTTACTCTTTGGTGGTATCTCAAAAAAGTCATCGATATTGCTTGCGGATGTTTTTTTCTTTCGTGAATCATAATTGGATTTAATAATTAAATCTCTACTGTCGTCCTCATTCAGTGGAAAATAATATTGTTTGTAGGTGTTTTTCTGGCTGTCAATGATGTTTAATGATTTTTGTAACAAGACAGACATTTCTTAACTCTCAAGACTTAAAAATAGCATATTGATTACAAAATACATATATGGTGCTAATAAAATTAATGTTTTTATACCACCTTACTACTTACCTGTTATGCGAAGAGAATTTGACACTATCGAAATAACCAGGATCGCACTGGATAGCTATTCATATTGATGCGAACGGTGTTGGTCAATATTTCGATTCATACGGACGATCACCGGCAGGAGGAGAAACTCAAAGCGATGGGATTGGAACACACGTAGGATTCAAAAGATTTTACTTCTGTTTGTGGCGAGTACTGTTTAATGTATTTGTTTCATAAATTTGATGGGTGTACAATGCAGAGATTTATAAATTTATTTTCAGATTACACGTTGCACAATGTTAATTTTGGTGGATAATATGTATCGTATATATTTTTCCTAATGAAATGAAAATAAAAGCATATAAATTAAAATATATGGAAGTTTAATTTAATCCTTCATCCGACATAGAATAGATACTTAGTACCCGAGTAGGTAAACAAATAGGGAAGTGATTAGTGACGGGGGAGAGGTGATTAGTAATGAGGTAATAGCTGATTAAGAACAAGAGAGATCGAGAATAGAATCTAATAATCGATAGACATATCATTAGCAATTAGCATTAGCTTAATTAGGTGATACTAGAGGTACTGAAAGCAATAAGCTATGTCAGCAACCGCAACAGATATCACAAAACGGATGCGCTAGATCGATCGGGCGACCCCGAAAACCCAGGAAATGACACCAAACTTTTTTTTTTTTTTTTTTTTTTTTTTTTTTTTAGCCAGCGTCGCCCGCCCGCCCGCCGATGAGGGCCAAAAGGACCAAAAAGTCGTGAGCCAGAACAGGCGAATACCCACTACTATAATGCCTGCGAAAATATTAAAACAAAGCCAAGGTGGCACGCCTACTACGCAGGACAGGGTTACATGGGTATTTATGTAGAGCTGATATTACCACGCCGGAATATATTTAATTCACTTTAGTAAGCAGATTAACACATGGAAATCGAGTGGGCTACGAGTATGAGAAGAATGAGTTGAGCAAATGTGGAAAGGTATTTAGGTAGGTATTTTAAATTCCAAAGCTAGGTATTTTTTTAATTAAATGGTATATCCATTTAATTAAAAAAATAAAAATCACTTTTACACATTAGGTAAGTATGTAAGTTGAAAAAGAATTGAACAACATTTTACAAGGTTGGCAACGCATGAGTTGTTAGCAACGTACGATTATTACTATAATTATTCATACTTTTGTCACTATACCTACCAGTATATTTTATTTTATATTTAAGCCGAATTATTCTAAAGTTTTCTCAAATATTGCTAGCATTGCAGTATAGACGAAATTTTGGTCCAATATTTATGATCCAAACTAAAAACTTATTAAGGTGTTTCTTGAAATATGGTATGAACAACTCTATACAGATACCGCGAGAATCCTCGAAGACGACTGCTAGCGGGTGGTGATTAATACAACGCATCTCCCCCGGACGGTTTAATCGCTGGCTGGCAACATTTTTACCCAATTTTTGGGTGGCCTCCCCTGACCCCTTGCACCCTACCGCGCCCACCCCTTTTCTTTCGTTAAGATAAATTATCCGACGATCAGGATAAGAGTGTAGGTTCAAATTGCTGCCTTTAAAATTCAACGTTCGGCCTAAATATTTATGGCGAAATTAGTGTCCCATCCTCTGACTTTCGATGTGATTTTTTTAAAATAAATTCCTTTACTTTTTTGGAGTTATTTATTTGTTAGACAATTTTGAATTAATTGATTGCATTTATTGATAAATAATACAGACTATAAGAAAACAGATTTTGGAAACCAAACATGATTTTTCCACGTTTTCGACTCGTATGTACTGACTACGATTTCACCGTAATGGTGATGATGTGGGTGAAGGTGGTATGTAGGTACACAAAGCCTTGAAAGGAACTGACTGTCAGGAGCAGCTATCAGAACACACCGGTAGTTGTCAGCAGAATTTCAACTTGAAGGTAGCCAGCCAAGTGGGTACTACAAAGCACACTACCACCTAGCTATGGTTTCCTCGTGATGTCTACCTTCACCGACAGCTCAAGCTCATTTTAGAATTTGAACCGCGACTTTCGCCACGGCATTCGACGTCACTACCGCTGTATTGTAAACACTTATGAGTACGGAATCTCTATACTCATTCAAAGTCAAAGCCATTTATTCAATTTAGGCCCCAGGTGGGCACTTATGAAGGTCAAATTTACTGAATTTACAACAAATTTTCCTAATTCTATATGTGAATATTATTATTACAAGTAGGTACCTACACTGAAAATGTTTTATTACACCGTCAGCTTTTCAACGTATAAAGTTTTTGTGAGTGAATTCACGGACTGTTTTCTAAATTTATTAGTAGCGAACCCTTATTGTTTCGGCATTAAATCCTCAGGGCCGATTGTTTTGTTCAAAACGACTATTTCGTTTGTTATTTCAACTTTGCGCTCATTCGTTTGGCGCGGCCGTTAATGATTTCTTTGATATTCGAACTACGGTTTCATTTTGAGGATTCTAGAAAAGTAATATAATATTTTATTTTGTTAACAATAACAAAAAAATAATTGAAAATCTATCACCGCCACCGTGAAATGGTGCGGCGCCGTCACCGTGAAACGACACGACATCGTGTCGTGCCGTGTCACGGTGCCGTGCACCACTGGGACAAGACAATTAAGGTTTATATATCTATTATCTTGTCCCAGAGAACGGGACGTACCTCTACTTATGAAATTAACAAATCAACATCGCTGTTATCAGCCATCTTTTTTTGCACTAACACGTCACGTACGTAAGAAACCGGTGTATTCCAGTAGCAAAACATGAGATAAGTACTTCTCTAGGCTATGTGTTCTTATACTTTACACCTTCTGCCACTCTGCTTGAGTCAATTATGCGGCTGGTGCGATACTGCCAGCTCAGTAGCTACTAACCTATTAACCAGTTCTTTTTTTTAAACTAGTCCTGTTTATAATTACTATTTGTACCTTCATTTCAACAGTCTCATCATATCGTCTTCCAACGTACTTTTTCAAAATCTTACCACTGTTAACCATATCATACCTACGATAAACTGATTATAAAGGTCTAAAGTAAAAAAGCTTATCTACACCTTAACAAACAAAGTGGAAACTCGAGGAAAATTAAAAAAAAAGTAAACTCGCGTAACATTTAGCATTCAAACGACCACGCGAAGAGCAAATAAGGGGCGCCGTGTTTGCTGCGACATGTGGTAAGTCGGCTCATTCTCCACACGTAACCAGGTTTAATGATTCTCCTTTTACTTTTCTTTTGTTCATGTTTTTTAAAACCTGATTTGAATAGTGAGTGAGCGAGCAAATATTTTGATTTAAGGAGCAATTTTTTTTTTACTTTTGTGGGCAAACAGGCTACCTATAAACTAGACTTACTTATGTAGTACCTATTCAGATTAGGTCCTGATAACGTCAGTGTCAAAAGTTACTAACGGTTCGGACAACTACTACTTTCGGCAAGAGTATGTACCTAACTGACCTTGTAGATTATTTTTTTAATGAGGTCTTTTTTTCCCACAGGACTTAATATCTCGACGAGAAACAAATTCTATTTGCAAACAAAAGATCTTTTTTTAAAGCACATATTTCTTAAACACTCAGATATCAAAGTGGGTGAAATAATATCCCTCTATTTTTGTCCTTTCATAGGCTTTAGTTTTTGGTAACGGTAAGTAATTATTAACTCAATAAAAAAAAATTGTTGAAATACTAATACCTACTTTGAGTGTTTATTAATAACTGGACATTCGTATAATCTTTCATATTTGAGAGTGAGAAATATATTTTTTTTTCAATTGTCAACACTTAGCTCTGGTTTTTTACATTTTTTATTAGACAGCTACGTCTATCATTGCTGTCAAAACAAAATAAGTATACTTCGAGATTATATTGATTTTGTAAGGCACTTATTTCTTCTATGACAGTTAAACGTAGAAATAGAAAGTCGGTGATATGGATTTCTTACGAAAATTTCCTTCAACGAAAGCTCAAGCAAGCTCTTTACAGGATTCCAGCAAATGATTTGACGTCACTGCTAATCAGTTAATATTAGCATATGAATCTTACATTTCCCTGAGTTAAAAATACTTATATATTATTACAGGGTTTATAATCTATCTATGTTCTAAATTCGTTCGATTGTTGATGCGTGACTGAGTTCCAAAAAATCGCTGGATTACTTAAGATCCCTAGGTTCTCTAGGTGTCAAACCGTGTAATCCACAAAATGATTTTATTTAATAATAGTTTAGATATCAAAATAAAAAGAAACAGCTATCGATGCAATGCAAACCATAAGCATATCAACAATGAATTAACAAAAAAAAATAACGGTACTCGACCGCGCTCTAGATCCGCCATTTTTGCGGTACAACTCTAGCGGATCACTTCGTAACGCTAATTGGCAAGCGACCGGTGCCATGAGGCTTTGTTATCGGAACCGGTGACCTGAACTTTATGTAGTGTTGTTTGCAGTTCCTCGGTACTTTATAAATTGACGTCACAATAGAAATTCGAACGTGCAGTTCGGTTTTTGAATTTTTGATTTTATTTTAAAGTAGCTGTTCGTGCCTGGCTATTTTTAGGGATTTTCATACATTTCCCGTAAATTTTCTATAGGTGGGTTGCACCATCTAATGTTATCGTTAAATTGTCTGTCAAAGCAACGGTTTTGCTAGCAAAAGACAGTTTTGACAGATAATTTAACGATAACGTTGGATGGGGCAACCCACCCTAAAAATTACATACAAACATTGTCAAATTATGAAATAAGTCAAATCAGTCCAGCCGTTTCAAGTGATGCTCCATCTTACATGTGGTAGTTAATTGATATACATTTTATTTAGGTATTTACTAAATATCCTAAAATATCCTGGGATACACACACGGTTATCTGATCCCAAACTAAGCAAACTTTGCACTATGGAAACCAGATAACTGATAAACTACATATACTACTTTTTTTTTGTAAATACATAATTATATAGATAACAGATATAATCAACAGTCTTTATCTAAATAATATGATATTATTATGAGGTGAATATAAATTTAAAAAAGGTTTTTTCGTTCAAGATAGTCTTATCAATAAATAAATAGGATTACATCAATCCAATTTCTTTAAGCCTTGGTCAAACACAGGCCTGCTCTTAAAAAAAACAATGTAGGTAATACGTAGTAGGTATGTAAGATTTTGCATCTGAACTTCCGGACTGAAGTGTACCTACTTGCCAGATGAGGTAAGTATTAAGACCTTCTAAGTTTTGTGTTTACCATCTTCGGACTTATCATCAGTTACTACGGCAAGACTAAGATCAAACACAAGTATATTCACATTAAATTTAAATAAGAATGTTGTGATGTCAGTAAATCTTTAACTCTTGAATTGAAGGTCCTTTAGGAATTTCCATAAACGTTTTTTTTTTCTACAAAAGCTGACTATTTTTAGTTTAAGAAACAATCTTACATTTCTATATGAATCCGATGATAACTTTTGGTTAAAATTCCCAAAAAAATATTTTATTTCCACTGAATCGGAACTAACTAAATCATAGAAATAAAATAACTCATGGAAAATAAAATAAAATATTTAGATATTTAGCAATTGGCATAACAAACAACAGTTTCATTTCAACGTCTGCGTGCGTGTTCAAGGCACACAATTAAACTATTCACAAGCAGCTAAGATACCCGATGTCCTTCCTAAGACCCTAAACCCTCATTAAGACCGTCCCCACATCACCTAATGAACGTTGACGCCATAATTACAGAGAACACGGAAAAATCCAATCTCTTACACGCACACACACCACATTATCCCGTCTTAATTCCCGAAAGAAATTTAAGGAAAACACACACATCCTTACGTAATATAAATTAAGAATCCCCCTTGCAATATATGCAACGTCTATGTGTTAGTATTGTAAAGTCTTAAAAATGAGAGGACGGAGGAATCTTTAAAAGGGTAGGACTTAAGTGGGGGGCCTCCCTTGTCCTCATTTGCCCCCCTTTAAGGGTGTTGTGCCGCGCAAACGCGTTATACAGCCTACTGCTTCTTATTGTCCGTTGTTTTGGTTCAATATTCGGATGACGACTAAAGGTGGGTTAAATGTTATTTTGGCAAATTAATTTTCATTATAGTGGCTTTTTATCTGTATTTATTATGCTCTGCGGCCGTAGCTAATTTGAATTCTATGTTCAAGATGATTATGTTACTTTTTCAATGTGTCCAGTTTTAATTGGATTTTTTGTAAGCGTTGTTGTGCTTTGTATGTATGTTTGGAAAAAAGGATAAATAATTAATTTATACAATTTAAACGAAAAAAATATATTTCTTTATTGTTGCGGAGAGGATGGACTGTACTCTGCACTCATAAATTATGTAAATTTCGATAATAATTGGAGAAAAAAAATTGACCTGCTGGGCAATTGTCTATCCATCTCGTAATCGGATTCCGATAACGATGGCTCTCGAAATCATCTTTTATTTTTGGCAATGTCTATCTTTTTTGATTCCGATTACTAATTTCAAATGATTAATTATTATGAGAAGTAATTACATTCGCAGTTTAGTTGTTGTTCACCTAAGATAGACAATACCAAAATTATAAGATGATTACGAGAGCTATCATAATCGGAATCAAGTTACACAATCGCCCTGCTGTTTTCAGAATAACAAACGATTGATAACGTATATTAAAAAAAAAACAAACAACGTAGCAAAAACAATTAAAAAAACTTGCATTGAGTATAGATATATCTTTTCAGTAAAAAAATAATATGGAGTTAGTTTCTGTTGAATTTTAACTAAAGCATTGTTGTAGGAGATTGCTTGAACTGATAACATGACGTTTAATTTTGCAATATACGAGTAACTACTAAAATTTCAACAAACAGCCCCAGGGAGGCCATGAAAACTGCAACAAAACACAATCCATTAACATATTAATTTATTAAAATGACATTGCAACTGTTCTCCGACTTTATTACTGTAATTTTATTTTCCTTGCCAACCTGTATCTACCTTAAAACAGTAACGAATACCAGAAAACTTTTGTACCAAGACTTGCATCCATATAAAACCTTCAGAAAATTATTATTTACGTACCATCATTGTCACGCACATGGCATCGCGGTTCCATTAAAGAACTATATCAGAACCAAGTTATATTTACCTTTGTGAAACTAAAACACAATCGATTTTGAACCTTTACTGTTGTATATACGAACCAAAAGTATTTTCGTCAGGTGTAAGGTGCAGTTGTAAAGGTACAGGTTCATAATGACATTTATTAGAAGTCGTATTTGGTACATGACAATAATTAAAACCCATGCACGAACGTTTGTACCATACCGTGCCGCGTACGTGATGGTTTTAGCATAATACCTATTATCTTTCAAATTATCGGGTGGTCGATGAAAAAACTGGTATGTAACTTTTTTGTATTCTAAATTCAAATGGTATTTAAAAATTGGTTGATTAATTTTGCAGCCAGTCTGGGATAGAGTGTGAAAAAAAAGAGCCATTCACAATGTTTTATGTACTGTTTTGCTCCAATATCTAGTAGGTATGTATTTAATAAAATGATTACCAATTTACGCTTTCAGCTGTATTTTTTTTAAATCATTTACAAGTCTGTGTTTGACTTCAATATCATTGTGGTCATTGAAGTGTTGAAGGTGGTAAGCACACACAGCCTTGAAGAGAATTATAATCATATTGCATTCCATCCTTGTATACTTATGTATAGAAAATATGGCGTCAAAAAATCAGGAAAAAGGTAAAAAAGAAGAAGATATTAATTCTGTGGGTATTTTACTGCAAATTCCTACAAGTGAACGAAAAAAAAACATTGAAATTACTGAAATAGGTACGAGTATGTAAAAGTTACACCACCAGAACAAACATACTACTGCCCGGTTAAATAGAAAAAATAGCTCAAAAAAATAAACACGGTTGGCTGTATTGAAAATTTTAACATTATATTTTGTATGGACAGGGCAACCAAAGGCTCCACCTTAATTGACACCAATATATGTTATCAATCACGACCTATGGCTTGGCAGGGTATCTTATCTCCATGCCAACTAGCACTAACTAAGCCATAGTCTAATAAATGCATTAAAATCTCACTGTTTAAAATTGAAAAGTTTAAAGGAAACATCAAGAAAACTTACATACACTGGCAAGTGGCACGTGTCCAGGAAAGTGGGGGAATTTAAAGCAGGCTCCTATCGAGGCATGGCGCTTAATATATATTAATGTGTGGCCAATGGTACGGAGCCAGAATATTGAGCAGTTTGTTCGACTTTTTAATTTGATGTGTTTATTTTCCTTTCATTGAATGTGGCCTTTGAGTATTCTTATTTAATACACATATTTATTTAACGAAAGCTTGTTGTTTAAAACGTGTGGATTATGATTATGTTTTTTTTTTTTTTTTTTTTTTACTATGTATAGGCCTGTGTTTGACCACAATCTCACCGTGGCCAGTGATGATGTGGCCAATGGTGGTAAGCACACAAATCCTAGAAAGGAACTGGCTCTCAAGTGCAGCTGTCGGAACACACCGAAAAGTGCTTGGCGACAGATTTTCAACTTAAGGGTGGTAGCCAGCCAGGCGGGTACTACAAAGTACCCTACCACCGTGCTATGGTTTCCTCACGATGTTTTCCTTCACCGAAAGCTCAAGCTCATTGTAGGAGTCGAACCCGGGACCTTCGTCTCGGCATCCGACGTCACTACCACTGAGCTATCATCGCCTAAAAACTGTTTTTACTTGTTGGTTGTATTTATATTATGTTTAAATAAATTATATTATCTTGACTGACTGACTAGTTGACTGATTACTAGAACTGAGACATGGGACTTAAAAAAAAAACATTAATTGAAATAAAAATATTGATATTTTTTTGCAGCAGCACAACCTAGTAAAATATAAATAAATCACATATCCATTGGAAACTTCAAACTTCGGTCCCACAGCTCGCTAATATTGTAGAAAATATTTTACATTTAAAACAATAAAGTTTCCTTAAACGTACCAATAAAATTCCGGGGAGAAATCCACAGAAAACGTTTGTGACATCCCCCGTGGACCGCCATAAAGCAAAAGTGACGTCCATAATGCGATCGCCCCTCTAATTATATCCGAAATTCCCAAAAATCTCCCTTCTCCCCCTCTTAACCCATTAGTAAAGAACTCTCAAGAACTGGCACTTTTCAAACTGTTCCGATCGTCAGAGAATAAATAAAGTTGTGGAATTTTATTTTGCCAAGCGAAGCCAGAAAATAGCCCTTTTGATATGTCCGCTTTTGTTTTTTATTCTATTTTTATCGGAATTCAAACGTTGCGCGTTGGTGAGGTAATTTTTGAGTAGCTATAACTTTGTTGAGTAATTTTCCGAAATAAACTGACTGAGTAACATATTGTGTAATTTTTGTTTCTTTTACGTTTTTACATTTATTTTAAGGCTTGTTACTTCACTCCTGATATTTTTTACGACGCAATAATATTTCTTAATTTGTTGTGTACGTAAGTATCTTGTTTTTTATTATTTACTAGTTGTCCCCCTCGGTTTCACTCGTGTTACTGTTAGAGATAGAACGTAACCTTCCGAAACGTGCGTTCATTTAATTTCACAATGGCCTATATGATGATGCAAGCAATCACGTTGATTATTTTCGAAGTGAAAGAAAAACATACACACAATCGCATTTATAATATTAGGATATTAGTAAGTATATATTAGCTAAATGTACCTATAATCAATCTGCATCAATACATAATCATCCATCAATATTTGCAGAATTGTTTTTTACTGCAATGTTCGCACATTTCGTTAAACAAAAGTTAAATCTATGTTGTTAAATATGTTAAATTCTCCTGATTTGCTGAAACCATCATTCAACGGATAAGGTAATTGCAGAGTTGACTAATGATTCTACGTAAGATTTGCATATGAAGATTACATCTACCCTCTACTCTGAAGCCCCATCGTGGTTGAGGTAAAAATAATATTATTGGAGGTGACAATGCAGAAAGCAACTGTTAGGTACATACATAGGACGATTGATTAATTGTTGTTATGGTTAAAAAAAGTATACCTAGGTCGAGTCAGTGGTTAGATCGTTCATTATTTTCTAATCTTTGAAATTAACAATGATTCCCAATTTTTCACTCAAAAGTCTGAATTAATATAATCGATTAAAAAAATTTGAAATCATCGTTCGTTTCGAAGTCTTAAAATTATGAATGATCTAGCAATTGACTTACCGATCAGAAGAATTTGGTTTTCTAGAAAATTTGGGACGTGTATACGTTGATAGAAAATATAACCTAATGCCACATTAAAAGTTATGATTCCCCACGACATGTTCATTTTTTAATGAAGATGGTGATTGCATGCAAAAATTTTGGACTCAAGTTGAAACCTTATAACGCACGATACTTTCCCATGTATACCAAATTTATCTTAACCACAGTGTACAAAACAAACACACAATTAGAATAATAAAGGCGGGCACACACGCGGAGCACAACGTGCTGGGATGCACATAGGTGCCGCTGACAGCCACCCTGAACAAGACAGATTGTCTCACCGCTACTCTTAGAGCCGCGTAGTGTGGAAATGGACTTTATTGTACTTGATAACAAGGAGTTTGTTTGCAGTGTCTAAAGCTTGAACTCTTGGTAGTCCAAGAGCTCACACTCATTTATAAAATCTTGTCAAGTATGATGAAACAAATTATTTTGTTAGTTTTACAATAGGAGATTATATAGGAAGTAAACAACAAAGGCGTAATTTGTTGATATTAATATTAACAGAAAGCCCTTCTAGACTTTGAGTGCTTACCACCTTCGACTACATCATCACTGACCACGGTGAAAAAAAAGCCAATAACGCGAATATAAGTCTTGTTTATTCTGTAACCCCACTTGTGATAAATAAAAACCCTTAAAAAGGCCCACTCCATCCTTTTCGAGCACTTCCTTAAACGATTGTCGGGGACACGCGTGTTCTATCGCACATCTCCGTCCTTACCACTAGCTTTGTGTCGTTTCAATATCGTTTTAGTATCGCTGGATTTAATAAGCTTACCTCTGAAGTTCATTATTCTATTTCTTAGATAGTTGAGTGTCAGAATAATTTATTATTAGATACGAAATTTTATAATACTTTATTATTTAGACGTATATTAGAAATGTGATGTGTAGGTTAGGACTACAAATGTTATGTATTAAGTTTTTAATCGTCTATAATTTGCCTAGTATTTTGTATCTATATGATTACATACATTGCTGAAGTAATTTCAAAACAAAAAACAGAAGTACATCAAACCTATTTTATCTTAAGTACATACTAAATTAGATTCATAAAAATACTCGTGCTTTTGAAGAGATCAAGATGTTCAGCATAGCACGGTATCAAGGTATTATTTAGTACTTGCATAACTGGCTACCACCCTCAAGTTCAAAATCTGTCTCTATACATCTACCACTGAATTTTGGAAGCTGCACTTGAGAGTCAGTTTACCGGCTAGATCACCACTTAATTAGATAAGTATATCAAGTGTATTCCGAACCGGTAGTAGAGTCTATTGTAAAACTGTAACTTTTGACCATCATAAGTGCCTTATTAGGGCCTAAACTGAATAAATGATTTTTGATTTTGATTGATTTTTTGATTATACATAAATAATATAAGCCATAATAAAATGTGTTATTTTTCAATTTCATTGTTTTAATTAATTTTTCTAGTAAATATATTTGGAGTGAAATCGAAGCAAGTTCCATGGTAGAGGCCACTGATGGATTACGGCTTGTGTATTCGTGATGCGTTTAGTTAATTGTTCGGACACAAGTGTTATCTTAAATTTGTTAAGTAATATTGTCTACAATAAAGTTTTGTAAGAAAACAAATGGTTATACATAAAACGTTGATAAACTATCGCTTATAATACCTAATACTGAGCATGTAAAAAACTGTGTCTATTGCAACCTGTAAAGGTGTGTTTACCAAAGTTCAATTAAGGGTTGCACAACGCGCGGTCATAATAAGTTTATAGGTAGGTTACGGTTATCGTTAACTTTAACCGCCGAAATAATGCAAACTGGGTTGCTTGTATCCTAAAAACCTTTAACCTTAACCATAACCGACCGAGGGAGATCGGTCATCGTCAAAGTGACTCTACGATCAAAGCATGGTAATAGTTACGTTAACTTTGACTATAACTTTAACTAAAATGTACGAGCAACCGGCCCTAAATAAGTCATGATATTTGTACTGTGACATTTCAGATTCAGACTTCATAACGTCTGACGTCACTACCAGACTTCAATTCAGCATGGCCCCCTGAATCATAGAGAAAGCGATCACATTCTTAGATAAGAAACTTTCCCATAAAAGCATGAATCACCCATTTAAAAAAGTACTAAAAAGTGGACACAAAAACCACGCACTTTCCAAGCCTGTAAACAACGTCTTATGTTCTCAAAAACTTAACTGAACGATACCCACAAAAACTTACGCGAAACAGCCGCGAGCAAATAATTACATAAAACACTGTAAACCTACCTAAAAAACAAACTCAAATAACCGTTACCGAAAACCACTCGACCTTGCGAAAGCATAAAAAAGGATTTAAGAATACTGCCAGAGACAATTTCAAGTCACTATTAAACAAGAAAAACGTAATAAAATATACCAAAGAGTTGGGTGGTATACTCGAAAATCGGACCCATCAATTATTTTTTGCTCGAAATACGAGACTTAACGAAATTTAAATCGCTTAGCGAGCGATGGAATTATAGAAAAAGCTCCGCGCATCTTCAAAGGTAGGTTTCAACCCTTTGGGGCAGGGGTGAAGGGGTAGGGTGGGGAGAGGGAGGGTACGCACAGTAATATAGAAAACTTGTGTTAGCCCAGTTCCGCGCCTTTGTAACATCATTTCGGCTGCCGACGTAGATCGCGTAAATAATCTTGATACTTTTCTTTGTGTGTATTTCACTTTTATTTTATGTTCATTCTGATGAAGGGTATAATTTATTATAAATACCAATTATTGGTTTTCCTATATTTACAGTTCTCAAATGTAACGTCCGTCGTCAAAGTACTTGATTAACGAGTTGTACTCATCTATTGACTACATAATTGAAAAACATCGTTAAAAAATTAACTGCTTTCTTCTTTGTTTATCTACAGCTACATAATTACGTTATTCTCCGGATTTTATAACACAGAATAAAAAAAATAGCATAATCTTTTTTTGATAAATACTGCTTACGTATTATTTTTGGGTGTAGTTTTCACTGTTTTATAACAAAATGCCATGTTGCTTCAGAAACCTGACACAATTAAATTAACCTCATTTGTTAAAAAAATAAAAGTTGAAGGTCAAGTGAGTGGATGAGGAAGACTAATGACCAAATGAATGCCTATCCAAATGCTATATTTTTAGAACTACTTAGAGATATAAAGGTAATTTGTTAAAACTATCCATTAAAAAAAAAATAAGATATACCAAGTATCAAAACAACTAATTCACCATTGAGTTTTATAATTTAAGAAGAAGAAACAGGCCATAAGAAATAAATGTAAAGAAGGAGAAGAAACGTTTGGACGCCGAAAGGGTTGAAAGGGGTGCGAATCTCCCCCACCTGTACATATACACTGAATATATCACAATAAGATTACAGAGGGTTGTGTTTGTTCGTTGAATTCATTTTCAGACTTTGTTCATTATTTTAAGAAGTTTTGCTAACATTTTGTTTAAAAAATTCTAGTTGGAAATTTGATGTTTAGCAGCTGATACTAGGTTACAATGTACCTATTACCAATTTATGATCTAGTTACCTTATTTGACTATTTAAAAAAAAATGTATGACCTCGACTATTAATTTACATCAGGGGAAATAAAATGGAACTGTGGTGAAAATCCTTGGGTTTATTTTTTACTAGCGACCCGCCCCAGCTTCGCATTGGTGTACAGATCTTTGAATTTCTCGGCTTTTTAGTACTAGAGTATGTATGTATTATACATTAAATTTTCCTCTTGAATCACTCTAACTATTAAAAAAAACGGCATCAAAATCTGTTGCGTAGTTTTAAAGATCTAAGCATACATAGGGACAGACAGACAGGAAGCGACTTTGTTTTATACTATGTAGTGATTATGATTACTGACTCGAATACTGAAGATTCTGTAAGACAGACGGACAACTAAATGATCGTATAAGAGTTCCGTTTCTTCCTTTTGAGGTACGGGACCCTAATAATACTAAGGTTGAAAGAGAAACTAGAGAGTATGTGGTATACAACAGTAGTATACTAAATTATTTATGGTAATGTATGTGTTAGGATTTTTTTTTGTTTAAACGCGCAAATCTCTGGATCTAGTCGGATTTGAAAAATTAATTCGCTGATAGAAAGCTACATTATCCCATAGTGCTACAGGCTACTTTTTATCACGGGAAGATGTGTAAAACCGCAGGAAACAGTTATACAATTTATACAGAAGCATCTATTTCATTCCGGAACTAGCTCTCAGGGTTTCTTTGTTTCATTACAGACGGGGTTAGGTTTTGTTCTCAACACTTTAAATTACACTAAGGACGTTTATTGATTGCTTCCCAGTGCTATTGTTGTTTTGTTTTCTACAGTTGATTTGTTTGATTGTAAAATTCTAAAATTTGAACAAAAACAATGGTTTATTTTGGGAAATTAAACCTAATTTGTATTTTGGTATCATTAAAATTATAATAGTAATATTTTGGGATATTCTTCACACACGGTTCGGTTCACTCTTCTTCGGTTTTTTAAACATACTTTTTACTATAAATTACTGATATACTATATAAATATTTAGGTAATTATACCCATACTCGCTTTTGAAATGTGTTGTTGGAGGAGAATGGTGAGGATTAGCTGCACCGAGAGAGTGACCAACGAGAAAGTCAAAAAACCTTACTAGAGACAATAGAAGATAGGAGAGGAAAGATGTTAGGTCACCTTATACGGAACGACGTATTAATAAAAAACATCATAGAAGGAAAGATAGAAGGAAAGCGTGGAAGAAGAAGACTAGATTGAACTATATAGACCAAGTGAAGGCAAAACTGGATGTCGTGTAATGAGGTGCAGGAAGCAGCAAACAATACAGAGGAATGGAAGAAGCTCATTTACATAGCTTAGCATCAGTGGAAACGGTCACATTCACGTAGCTTAGCTTCCACATCCTCGCATCGTAGCTGCATAGCACATCTCTGTTGGAAAAGCAGCCTTAACCAACTACGTCATCTGTCCCGTCAATAAAATATATTTTTTATGATCATTTTGAACATGTTATTCATAAACTATTTTCATATGGCTTCGATCTATCAACATAAAAAAAAATACCGTACAATTTTTTAAAAAAAGGAGTGAGAATTTTTCGGCACCACAATTTTCCTAACTTGAGGCATTTCAAATATTTTAAGGATCTCTGCCTAAATAAATGCCTAGTAAATACCTAATTATACGAAAACATGTTACTTATCGGATTAATTAAAATGTAGAATTTATAAAAAGTTCATGATTGTATAAATAACTAGCTGTTCCCCGCGGTTTCACTCGCGTTCCCGGGATAAAAAGAAGCCTACGGGGATAATGTAGCTTCCTATTAGTGAAAGAGTTTTTCAAATCAGCTGATCCGATTTGACAAACTACTGACTCCGGAGATTAGCGCGATAAATATTATATCACTGACCTAATCCAGGGTCATTTAATAGGTTCATAATAAGTTTCATTACTATTATTTTGCTATTATTTTGTATCTTTTGAATATGAAACCTCAAATATCGATAATCATTTCTTTTTACACAATAAAATGTCAATTGTATCTCGCCTGACCTTAAAATCGAACTCGAGAATGTCGGTCTTAAGCTAAGCATTGTACTGCTCGACCATTGAGACAAGCCTCAGCAAACTATCAACCCTCAAAGACAACGACAAAAAAGGCAAGTATCCGATCGAAATTCAATACCAATTAAAACGATCCTACCCCCACTTTAACCCGTCAGTGGCTCTCAAGATAGTATTTAAATTAAGGAATATTCCCATTGAGTCGTCCCAAGCGACTCATTTAAATTAAGCTTTTTGAAAAAGTCTCATATCTTCTTTACCAGGGGCGCACCGGTACATCAAAGGGGGGTTGTGGGGGTGAAAGGGGTAAGGTATTTTTCTTAGAGGGGCAAGAGGGGGCAAAAATGCGTAGCGACTCACACATTTGTGCGTGAATATTTACTGACGCGGACGCACACTGGCGCAGGCGGCTGTATGTAAAACACTTTAAGAAGCGACGAAGAAATGCGAGAAGCTTAGCGGTTACAGGGTGCTTCTGAAATGGTAATTAACGACTTAAAGTTTTTCCTGTTTGTTTTTTTTATAGAGGGTAGAGTTTATTTATATTTTGAATATAGGTATCTACTTTAAATATGCTCATGATCAAATATTGGTAAAATAATGATTATAGATGTTTCTTTACCAAATTTATGTTACTGTTGCCATCAGGTTTACCATATTACCTATAATAATGTCTTCACGTGAGATGGAGGATTTTTGTATTTTATTTCTTTTAACATAACTATTTGATAAAATATCATATGGTACATATATAACTGTCATTACATATGTATTGTATTACGAAATGGTGGTAGTCAATTGTAACTTTCGACGTTCATAAGTGCCATAACAGGGCCTAAACTGAATAAATGATTTTGAGTAAGAGTTCAGTTTGAAATTGATTCTAGAAATTATTAGCTGCTGCAAATCTAGCTATTACCACTTAAAAAAATAAAACGGTTTTTCGTGCAATTTTGAATATTATAAAAATCCTATAACGTTATAACGTTTTTTTTCATATTTTGTACTTTAAATTTTGGCATCACCCTGTCCAATGGGGGTAAAAGCGAAAGGGTTGCGGAGGCGATCGCCTCCCTCCGCCGTCCACCGCCTTCTTACAAACCTTTTTACTGAGGGGGATGCAGAGCAGCCATCCACAGAGACTTTGTATGCGTAGATCGAGAATATCTTCTATCTTCTTGTTGATTTTTAATGAGCAGGAGATTCGGGTATAGGAGTATTTTAATTGTCTTTTTAATTTTGATTGTACAAAGTCCAAAGATAAGCAATTTTATTTTATAGATAAACAAGTGACAGCTGCAGAGTAATGTTAATTTATTACAGCGTAATATCAAACATAAATTAATAGATATCCGATAAAAGCCTGTCAATAAAAAGTCGTATCAAATAGCAACATCCTTTATAGGCAGCGAGTACCTACTTAACGACTGGATATTTATGGAAATGTTTTACTTTATTGGTACTTTGATATATTTCGCCCAAAACCCTTAGTACATACAGCCTCTGTCCCAAAACCGACTGTCGTCAAGAATGTTGTATTAGCAAGGCGTCGCGGGCCGGAGGGGTGTAGTCCACGGTAGGGGGGGCAGGGGTGTAATTGCAAAATAAAATTAGCCGGAACGGGTACGTGCTCAATTTGCGCCTCCCAGGCACTGATTTGTTTTCGTTCTTGCCAATGTAAGGGTGCCTCAAGTCCTTACTTGCTCTGTGCCCGCGTTTTCTTAGCCTATATATTATTGATCCGACCCTGCCATATTGTTTCTTAGACGTCGAACATAAATTACATTGAAGGTAGGTACTCCAGTAAAATGGACTGTAGACTGAAAAATTCGCTCGATGTACTCGTATGTATCTGGGTTTTTGTTTTTAAAAAGGGATCACAACGGTTTGCTCATGAAGTTATTACATTATGATAATTCGGTATTGCTATTTATCAGCGTTATTACTTGGATGTTCCAATGAGATAATAAGATATTCGATTTTGTTGCATTATATAGGTATTTACAGTCCAGCCCTGTGTTTCATTATGTCTTTGAAATCCATAGTGTTATTCCGATAATACCAGTATTTGTATTTAATGTTATTTTCGAGAGCAAAACTCTAATTAGTTGACAGAAACGAGCTCTGGAAATCCTTCTGGCTATAAAAAAAAATCCCTCCGGTCGTGATTTCATCCGTGGGAATGTTTAAAAAGGCGTCTAAAACTTTCGGGGCCGGACTGCGGAGTCAATGGCTTTTTTATTTTCGCGTTTTCTTTCTTTTCCGGTTGAACTTTCCCAAAGTTTTATTTTGAGGAAGTTCCACGAGTGTCAGTTTGGCGTTCGCCCGCAATTTTCTGCGGTTTGCGCCGATAATTGCGGACGCAGGTGGGAATATTATTTTCCTTTTTTTTCTTCGACACCGTCTGTTTAATTTCTAGCGCCGACGGCTCTTATTACTATTTCAAGCGTCGACTCTAGGTATAGAGGCGTAGCGTCGTCGCACAATGTGCACATATGTGGATACTTAAACGCAATCTGTTTGAACGTGGAGCCTATCTGAAGGCATATACTGACATGTGGCATAGGTGGCACGCCCACCGCTGCGTACGCCCACCGAGCATGTGCCATATATGTGCCCCAGTTACGTGACGCGACGTATGTGCGTCACACGTGGGCGTGTGTGCCCCAGTGCGCATGTCTCGGGGCGGGGCCTCCCTACCGTTAACGTTAACGTGATGCCGACAAACATCACGTTACTGCTGTGTGCGCTACAACGTGACAGCTATTTATTCCTATGCCTCCAACTCTCGTGACTCCAGCGTTACGATAAATGAGTTATAATTTATTTTTACTCGAAAAAGGAAGGGTAAGCCGACCCCCGTCTGTAATTAATGGCGAAATTGGCTATTCCGAGTATTCGGGAGCCGGTAATGAGGTGAGATTGAGATTAAAACTCGCCTAAATGAGCTCCGTAAAGGATTACGGACGGAAAAATTGGGAGTTATTAAGACACATCCGCCGGCGTACAATGAAACTTTGATAGTAACTCTTTTGCTATATAAATAATTAATGAAGCAGTTATTTTAATATTTGAAAAAGAATATTCGCTTTTTAAATTCTGTGACGCAAAAATAGTAGACATAACAAATAGGCAATATACTCGTATCTGTCAATCACAATGTTCCTTTAGAAATTTACTCACGAAACTAAACGTAATGAAGCATTGAAATTCCATGTAAACTTTTCCCTGAAAATCATGTAAAAAGGCCTCTTGATCCAAGATTATAGGGCGATTTGGAGAGGCTTACGAACATGAGTTATGTAAATCACTGTAACTAGGTAACTTCAGACTGAAATATGCAAATGAGCATCACGATGGATAATGGTCGGGTTCTGAATTATTTAGAGTCATGAACCGGCGAGTGTTTTAGTATTAACGAGCTTTTTGACTCTTGCTTCATTTATGGCAGTTTATCTTTTGAAATATGTGTGATTAATATGTTTAAGAATCGTTTAATGGGACCTCAACTGTTCACAATTACCATCGCCACTCATCTTAGACGAAGATCTCATCCTAAAATTGGAACCAAAATAAGGGTAGCTTTCTAAGGACAAAATAGTAATACCCTGTTAAAAGTTATGCGTGATTATTCATAAAATACCCGTTGAATTGTAAACCTCTTCCTTTTTGTTGATGAAAAATAATATTGCTAATTAAAATAAATATTTTATTTTTCTGGGAACCTTGCCGTTGATCGGCAGCAGCCGCTGTTCGAGGATTTTTTTGTATGTAGATTGTATTTTGTACCTACATTTGTTGTAAATATATTGTAACGAATATTTTATTTAAACATGGTGAAAAAAAAAATCATATTCCATTTGTAAATACCAGATATCATTTATTTGACTTCCCTTAGAATTTTGATTAAGGTACTGTACTATAATATAAGACACAAATTTATTTGTAATCACATTGAAAATTACACAAGGTACCTACTTAAAATCCACACAAACAAAATTCAACGTTATTCCATTAAAATACAGCTTACAAAATCATTCAACCTCACACACGTATGCTTGACAAATGATCTCCCAGCAGGCAGTAGGGTGACCATTAACCACCGTCACTCTGACACGTGGGTAGTTCCAGGAATTCAGGTAGTGTAGTTAACAGATGGACTGTCCACGGGTGTCCGGTATTGTGTGGTCACTGATGAGTTTATACAGGATGTTTATAAATACAGACAAGCCAGTTGGCGCAGTTGGTTAAGACACCACCTATCACGCCGCTGGTCATGGGTTCGATTCCCATCCAGAACAAACATTTGTGTGCATGAACATGTCTATTTGTCCTGTGTCTGGGTGTAATTATCTATATAAGTATGTATTTACAAAAAAAAGTAGTATATGTAGTATATCAGTTATCTGGTTTACATAGTAGAAGCTCTGCTTAGTTTGGGATCAGATAACCGTGTGTGAACAATGTCCCAGGATATTTATTTATTTATTTACAGATAAACATAATATTTTTGGTATATTTTGAACAAACAAGCGCCGCTGTCAGAATATACCGATAAGTAGAAATAATTTTGAATTGATTGATTGACTGAAAATAATTGAATGAAATCTGGGCTAAATATAGATCAAATCCTAAAATAAAACGTTAATTACTAGGGAACGCGGATCAAACCGCGGGAGCATTTATTTTTAGGTATATTGATAGAATAGTCTTTGAATAGGACTGTCAATATACTTGTAACTTGTCAAAATAAAAATAAAAAAATATGTTCAGTTTTAGTCGAACGTAAGCACTATACAAACAAAGTTACTCATTTTAGATATATTTGTACATTGTTAGTAGACTATATTTTGAAAATAGTGTTGGTGTTGAAAACATTATGTTAATTTATAACTACACCATGTATAAGGTATATGGATTACAGTTTAAGTGATTAAATAGAATTAAACACACAGAGATAGCCGCATACTTCGGTAACACGCGCTAGCACGAGCCAGGTGTGATCCTAATTCGTAGTTTTGTCATTGAGGTACAAAAACAGTCATAAATATTTATTTAGATTTGAACTAAGGTGGATACTTTGGATACGAAGGTGAAATAAACTAGACCTGATGTTCTGGTGGCGGCAATGGAAACGACGAATAATCGATACTCGTCAGTCATGAAAACGTTCCCTACGACAAAATATAATCGATATTTTACCTATAAATTGCATTATTAAATGAGTTTAACCTGTTGGGCGTCGCCTCCATTTAATACAGCTTTGATAGATTTCCCTTTATAGTGGACAACCGTTTGACGGCATTTAAACGCTTTTGTTTCTGGGAAATTATTTTGAAAATGTCATGTGGAAAAACAAAGTTAACTAGCTAGCTAGCTCTCAGTGACTTCCGCTGTCAGATGGCCGACGCTCAATAGATTATATAAAGTATTGTATGAACTGCACATAATTAAGTATTGAAAAATGTGTGTGATACTATTAAAAACCACGTCTACGGCTCCGTTCTTAAACTCACACTCGTTTTTTAATAACCCCTATTATGCAACAGTATCATAAACTATTTTCACATTTATATCCTACATTGACCAAATGAAATTGTCCCCAAACAAGATCGAGCCTCACACACTGGTCACAAGACCTATTAGTCAAATGCGTCACGGCACATTAGGCGTGTCCAAACGAATCATGTAAGATGTGGTCCGATACCAGATGCGAGGTGATAAGGTATCGTGGTATTTTGTTATTAAATTTATTACCTACCTCTGAAACAGGACAAGATCGGTGTTGGTACTTCAACCGTGTATGGATCTGATAGCGCTATTCGCTCTAAATATTTCTTTTTAGTTGATTTCTTTAACTAGCTGTTCATACCCGGCGTTACCCGGGTGATTTTTATTGAGATTTTCGTATAAAAAGATTTTCATATAAAACTGCCATCACAATTTTGGACTCCTGCTGAATTTCTAAAATGTTTATGATACTTATAAACAAAAAAGCAGAAGGTTTTCGAGTGGCGACCACGAACTGGAAGACGCAGCGTGAGCAGGCTCTCCACAAACTGGACCGACGATCTTGTGAGGGTCGCGGGAAACCGCTTGATGCGGGTAGCGCAAGACCGACGAACATGGAGGAAGCCTTTGACCAGCAGTGGACGTCTTTCGGCTTACATGAAATAGGTGCAGCCGTACTGAAGCGATGCGCTTACATATATAGGAAACTACATTTTTATTTACAGGAACATTAGTGGACCGACTTTATACCATGTAGTACTAATAATGGGAGGGAGGAGTGGGTAGTAGCAAGTGTTACTAATGGAGGAAGATGGGTAATCAAAAAATTTACGAAGTAGGAATCGGCAAAATTTGCGTCACGTGATTTATGGATACCTCCTAAACGGTGTATTAATCTTATTGAATTATACCATTTTTTTATTTTACTTACCATCAGGTCCACCTGATTGTAAGAAGCTACTGTCGCCTATGAATATGAGCAATATCAGAGGAATGTGTTGCCGACCTGTTACAATGTCTAGAAGGCAACTTGATCTCAAATGTTGCTAACTGCCCAAGCTCCAACTATGCTTGGTGATAAAATATACCAGTCAGGCGATTACTGAAATGCCTTTTGTATATTTCTTTACCTGCTTTTAGAATACAGGTTTAATTTATTTTAAGTAACGAGTCTAAAAATAACTAGAATTAATAACGTTTTTCGACATAAAAAATTAGCTTACCGTTAGACATTCTACCACCCAGGTTACGTATAGTTCACATACCACGTTCTTCTCATCGCCAATCCATTCTGAAATATATAGAGTTGCTAATAGACATATTTTTATTTACGTTAAAGTCTTTTATTTTTTTGATTCATAGAATCCATTTCTGGTATAATATATAGGCTCTTTTTATCCCACGAAGAACATAAGATACCTCGGGAACGGTGGTCTCAAATAATACTGTTTAACAGTAAAGAAGTAGTAATGAGGAATACCAACAAAAAATCTAATTAGTCCGTCAGTTAGATTATCAAAAAATATTGGATACGTATTTTTTATTTAATCAAATCAATAAGAAATTACAAAGATAAGTCCCATCAAAGTGGGGCTTGTGACGTCATTGTACAACTACTTTTTAATACGTATCCAATATTTTTTGATAATCTAACTGACGGACTAAATATTTTTTTTTGTTGGTATTCCTCATTACTACTTCTTTACTGTTAAACAGTATTATTTGAGACCAGCGTTCCCGAGGTATCTTATGTTCTTCGTGGGATAAAAAGAGCCTATATATTATACCAGGCTACATATTATATTATATATTATGTGCCAATTTTCATCCAAATCCGTTCCGTAGTTTTTACGTGAAAGAGTAACAAACTTTCGCATTTATAATATTAGTAGGGTTGGTACTTTGTATTCAAAAACATGTTGACCCCTTAACATTAAAAAAAAAATGAAAATCTTTTAAAAAAGAATAATATCCACTCCCAATATTTTTCGGAACAAGACGCAACAAAGACATAGTAGCATCGTGGCGACCATTCATCACAAGCGATGGCTATCTATCGCTATCGCCGCGGATCTGCGCGCGCGCAGCTATGATTAGTATTGTGAGCATTATTTTAATAGGACCAATTTATAGGAAGCAAAGTTTGCGTCGTTACGTAACGTTTGTAATATTAAGTATACTTGTTATAAAATACTCTATGTTCTATGTTTTTTTTTCATAAATAGGTTAGCTATAGTTTTTTTAGAATATGTTTTTTTTTATAAAATTAAAATGTAACTATTTATGTAATATGAAAATTCTAATGGCTTAAAAACCCACTGTATTATTTATTTTAATTTAAATTGAGTCCGTTTTGTAAAAGATCTGTTACCTACATGTTATTATACTTACTTTTAATTTATCTTTAACCGATTTCCGAGGCATCCGTGAAGCGATTGCTATTCTGTACCAAAAATAGAAAAAATTAAGCCAGAAATGTATAAAATAGAACATAAATAGCTATACAATAGCGATGCAAAATCTCATTTCAAAACCGCTCCAAACTATATCATACAACACATGAAAACTATAATAATATTTAACCCATGTACATACAATAGACGTCCATTTGAACAGCTGTGGCCACCATATCGGGAGAATGGCGCAAGTGGGACCTTTTAACCGACTGCTCTAAAGGAGGTAATGTACACGATGGTATCGCTTATCGAACGCTATAGGATCACATCGGCCTCGGGCGGATATTGTTTGTACTGGGGCTATCTATAGTCTGTGCTATCTTTTATAGTCAAAGTAAAGTTGGGAAAGTAGCAATTGTCACTTTTCCGAGGTATCTTAACTTGAAAAGTATCTTAACTTTTATACGAAGGTATCTTTTTATTATAAGATTCATCTAATTATATTATGATAAAAAATAAATGTGTGACCAATATGTATCTAAATAGACAAATTCTCAACTTATTTTTGGAAGTCTGTACTTGATGTCTATGGGTGAGTAGGTACCTAAGTGATTTATTAATATCGATTATTTTTTTAATCAACACTAATATTAGGAGGTTTTGTAAGTTTTTATGTTCGGATGTAGGTAGGTAATCTTCCGAGTTACTGGTCCGATTCTTAAAATTCTTTAGAAAGCTATATTATCCCAAAGTGCTATATGCTACTTTTTATCTCAAGAACGCGGGTGAAAACCACGCTGATAAGCTAGTTGGGGAATAAAATTGTATTTTTATTTTATTTATTATTTATTAAGGCTTGGCCTTTTAGGCTATGGGTCACATCATCACTGACCACGGTGAGATTGTGGTCAAAATCAGGCCTATACATAGTAAAAAAAATATATAATGATTAATCTCCTTTATTTTTGAAACAGTATCAAATGTTATAGATCAGCTGCTACACTGTAACAATAATAATTATAGTCCAGTCCAAATGGCGCTTATCTAAACTATGAATAAGAGCAAACATAAAGCACAAAACGGTAACGTAGGTTGTAATTCTCTATACATTACAGGGCATGGACGAGAGTGAGAATTGCAGCCTCCAGGACATGCGGGCGGACTTACGCAATCTACTCATAAAACCTGATGTAAGAAGCTAAGTCGAATTAGATGAGGTACCTATTTATTATTTGAAACGGATACTAAATTAACTCAATCAACGGCGTAGTGAGGTACGGGTAGGGGGGGAGGAGAGAAGTAAGTAGGTAATTAGAAGATGCAGGAATGCTCACAAACCGAATCTAAGGTGTTAAAATGGTTTTGCGAAGAACCTCGTCGACTACTTATTTTGTAAAATAAATTCACTGATGGATTTTTTGTTTTTCATTTTTAACGTAATCTGTCCCATTGCTCACGCAGCGTTACTCATGGTGTTGCAAGTATCAATAGGCTATGGTAAACGCTTTGCTTGTTTGCTCGTAAAACATTAAAAAGGTCAATAGTACCACCTCCAGTTTAAATTTCTTCGTCCATCACCAGACTACTGATAGCGAATTTACACGCTGGCCAGGCCTATATGAAATGTGATTACGCCCGTTCGCCGGGATATTGTGTTACAGATGTTTGGACAGCTTCCTTACTGCGCCCATTAACTTTATTGCTCCAGTTTGTACCATGTGAGTGTTGTGTAATGTACACTTAGGATTCGAAATTAGATTTTTTTAAGTATTTTTAAGGTTCCGTACCCAAAGGTTAAAATGGGACCCTATTACTAAGACTCTGCTGTGTGTCTGTCTATCTGTCCGTCTGTCACCAGGCTGTATCTCATGAAACGTGATAGTTAGGCAGTTGAAATTTTCACAGATGGTATATTTCTGTTGCCGCTATAACAACAAATACTGCCGTTTTTATAGATAATGGTACGGAACCCTTCGTGCGCGAGTCCGACTCGCATTTGGCCGGGTTTTTTTTCATATAAGGGAATCAAATATTACGTAAAGCTATTGGATGATGATTAGAAAGAACATAAGTTTTTTTTTTAGTTGAGAGAAGATAAGATAATTTTATTTGTTCAACATGTGTTTTTACATTAGGATACTTATAGTCAAAAAATAATAATTCAGTTTCATCATGCTGTGCTATAGAAGAAGTAAGTAATATAACATGTGTCATAGTTTTTGTGTATCAGCGATTTAATGTTTATAATCAAGTCAAAACGGTCAAAATCGTTTGCAGTTCAAGTTATAAATGAAATTTTCATATGCACTGTTTTGATGGAAATAATGATTCCTTCTACTTAAAACCAACCTTTCCCTAACATTCGGAAGTCTGAACTCAACAAAACAAGGTTTATTTTTTGTATCTTAACAGTTTATATTACTGTAAGGTTTAGTTTAAGTAAGGAGAGTATGTTAAACATAAGTTGATCGACAAGCCCTACTATAAGGTGGCTCAATACATAGAAGACAAGAATACATGGTTGTAGTAGCTTCTCTCTGCACTTGCAGCCCCCTGGTCACGTGATAATTTTATGAAGTTTATGTATATTTAAAACAAAAACTGTAATTACATGAATTCAAAAAAAGATCCACCAAAACAAGAAGCCATGCTGTGTTTCTTGCCGGAGTCTTCTCAGTTCAAGTGTATTCCGAACAGGTAGTAGAGTCTATTGTAAAACTGTAATTGTTGACATTCATATGTGCCTTATTAGGGCCTAAACTGAATAAATGAGTTTTGATTTTGATTTTGGACTTGAGAACTTCTTTCACCAGAAAGTCTAAAATTAGTCTTCCAGTTTATCAGCAAATGCCACGCCAATCTGAACACCGGACACTATTTATAAGAGAATGGATTTATTTAGGAAGATTTATTCTTGTCCCATCACGCATATGAATTTATCATTGAACCGTGACTGATCGCCGCTCGGACCACTTACAACAATTTGTAGGGCTGTGCATAATTTTAATAGGATTGCTTTCCATGATTTAATTGATTGGTTCAATATTAAGAAAAATATATAAAAGCGTATTGGATATCGAGTTTGTTGGTTAGCATGGTATTTTTTCCCTTGAATCGGACGTGTATCTTATCTGCGTACCACAATAATAAAAAAATGGTTGAAAATTTAAAAAAAAGATAAAATAAAACAATATTTAAGTCTTTCTTTTTCTTTTATTTAAGTAAATGTAGCGTGTGGTGGGTACCTATTATTATTATTAATAACAAATATACAAAATATGATTTAGAAAATTGACATTCGTTCTTACTCAGATATTTTTAGATACACACAAAGATATTGAAAACATTTTTTACCATATTATTCTTTGGAATATTATTGACAAAACACCATCCCTTTGTGTTCCATCACAACTGGCAGCCCTAACATACGAGGTAAAAAAACAACGTCACTAACCGTGCACCGTACTGGCATCAATCTGCCTCGATTTATTACCCGACCAAGCGTAGGAGGCAACTAAAAATTTACCATGAACTACCGGTATCTCGGATTTTAAAATTTCCACGCTTTTGTAATAGTAAAGATTAAGGGCATTGTTGCCTCGGGACGATCATAGAATAAACGCTTATTAGAATTTATACGAGCACCTAGTTCACTTGAGTACGCGTTTGATGTAGAATGAGCCGGTTAGTGTACCGCAGGTTGGAAAAACGGTTGCAACTATAAAATGTAGAGAAGTGAAAATGAGACGAGATTAAAAAAAAATGGTTTTGGGTTATTTTATTAACTTTATTATTGTATGTGACATTAAGTATTACCAGTTAAAAGAACTAAAGTTTCTAAAGCTGAGATTTGAAATAATAATCACGTAGAAATCTTTTGACACATAATTTCTTCAGACTTAATTAATAGTAAAAAAACATTGTATAATATTATATTTAAACGTATAGCTAAATGCCTTTCACGCAATATATTGCATGAATATGAGTGGAGGACTTGTAGTTAAACAAGCCGGCTTTAGTAAGTCTAAATACATTAAAAAATGTATCACAAATAATGTACGGAACCTATAACCGCTTCCACGAATTTATCCACCCTGTTTTTTCAGTCTATCATCTTTTATTAGCGGAGGAAATATGGGAACGTTTTCTACGACATGACGCATCGAATGGCTTGTTAGCACTTGGCTCCAGGCTCCTGAATGGAAAATAGGATAATTTTGCAGCGTAATTCAAGCTGTCGTCGGAATATCAGCCGCTGGTGACGACGCAACTATGCTTACTCTCTGGATAATGGTCCGAGTAATAGTCAAGGTTGTTCGGTAGCGAATGGAATAATGAGTGGGTATCAAAGGGCGGAGTTGGATAGCCGCACAGTTTCGTAACGTTTCGGAATTCGCAAGAGTGGGGACATGTTTCGAACGCAACATTCGTTTTAAACCTAGCAATTGGTCCAGAATTTGACAGGTTGATATATGGAACGATTAGGGTCCAGTGCGCATATAATGGAATATAAGAATCTGTTTCGTGTATTATTTATACTCAATACTAATATTTTATTACCGTTCGATAAATATCTGTGTTTGTTTTGTTGGTTTGCTTTTATATTTGTCTATGATTGTATTTAGTCTTCGATTGCGAGTTATTCATACTGATTGCAAGAGCCACGTTGAGCTTAATTTTCAGTGACCAATAACATCCTATATTGGTGAAGATTATTTTGTAGTTCAATTGGCTGGCTAACTTAACAATAATAACGGGCTAATATAACGGGATCTCAGTAATTCTGAAGATCTTTAAAAAGTTTGATGAGTGGTTGAGTTTCTTGCCGGAGTCTTCTCAGTTTTCGGACCGTTGGTAGTGTCAACTGTAACTGTATATTAATAAGAGCTTATTAGGATTAAACAGTTTTTATATTAGGCTTGTGTTGGACAACAATCTCATCATGGTCAGTGATGATGTGATCAATGGTAATAAGCATACAAAGTCTAGAAGGGAACTGGCTTACAAATACAGCTGTATAAACAAACTGGTAGGTGCTTGACGACAGATTTTCATCTTGAGAGTCATTACCATGGTGTGGTTTCCTCATGTTTACCTTTACCGTCACTACACTGCCATTGAGCTATATCAAAATCCTTTAAAGGTTGCGTCATATTTTAGAGTTATAATAAAAGTAGGGGGATTTGTACAAAATACAGATTTGATTACAGATTTCCCTTAGCGTCCCGGTCTTACCCCACTTTCCTAGCTCTAAAATAAGATACATCCTTGACCGTCGTCTCGTCTATTAAATAATAATCAGTAGGTATTCTAATTGCGAGCGGAGACGAGACACTTAGTACGTGTATGTAAAGTTAGCTCATGTTTTATGCAGTCATATAATTATCGATCCTACATCGACTGCGATCATTTATGAAAACTGCTTACTTAGTTTAATAGTGTTCCAAAAATAAATAAACAAGATAAGGCTGAGAGCTCTCTGCGCTCGCCGGATTGTCCGGTAAGGTTGGTGCTTTAAAAAAAAAAGAAAAGATACCTACATCATATACAACCTCTAAGTGGGTGTAGGTACCTATAAGCAAAGCTATAAGTAAGCATAAATAGATATTTTATACCCACAGAGTTATTTTTCCTTATCCCAGAGAACGTCGTAATTTTCCTTATTATTATCACAATCTAGTCTTAATATTAGACTGATGACTAATTTATTTTTAGCTTATACTTCTTAATTCACAATACCTACTAAAAATGTGTCTATCATCACCTTTTTTGTTGTCTTTATTAAGGGGAAGACACTTTATTATTGTGTGTATCATCATCATGTCAGCCGAAAGACTTCTAAAGCCTCCCCCAGGGATCTCCACGATGGCACTTGTATTAAGTTACACTATTGTAGATATTTTTTACTTCTAAAGATTACTTACAAAATACTACATGTATCACACTTTCTCTCAGTGTGGTCCTACTAGTAATAACTGTTTGATTCAATACCTAATAAAACTTCACATGCTCTCATTTATTTATTATCTCCCATACTTAACAATCCCGCAATGCAAATGCACCTTTATTTCGTTCAGTATAAAAAATAAATTAAACGACACACCATAAAAAAGAAATAATGCCAAAATAAAGTATAATGTATGTAGACCTCGTAACAAGATTGTAATTAGCAATTATCTCACACACGACTTTCCCTTACAAATCGCTTCATTACAAACATCAATCATCGACGAATGGTATAATTTAATCGAATAAAAAGATTCGATTGTATCGATAACATTAATCAGATATCGATTTATTTACACGGCTAATTCACTTAACTGTTGACATACAACATTAGTGCTCTCGTGTAATGTGATATAACTACCTTAGTTAAGGCGATGATTGTTTCCGATATTTTTTATTCCATTTTCTTTATATCGAGATAACAAGGCTAATAGACAATTTATTGATTCACTGTCGTTAGTTTTATAAGTGATGAATGGTTTCACAAGTTTTTGAATAGATCGCATTAATGAGATTTGGAAATTAGAACGCTTTTTGATGATTTTTTGTCTCTTTCATCTGTACAATCTAACTGTTGACTTTTGTTGCTCAGTATTTTAACGGTGATAGGTAATTGCTAATTTATTCCATATATTTTTATTAAATGTCTATAAATAGTGTTCGACCACTTCTTAGAACTACCCGCCTTCAGTAAACAAAATTAAATTATACAGTAGAAGTATAGACATAATACTACTTAGGCCTGATTTACGTCTCAAAAACAGGTTGTATTCATCGAAAATAAACCTAATACAATCAATCTAGGTTTTATATTCAATTGTTTCAGATTTACGAGCGTGTTTTGATAACATCAAAGAAGAAAAATAAATAGTTTCAGTTTTCACCTGATTGAGTAAAAAAGTAAAATAATGATGTTTTTTCAAATGGTAAAATTATCTAGATTATTTTATCTGTGGAATGTTTAATATTTATGGAAGGAATATATTATCAACCATAATATTCATCGAATAAACACGACAAGTAATGGTATCTAGTAAGAAACTACAATAAAATTGTTTCTAAGATTTACAAGTAAAAATACTTACAAATAAAAATCCTACCGACTTATAATTTCACCACATATTTTTTTTAAATAAAGCAAAATTTCTGTAAATGTAGCGAAAACATTAGTTATATATATAGTCAATTGAAAAAAAAAGCATTTAAAAAAGAATAGACAATTATTCTACTATTTTTTTCCTATCATTTATAGCCACAAAAACAATAAAAAAATAATTTATACTTTTTAGTACACATGCACATTTGAAAAAAAAAAACATTTAAAAAATAATAGACTTTTAGCCTAGTATTTTATTCCTATCATTTATAGCCACAGAAAAAAACTTAAATTCATTTATGCTTTTTATTAAAACATTTTTTTATTAAAACATTTATATAAAACCAACCGTCTTCCTCTTAACACAGAGCGATATTATCCACGGCAGTTATTACGAATGTTGTCATTATGATCTAAGGAATGCCCGACATACATGCAGTTATATTTAACTATAAGTTAACTATAGGCCGCAAGTGTGTCATGGGTTTAACTACCAAGTCACTTTTAGTTTCGTTTGACGGCTCGCATTTGAAAGTAATATATCAATATTGCCACATACTTATTAATGGTTGGATTGTATAGGTAACGTTGTAATTTGGTATGTGTGATTGTTTGTTTGTAATATGGCTTTTTATTTGGTATATGAGTAACGGACTCAGACCCAAAATGGAACTTTCGAAATTGACACTCAAAAGATCCTTGCTTATAAAATAATAAGACTGCTTGACCGGCCAGGTTAGTGTAGATATTACGCTGCTGATCGTAGGTTTTATTGCCATCCAGGACAAACATTTTGTGTGCATGAAGATCTTTGTTTGTCCCGGGTGTAAATATCGATGTAACAAAAATAAGTATTATATTAGTTATTTAGTTTTAGCACAAGCTCTGCTTAGTTTGGGATCAGATACCTGTGTGTGAAGAATGTCCCAAGATATTTATTTATATAATAGGGATAGTATGGGGTTCTATGAAGGTGTGAAGATGTTTTTACAGGATCGGCAACGCACGAGTGATGCTTCTGCCCTCGTGCTACAACAAGCATAGACATGATTATCATCATGTCAGCCGAAAGACGTTCACGGTTGGACAAAAGCCTCCCCTAAGGATCTCCACAATGGCCGGTCTTGCGCTACCCTCACCCAGCGAATTCCCGCGACCCTCACAAGATGATCGGTCCACCCTGTGTGAGGCCTACCCACGCTGCTTCTTCCGGTTCGTAAATAAATTTAATAAATATAAAGGTCTGGCTTCCAGATTAATTATTAAATGCATAAGAATAAAAACAAACGACATTTCAAATCGGCTTTAGTTTTCTATATGAATGAAAGCAATTTAATAAAAACATGCAACATATTGAGAAATTGATGATTTATTAGCATTGCTTACAAACCTCTACATTTACAAGCTTTCTTGTCACTTGTCACATGTTAACAATATTTAAAGCCTAACAGAACGAGTTTTAAATCGAGATTCCATTCGATTTCTAATACAATTATCTCGGTTGCACAAATAAAATCCAAAAGTAACATTAAAATTAACAACGACATACAATTACATCGATATATTACGAAAATGACATATAATCCAGTGGCCATGATTTATATTCTACATTCCAAGTGCACGTAAACATACCTAATCGAGTTGTACATGAATAATCGATTATAATCGATTCCATGTCCTCGGGATGTTCCCTTTGCATATGTTACAGTTTATAAGAGCAATTTTCTTCTAGAACTCGATACGCAAGCGGTATGACATATCGACAGGGGTGTCCAACATTTACCGTTATGGAAAAGTCAGGTTTTGATGGAATATGTCATCGGGAAGGCCGCGGGCCGCAATTATGGCCCAGTGTCTGTCTTGCGGCCAATGATTTAAAGCCTCTGATAGTTCGCTCACGGCGGCCGTTTAACATAAACTTTAAGATAAACAGATCAATGGGTAATACAGAGACGTAATACAGAGGTTCTGAGATATTATAAATCAATAAAAGTCTCGTTTTGGTGTAAAAATAAAGGATGCGTAAGTACTGGGCCGCAGTGAAAGCGGCTTGGTTAAAGAAAATGCGTAATTTTTAAAAATATTTGAACAATTCTTTTAAAATGAAAGCTAAATTAAAGTTAATTTCATTACAAATATAAAAAGGAGTTGGTAGAACCCTTATAATTCTCTTTGGTATATATGTAGTATACTCACCATTTGGTGTTTGAACTAAGTAAAAAAGATATGATTTTTAGTTATTGAGGTTTTTGTTACCTACCCGCTTTTTTGCAGACAGCATTAAAAAAACTAAGTGTGGGAAAAATAAGCCTGTGTTAATATTTTTGGGTACAGTTGGCTATGAAAGTTTCACATACGAAGGGAATGAAAAAGTTCCTATTGAAAATGATGAGATGATAGGATATCAATATACGTGATAGCACACAACTTATTATAAGACTGGTCTAGTCACAATCATACACACACTGTGGCTTTCAAATTAAAACTGCCAAAACACACGTGCCCCTGTCACAATTACTGGTCAGCCTGGAATCAGAATAACAAAACGAGCATTCACTGAGATGTTAAACTTAAAATTAGCAACCCTACACAGTAAAATAAATACAGTTACGATACCAATCATTCTGGG
The DNA here is from genome assembly GCA_963555595.1 of Tethea ocularis. Classification (NCBI taxonomy): domain Eukaryota; kingdom Metazoa; phylum Arthropoda; class Insecta; order Lepidoptera; family Drepanidae; genus Tethea; species Tethea ocularis. The sequence continues at coordinate 8,339,559 of OY741970.1, forward strand.
GGTTAATTCCTCGAGTTTGATGCGGATTTCGCAATCGACATTGTAATTCCATTTTTAAAAAAGAAAACACAATCGTTACTCATAATCGCTCATTACAAAAGAGGTTTCACTTCCACGAGCGTCACGTCTCACGATCAATTGAAAATAATATTTACAAAGAATTAAATTCTTAACTGGAAGCCGCAGTGGAGAGATTTTGCGAATTAAATGAGGTAGGCCGCTGCGTGATACTTCTTTCTTCTTTTTTCTTTTATACTGTAAAATTTATCGTTTTCTCGGTATTTGGAAGTTACGTGCTATTTGGCAGATAGTAATTTTTGTGACAATAACATGTTTTTTATGTTATTTTGAAATAATTTCACCATTATTTACTGCATAGCTTTAAGGTATGATAGATAGGTCAATCCTATCAAAATCCTAAAATGTGCTTGAACTTCTGATGAAGAGAAACATACTGAAAATTTTTAGCAAGGTGGTTAATACTACCATGACTAGCACAAGCACAAGTTGCTCGCTGGACAGATAGATGACCTGAAAAAATTTGCAGGAAAATAATGGATGAGGAAGACAGATAGGAGTGTTTGGGAGAGGCTTATCTTCAGCAGTGGAGAGATATACGCTGATAAGTCAAGTAAGTTAGCAATATTTTTAAATGTTTATCCTACCAATGTTGGGAGGTCATCACAAACTCTGTAGATTTATTGGATGTCTTTGTCTTTTCCATAACTTCTCTATGACAACAACCAGTTTGCAATCCAATAGGCAGAATCGTGTTACGACTACCGTTTTGTTATTGTTCGATATGTATTCCAATAATCCTGTTATAGATCACCTTGCGAGAAAGCCCCGCTCCGCACGGACGCCGAGAAAGCTGCCTTGTGCGTGTTGGGCTCTGTACCATTTCCAGGCATTTTATGGTCTATATCATTTCTACTAGTAGTTAAGGTTGATAATCCTTTGCAGCTAAGTAGGTATTACAATTGTTTAGTAAGATCTTTCAAAGGCACATTTTTAATCTAAATCCGAACTAATATCATGATGCAAAAGTGAGTTGGTTCCTCTTGATGCTTCGGTGGCGCAATCAATCGCGATGAAATTAGGCATGCATGTTGATGATCATAACCAGGATACCAGACCATATAGATATAATAGGATACTTTTTATCCTGGGAAAACGGCGCGGGGTGAAAGCTAGTTCATAATATCTTTTGACGTTTTAGTTTCACCTGTCCTGATGTTTGTCTGTAATTAAATCTTGCAAGTTTTTGATCCACTTCCTTGTTACCGATTGAGCTGAAATTTTGCATGCATGTGTAAATCGGATGAAAAATAAAATTATTATGACATGGAGCTGATCTGATGCTGGAGCTGGAAGGTAGCCATAGGTATTTTCAATGGAAAATGAATACATAGATAAATCTATAGCCATATTTCTGTGACGTCAATCACATTTTGACAAACACACGACCTAATACTGAGCTGCAATTAGCATTTCGCGGGATTTTTGGATCACCCCCCTTAATACCACCAAAGATGGGCTTACTTGTTAGTCGAGTACCACTACAAAACTAAACAACAAAAAAGTTAGTACTGGCTTTTCGTAGAAACTGATAATTACTTTCACTTGTTTTGGCGTAAGTAGCCTTAGCAAAAGTAATTAAGACCTAAAACTGTTTCTTTTTTTATATCTCTCAGTTCCGGAATGGAGATTGAGAACTATTAAAGTAATTAAGTGACAATTAAGTTATGTAAGCTAGCAATAGATGCTGATATTGGACATAATTTGACACCTATTAAAAACAAATTGACTTTTATTGTAATGGAAATTAACTGAGAAGCAGTAGTAGATTTGCCAAGATCCACTTCGGGATGTTGATTTATAGATGTAACATGAATGCTATCCCTTGGTTGCCTGGTGGTAACCATTTACTAAGAGGTCAACCAGCTGCCTGCTAGTCAACCTATTTGACATAGGGATGATGACTGGGTAAAAAATAATTAATTCTGTTTGGTCCGTCAGGTTATCAAAAATTTTGGATATATGTATTTTTTATTTTATCAAATCAATAAAAAATTACAAAGATAAGGCGCATCAAAGTTCAAGAGTGGGGGCTTGTGACGTCACATCTCTGTACTAAGACGTGACGTCACGCGAAGTTTTACGCACTGTATCTCGTTATTATTATTATTTTTTTTTTTTTCTTTTTTTTTTTTTTTGAAAGGACTATGTTGGTAGCCTCAGATGGCTGCAACAACCTTACCGGACAAATCGGCGAGCGCAGAGGGCTCTCAGCCGGGTAATATTTAGGTAACAACGCCAGAGGGCACCCCCGAATGGGGTACGAACCTCGGCTCAGGGCATTACCGGGGGAGGGGGAGGACTTTGTACGAGTTACGACTAATTGGGGGCGGTTGGATTACTGTAGGCAGCTCGGGCCGCTTGAACGGGACGAGACTGAGTGGGACGTCGCGGCGGTCCTCGCCGTCGAGGACGGTAGCGTGATCGGTTGTGTGTAGTGTGTTGTGTACTTTTACGAGCTTCGTCAGATTCGATCTGAGCTAATGTAATAGGGTCATCCGGCTCGCTGAGGGCTTGCCTTGGTCTATGGATACGGAGTATACGGGAGGGCGTGTACGTTGCGGCTTTCACTATAAGAGGGTTGCGGTGATTAACGGCGGTATTGAAAAATCTGCGTGAGGTGCGTTTTATAAATTGTTTTATCGTGGGGAGACCTAAGTCAATGTGGAGATTTTCATTACGCATGTACCACGGGGCGCCCGTGGCCTTGCGCATGAAGCGATTTTGAATCACCTGAAGGCTATGGATCCGTGATGGAGCTGCATGTGCGAACACAGTACTAGCATAGGTCATGATGGGGCGGATACACGTGGTATAAAGTCTAACCTTGCTTTTAAGTGCAAGTTTAGATTTACGATTTAATAAAAAGTGGAGGCGCCCTAAAATAAAGGCGGCGCGCGCGCGGACCGCTTTAATGTGGGCATCAAAGGTCAAACGATCATCGAGAGTTACTCCGAGATATTTGGCTTGCCTTTCCCAGGGGATTGGTTCACCGAATAGAGTAACTGCCTTTGGAGGGGAGGGGGTACCTCGATGGTAGGGTCTGTAGAATAGGACCGCCTGGCTTTTGACAGGGTTGATCTCGATCCTCCATTTCCGAAACCAGGCGCCTAGGGCGTTAGCCGCGGTTTGGAGGTTCTTAACAATGACTGAGGGGGACTTACTAGAGCAGTAGACCGCGGTGTCGTCCGCAAAAAGTGCTAACTGCACCATGTCGGTCTTTGGCATATCACTCGTGTAGAGCGAAAATAGCAAGGGGGACAGTACCGAGCCCTGTGGGACACCGGCACCGATAGGGTGAGGGGAGGAGAGTGCGCCAGGAATGCGATATCGAAAGTGGCGATTTGACAAATAATCTCGTAAGATGAGCACGAGTCTATGTGGGACACCTAAGGTAAATAGCTTAAAAATTAAGCCATTGTGCCACACTTTGTCAAATGCCTTCGCGACATCGAAGAATAAGACACCTGTCATGTTGCGCTCTTGGTACTGAGAGGAGATGTGTTCAACAATACGATGGACTTGTTGAACACAAGAATGTTTAGCTCGAAAGCCAAATTGTTCATCAGGGATGAGATTATTGGCGTCGACATATGTTTTGAGGCGGATATAGATCAGTCTCTCATACATCTTGCCCAGGACATTTAATAGACTTATAGGGCGGTAACTGGAGGGCTCGGACCTGGGTTTGCCGGGTTTATGGATTCCAATGACATGGGCCTCTTTCCACTGATGTGGAAAAATATTACAAGAGAGGGCAGCGTTAAATATGAAAGTTAGCAGTATTATGAGGTGGGCGGGGAAGAGTTTTATCACTTTGTTAGTGATTTTGTCCGAGCCCGGGGCCTTCCGCGGGTGTAAATCCCTGATGATCGATTTGACCTCGTCAGGTGTCGCCTGAGGGTATTTTTTGTTATGAGTCCAATATTTTATGGTAATCTAACTGACGGACTAATTTAATTTTTTTTAGTTATCAACCCTGTTATACATGCGATCGATGTTTATCGGTTTTCTTTTCTTTCATGAAGCCACATATAGATATGATTTTTTGAATAGACATAAGTTACGAGCCAAAGAGTAATAAACATAGAGTAGTAATGTCCCAGAAATGCAGGTAAGACCGTTGGTCAGAACACTAGTACTATATAAGTTTTGAACCTGTACCATTTTATCCTTTGGTAAGGTATCTCTTGCTTGAATAGTGCCAGTTGTTTCAGCTGCTTAGTATGTATGTATGTACGTACGTGTACTTATGTGTGGCAAGTATAGATTGGGTATAATCGTAGATCGGACGACATAAACCACAACCAAACGTCTCATTACAATCTTACAAGGCACCGCAAATTATATCTACAGTGCTAGGGCTATTCTGTATTTTTATTATTTTTACTGTTATAAAAAAATATAGAGGGGTGTATATTTAGTGAATGTTTACTATTTTTTTTATTATTTTTAAGTCTATGTTTGACCGTAGTAAGGGATTGTTTCATCAAAGGTAGTACCTATAGTAGTAGGAAATAAAACTTAAAAGGAATTGGTTCTTCCTATTAATCTTATTACTTCTTTATCATATTGCAGTCTAGATAATATTTCTAATTAAATCAACAGTAGAGAATTAATAGAACCTTTATTCTTATTCATTAACATTTATTTATTTGTCTATATCTAAGATATGGTTTCTTGTCGGTGTACCAATCATATTGTGGTGTCACTTTTCTCTGATAATGTTTATAAATTATAAGTACTTGTAGGTTTACAATCATTAAACAATTAGTAGGATCACATCTACATTTTATCGAAGTCGAGGTTTTTATACACTTAAAAAAAGCCGATAAAATTTCACAAAAAAAATACAGAATAACCCACGCAAACCACCGGTAATATTTTGAAGTAGAGTCGGGCGAACCTCATAATTACACCGACACATGACTTCTGTGTTCCGCGCATGAATAACCGATACCATGTGAATGTGAGTGGCCCATCATTATCGTATAAATCAGTACCGATTCAACCGGTAATTGCATCGGAACGTCGATGTATCGATAGATACTATCGCATGCATCCCGTTCGAGCCGGTAAATTAAACTCTCCTTCGATATAATTTTATATGATGTGTGTGACGCTTTAATAAATTATTGGGTATTAGAATGTTGGATGTAAATCATTTTGGCTTCTATTTTGTAGTGAATGCACTTAGGTTCGCTCGAGTCCTTATGAATACGAAATATGATTAATTATCTCTTTAAACTACTGGTTTATGGTAATACAAGCAATTTAATTTATGGCTATATTTTTTTCTCGTTTCAAGCTAAAATTACTTATTATTATTATGTTAGTGGTAACTTAAAATATATGAATACTAGAAATAATTATGGTGTTTTATAGAGCACCTTAAAAAAAAATCAGTTATTTTTTTTATAATTAATGCTGATCAATGGCTAGAGTTTCAAAAAGCATTCATTCATATGTCTACATTTGTAACAAAAAAAGCTTCTGTCTCGCGATTATGTTTATGTGTGTGTTATTGCAAGGTATGATCTATTTATGTGCCATATTTTATGGAAATCTGTTAAGCCTAAACGTCGTAATTGAGTAACACATTACTAACATTAGATGCACAGTATAAAAATGTAGGAATAATAATTAGTCGACGAAAATAAGACGCGAATTTGTATCATTTCCACATGTACAAATTAACAATATTTCATTGATTACATTGTAAACCATTATTTACAGAATAACAACGAATTAACGACATTTTAAGTTATTTAGACACAATAGTCATCGAAGTCATCGTATGTCAAAGTGAATGTGTCAATTTGTCACAATTTGTCAGTCGCAACGGACAGTGGTTGACAAACAAGCCGATTGAAGCGTCGATTGCGCCCGCGTAGACTTACTTATGAATCTTTTGAAACCACTGATTTTTCGTCTCGTTTAGTAGTTAATTTCCATTAATTTTTAATTATATTCTAATGTAATTAGATATCCTATAAATTATCAGAGTTATTTATTACCGTAATCAATTGTACTAAAATTTATTGAGTAAGTAGGTATTATTGCCAATTTTGCTTAGTTTTTTTCATTTAATAAAATAAAATTTAATATTTTATTTCTATTCTACGACATTTTTTACGTGACTAGAACGGTTATATTGATCCAGAAATGTTATGTAATGAAATACCTAACCTTCATAAATTTTATTTCAGCAGATAAAATGGCAATTATACTTTATTGACATAAATGTTTATATGAGTAATGGCTCGTATTTGACCACAGCGATGTGGTCTTAAGTGGTAAGCACACAAACCTTGAAGGGAAATGACTCTCAAGACAGAAAACACCAGCTAGTTTTTTTTTAAATATACCTAATCCTTAGAGGAAAGCGGGGTAATCAAATCACAGTTATACAGTAATCAACAGTTAGCTTCCGTCACATATTTAATCAGCTAATAAGGTATCTAAGCAAACGAGAATCGTACACACGGCCACAGATCAAGCTACACACTGCGGCACCTTATGCGGTTGTAATAGGCGCTATTTTGCAACAAAAATTAGTAGCTTGATCTGTGGCCGTGTGTACAAGTGGTTATACAACTCACATCAACAATAATATATAATCAGTTAATGCGCTTGTGCGTTTGTAATGATAGGCAGCGGCCACATGCGGTGGCTGAGGGCGGTTTGCTAGTAGCGAGAGGAAAGTGGGGTAATATAGATATTATAAAAAAGAAAACTATCAGTTGGAAGCCATTATTTGAATAAGTGAAATAAAAACTGATGTAGAGACGTAGAGCTTCATCATAAAATACAAACTGACTATGCTTTCAGGTTCTTTGATAATTTATTTTAAATAATGCCTTGGGTTATGCTAAAAATTAATCTGTAGAATTTTAATTAAAGATATATTTCTTTTAATAAAATTCAGTTTGATGTCTTAGCTTTATTAGATATTGTAAATTATAGGTACCTACTTGAAATAAATTAGACACTCATCGTATTATATTTAAAATGGTGCAATGGTGCAACGCTTTATCGCGAACTGAAAAAAAACCATGACAGAAAAAACTTTACCAACATCAGTTCACTCAGGAGCTATGATGTCACAGACTACAACTCTTTTTTCATCGGGGGTTAAAAAATTTCAATACCGGGTCACGGCTATGTGTTACGTAAAAGTGACATTTTGGTCACAGGTAACACAAATTAAGACACATTGAAATGTGTCTTAATCGAGTGTTCTTAGCTACGATTCAAGAAAATCCGCTTAGCCGTTTCAAGATGATCACCTCGTTTGAATTTTTTTTTAACCAGTCTGGGTTCGGCCATCTGACAGCGGAGGTCACTGATAGCTGGTTATTTAGCTAGTTAACTTTGTTTTTCCACATGACATTTTCAAAATAAGTTCCCAGAAACAAAAGCGTTTGAATGCCGTCACACGGTTGTCCACTATAAAGGGAAATCTATTAAAGCTGTATTAAATGGTGGCGACGTCAAACTGGTTAATTAGTAATTTTAGTTATTTCTCACCAGTTCCACTAACCCCCAACCTCCTCATCTCGGTTACCACTTGACACACTTCTTGGTATAATTGTAGCAATTTACTGCACCAACCGACACAACGTTGACTTGGACACGTCAAAACACATCGACGTAAGAGTTTGCGCAATAGCCTTGATTGAGCCATTCACATACAATCAATGCGTTTATGCCAGTTTTACTCATACCAACCTGTGCTGAATGTCCCTTTAGGCATTCTAATGTACAGTGAAAACGGTCTGTTATGTTTGTGGTCTGTTTTGTTTGATGCCAGTCGGCTGGAATAAATAACTGTTAGAAAAAGCAGGTGTGATGACTCCTACTATTTGTTTCATTGGTAATCTTTTTGAGTTTTAATCTGAAGCAATGAAGTAGAAGGGATACACATGCGGTATCTAATTAAAAAAAATAAAAATACTGTTTATGTGTTTATTCATTCGTTTTCTGTACATTGGCGCATTGTACATCCAATAGAGTATAAACTTTGATTTAGAATTTTGTTTAAAATATAAAATTATACATAAATTATTAAATAACATTAGGTAATATATTTTTAATACGTCATACCTATTATAAACATCACAATAAACACTTTATATTGTTATTGCAAACAAATTTATATAAATTGAAATACAATCGAGAAACAATGGTAAGTCATCACGACCGATGCGTAACGCGGTGGCACGGTGGAAGCTCATTTCATGGACCATTGTGGCATCTTGTGAAAGCAATCAGTTGCCGCTCGAGTTTTTTTCGATGACAATTACTGATGCCTATGTTCTAGTTACAGTTGATAAGGCTCTGACAGATGACTTTTATTAAAAATAGTTATTGACAGTCAATAAAAAAAAAAACAAAATAACAAAAACATTTTAGCCGCTGGCTGTTTTAAGGGTGAACGTTCGGTTGGAGCGCGAAATTCAAATTTTATAACGTTTTTTGCAAATTGCAGCTCGGTTATAGGTCGTAAGTTATCAAAATGTTATTTGCGACAAGAATGGTAGTATATTTACTGATTAATAAAAAAAGAAATCATCAACATATTACGGATAGACCGTTTATTTTTATTTTTTCGAAAATAGACACAAACTATATAATTGAACCTCAATTAAAACTAGTTGAATAAACATAATTTTATTTGCTTGTTTTTAAAAGTATAGGCACTCAACTTGCAGGTCAATGAGAGTAACAACCCTGACAGACGTTTCCGATTGATTGCAAATAAAACGCAAACAAAAACCTAACTTAATTACTACTTGATTATCGATTACGCAAAAACGAAATGCATTTGTGGATTGTATAACCGAGAAAGGCTGCAATTGATAATGCAATCGATTTTATTTGTGTATCGTTGACAAAATATTCGAGAGATAAATGTGTCTGCGGAACTAATTGAAATAAAATGATTTGGTGTACACACAAAATAGTCTTTAATATTTTGTTCAGGTGCCTAGAGCACGTAGATTAATTTCAAAAGGTCTATCTGTACCAATACATGCTCTTTATTGTTAAAAATAAATGAAGTTATTTTCGATATCAAGCGTATTCTATCTTTATTTCATAATACCTAACTATTATTATGTTATACCTATTAGATTACCCCTTTCGTTTCCATCAAAGATTGTTTGCTATTTTAAATTAAGAATTAATTTCAGAATAAGATAATTTGTTTTAAAATCTTTAAAGGCGAAATCACATTTGCTGTTAGATTTGAAATTCGAATGATTCGGTCAATTATAAGGGAGAGTAGTCTGAGGCAGACTTTTATTAATGGCCAGCCCTTCTTTCCTCATGATTATGAACTTGACTTGAAAATTGTAAGGTGTAACTCCGTCATCGTCGTAAGATTTGAGAACGCCAATGACCTTAATTACCTCTTACATTTTGACTGTTTTGGTATACTCACAAAAATTATAGTATATTGTAGTAAAGTATATTGAATATACTTTCGTAAATTTTTACTTTACACAGGACGTGATATGTAGGTAATGTAACTTTAGTCACATGTACCTAAGCTACGACTATTCCCTTTTTCAAACTATAAAATTTAAATTTCGACGTTACTCTTTGACTTTAAGTTGAATAAAAACCCAATTATATTTTAATAAAAGGCTTGTCATTACTTTGGATTATTCTGTCATCTAAACATTTTTAGTCCATTCAAGTTTTTCTGATAAAAAGAGAAACTCATCTACAACATTGCCTAAGCCGTCTGTGTTTTTTCGCAAACAGAGTCACACTTGACGTAAAATGGCCGATTGGTCACGATTAACTCGATTTGCGACGTGTGACGAAATCTAGCGCGATATAAATTAAAATAAATGTCAAAACGGGGGAAACGTGACAAAATATTTATTGGATATATTTTTATAAATCCGAAAGTATTATTTGTATTGTAGATTAAAAATACTTTTACTTCGCTTTTATTATTCATCCTCTTTAATGGGGTAAATAATAATCTATTGATATTTTTTATTGAAAAATTATTGACACTTAATGTTGGAAATATTTTACGTAATATATAGTTGTACAATCTTCTTTCTATCATTATAAAATTGTACGTAGGCACGTCATTTTGTCGCAGACGTCAAGGCGCCTCTTGGCCCTCTAATACCGCCTACCATATTGGGATGAAGGTTTACCAATCAGCACACTCTTGAAAAATGACACAAATTTATTTTAATTACCTAAATACTGCTTATTTAAACATAGCCTCAAACTTTTCTTAAGAAAACTCATACGTAAGCATTCGCATCAAAATCCGATTTCCATGATTGTTTAGGATGATGCGTTTTATATCTATTACAATAATTATACGTAGCCTTCTCAACAGTAGTATTAAAAAGGTAACTAGCTAACCAGTGGATGCTGCATGCTGTCCAATGGTCCCTGAGGCGTAGGGTACTAATCGCATAATTGACTACCCATGACCTCAAACAGTTTTTGTTGACGTGACCGCCTGTTTTATATAGGTTGGTTCATGGAATTAGGATATGTTTATTAACAACTTTAACTTGACAACTTTTGAGTTTAGATTTGGTTCCATTATTTCATTTCAGTGTCATGAGTCTACACGTTCTTTATTTATTGTTAGACCATGCCTAGGAACAAAAATTTTGAGAGACAATCTTATCTATGTTAGGGTTACCAAAACGATAGTTTACAGGTTTCATAATGTAGTGATGAATTTGCATGCAAATGCAAACGATGCATTCACATTGTTCACATATGGCTAGCTGATAACTTTTTTCGTGGGGGGTATTATATACCATACCCATCGACATCCTTGGGATCGCTTTCGAACGTACAGGGCCGCCGTCCTGATTGTCCACGACCCCAAAGGATCGCATTTAGTTGCCTTTTACGATAGGCAGGGGAATACCTGATACTAAATTAAACAGAGTTCGTACTATGGAAACCAGATTACTTAAATCCTACATTATAACTTTTTTATAAATACATACTTATATAGATAAGTATAAGTATGTATTTATAAACATATATATGACAACATAGATACACCCAGACTCGGACGAATAGACAAGTTAATGTACACAAATGTTTGTTGGTAATCGAACCCACGACCTGGGGCGTGATAGGCGGGTATCTTAACTTACCACGCAAGTGGTCCGTCAAATCTGTAGGTAAATATACTGTTTGTTCAGAGAACATGATTAAAGCTATTGGTCAAATCTAATTTCTAATCATTTTTCTTTTAGTGCAAGCTTTTAGTAAAATATTTGCATTGACAGCCTTTGCTAGGAAATACTTTTGCAAAAGTCCTTAATCACATCTCAAACAAATCACCCTTTGCAAATAAAATCTAGTTACTCAGTCTACATCTGTGGCCGAGCGTTATATTCCTAGACGATACACCAACGGGGACAAAGTTGCTTGCAGCATCTCAAAGCAACTTACAAAATACACGCACACATCTATAAAAAAATCGTTAAAATATTTGAACGTGAATTTTAATACTGCAGCAGTAGGGTTGAGTTTTAAGGCTGCACGTTGCAGTGCGATAGTTCAAAACGGAATTAAAAAAGTAATCGAAAATGAATGCACGTCGCGTCAGACTGCCGAGAAAGGAAAGCACGTATTTGACGCGGTTCCGTAGAGAAAAAATCTTATTTCATTCATAAAATGAGTCGCATTCAGACCGCCGGCTAGTTTTTTTACATCGAACACCGTAGATTTTATTCAACGGCTGCTGATCGACGTGAAATGATGTCAAAACTAGTTTTTTTTTCACCGAGTTCTTTACATTTAACACACTCTTCATAGCTCAGTGGTTCCGTCACGGACTGGACTTTTAATATCGTTCCCAAGCCACTGATGTTTTATTTTTAGGTAAAATTAATTTTGTTGCGTTTTACGGGTTAAGTACTTAGCTGTTAATTTTGTGGGCGTTGACTCTCATTTGATCGAATAATTTGCTTGTTTTCCATCTGTGTCATTATATGTTGAGTTAAGATCACATTTAGCTTATTATATTTAGGTATATGGTGGAAACTAAAAAGCACTATCTTTAAAGTTATTTTTCTAGAGCGCTGAATTGTTTTATGCCTCAATTATTTCATTCTCACATCCTTTAGAAATTTTTAATTCACTTTCCAGAGGCTTTATGTTCTTGCGGGATGTTCTTCCAAAATTCATTTTAATCCGTATTCCATTTCGAGTGAAAGACATACACATAAACGGTTTACATTTATTTCTACTATTAGGAGATACCAATGTTAATAGTTTTTATACTACTAAAATAGCACACAAGCAAATGGCTCGTCTGACGGTAAGCGGTTACTATAACCTTTTGATGCGTACTCCAGGAGTTTCACTCGCGCATTTCCAAACTTGCAAACATCTCTTCACATCCTTTTGATTGACTCCAAAATGACGCTCAAAGAAACCTTTATCCGTTAATCTTAATTCCCGACCACTATATGTAATTTCCAAGGTATTTGTGGCCAAAAACTATAAAACTTTAAATTACTACAGCTAAGCTACGTCCATAGGAAATGCTAACAAACAAAAGAAAAAGCAAGCTTTACATAAACGGCTAAACTTTCGAATGGTAACGTAATCGAGATCACGACTCGATCCTTTGTGCAGATCGATACGATCCATCGATCTCTGCGGCGCGTCGCGGCGTGCGTGCGCGCATGCATTATGTACCCGCATTCTTTGATTGCCCGACTCTACCACTGTTTGTCTGTTTTAACTTTAGTTTAACTTTTTTTTTTTTCAGATTTGCGCGCTTAGTAATCTACATTACAGTTAATCTTGTGACGGAAATTCCATGGAAGTATTTATTATTATTATAGGTTTTATTTGATAACATTAGTGTGGTTGTTATTAATCTTGTTTTGGTAAGTATCAATCTTCTTTTTTCTTCTTATTATACGCACCTTTCTTATTTATTGCTAGTAAAATAATTATTCAACCTTTTTTTCTATCTTCCACTTCTCTCTTTATCATTGCATCAATTCCCAATATTTGATTCTGTTATTTAAATCAATCCCGATCTTAATTTTAAATAGTTACTAAACGACAGTTAAATTCTCCGTTGAAACTCATCCCGTACTATGCGCAGAAACCCGATAGGCATCTAGCAATGGGATCGTTAGTTAGTGCAGTGCCAAAGCTATTGCGGGCATTTTGCTTGAAATTAACAATTATGGGCTTACACTCGATTTGTATGTTTGAATGTCGGTATGGACGTGAAAGGGGAGTCGGAATAAGTTGTAGAGCTGTTAGAAATACGGGTATATTTCAAATAACTTCGTGTGGAGTGGGCTTTTATGTGGATAGTCGATTGCTTCCTGCGAAAAGCAACTAAAGTGGATCGCAATTAATGTGAATTTTCAATGCAAAAAGTATGGAACGCTGAAATTTTATGCAACGCGATATTTTTAAGTTTTAATTGTAGAAGAAATTAAATTCTATAGAATTAGGAAGAGATTAGATGATACAATATGAACTGACGAAATAGCCACATCATCAATAAGGTACAATCGGTAACTTGTCATTTAAATTTGTCTAATTTTCTCGAAAGCAAGATTATCAAATGTACAAAATCCTTACTCCTTGTTAATATTAGTGAAAGTGCGGTTAAATTATATAGTGAAAGTGCGTTTATTGGTTTGACTTTCTTTCACGTAGAAATAAAGAAAAGGACGTAAATTTTGGCATAGAAAACGGAGGGTAATGTGGCCTACTTTTTATCTCGGGAACGCTGATATAATCGCGGGGTGAAATTTTGTAATTGATAATAATAATTTAAAGCGTTCTGCAAAAAGCGACAAAAATGGTGAGACAAAGAGAACCTTCACAACTCGCTTCTTATTCGGTTCAGTATCTAACTTCAAAATACAAAGAAATTTACATGACTAATAAGCGCTTCAAGAAATAAATGGCATCGAATTAGTAATAAGCAGCAAAGGTAATCGAGGTAAGATCATCCCAGTTGTACAAACAAGCCACCATTAACATAGCAGTGTCCGATACCGGAAGAGTGAGGGTTCGCACACGGTCTGGACGGTCGGGATTGCCGGTAACAACCTTCGACATCACACGATGATACTAGTGATGGGAGCATTCGATTGTATCGATATCGAGAGTGTGTTAACAACGTGGTTGGTTTTTTATAGAGGTTTTTGATTAGATAGGTAAATACAAGAATAATCTCAGATTTTAATGTATACTATAGGAAAGACTTTAAATTAAATCCAAAACATAATAAATGTAATAAATGTGTACTTAGTATTATGTATACATTTAATATCGTTATCATAATCAGCCTTGAAATATCCACACAGTTATTTTTTTATAAACTCTTATTTTTACAACTACTTTTGCCGTAAATGCGTCCAAATGCAAACACCTAATTGAGATTGCACTTAACAAACTTAAATTAAAATATATCTTAAAAAAGAAGTGAGAAATCCCGTAACCATTTAACCGTGGTACGTTAAATCTCATCTTAGGAGCTAGGTAATTATTCTGGCGACACTCCAAAGTGTCGCGCTCATTTCAATTAGCTCTCTTAAATATTCAATGTCTTTAAAATAGGCTGGCGGATCTACGGATGGAGGGGGCTAGTTCAGAAGTTTCATTACACTCGGAGGTTAATTGTTAACTCGAGTTAGAATGCCGTGGGTCTTATTTTTACGACGTTTCCCCACTTTTACGAGTTATGAAGTGAACTTGGCGCTGTCCGATTTTGTCAGTTAAAAGCTGAGATTCTAATTGCTTTAAAATTCATTTATATTTAAAGTCAAGTGCTTTTTAAATGGCCATATTATTTTTCAATCTGTCTGAATAGTTTTAGGTAAGGTATCTTTTGCAATATGATCTCTGGCTATGATTTATGATCATATACAATTCGTATTCTTTATATTTAATTTTTTTATACAGCTTTATGAAACTATTAAAGTATTTTAACTTATAATCATTGCCTAAAAGAAAAAGTATGTTTAACATTAGGACAATTTTATAATCCCAAATGTTCATACGCAGCATGATTCATCAAAACCAAATCTTTAGGTATCACAAATGAATTTGATCGAAATCGATAATGACATATCGATGATTCCGCATCGATAATTGGATGATACACACGGTATGCGTCGCAGCGCAGCACTAGACGCACACGGACTGATGATCATTGCCGGCGCATGCGCTCTATAAATAATATGTTGTAAAACGATTTTCGATAGATTAATCTGAATCGTGCGCACGGTCGTGCGCCGCCGGGGCAGAAGAGGGATCTATTGTAGATCAATGGTGATTTAGGAATTGGGTAGAGGCCGGGGAAGATGTGCTATTGTTATATTGTCTGAAACTTTGCATTATAGTTTAACTTAATTTTGTATCTATTATAAAATATAAATCCATCGCTATTTATTAACTTATTCCTCAGAACATAAGATTGTTTTTTGCTGAAAGTACCTATGCTCTAAAAAGCCATAAAACTGTGCTCTCAATTAAAAGTGCATCATAATGATACTTACTTTCATTAATCAATTGATCAGTTATCCTGAAATTAAAATGCAGTACTTAGTCATTTTTTGACCCTATAGTTATATTATTTTTTAAAGTAATATTCTCATAGATTTCTAGCTCTTTAAGAGTACGCACGCGTGCTCGTACGAAGATGCGAGCGAGGCTTGTGGGAATGTAGAATCAGTTCTATTTGCTCGGGACTACACGCTCGTTCGAATCTAAATGTCCAGCCGTGAGGGCATTTAGTTAACTTTATGTGACCGTTGTTAAATAGCAAAGGAAACCATGTTAGAGATGTTATAGGTATCCTTAATGCTCAGAGTTGAAATGAGATGATAGTCATCTTCGTGGGTGGGGTCTAAAAAAGTCTTACACTTCAGGTTTTTTTACATAAACTGTTGAGGTGCATGGTAAGCGGTAAGCCTATAGACAATTGCAACACTAGGGGTATTACTCATCATCATCATCATATCAGCCGAAAGACGTCCACTGCTGGACAAAGGCCTCCCCCAAGGATTTATTATACCCAGTATAAGTACCTACGTACATGAATCATGCACTAAATACTTTGTCTACGACAAAATCCTATCAAAACTATTAATTTCACGTTTTATAGCGCGTCGCACCTCGTCAAATAACATGAAAGGAGTAGTTTTTTATATCTAAAATTCTCTTTTCCCTCCCAACACTTTCTTAACTGGAAACTTTAAGCCCCATAAAACTTTTCAAGCGTGCTCCACATAAGTTTTAAGTTCTCTCCAATAGTATAACTCGACAAACATAATTTTGCGTCTGGAAAAATATTATGATACTCCTGTGTTTCTATAATATGGTACATAGTAAACAGGGGTGTAGAATTCCCAGCTGAATTGATAAGTTTGTGTTAAAGTAAAGAGGCGTAAAATGCAAGCCTGTAGTACGGGAAATAACCATAAACAGTTGCCGTGTAGTGAGCTTTATCTAGCTCAGAGCTCTTTATATGAGTTTTATGATAAGTAAGCGATTCGAAGATCATTTCACTATGTTATGATTTTATTCAACGTAAAATCCTTGAAGAGAATTGCATGAATTGGCAGTTAGACAATTTCGTGTCATGCATTTTGATATTTTAA
Organism: Tethea ocularis; assembly: GCA_963555595.1. Lineage (NCBI taxonomy): Eukaryota > Metazoa > Arthropoda > Insecta > Lepidoptera > Drepanidae > Tethea > Tethea ocularis. The sequence continues at coordinate 8,356,289 of OY741970.1, forward strand.
AATAATTGTTGATTGGTTAAAAACATAATTTGGTAAAATTATTTATGATATTTTTAATTGATTGCTTATTGTTATCTGTGTCTTTAGGAAGAGCCGAAACCCACAGTCAACTTTAATAGTGATTCACTCAAATTGAATTGTTTTTCGAATGTTCTACTAGAAAGTTATGGATTAAGTGGCAGTTTAAACAAATATGATGCAGTTCATGATGTGAGCTGTTCATGCAAATGTTTGTTTTGGATAGGATCTTAACTAACTACCCCAACTGGCCCGTCGAAATATTATGTCTGGAATAGCAATACATTTTGTATCAGCCCAGTAAGTAACTGTACGACTGGAGCACGGGCTCATCAGCGGGAGACTTAATATCACCATAGGTTAATAATATAAAAGAAGCACCTTGGAAAAAGGAGTGACCGGGAATGAGAAACGACGTACCTCTTACACACTACGACTGACCTTTATTAGGAGTTCGCCGGTTTCTAGAAGCTTCCCTTGTAACATCCAAGTCCAGGCACCAGTAGCTCACTTGCGGCCCTTCGTTAAATAGTAGACGAAATCGGTAGCGAAAGCGAAACACGGTAAAGGGCGTGGGATCCAATGAAGATCACCAGCACCATATACACTTAGTATATAAGGTATTACAACCAACTGCAGCGGCGACGAGAGTCGGTCATAGACTGCCCGTAAAAACGAATAAGAAAGAGATACATCGGAGGAAAGGAGGTAGGTGATGATAAATATAAGAAAATATTAGGGTAGTGATGAATGAACATGGAGGTAGGATTGAAAATAGTGTAGAGCCAATTTAATCGCGCAAATATATTTACTTTCATTAACAAAATCCGCATAATTGTAAACTGATACTTAATATAATAAACACATTGGTACATTTGTAAGATCAAGTGGTATCGATAGCTAGTATTGCAATAACGCTAACGCGTAGCCGTAAAATGACGCTAGATGGCAATTAGTGATAGTATACAGTAAATGCAATACAGGGACAATGCAAAGGACAATGTGAAGTGGGCCTTAGATAGGCTAATATGGAAATTATTCGAAAATTGAACGAATGAAAAAGTAAAATAGCTTTATAATTTGAACAAATAGGCATTAAATTTATGAGAAAAAAAAACAAGTCACATTATGTGATAGATTTGATAGAACACTTCTCTCCTGAAAATTTGATTACTTAATGCAAATATCCTTCAGGCCTTCATAAATCTCCAATCCAAATTTATTTGTTCTGCTAAGGCCTTGTTATACATAGTACATCATTATGAACGTTAAAATAAGCTCCGATTTGGAATTGGAATACACTTCAACTGAGAAGACCAAGGCAATTTTTATGAATAATTTACAAACACAAAATTCAGCGTTAATGTGAATTATATCTATCGTTAAAATGACGAGTAATTTACAGAATAGCTACCTATCCACCACACGTGTGTGACAAGATCTCATTGTAGCGAGTACGCGCGATCGCGAGCGACGATTGTGCGAGCGACGCGAAACAGCGAACACGTTAACTTTACATATCTAGATCCAAAGTACTGTTCCAGCTGTTTAATTCCGGCTGATATTCTTTAGGTTAGTAGGTAACCTAGTCATGTTAGGGTGTCTGCAAGTTGTGCGATTGTGCCGCGACATCTGTGCAATTTTAATGTTTTTAAATCACAGTTTTGCAAATGTAAAAAAAATACAATTTTAATTGTAGAAAAATATAGAAACATGATGAAAGCTGCTTTACCATTGCCACAAACAGCTTTTAAACGCATGCAATTTAGTATGGCCCAAAAAAAGTTGCGTTTTACTTCAAAAAATCTTCAATTTAAAATTACTTGATATGTATTAATGTATGTACACGTACATGTCGTCCAATATTTTGTTTTTTTTTTTGTTACACTTTACAAAAATGCTACTAGAAATACCTAAAACCTATTGGTATCTAATGTAAATTTGCAATAATTCAACCCAGTAGTCAATAAAGCAAATTTCCACATCATCATGTTTAGATCAACTGGATATACTAACCAGTAAATTCCAGTTTGCTTTCCCAATGGCTCTTACATCGACATTACGATTTAATTGCAATCGCATTCAATTAATAATGCAATTGTATTGTTTATAATCACCATGTTTTGCTTGGGGGCTGATTACTGTAATGTAATGTACAATCAGGCTGTAATATTGGAAATCAGGCGATATTCAAGCTGAATTGCATGAGTTGAATAAATTATCGAATCCTTAGTGATAGGGTATGGAAGAAGCCTAATTTTAATAAAATTGTAAATTAATTGGATAAAAAATCTTTGGATATTTTTATTTGATTACAATAATATGTTTTCGAAGGCTTGAAATTACATTTTACTCAAGGATTTACTATTCCATATTTATTCTCATATATAGAGTTAGCCCCATACTAAAAATGACCTACGACTAAAATATGATTATTGATAATTAAAAAAACGCACTTTTCTTTTATTAAATTAATTTTAAAATAAAACCTTTATTACTTCTCTCTCGTATACCTCCACCAATATTTCTGTGTATTCGCAAAGCACCTACAAAAGAGACAGTTCCGATTTCTACCTGAAAATGACAATAAAGAAGGACTCAACCCGGAAAATAGTAATAGATCGTCTATGACAGAAGATCATTGACCTCAGATTATTTGTATCAAATCCCTAATGACGTATAGTTTATTAACCTTAATAGCTGTCAATATAAAACTACCATATAATGGGGTATCAATGGTGTAAATTATAAAAGTGGTATGGCACATAGCATAAGCTGTAGCGGGTGAACTGTTTTAGGCAACAACCAAACGCTGCTTTATATTCCGCATGCGGGATTCGCGTTTTTGTGTGGGCTGTGCATGCAGCAGTCATTTGATTTATTCTTAGCTTGTCATTTTCCATTTAAAATATGCTATGCTCACAGAAAATGGCTCTTATAATCTACTGTTCTGATTGAGAATTGACAATTATCTATCAGATAACGCACAGGCTATATTGATATAGGTATTTGGGATAAAATATTCCTTGACCTGATAAAATATACCTACTCTAGGAGTGCATTTATAAAGATTTTTGGAAGTCTGCTTTTAAAATGTTTCCTCTCAAACGAACTTTATGATTTTGGTTTTAAAATGCTTTCTCATCTTATTAAAGAAGACTGACATGCATCTACTGTCGTCTGGACATTAGCAACGCCCGGTAGATAACCAATGTTACCAACCTTTACATAGCCTAGAAAGTATCTTATTTCAAGGCTACCTTTATTCCGCTACTCGCTTATAAAATAAATCACACGTTAAGACGAATGATACCTTTAGGCCAGTCCCCAACCCAATGCATCATACATCTGGTAATTGTTGCCTCTAACCGTTCTGCTTCATCCAAGCAGGCCAGGCCTTACCGGCATAGGCCTTAAGGCCTTATATGATGGATATTAAGGTACCGGCCTGCCGTTAGCCGGACTATTAGCGGCATTTGATAAGAGTAATGGGTTTTAATAAGTGATTTAAATAAGACATTGAAGTATTGAACACTTTTCTGTAATTTGATGCTGTTACTAAATTACAGTTAATGTGAAGATAGTCTTAAGAAGTTGTAAATAATGATCAATTAACAACAATTGTCTTTAAGTCACATATTTGCCAAATGTTTGGCGTTTGATACAAATATTACATTTTGTCATGAAACACCAATCATGTGGCCAATAAATCAGTAGATTGAATGTCCCAATAAAATAAATCACACGATATACCCACAAAAGACATGTTAAGGACAAATTACGTCAAATAGAAAAAGATAAATAAAGCTTCCCCTTTTTAGTATAAACGGCAATAAATCGACATACCCTTATGTCAACAGCGTATTAGTAATACTTATATCACCAGTATTATATGAACTTTATACCCCTTCGTTTTGATATCAATATGAACCACAAAGTTCGGCAGTCAAGGGTCACGATAAATCGGTCGTGTTAAGCCCTCAGATTTGTCGCGGGTAAATCACGCGAAAAATCCAACGATAAACGTCTATATCCGTTTTTCCCACACATTTTCGCGTTTCCCTCTCTCATGTGCTCACTTAATATGACGGTATTTGCCCTTTTCCCCCTTGCCGTTGCTGATATTAACCTATATCACATCACATTTCAATCTAAAATCTACCCTATTATCACTGCTAGAGGTTCCAAATAGTTAATTTTGAATTTGGAAAATAAAAATGCGTGTTCTTTTTTCGGAATCCTAGTTAAGTAACGCAAACAAACTTTTATACGAATAAAAATAGAGTTCAAATTTGGATGTTATAAAATTTGGCATTTAAACGGTTTTCCAGCGATAGGGGAAGTTTGGGTGACAATGTTACACAGTGTATTGCACATTATTGGGTGATTGAATGTACTTAGCTGGTGAAGCGACAAGTTTGATAAGGTGCCCTCGTATTGAGGATAACACCGGGTATTAGGAGGTGGCTAGCCATAAAATTGTATTTGATGATATGGTAGAGATTATTTATTTTATTTGATGTAGGGTAAGTAGCATTTTAAGAGAATTTATGAAGATTAGACTTTGATAAAAGCAGTCATAAGGCCTTGTAATGACTGCTTTTGGGCAAGTGTGTTTTATCTTCAGCTAAAAACATGTTGATAAAAAATGAATGAATTTTTGTATGATGTTTGAAATAAAAACAAAATATATTTTTTCTTTATAAGATACCAAATAACTTAGGTAAAATAAGTAAAAAACAAAGACAAGGAGAAATTTTTTCACGCCTGAGTTAAATTCCATGCTGAGTTGATATAAAAAAAATATGTTCAGACATCACTTTCTAAACGGATCATCAATTTGATTATTCGCATGTACCACTTTATTGTTACAAGAGTTTGCTACATTTTAATTTTCAATACATGCCTAACATATCTACCAATGTTGTAGAGACATAAACAAATTAATATGTTCCCACACCCATGGGCGCCATATTGGTTTGGGAGCTGCGTGTACGCAGTGGACTCAACCGTCTATGGATTGGGAGGATTGTACACTTATTGAGAACCTGATTTATAAGAAATTGAAGATAAGGGCCAATAGAATTCAAATTATATATATCCAAGGATCAAACGTATTTTTTTTATTACTGATTGCCAAAATAAAGATATTTTTTAGTTACCTATTTATTTATTTATATATTAACAAATAGTAGTTTTGCAACGCCCACAATACGGAACAATAACTGTTGCACGCGCAGTATTGGTATTGGTATAAGCTTGGTTAATTAAAAGATATTAAACATCGATAGGGCTAATTGATACACATTGACAAACCAGTTGGCGCAGTTGGTTAAGACACCACCTATCACGCCGCTGGTCATGGGTTCGATTCCCATCCATGACAAACATTTGTGTGCATGAACATGTCTGTTTGTCCTGAGTCTGGGTGTAATTATCTATATAAGTATGTATTTACAAAAAAAAAGTAGTAGGTATATGTAGTATATATCAGTTATCTGGTTTCCATAGTACAAGCTCTGCTTAGTTTGGGATCAGATAACCGTGTGTGAAGAATGTCCGAGGATATTTATTATTTATTATTATTATTGATAAACGTTGATTTAAAGAGCACAAATTACAGGGACTCTATTGGCTTACTAATAAACGAAAAAAGTTCCATTGACTCTACTATCGGTTCGGAATACACGAAGATTTCGAAAATATGTTACCTCTAAATATCTACTCAGTACCTTTAAAACTTTTTTTGTTACAAAATATAAATCATAGAAAATAAAACGCAGTAAAATTGTAATACAATCCTGAAATCTCCTTTACGCCAGCCAGTTAATTCCACATTTCGATTAAGAGTAACACGCGGCAATAACGCAAACATGGTGTCCCGCTGGTGCGCGTGCGCAACCGACCCTCCTTATTAGTATTGTAATACGAAATCACATATCATTTCGACGTGACATATAGGTACTGCCCTGAGGTTAGATTTGCTTACCTGTAGGTAATTGAATTATGTTCCATGGAAATTGCTGTAATTTCTCTGGATTACGAAATGTTTCTTGTTAGAGGCTGTATACGTATGTTTTTCAGTACAAAAGCAAACATAATATTAATTAAACCCAGTATAAATACGGATTAGATTCAAAAAGTGTCATTCTCAAATTAGGTTTATTTAAAAAAAAATGTTTCTTAGTCTCGATCCTTAGGTTTTCAAACTGTTTTCACATTCTACATCTGCCCTTTTCACAATTATTTGGGGTCGTTGCAATATGTAAGTAGGTACCCTTCTTCCATTTAGATTTCTGACTTCAAAAAAGGAGGAGGTTCTCAATCTCCCAATATAGTTTCGTCATATCCGTCCGTCCGTCCGTTTGTCCGTCCTCGGCTTACCTTCCAACGGTTAGTGCTAGAATGATGAAACTTTGTATGTGTACTCATAGGTACTTTCATTGATTATGACTGAGATATTGATGTTGAAAATAAAATATATATTTATCCTTTCTCAAATCATGATACAAACTCGAATCGTAATCGTCTATAAAAATATATTATTAACCATATCATACAATATTCTATTAAGAACAACAAAGCGGGCCGGTATGAAATGAAATGCCAAACCGCTTAGCATATCGGTTCGTTTGGATCTAAGGCGGTGGTCATGTGGTGATGCAACTGGACTACTGAAGGTTGCTCGTGTGATAGGAAAGGTTAGGTTTTAGAATGGACACTAAACTAAACATAAAATATACAGTATGGAGTAGCGAGAATTTATTAAAACTATAAACACCGCAGACAAACAAGATCGGTGGTCGATATCTCGGATTTCTTTTTTATGATATGATATCTTTTTTCTCTATTTTTACAATATTATAAATGCGTGGCAGGCCCCCCACAAGGTGGACCAACGATCTTGTGAGGGTTGCGGAAAACCGCTGGATGCGGGTAGCGTAAGACCGGCCATCCTGGAGATCCTTGGGGGAGGCCTTTGTCCAGCAGTGGACGTTTGTGAGTATATGTTATATGTTTATTACTTCTTCACGTTGAAACGGCTGGACCAATTTTGATGAAGTTTGGTATAGAGGTAGTTGACACCCTGGATACTACTTTTTATCTCTCGGGAACGCGGGTGAAACGGCTCGGCGGAAGCTAGGTACTAAGTATACTTAATTACTTTATTGGTAAAGGTGAAGTTTTCTATAACCTCAGCGATGACTGTGATCGTTAAAGTACTTTTTTCATGTAATTTCAATTTTGTTTATTTTTTACTATGTATTATTAAAACCTGCAAAGTATATATTTTTTCTTTTTGTTTGTATTATAATGCAAAAGGACAATAGATAATTAGAAAAAATAAATATGAACGTCGAAAATACTCACAGCTTTCTGAAATCTAATTTTTTTATAAATAGTAAATATCTCAAATATGGACGTATCTTTAGCTTGGTCAAATCAAGCCGCCGATTCCAATAAAAAATTGAATTAACCTCCAAGACTCGTATGGTACACAACCAAAGGTCACATCATTATAATCTGTGTTATACGTGACCGTCCAAAATGGCGGCGGTCGGCTATTGCTATCTCGTACTCGTAATTCGAAATTTCTATTCTCTTGTCGTAATAAAATCATGCGCGCACGCATGCGGGCACCGCCCGTTCTAAATTTAAATTGTTTGTGCATTGTTTTTTTGGAGTTTTATTTTCATGTAGATCTTATTTCGTTCTTTCTTATTCGTCTATGATGAGGAATCATAATTTTTAGAACACGTAGCATTTTGCGCGAAATCCTTCTTCCACTCCGAGCAAATTAAAGTCCGTACAGTTTTAAGTCCTAGTCCAAATTTCCAGCCCCTCAAACGTATGTCTACCTTGTCCTCTACATAGGACAAACGTGAGGTGAGTCATCTTGTTAAAATAAATTAAAGGAAAATATGCAAAGACTAAAGTAAAGGCAAACATGATGATGAGGCCACTTTAACACATTTATCTTCTAGATAATATATAAAAAGAAAGAATGTCTGATTGACTGACTGACTGATCTATCAACGCACAACTCAAACCAATGGTCGAATCAGGCTGAAATTTGGCATACAGATAGCTATTATGACGTAGACATTAGTTAAAAAAGGATTTTTGAAAATTCAACCCTAAGGGGCTAAAAATAGGTGATCGCACATAAACGAGGCGGAGAATACGCTTCAAATAATATAGGTAAGATTAGTAGAGAAAGTTTATAATAGTCCAAGACAATTCAAAGTAGACGAAACAGTATGTGAAGGCCATTTAGGTATCGGCAACAACAATCAAGCCATTCTAGTGTGAATATAGCCGAACACTGTCGACTAAACACGACATTTATCTCCTTATCTCCCATTTCAACTCCTAATTAGTAATACTAGATGGCAATTTGCACTCTAGCTCATTGTTGCGACACACAAACATACAAACAAACATACGAAATGTCAACTAGATACACGCTGTTAGCACTTTAACGACTAATTAAAGTTAGATCGTGATTTAAGAACAATAGACGCATGGTAAAAGGAGATTGTATAAGGATAATGAATTTTGCGACATTGGTTTTTCCAATGGAGAAAATAACAAACCAAATGTTTTGGTCTTAGAGTAAATAAATACATTTAGGTACATCATCATCATCACTAATTTTGGGTACACTGCTAGAAGTAGGCCTCTCCCGGAGCGCATCACTCCTTCCAATTTTCAGCTCAGTCCGGCCACCGTTTTAAGATCGAACTTACATTTACAAATCATTATGTTTATTTAGTAGGGTGGTAGGGTATTTTGTAATACCCACCTGCCTATATTCTACCATTGAAAATCCGTCACCAAGCACCTGTTTGTGTGCTCGGGCTATTGTACTTGAGAGCCAATTGCATTCTTGGCATTATAACAGGTCGGCAACACATTAGCAATCCCCTGGTATTGCTAGTGTCTATAAGCTCTGGTAACTGCTTACCATCATGTTGACTGCCTACTTGCTGCTCAGCCTACTGACATAAAAAAGCTCCATCAAATGTAGTTGAAAGGAGCCTTCTGCTTGCCACCTTCGGCTACGTCATAACGGTGGTAGAGTCAATTGTAACTTTCGACGTTCATGAGTGCTTTATCAGGGATTAAATTGATATGAGTTTTGAATTTGAGTTTGACTGACCACGGTGAGATTGTGGTTAAACACAGGCCTATATATAGTCATAAAGTGGTTCGGAATCTCCCTGCGAGATCGAATCAGAAATTATGAGATCCGCAGGCAAACCAAAGTAACCGACATAGAAGAGTTGTCTAAATTAAATGGGAGTGGGCAGGGCACATTGCTCGTAGAACTGTCGGCCGCTGGGGCAAAAGGGTTCTCGAGTGGCGACCACGAATCGGAAGACGCAGCGTGTGCAGGCAGCGTGCCCCCCACAAGGTGGATTAATGATCTTGTGATGGTCGCAGGAAACCGCTGGATGCGGGTAGCGCACCATCATGGAGATCCTTGGGGGAAGCTTTTGTTCAGCAGTGGACGTCTTTCGGCTGACATGATGAAGTGGTTATGAAAGCCTACTATATCTTTTTATAACTCGAGAATAATAAAACTAGTATTATGTTCTAATTCCATAAAGATTATTACAACCCTATTGCAATATGGCCGAATGCAATAACAATTTCAGTGACAGCAATGGGTGCATTCCCCTCATATTATCGGACATTATGTGCGGAGTTGGCGCGGACAAAAGTCCGCATTACCGCAATAATATGTTATTATTGTGCGACACAGGTTATCTGATCCGTAATATTTATCTGCGTCCAGTATATGCATGACAATTTTATAGATTATTTCAATGGCCACGCGTAGATGCACGTGTATATGAAAAATTTTAAGAGAAATAAAAAGACTTTTTTAAAGAAAGAAATAAAGAAAGACATTTAATTTTAGACTCGTAATTTTATTTAAACACAAGCAATATATAGAGGAAGAAATGTTGCCATCCTGCTAAGAACCTTGGTGTTGATTGGCAGCAGCAAATGCTTAGAGAAGATTTAAAAAAAAAAGATTGTAATGTGTATATTGTTAAGGTAAATAAGTGTTCATAAAAAAATATACATACCTACAGTAGAACATACCTTGATCCTTCACATTTTTTGAAGTCTGAGTAGATGTGTAAGCAGTGTGAGGCAGAAAAGGCACCCATCTCAGCATAATACGGCTGAGCGGAATATCTTGAAACATAGCTAAAAACAATCTCGATTAAGATACATTTAAAAAAAAAAAACTGAATTAAAATCAGTTCATCCATTCAGATACTAAGATGCCACAGACAGACACTCAGATGCAGACTATAAACTTATAAAACCCCTCTTTTTCGTCGGGGGTCAAAAATAATTTCATTTCAAACAAAAAAATTAAGGATGTGATTTTTTAACATGTACTACGTAAACAATAAGCTGAGAGAGCGCGGCTGATCTTTCCCTTTGTCTGGGACATGCGCAACTCACCGCACTGCGCCGGCGCCGGTCTCTGATATCCTCTAACATTGTTTCTACAAACCTACCAATTCCATATGTTAAGAAATATGACAAAACATTACAATAAAAGCAAAGACTTTGCAAACAACTTAGTGTGTAGATAAATGAAAATCTTAGACTCATTTTTGTAAGACTCATTCTAGTACAGTTAGCATCAAGTAGATTCTCACTTTTGAGATTCGCTGGTTGTTTGAAACCGTGTAAAATGACAGGGTTCTAAAGTTCACCTTCTTTTGACGCTGATTGTGTATTCAGGTAGTTTTGCTATAATAATAATAATAATAAATAATAATAAATCTTTATTTCAGCCAAAAAAGCCATATTACACATCTACAGATATAAAAATACTAATAATACAAAAACAAAATAGATAAGACCTAAAGAGATCTATGGTCTGGTCACTTTCGGTTCTCAAGCTGGTGCACAGATAGCCAATACCTATATATCGAGCTGTCCAAGCCTGCGCTCACCGTTTGGAGTATGCTATTTCCAGAGCATCGCAATCTCTCCCAAAAGGAAGCAATGCGTGCCCTCATCACAGCAAAAAAGTCGGGCACTCTCGCCTCGGCAAACATGCTAGATGCGCTACAATAACGCGGTAGACGCATAAGGATTCGTAACGCATCATTATACTGCACTCTCATGGTGCTATAAGACTTTCGCGTAAAGTTTATCCAGAGTTGACAAGTGTAGAAACACTGGCAGTAGGCATTAAATAGTGTTAATTTCACCTCCTCACTACACTTGCCAAATCTTCGCGCCAGCATATTGCATCGGATCGAGAGTGCCCGTCTCTCTCGCTCAATATCTTGATCATCCCTGAAGTCCGAAGTTAGAATGTGTCCTAAATACTTGAAACGCTCCACAACCCGAACTACAACGCCGTCCAATTTTACCTCAGGTACAAACTCCGGACCTCTCCCCGACTTGAAAACCATCGCTTCAGTCTTTTTAACATTGTACTTCAGTCCGTGCGCATTTACATAATGCTCACAGACCGAAAGCAACCTTCTCAGGCCTTTTATTGAGGGGCTGAGCAGCACCATATCATCGGCATAGCTGAGATTATTCACACAAATCCCCCCAATATGACAACCAATGCCAGTGCTCCTCAGTTCCTCAATCAAACCATTGATGTAAACGTTGAAAAGATCCGGAGAAGTAAGCCCGCCCTGGCGGACACCGCACTCTAACCTATAACTGCTAGATGTCGCGTCCTCCCATTTCACATAATTAGTCTGGCCCCCATACCAGTATCTCAACAGATCAACTACATTTTCCGATAAGCCTGAGTCGAGCAGTTTAGTCCAAAGAATTTCATAATTCACAAGATCAAACGCCCGACTCAGGTCCAAGAAACACGCATAGACAGACGTATCACGACTTTTGTAGTAATTAATGGTGTACTTGAGGCTCATAATTGCGGAGTCTGTTGAGAGACCGGGACGAAAACCAAACTGTGCGTCGTTAATTTCCAAATTTCGCTGCAGTTCGGGCTGCAAGAGCCGCTCAAATACTTTACCAATTACCGTTCCAAGGGAGATCGGTCGATAGTTTGCAGTAGAACTTAAATCACCAGTCTTATTTTTAGGTACAGGAACGACCACCGTCTTCATAAGGTCAGAAGGAAGGAAGGTATATCTCATACATAGGGTGAAAAGACTAGCCAGCTTCGAGAATAATACGCCACCAGCACCAGCACTATAGAGCTGAGTGTTATTTCGTTGGCCAAATGATTATTTACGCGTAGTGTATTACAATTTACAACTATCGAATGCAAGTCAAAACTATTCATTCAGAATATCGATGTTTCGAAAACAAAATATTTTTTATTTTCTAAGGACAAAGGACTATAATCGCAAGTCTATAACCTAATTTCATGAGACTATTATAAGCAGTGGTATACGAGACTCATTCAATAACGTTAACTAAACAACGTTAGTAACTGTGTATCGAAACAACCTTCTTAATAGTCCCGAAATAGCCGGCACAAATTAGCGCACCCCTATTTGACAAGCAAACAGTGCGTTGATGTTCTTAGGCTGGGTTCACAATGTTTAACATTATACCTCAGACCAAAGGAAAAAAGACTGAGCTTCACGAACCAAATAAGTGCTACAAAGAGGGAGCACTCCCATCCTAGGAGTCTTTGGTTGTGTGTTGTGTGTAGCATGAGGTTCTTCTAGAAAAGTGATGTTGCAAGCGTACCTATATAATCGCATACCATGACTTGGACCGTGCGTTAGCTTGCTTGCTAATCTTTGATTTAAGTCCTAGATGGCATAGATTAAGCTTTTGTTTCCCATTGTCTAATTCCTAAGTTAGTACAGACCAAAACACATTTCTAAACTAACCCTAACTACCACTAGGTCTAGTCTAACTATCAGCAATAACTCAACAATGTCGCGAGCGCATACCCGCTGCGTTTTGTCGCCGACGAGATTGTCGCTGTTGACAATGTGTTGCGCAACTCTGCTGTTGAAACGCGATAATTTGTCGCTAGATATCGTTCGACACACGTTATTACTTACCTGTGTAAGGTAGTTGTCTTACTATCCGCGATTGAGTGAATGGTCAGCGAGAAATTAAAAGAACGTGTCGCTCGGACTGGATAAGTATCTACCTAACCTATTGCTATAAATCATTGTGTCGTTGTAGATACAGCATACTACATAAGAAATTGACAGATGTGAGTAAAAATAGTTAAAGAAATTTAACTTGACTTCTTTTCATACATGGGCATGTAATGTCAAACTAAGTCAAACTTTTTTCATGGAAACCGTGGAAACTAAAACAAATCGTAGAAATGAAAAGACGTATGATTTTTTAAGTAGTTATTTGACCTAATTAAGTAGATGGCAATGATAGCTCAGAGGTAGTGACGTCAAATGCCTTGACTTGCTTGTGCTTTCGATAAAGGAAAACGTTATGAGGAAACCATAGCATAGTAACTGGTACTTTGGTAGTACCAGTCTGATAGAAACCCCAGAAAGTTCCTTTAAACTAGTGTTTTAAAGAAGAATAGTTCCTTTAAACTAAGCTGTTGTAAACCCTCAAAATAAGCTGTTGGAAAACCGGTAGATGCTTGTCGATTGATTTTCAGCTTTGTACTAATCAGCCAAGGGGCTAGAAAGTAAACTAAAAGTTCAAAACATTTGAAAGTATTTGTGAAAGTATTTACGGACTCACTACGCATGTGTGCACGTATTGATACGGCCGTCAAATAAAAATAAATCCAAGGATTTGTTGCTCGACTAGCGGCGTCATTAATCGCTAATGCACTGACGTACTCTATGAAAATGACACGTCTGTTGTCTTGCGCGGTCGGCTAATTATGATATACTATGAGATACTGAATACGAATGTGACTACACACATTGAAACAGTAATTTGGAAGGGCGCGTCATGTTATTGTAGTATATTCTACTACCGTGCGACATAATGTCGTCTTCTCTCTACGGTTCAACTATTTTTTCAGTAAGACAAGTACCTAACGCACGGGAATTCTGGCCATTTTAAAGCTGTTCAAAATGCACGATTTCACTTGTCGCTGTTTTGTGTGTACCTTTCGTAAGCTGAACATTCCTTCGTTACTTATGAATAGCAATATGCTGTTTTGCATGGACTTTGTATATAGTCGTGCTGTTGTCACTTGGTTTACTTCAATAACTAAAGCTTCTGTTTTTACTAGGTTCACTATATTTAAATAATATTTATGATTTTATCAGGAATAAATTTTAATCAATTTATTCTCTATTAACAATGTTGTTTGGTTCGTTTAAAAGTAGGTAGTTGCAAGCATCTGGATTATGTATACCCATACTAATATCTAGTATAATTATCTATTTATGTGTTTACAACAATAAGTAGTGTGTAAGTATATTTATGTACTACTTTCTTCAGTTTATGTGGTTTCGATCCCTATTTAGTTTGGGACCAGATGACAGTATGTGAAGAATGTTTCAGGATATTGTTTTCATATTATAAACGTGAAAGCACCTAACTCACACTGTCTGTTACCCTTTCACACTTAAACAACTACCGATCGCGATGAAATTTAGCACACAGATAGTCTATAATATGGAAAAAAACTTAGGCTACTTTTTATCCAGAAAACGCGGTAATCAGCTAGTTTATTATAATTGTCATCCTTTAAAAATAAAATCCATATGTCTGAGCCAACATGAAAGACTTTATAAAAAATAAATTATAAAGTATTTTTTTTTCCGAATTCCATTTGCCTACAAAAAACTTTAATTAAGCTACCTGTTGTCCTGTAGGATATAGGTATTTTTTTACCTATTGTTACTAAATACTAATTTCTAGGTATAGTAGGTATATCTGAAATGTACTAATAGAAAAATGTTCTCTAAACATTAATTCAAACTTACAACCATTGCAAGTTCATAACTTAAAAGGTATTAATGCAACAAAGTACGTTTTCTATTGCACCAGATAGTCTGTATTCAAATAACCAATTGCTTGGAACATGAAAGATCTTATCACATCAATAGTTCAAAGTTAGCACGAAATCTGTGTGATAAATTGAACGAATAGAACTCATAATAATTTATAAGTATTTTGTTTTATTGTTATACAAACTTCATTGTTTTTCTAAACATAATTAACATTTCGTTTAACACGTTCTTTTTATCAGCCATTATCTTTGGAACTCAGTTTATGATTTTGTTAGTTAAACATGACACAAAGAAGAAACCAGCCTGCTGGGAACCTTTCCGCAGCGGCAGTCTCGAAGAAAATGTTCTATATTACATTCAAGGTTATTTTACTGAACACTGACGTATTTAAAAATAATT
This sequence comes from Tethea ocularis, assembly GCA_963555595.1. NCBI lineage: Eukaryota > Metazoa > Arthropoda > Insecta > Lepidoptera > Drepanidae > Tethea > Tethea ocularis. Next base: position 8,371,642 of record OY741970.1, read on the forward strand.
TCTTATTGACAATATAAATTTCCAAGGATAAAAAAATAAAATAAAACTAATGTAGGTAGTCATGAGGAGATAGATGGCCATTAATTTGTCCCGTATCTAGTGACAATGGAGTGAAGAGCGCCGCATCCTATACTGTCGACATTATAACGGTTTGTATGTATAGGGTGCTCAATAAATTACTCTATAGTAAGTAATCAAATGAACAACGACATAACTAAAAAAAAATGAATTGAAAGTAAAATAACCCTTATAAAAAATGTACAGTTATTATATCAAATAAAGAAATCTGATAAAATATATATAATTAAGACCATTTTTTTTACCTGAATAACACTAAGTTTAAGTTTAAGTTTATCTGCACGCCAAAAATTAAAAAAAATAACAGAAAAGTGCGAGTCTGACTCGCGCACTGAGAGTTCCAAATAATTCGGATTTAAGGATAATTTATAATTTGAGGATCTCCAACAAATGTTAATTTGTAATCGTTTTTCTTTTTATACTATTAAGATGGATTTATTCTTGTATTTGTGCTATAAAACCTTTCTTCTTGGCAAATTTCATGATTCTAGGTCAACGAGAAGGACCCCATAGGTTTTGGTTTACACGCAAAGTATCAAATTATGCGAGATAAATGTATTTTTTTATTGCATTGACTTAGAAGCTTGATTTTTTTTTACAGAATAAATACTTTTTTTTGCCTTTTATAGAGCATAAAATATATGGTCATTTAAGCTAAATACATTAATTTTAAAAATATAAATAAATTCGATAAACAATTTTTTAATCAATATAAAATTAATAAACATCATCCTATACGCGCCTCATCTCATCCCGATATGATCTAAAGCCGTCTTGTCACTCGTCAGCTCTCAGCTACCACCTACTATAATTGATGCTGTGAGCTTCGTGAACGGGGGCTCTATCTATACATGTTTTGTTAAGAACGTGTCATGTGGCCTTTATTTTGTATTTTTATTTTTATAATGCCTTCTTATAACTGTTATGTGATAGTTTTAAGATTCATTGCTGTATTTAGAGTCTCTTCTCGTTTTGGTTGGTAATTTTGGGATGAAAGCAAAATTTCATCCAAATTTGTTCACCTGTTCCTGATTTAATTAGCAGTTTATATTTCAGAAGTTTGTCAGTATTCGTAAATAGGTAAGTAATACGGATAAATTAGAAACAGAATGAATGTAACATTTTAAAAATAATTTAAGTTCCTCTAAATTAACATAACAACAGCAAAATTCCGTGCAAGAAACTAAAAACATGATGTTACTAAAAATATATCCTTCTTCATTTAGGTCTTTTGTTAAGTGATATAAAAAAAACTAGTATTGTATAAGTAGGTACCTATTTGATATATTTTTTTTGTGATTGCCCAAAGCTTTGTACTTATTTCATAAGAATTTCAGTCTACTTTTTGGAACAAAGAAAACGACTATTTTTGTTGCTATAAAACTAACCTAAAAACACCTATTGAAAAGAGATTATCAATGCCTAATATCCGTTACAACTACCGAACATAAATTCCTAGAACATATCGCAAAAAAATTACAAATTTAACTTTACAGTTCATCAAATTTTGAACCCAACCAATATCTATATAATAAAACTAAACATAACGGTAAAACAACTCGATTCAAACACATTTAAAAAAACCTCCATCGTTCATTAACCCAATGCGTTAGAACAAAAGCTCTTCGAAAAAAGTATCAAAAATATATAAACAGTTCATAGATAAAGCTTTTAAGTTAAAGATAAGTACGTGATGATCGATTGTGGGAATATTTAAGATGGGCTGGTGACAGTAAGTTACATTTAAGTTGCCTCTAACTTGATCTTTGCTTAGCGTATGGGCCGGGATGTGATAGCATCAGTTGAGTGCAACCAACTGGTTTTGATACGTGACGTTGTTATTGGTTGCTTAATTTATTTTGAAAGGTTGACATTCTCATGGGGTTTCTTCATTCGACCACACTTTTGTTGATGAAAAAAAACATTTTCTTTTAAAAAAAAAGTAAGTAGGACGTTGCATGCTAATTTATAAGCTCTAGAAAGGAACTACAGATTTTTTTTTGGTTTGTGTACATTACAGGGCTTTACAATTATAGATCCAATGAAGAACTGGTAATTGACTAGGATAGAAAAGGTTATCTCATTTCGATTCTATTTAGGCCTTCTCAAAATAAAATAAAAACCTGTTGCAGATACTTGAGTGTAATGCCTACAAGGCAATGTCTATCAAACAAACATCAAAACATGTCGAGTCTCATACATTATGCGGCTGACATACATTATAATATAATCCACATAATCATATTTCTCATAATAACGTCATTAGAATTAGTGCGGTCACAACAGCAACGTGTGCGGTCGACTTTAGTTGCTAGGGTTGCCAACGTTAGAGTATACGTACAAATAATAGGTGATAGCGACAATACCTTATTTTATAAGATAGCTAAACCATCTACAACGCTTGCTCCAAAATTTTGATAGACATAGTGCATCAAAACACAAAATTAGAAGTGTAGCTCGCTTGCAATATAGGACTTGTTTCTTTTGCTAATTAATTCTAATGCCGAATGTGTAGTATACGGTACTACACATTCGGCATCCAGTCCTTGATAACGCACATGTAATATAAGTAGGCTTTTTTTTACAGATGAATTAAACGTGTAAAGCCTTTGGTTCGGGACGGTAGGTGGGCTTTTCACCTAATGTTAGCGTTAAAATTATACGAGGATCTCGGAGCAGTATGTATATATAATATTATATTTGGACGTACAGTATTGGTACAAACTGTATCATAAGAGAAACTATACTCAATTAATGACCTGTTCCAGACCATGTTTTGGAAAATCAAACTCTTGTCTTACTGACAAGCTACATTTTTTAATAACATTATAAAATTCTTACTTTAAGTACGGCTATATACAAATTCGAAATTATAAAAGAGGTTGGTAGATTTAAGCCACCACACGTGGAATGATCTTTTTTTAGTCCAGATAGTTTACTAATTCTGAAGTGTTTCTGTGAAAATACCATAACGCATTTGGTGACAAGAAATTGTAGTTTATTTTACCATACCACTGTGCTATGGTTTCCTCATAATTTTTCCCTTCACTGAAAGCTAGTTCATTGTAAGATTTGACACTACGTGGCTATGCCATTTGTAATTATTACCACTATTAGCTATGATCGAAGAATAAATATCTTGAAAGGCATGTGACTTTTCTTCTTTGTTCTCATTCGAGACATTAGTAATCACGCTTATTCTTACTGATTTTTGTATTGAAGAGGTTCTTTTATCTCATAAACTTTTTGTTGTTTGTGGATTTTTGCACTCCATGGTTATTGTTATTTTTACTAGTTTTGGCTATTATTACTGCTTAGTCTCTACCATAGAATTAGATTTTTACTCTTTATCTGCGATACCTATACATTATAAAGTAAGGGTCTTATAGCTTCAAATAAGAATCACAAATCATTAAATTGCTTATCACTTTCTATCTTCACTTATGACTTGAACCGTACGAAATTTACAAAAAGTCACGAAAGTGGAACGTGTGTGGGGCGTTTAATGTCCTCTTATTATATGTGAGCAAAGGTTGAAGCTGGCATGAATGGAGATCCTTATCCTGGTACCGGAACGGAAGTTGAGAGAATTCTTTATTGTTTTATGTGATAAGATGTACTATTTCAGAGTATTGTAAGCATTTAATAGGTTAAATATTATGATAAATACATGCCAGTTTTCCTTTTACATCAATATTATAAGTAGGTAAAGTTTGTATGTTTGGATGTAGGAGGTAATTTCCGGAGTTACTGGTCCGTTTCTAAAAATTGTTTCACTAATTGGAAGCTACATTGACCCGAGTGCTATAGACTACTTTTTATTAAAACTGCGGAAAACAGCTAGTATTGAATATGGTCGTCGATGTATCCCTAAATGTTATGTTTAAAAATAAAATTGTTGGTTATCATTGAAAATTGGTTTTAAATTTTAACTGTATGAAAATCAGGTAGGTATATTCATTTAGATGCAGTTTCGTTTATTCGGTTGGTCAGTTTCTATGGCAATTTTTTTTGTTAATTCTTACTTGTATCCATACTTATATCATAATGAATGTAGCTCTGTCTGATAGCTGTTTCTTTTGTTATTTAGCACTCTAGCTTAGTTTGGATACGGCTAGTTACTTGACATGAATAACATTATAGTTCAGAGGTAATCTTGACTTAGATGCATTCCTATACATCGGTCACGCGGCTTATTTATATGCCCGCTGTGACAGTGGCTGATGTAAATAATATAGTAGAATGCACCTTAAGGTTATAGGAATACCAATCAAATCAACTACAACGTCCCATTCAGTAGGTAGGTCCATAAATATTTTCATAAAACCCCAAACATAGTTAACCCTAACAGCAACAAACTTTCAAAGCAAACCTATCAACCAAACGGTACATTTAACCCTTGTCACATGCAACAGCAAATAAAATAAACCCTTCACTCGCCACATAAAATAAACTCAATTTTCCTCGGGAATGTTCGCGAAATCTGGCGGCATTTCCACCGAAAATCGTCCCACGAGCACCAGCCTATACGTGTACGTATGTTACGTACGGGGGTAACTTAGACACATTATATGGGTTTGTCGTATGCGAGCAACAGGTGGTAGCCCGTAGGGTTAACGGTGCATTCCAAATGGTTGGTAGAGTGCTCTACATACATGCTCGTGACTCCATAGGCTTCAGATATATTACAAATATACCTAATATGTAGACGCGTCACGATTGTTTGGTAACTGTGTGTTTATAGCGCGTTGAGAATACAGTTCAAGAATGATCGTCTCTTGAAGATATTAGTTATAAGTATTAATATTAATTAATAAATCGAACAAGTATTTATGTAGATCCATGACACCGGCTTTGGGTTGTAGACAGAAATAAACATGTGTACGTATATATAAAATTGTTGTTATTTTAAACTATCGCTACGATAGTATTTTTATTCATTCCGCGTTATCACCAGTATCATAGGTTTTAACGTTTGAATGTTTTATTATTTGCCATGATATAGATAATGCTGTAGAAACATGTTTTGGGTATTTCCAAATTCAAAATGTTAATTGGCCTCGTTAAAAATTGCCACTCTGGCAGAATATTGCAATAAAGAAGCTAAGCAATTTCTTTTGGGTATAAAAAACCCTAAAAAATTACAATTAATAGTAACTGCACAAATTAAAAGCATCTACCTATTTTCATTTTAGCTTTTTAAAGTAGGTACAACAAGTAGAGCAGTACTAAACCAAATAAATACCGTTGTCACTACACGGAAAATATTTTCTCATATATGTTGGAAAATCTCGCGAGTTAATGCGTGCTAGGGGCCCATGTTGGATAATTTATGTCGCACTTTTGTTTTACGGCCCTGCCACAATGTATATCATAATACGCCGACACCAAAAGCGTTATGTTTGCCACAGTATATTGTTTATGAATGTGATACACTGATTTATTCTACACTATGATCTGTATTTTAGGTTTTTAAGCTACCTGCTCCTGAACTAGTTTTAAACGGTGTCTTGTTTATTTTGAAAGTCTTACATTAATTTATGACCCTGTAAAATATTTACACAGAGGTTTACCATCTTTACTTAGAGTAACATTTTATCATCAAACCAGTCAGGCGGCGCTAAGAAAAAAAAAAAAAAATTAATCTAGGAAAGTCGTGAGAAGCAACTCTTTTGCAGGCGAATCTTGTCCTTATTGACTTTAAAAACGTTATTATTATAATTCTTATATTTTCCTGTCAAGGTTGAAATTTTAATATTTGTACGCCGTCCTAAGCGGTATATTTGTGCTGATATTTTTTATAAAATCACAACGTAACATCTATAGATATAATGACGCATGATTATGACAAATAAAATTATTTCATTTCAAAATCACTGTACACTCACACATAAGCTATATACCAATTGGATACTCAAACTAACATTCAAAGATCAGGAAAATGCATTCTAAAATCAAATAGAATCTCACCCTATGACATGACAAACCATAATCACGTACATGATTCAACACCGTAAACGTTTAGCGTAAATGCGTGATAAGGTGGAGGGGAGGCGTCCCATGGGAGATGATGTGATTACCCCATTACACGAGAACATGTTGAAATCGAGTGTATTCGCTTAGTTGAGTATCAGATTTTGGGTAAAGATTCTAAATTTGAATCAATTGTCACAAAGGAGAGCTTGCAAAAATTGTCTGTAATCCAAAAACAGTTCTTGGTTAGACCCTATGGTATATGATAGATAGGTAGGTTGATTAGGGATTTTTAACATTTTTTTACAATAAATACGGCAACCACTTCGTCGCCACTTTACGGCGAAATATAATTATATTATGAGATGCTCTCCGTACACAACATAACAAGTGAAGCTTGTTTACGTACTCTCCTCTCTTCAAATTAGATTGAGATCGATTCAGATAAAAAATACTGTTATTACATTCTCGACCCTATAAAATAAACAAATGCAGTTACAGCCCTCAATGGCAACAAACACTATCGTCCAAAGTATTTCAAGTCAGGCGATCGGCGCACGCGCACATTATGCATATCTATACACGTACGCGCCACTTAAACGGTCAACAAATGGGATTAAACTTACATGAATTGTTCATTAAACTACCTTCGTATGGTGACCATAAATAGGTACGGTATGCATAGCCAATTAATTACATATACCTAATTATTATTTTAAGGAGGTTTGTTTATTAATGGTAATTTATGAAAATGGAAGCGTGTTTAAATAGATTTAAATTACGTACTTATGTTTATTCATGGTTATAATTTATAATCAACTTTAATTAAAGTCAAATTCAAATGAAAAGCCTACCGCATGACTAAATATATATTTAGCGTGGAAAGCCATTTTTTCATTATTTTGCTTTTCTTTTTACATCTCCTTTGATTGGTAGAGATTATATTTTTGATAAAACCTTATAGTTTTGACAGCGGACTACTCACGTGATTGCCAACTTATCGAGAGAGAGAGAAAAAAAATCCGAGTCTAGTTGTTACTCTGTTAATTTCTAGATATTCGTGTGGTGCGATATGGATATGAAAATAAATTATACTGAACTTTACATTTACTTCAGTTAAATTATGAAGAGATCACTGACAAAAAAATCCGCACAAGGCTCGATAAATCGATGTTATTGAGCAAAATCTTACATATTTTTATTTTGCTGACCTTACCATACCGCTATTCGTTGTCTAATCTAGTACTGCAAGTTATTTGCGTGTCATTATCTCACGCACGCAGTACTCGCTTGTTCTGCTGACGCTACCACCATACGCGTTCGTTACATTCTATCGGCTCAGTGCGACATTGTAAACAAATAGATATAGGAAATGTACAAGTAATTATTTAGAATTTTTATTACCAAGAGAGGATATTAAGCCGTGCTGTTCCATTTCTCTGTAGACGCTAAAGCAAAAAGACCAGGTATTTTTTATGACAGCAAGTGTTTGTACGATTATTAAATGTATACATTTGTGATTAATTATGCTTATTACTTAATAAGTGATCTGAGGCTGCGGGCCTTAAATACAATTACTTTTTTTATTTCTAAAGGTTGACAAAACGATAAACAATTATTTTGATAGATTTTGCAACACTTTAAGAGGATTGATAATGTGCTGCAATTCTTTTCTTAAAGTGACTGTCCGATTCTTAATTTTATAACTTCATCGTTATTTTGCTTCAAATATATGAAGTCAGAAATCTCTTTATTACGTCAGTAGTGCTTTTTTTTACTTATAGTATGTTGTTGTGATCTTGATAAAGGTTTGCCTTTTTTACCATTCTACATGATGAGCGAAACTCTTCATGAATAGGGTAGTTTACTGACACATCAAATCAGCTACTTTTTAATAAATGTCAAAACGATAGTTTATATGGAATTTTGTATGAAATATTACACTATGACGTCATAGTTTCACAGCATCAAATCATCTACTCTTAGTGGTTCCACTGGTAATTAAAAATCATAAAAAGCATTAAATTTACCAAATATTTGATGTTTCCGCGTGTTTTTAGATGTTTTATGCATTGGTTAGTGTTTGGTCATTTATTCTTGATAGTGTCAACTACTTAGTCTATTGTGCCTTCTTGTTTTAAATATACGATATCTTAGGTCAACATTGTTTAACTTAAATTCATCGCAAGGCAAAATAGCTCGTTCAAAATGCATAATTTATATAAATTTTATGGAACATGACGTAATAAAATTGTAATTTATATCATATGTTGTTTGTTATGATTCTTATCTTAAGGGCACAAGGTAGATTTTGGCGTGTTTTTGTAAAAGTAAGTGATATTGTAAATGGTAGGCTGTATATAGGTTGTGTAGAGGCTAACGTGCAATCAGATGACTGGACAATGCAACGACTAAAAAGCAGTAGAGACGCATTTCTATTATTATCAAAAGCAGAACTCCAATAAAAAAAATCATTTTACCAAGAATAAGTTAAGTGCTTTGGAAATAGAGGTATTATCTCTGTGTTTGACTATAATCTCTCCATAGAGATGTAGCGAATGGTAGTTAAGCACACTAAACTAATAAAAAACTGGTGCGGTATATGTGCCTACCAATGTTGGTAGGGGCTTGGCTTGAGGGTGGTAGCCAACCTGATGGCTACGACTAAGTACCTATCGTGCAGCATTTGCTCCATTTTCAAACTGAATGCAACCTTTTAGCAATAATTGTCCATTCAATAAACGATCCCAATATATAGGTATAGGTATATAAACAAAAAAGTAACGTCGCAATGGAATACTCTCATTTTTTATGCCTATTAAATAATGTATAGATTTCTCATTTAGAGATTGAAATATGAGAGCGCAAATGAGACCGCGGCAAGGCGAAGAGCTAGTTTGGAATAAATAGGACTCGATATTTTTTTATATGGATCCATATTTTAGAGTTTAAATCGACTCCTCATTTCCCTTAATCCAACACTGGGCTACTGATAAATCGGCACAACTCTGCGCACATTACAATTAGACCAAATCTGGTGGCACATAAATAACTTGGACATTTAATAAGTGATTCTTGCATTCTTGCATACAGCAGTGTTATGTTTTGATTGTTTCTCGAGATGTTTACTCTTAGATATGACAGTGAATAATTGGGATACTTTATAGACGTTTTGAGTCATATTTTCATATTGCGATTTAGAAATGCTTAGTTCTACTTAGGTTACTTTTGCAACTCTATTTTTAACATAGGTAGTAGTAGCCTGTCTATGTATGTTGTAGTTTTTTAGAGTCAAAAGATTTCTTGTAAATATTTAATTGTAATTTTGATACTAGCCTTCAACAGATAATTAGTTTCATACGTTAAAAGCAAGCAAGCAACTCAAAACTTGAGCACCAGTTTTTGTATTCCTTAAAAATAAGGCAAAATTGTATAATGACAAGCAGTTCTAAAACACCATATTAGGAACAAAAAGTGGTCAAAACAAAAACTAAGGACATATATCCACGGCGGTAGCGTGTGATCGTGCGGTTCATCGCGCACAACCTTCGTCGCGCTTAAATGAGCATGAGCAGATGTGACATGGAAAAAATTGGCTTCTGGTGTCGATTACTAGAAGATATTACTGGAAATGCCATTTAAACTGTAAGATATCCTTACCTATCACGCAACAGGACGTAGGTTTGATTCCCATTTTGAACAGACATGTGTACATGTGTGTATTCTGAGTCATATTTATTTATAAAGTAGAAGTGTAGGTAAGTAATAAATAAAATCTAAAGTGAAATAATATCCACAACTTTGAGAGAATCTGAAAGATGAAGGTGACGCAAGCAAAAATAGTTCCCATGGTCCTATGTTTATAATTACTCATAGCGCAAAAGAAAGGGATAGCTTGGATTTTTTTCGAGGACAATGTTTATAATGATAAAATTTGGCCAAGAACTAAGCAGAAAAGTTTTGATAAAGGTGACATGGCAGTGGAAAGGCCATAATATATGACCTCAAAACCGATAACCAATGGGGTAGACGAGTGGTATACCAGAGATCATAAGCAAATGCAAACGAGGTGTGGCACGTCCCCGTGCACGTGGCAGGAAATCTGATGAACTGGAAGATGACGCAACTATTGAGGAAAGTCTGTGTTTATCAGTGGACATTCATTAAGCTGATGATTACGATATAAGATCACATCTAGAATCATGTCCTATGTCCATGTTTTCCCTAAGTAGAGTAACAAATTTTATACAAGTAAACAACATCAGATTTAACGGTATAGTGATTATTGGCAAAATAACTGTTGACTAGTGGATACTTTTTATAATTTATTTGTAAGTACATTAAATTAACAAATAAGAATCATTGGCCGTGAATGGATTAAGAATTGGATTAAAAAAACACGTAAAGAATTTTGCTTCTATCGTTTTCTGAGATATACTCGTATCTATCACAAATAATTCTTACACATGACAATTTGAAATAATTAATGAAATACTATTCCTTGTAGGCATTAGCGCCGATTAGTAAAACGTGATTGACTGTCCTATTAACGCATAGCTCAAACTAACGGTCAAATCGCAGGCATCCCTAAAGAAATATTTTTTGAAAATTCAACTCCAACATTTTGGTGATTTTAATTCTTTCTGATGCTCTATTCACAAATTATTTACATAGACTTTTTCCATGATTTACTCTTAAGTCATTTCGATATTCCAAAATATTTAATGTAAAGGTAGTTGTGATCCATTGATTAGAGACTCCATTAAAGTTTCAGGACTATTAAACACAGGACAGGAAAGCTATCATAATACCAAACGATTCATTGTGAACCAAAACACTGGAGATATTTATATAATTAACAAAATCCTCAGCTCTTAGAAAATAACAGATCTATTTCATAGGTTACTAGACTTACAGCCAATTACGGAACTATATTTTAATACTTATACTTAGTTAGGGCTGTCACATTATTTTCCAAAGAGACAAGTACACTATTCTTTGGCACATATACCTAGCTCATCTTTTCGTTTTTCAGTATCTAAATGTAACAAAGTAGCTAGTTAAATAATAACCTAACACTACAAATGTACTGAAGATTCAGTAACTGAAGGCAAACAAACGTCTCAGCATTTAAAAGTTAGTACACGTTTTAAGTTATAAATGAAAATATTATGGTCTACATTCAGCGCTGTGGGTGTTAATGCATTTAACATAAAAATCTTTTTAATTCACATATTTTAAATGCTTTAAAATGCCTGATTCTGTAAACATGAACGATGAAAAAACGTTCTGCCCGTATGAATTAAACCTGTATTTTCGTTGATCCATCAATTAACTGTAGGACTGATTGTTTTAAATTAATTACGATAGATGGCAATACCTTCACTTGATTGCACTTTTGATCTTTTTCTGAAGTTTTTAAATTACTTTCATTCGTTAAGTCATTCTTCATCATTAATACGCTTGTATTCGATTGGTTTTTACTGATTTGTTTGATAGTTTGTATATTTTTTTGTATTACAAGTATAGAAATGTGTAGAGGAAAGCAGGGTGAAACTGTAGAACAAAAGCTACTCCACATATTACATTCAAGAAGGCAACCATCAAACATTTTTCACTACATTAATTAATATTCAGCAACCAACATTCTAATAAATGATGAGTGATATCAGAATAAGTACGCGGCGCGTGTCGACCAACGCATCCGTCTGAATGGAGGCGCATTAACGCCCAGCATTCATCAACCGACTAATGACACGTCCGCACGTCACACTCACTGATGGTACAAGTCATGGGCGATGACCGTGAAGGTATTCAGAAGAGTATATCCAATGACTGAGGCAGTGATATCAAGTAATAATGGACAGACACAAAATTCTCGAGGCGATTCCAGCACTGGCACATACGAAAGTGCTGAGCAGGATAGTCTTCTATCACTTGGACCTGATAGATTAATGATTTAGATTTCTACTACAAATGGATCTGAAAAGTACGTGTTGTTAGGAAAATCTAAGAGTGGATACGTCTAAGCTGTGTTGAATCAAGCATAATATCTGTTGAATCAAGTCGTGTTATTTTATTTTATAATAGGAACACATTATTTAACCCGCTTAAAGTTTATAATTTGCACACTATACTGACGGATGGGAATATTAAAACATTACATATTTTCCTTTCTTTCTTTTCTCCACCGTTGGCGCTTTCATGCTCCTCTTGTGTGCCTGAATGGTTTGCAAATGTTACATTATGCATTTTAAAATAATATAATTAAAGAAGTATTTTAATAGTATTGAAAGTGGACCTTGTGTAGCTTAGTCAATGCCGCAAAAGCTGTTGGGTGCATGAGGTCCGAGACTCTTGAGAAATCTATGGGAAACATTATGTCATGTTCAACAGTCCTAATTTGAATGCAATGAGTAGGTATACTGGATGATATTTTTTGCAATCTCGAAATTTTTAAGGATTATTGTACACCCGTGTGTACAATAATCCTTAAAAATTTCGAGCTTGATCTGTGGCCGTGGGTACTTATCATTATGAACCACTTTTACTATGAGATCAACCCTGAAATCACAAAAAGATGGCAAATAATAAATGTTGTTCATAATGATGAGTACAATAATCCCAAAAATTTCGAGATGGCAAAAAAAATATCATCTAGTTTATATCATTATTTTATTTAGGCCTGTCCACTATTGAAAATGGCTTAGGTTTCCCAGAGATTTTTGGACTTAATGTTCTTCATTGTTTGAGGATTCTGCTACAACTGTTATTGATTATTGCGTATCTAAATAAATCTTTAAAATGTGCTATTTTATTTTCAAAATTTAACTATTCTCAAAATCTCAACCAACATTTCGCACGACCATTACACGAAAGAATTCTCGGGTAAAAATATGCCCGCCTCGTTTTCCACACTAGCGCTCGCTTTAACACTTTGAGCTGAGCATCCAGATATTCAAATATTGGTTGTCCGGCGCACTAATTTCCCATACAAAATAAATGCCGAGTAGTGACGTTCTGCTTTTAATAGAAGCAAACATAATATAAAATGTGACACAACCGTCAATACACGTCGACGTCTATCAATGTTGTGCCATATCCTATCCACGTATAGTTCATAATTAAAGAACAGCGTCTTACCACGTTGACGTCCTTACACGATGTGTCACATATCGTGAAATAATTATAAATGAATTGGGGAACAACGTCTAAACACGTCGACGTTCTTCAACGTTGTGTCGTATAGTAAACGTCATGTTTCTATAAATTAAAGGCCAACGCTTAACCACGTCAGCGTTTATAACCGTTGTGCCGTATATCATGAAGTATATTTCAAAAAATTAAGGTTCAACGTCATACGACGTCAGCGTTTATAAACGTTGTTTCGAATACTCTTAGTTTATGTTATATAAATTACGGTAGAACGTCTAACCAAGACAACGTTCATGAAAGTTGTGTCAGATGCTATTGGGTCTAGTGTATGTAGAATAAAAAGCAACGTCTAATAACGTTGACATCAAAATAGTTTATCTTTCAATTTAGTTTTAGTTATAGGCAATAAAATAGTTTTGTGAATCACCAAGTATTTATTTATTTTACAATTAGTATTTTTAAACATAAACTTCTGACTTCCAACCTTAATTATGCACGAGATAATCTACTTATAAAATAAAAAACAATTAGTCTCATAATTATAAAGAAAAAAACAGTTCCAACAATATAGACGATAGTTGGGTTTCGCTAAAGGAACATAATTTATCACATTTAAAGTTTTATTTATAATCAGCCTTGATGGTCATCATTTATCTAATCAATAGGTATTTACTAAAACTATTCTTAGACTACTAATGTATCAGTCTCAAAATTATAATCACATTTGGTATCTTAATCAACATTGTCATTTCTTAATGTCATTTCTTATCAATAGTTATTAACGTAATGTTTAACAAAATTATTAAAATTTATTATTGGCTATGCCATTCTTCAAAACAAATAGCACATAGTGCTGGCTTCTCTTCACATCCTTTGCATCTTATACTAGTTTCTCTTCTTATTTTCTTTTTTGAGCACATTTTGCACTTCATATAATATGATGTCTTGTTCGAATTAACTCGTACTGGAATCTTTTCTGGCCAGTGACCCAAATTTTCACGATTTTCAATGCCTCTTGATGGCTGAAACTCAGCCCTTTCTTTCAGCCGGTTATCGAATTTGTTTCTTTTTATTAACTTGTCCGGTTTTAGATTCAGAGGCAGTTGTATTAATGTTTTTATTAAATCTTCTCTAAAAGTCAAAAAATTATATTTGTTGCTATTATTCTTGCAATATTTTTTGTATATAAAGAAACTGTTCCACACTGCAAGATCCAGTAAATGGAAAAATACCTTTTTGTACCACCTCAGAGTCTTACGGGGTGTGGAATAATAAGAAATCATTTGGTCTGCTCTATCGATTCCCGACATAAATTGGTTGTATATTGTCACTTCCTCTGGCTTCATTCGTTTTTGTCCACGTCTATTAGTTATTTCTATGAGTTTGGGATGATTCAACGTAGTCACCATAAGCACAGTTCTTTTGTCCTGCCATTTGGACACATATACTTTATTTTTACGTACCCAAAAATGTTCATTTTTCTTCAATTTCCTGTTTATTAAGTCTTTTGGGTTGTCTTTTCTATTAGTCCGCAGGGTACCTGTAGAATGAGTTTTTAATTCTAATAATTTTTGAGATAGCGTTACAGAGTTATAGTAGTTATCCATAAAAAGGCAATGCCCTTTTAATAAATAAGGTCTCATTAGTTTCATTACAATTTTTTCGGTCTTCTTCCCTGTTTCATTTTTGTCATGATCGTCTTTTCCAGCATACATTATCAAATCGAGAACGTACCCATCAGATGTTGTTAATTCGTAAAATTTTATTCCATAGCGAGCCTTTTTAGACTTAATGTATTGTCGAAAAGACAAGCGCCCCCTAAACAGTAACATTGATTCGTCCAAAGACAATTCTTTTGTTGGCTTGTAGCATTCACGGAAATTCTTCGAGACTGCATCTATAAATTTAATGATTTTTTCTTTTCCTGTAGCACCTAATTGGGACACATATAAACACCTCAAAATTTGTTCAAACCTACGCGCAGACAGCGTATATTGAAAGATCGGATGAAAGTATAAAGGATCATTGTATGTAAAAAGTTTGCTTTTTTTAGGTACGCTTACTTGCCCTATCAGAAGGCATAGTCCTAAAAATTTTAGGATTTCGTCGCGGTCTGTATCTTTATAACGGTAGCGTCGTGAATGTCTAGTGGACGGTCTATTTGTGGAGCAAAGTGCTCTTCCATAATTATTTGTGCTTGTAACTATATAGTCCACAATATAAGGAGGAAATATTTTATTGAAAACATCGATAACTGATGTATTTGGATCGATTTCAAATTGCACACCGACAGAACTATTGTCAAACTCAAATTCTGGGATATCTGCTATAGAGTCTGTCCAATCTGCTACTGGAGATGGTGTTCGCTATCTTGGTTGCCGTCGCCTAGATGTCGAAATATCTTGAACACGACTGTGAGATGGGCCAGGTGTTGGGCTGTCCTCCATTGTAGCAGGTAGCGGTATAAGAGATACAGAATTACCCTCTATAAGTGGCGTGGAGTTACCCTCTATATGAATTGCGGGCTGGCTCTCTATATCTAAAGGCTGTGAGGGCTGGGGAATTGCTGGGTTGCCGCCTATGTCTAGAGGTGGCGGCGATTCGGACATTCCGGGGTTGCCCTCTATGTCTAGAAGTTGTGGTGGCTCAGGATTTCCCGGGTTACCTTCTATGTTAGGACCTGGCAGCAGCTCGGGACTTTCGGGGCTTCTCTCCATCTCTAGATGGTCGGGCATTTCGAGATTGCCCTCTATGTCTAGAAGTGGTAGGGGGTCGGGAATTTCGAGATTGCCCTCTATGTCTAGAAGTGGTAGGGGGTCGGGAATTTCGAGATTGTCTTCTAAGTCTCGAGGCGATGGTGGGTCAGGGGTGTTCATTGTCTCCGTATCACTGTCTGCAGAATTAGAATGGTTCAACATAGTTCTTACCCGTTTTGTTCTTCGTGAGTCAAAAATACTTTCCGAACTTGCGCTGTGATGTGAGTTCTCAGAACTGGACTGATCGGAATCTATTCGCACATTCTTAGCCCTTCCCCGTGGTCTTGAGTGAAATACTACGTCATTACTTACTGAACTATCGCTTCCACCCAACCCAGGCTCGGGGTCATAATCTTGATCTGATCCATATTCACCATCGTCACTGAAAGGGTCTGGGGTAGATTCCCGCGACGCCGACGCCTCTTCAAAAACCCTCATTGACCTCTGATTACTTGGTTTTCTATTCATCTATAACAATCAATATATATCAATAAAATGACAACTTACGACATATATACCTACATAACATGTATTGTATTAATTTACACAGACAAACAATAACTATAAATAACTCAAAGATTTAAATCAACACAATATATTCAATAAAATACTTACGGTGACAAGAATTCATAAACGTATTTTCGCAATTGAACACATTCTTCCCGCGCGCGGCACACAGGACGACTGAAGTATGGGAGCGGGTGTAACGATCGACGTATTAAAACGTTGTGTATGTGTTCCTAACTAGAATGTATGTGTGTGAGTGCCTCTTATAGAATGTATCATAAAACTTACGTAGTGTGGCGCTAGCTTACTGAGAATTTAAAGTGATACGGCGCGGTAACATAGCTTGAAGGAATTGGCATAAGCGGCAGCCGTTTATACACGTAGTTAAAAGAATCTAATTTTATTTTTTGACGTGATTAAACGTTGTGTCAGTACGCGTTTATCAAATTTATCGTATTATAACGTTGCTCCGCTCAAAGTGTTAAGAGGGCATTCATGTACGTGTAACACCTGGAGTAGCGCCGAGGGGCTATTACACGGCCATTATGAGTATTATGACTACGTCGTGCGTAATAACCCCTCCGTAGAATATGTGACGGTGAAAAGCTGGAAAATGGTAAAAGGATTATGTAAGTGAAAACTATCTTTAGTGAGAAGATGTTTTATAGCGAACGCGTTAGCTTGGCCATCCAAACAGAAAACGCTGGCAGCCTGCAGGAGCTCGCCTTTAATCGACATCATCGTCCGCTTCTAGGATTTTTTTATATGTACATTGTATTTAGTATATTATGTGTTGTAAATAATTCCTATTGCGTCATAGTTGACACATTGGTTAGATGATAAAGGTATTTATTATTGTCATCAACAGCTACACTTCTGGAGATCAGAATTTTCTTCAACCAAAGCCCAATTTCTAAGGACTCTTTCTTCTTCTTTGTAAAGGACTGCTACTATCCTCTAGTATTGATAGTAGTTTTTACATTCCTTAGCTCTAGACATAGTTTAGTCCAGGACTTAAGTCTATTGACGAATGGTAGCTACTTACTATCATGTGAAACGCCCGCCTATTTATCTTCCTTCTGACATAAAGTAAAGACGGGTGATCCTTCTATGCTTCTCAATTGTACTTTTTGAGTATACAGGTTAACTTACAGTTACGGGTGAAAATTTAATACGTCTTTATGATCTTTGGCAAATTGATTCACAATTAGAGATTTGTCATTTTTGGTAACAATAATATGAATGACTTTATTTACTTAGGTACTTATACTTGAGTTTCTGTAAGTTATCATGCATTATTGGTCAGCTTAATATAAAAGGCGTGTTCCTTTATTTTACCAACCATTTCCTTTACAATAAATACAATAGACCGATACATAAATCCGTAATAGACGCCATGTGATCCAATTTGCGACAAGTTTCTTTACCACCCTTATCGAAAGCAAACACAACAAATTCAAAAGATAAAGGGCCACAAACCGAATAGCTGATAATTCATGATTATCATTTGTACAATAAACCAGGGAACTGGTCTTAAACGTAATCACAATTCTGTATAACCAGTGTTTATCACATGAACGCACCAAGTTTATGTTACGTTTTGAGTGTTACAACTATTTCTGCCAAGTGCTCCAGAGGTATGGCGTTAAGATATCGTATCTTGGACGCTAATGCACTACTAACTCATGTGCACGCGCCGTTACAGTGGGGCAATGTACAGTGAGTTACTGCCTTAATGTTCGTATCTAGTTTTGGTTTCCTGGTTTTGAATGTATGATTTGTTGTTAATGCAAACTTAAAATGCTTTTATGCGTAAGTTGTTGCCCTTCGCAGCTTTGTCCTGGCTAAAATCATGGTGGTCTTCATCTCACTTGCAATGAGGTCACGCAATTTAGAAAGCATACCTTCTTACTTTTGGGTCTTAAAATTACACATTGACAATAGATTTGTAATAGATTTAGATACATAGAATATTTTAACTGTTGAGATGTTTCATTGGTTTGACCAATGCAGAAGAAGTCCTGTTTAATAATAGGAGATATTATAATGCTGTAGCTAAAATACTTTATAATATTATGACAACCTATTTATATTTACTATTGACGAAGCATAATTAGATGTAAAAAGCCTAATTAGTAAATTTATCTATTTGTTTCGTTTTAGGAATCGAAAAAAATATTGTTTAGTAATTCCGAAATTTAAGTAGGGACAATTGGGAGCTTCATGAAAGACCTAGAATAATTTTTATGCTAGAAATATTAATAAACAGTTTACTTTCTTCATCCCACTTAATGACACCGTGAATGAATAAGTGGGATGCAGTTAAGGAAGATTCAAAATAGAGAGATCCTGAGATTAAATCTCCAAATATTCCATGTGCAAATCTATTAAAATCATGACAATTCAAAATGTACAATGCAACGTAACTATTTCCCCATATTTGCCCGCAATCTCATGTATAACATATCACAGCCAAGTCTAGTCAGACTGAGACTGCGTTGGTGTACAAGTCTGACAGATGGCTGACAAATTTATGTACCAGATAATCTTATCGAATGCCTCCACATGGCTTTATTACCCACTTTCTTGACTGCATGCAGTTATAGTGTCGTGGTTGTAGACATTGGTTGGTTTTGAAATTGTTCGATGTTGGTTGTGATCAGTTATTGAAATGAAATGAAATGAAATATTATTTATTCAAATAGACCTTCACAGGCACTTATGAATAGTCAGACTCTAATGCACGGTTCGGAAGGTAGCTTTTGCTGAGAAGAGCCGGCAATAAACTCAGCAATTACTCTTTTCAAAATAAACTTCATAATTTAGGTACATAAAATATATCCTGCAAAAGCGAGCGCTACACCCAAGCCTTTTTGTCATTTAAAAATTCGTTAATATTATAATAAGCCTTTTTTACTAAAACGGTCTTAATATGTTCCTTAAATTTATGTGAAGGCAAATTTAAAAGTGAAAGAGGTATCATATTATAAAAGCGTGTACACAGACCTAACAACGAACCATGCACTTATTGGTTAGTATTTACTTATTTTTCCCAAATGGTAATTTCTTATCCGGTAAATTCTTATTTTTTTATACGAAAGAGTAGGCCTACAAGCATACGGCCATGTGATATTAAGTCCTAGCCTATAGACGCCTATAACACCAGGGGTACTCTTGCAGACTATTCTACATATTGGGTAAGAAGATCTGATTATGAGATATTATTCCTTTTGCCATTATGTTTAAGACCGCTAAATTTTTAAGACCGCTTTACATCAAAAAGTTTTTTTTTTTTCAATTTAACATAACGAATAATGTGCATCCGATTAAAAGATTAATTTCAAACAATAACATTGTTGCAATGTTAGACTTATCTTTAACGACATTCGTTTTGTCTGCAGTGTTAAACATATACCTACGCGTTACATGCATCGAAGACATCGAAATTTAGGTGATAGACCGTGATGTTTTGTCGAGTCAATGGACAAAATTATTGATTTTATGTCGTAGATAGATGTCAAATAATGTGTCTGGCATATTGTAAGTTTGTTAGTATTTAAAATTATCTGTTTCATTTACCCATACAAAATATCGGCTGGTATTTGCATGGACTGATAAGCTAACAAAACAGAAAGCAGATCTCCTCTCCACTCGTCTCCGGTTCAGTTGAAATGCACTCAAAGGACCTCAAAAACTATACCAAAATTTTAACGCAACCAATATATTTTATCTCGAACATTTAGCGAAATACAGCCGACTTTACACGAGGCAAGCTCTCAATCCAAGCCGTGGAGCCGTGTTACATTCTCCGATACAAAATCAGCGTGTAAGTAAATACGTCAGTACAACGTTAGGTCTCGGCTTGGACACGAACCTGCGACACGTACAGACACTACCGTATCGGGTTACTGATTTAGGGCCCGATGTCGTCACAATGTGTTCGTTAAGGTTCGAGGTCTGTGGTGAGAGATAGCGGGTTGATTCTAAACATTTTAAAATTGAAGTGATCAGAATAGATGAAAAGTCAAACAGGAAATAAGGAATAGATACTGAAAAATTTCGTTTTTAACTTATGATTAGTATTTTAAGAAAAGTAAAAAGAACATGTTATGGCATTCATTTGGCTTACTCCTTCGGCTTTCTTAATATTTGTACGTCATGTTTTTATATTTACCGTTTTGGCATTTCCCAATGAAATTCTTTTTACATGCTTACTAAAGGTAATAAAAATTACTTTTGTATTTGTATAGTTTCGAAATAAATTATTAAGCATTAGTGTGCACAAATTGTAGCGACTCCTGTCAGCTTCATAGTACACACATGAGTTGATAGATGGCACCACATTAATTTACATCGCGCTCTCAGAGTTTATTCGCGCATTGTCATTATTTTATACAAGATTACAACAGTTGGACCGCGGTCCCCAGACACGATGACCCAGCCTGGCTAAAATAATAAGGTGTTTTCTAAGATGTCTATGCTAAATAAAAGGCTACTAATAATTACAGTATTCGCCAACTGCTGTCAATGTAACCCCAGCTTTACACACGGACTGGATTGTAGGAAACAAGATTAAACGTTGTATGTGATAGTCTGTTCGGAACTTTATTTTCACGACGTTACTGTATCACATGTAATGCAAAAAATATATCGATCGTGGCCAATAATCTGTTAAAGTTAATTGCTACAGCACTTTAAAATATAGGGAGTGCCTCTGTTTGTTGATGATAAATTTTTAATGTTTTTTTATGACAAGCGAGATTGCTGTCTCGACAGTAAGTTGCTACCGTCACCTATAGATATCAGCAATTCCAGAGGATTGTAAATGTGTTGCCAACCTTTACAAACCTAGTAGGCAAGTGGCGCTCATGTATATTTCTACCAGTGTGTTCCAAACTTGGCGACAGATTTTCATCTTTAAGTTGGTAGCAAGGCAGGTTCGTGACTTATGACCACGTTGTCGTCGCCAGGGAACTAATACGTTTGTACTAGTATTAGTGCAGTTCAAATGATTATTGCCGCGGACCGCGATTCACTACCTAACACTATAATAATAAGATACTTATTTCATAAATCAAAAGACAAAAAACGCAGAAATAATATACATAATCTACAAATACGTAAGTAGATAGGTACATATTATAAGTCTTTAATTTATCTCGATTTTTGGATTTTTGGTTGTTTATAAAAAGGAAAGATAATTCATTATACAGGTGCTTTCTTTGCAGATTTAACATTATTATGAAGGTATAGTGTTGAGATTCTTTGAATTTGACTCGAATTAAGTGGAATTCTATAATATTTAGACTTCATTAATGAATAGCTTAATTGTAACACTCAATATTTGCGTGTCTTATAAATATTATAGAATTCTGAAAAAAAATAGGCAAATTCGATGAAATTTAATACGACGATGAACTCTAGTGACCTTACTCACGCGCAGGAACAAAACATTAAGTTATTTAGCTGCGGTATTATTTAAGGTTAGCTTCATTTCTATCAGATAAAGTAAATCATTTGCCTGGTTTTTTTTACTCTGTATAGGCAATATATAATTATGTGGCTGAAAGTGTATGCACACAAAGCCTAGAAAGGAACTGGCTCTCAAGTATCAGTTATCGGAACACTTCGTTAAGTGCAGGGAACAGATTTTGTGTTAGTGGGTTCTACAAAGGACCTACCGTGCTGTGGTTTCTTCACGATATTTTCTTTTAAAGGTCCCCGCGACCTTCGGCACGGGATTAGACGTCAGTACCATTGAGCCGTCATCGCCTTACAAGTCAGACTATTATAATTAATTAATTATATAATTAAAGAAGTATTAAATTACTATGCAAAAATATTTTTGATAAGCTTCTATTTTGTATCCAACCATTTAAGGCGATGCTGTACGTAAAATGATGATTCTAAAATGCGTTTTTCTCAGTACTCTTTGTTCCCAGAGTTTTGGAAAAAAATATTTGTGAAACTAGAAAATATGTGACGGGAATAGTTTCTTTTAAAAATTTGAATTTTTCATTAGTAACGTCAGGAAAAAATCGTAAATATGCCCCTTCTTAAAACTAAGTATGCATTCTTCTCTTATTTGGGCCATCCAAATAACTTGAAAAATAATAACATGCATTCTGAAATCCATTAGAAAGGGAATAGTTTTTTTAAATTTTTCAAAAAAGGCTTAGTTTATTTTTAAATAACATAAAACCATATTTTTTTACCAAAATTACGTTTCGCCTGTCTCGCTTGTCACCGCCAGTTTAGTAAGGGACGGAGACATACACAGATAGCCTCCTCTTAAGGCTTGCTGTATCCCATTTACAAAGAAAATGCACTTTAGCGCGAATTAAACAAGGATTTCAATAAACTGTACATACTCTGTAATGCGGAATATTTACGGTAATCGCACGTTGACTTGTTATCTATTGTGAAAAGTTAGAAATCTCTTTTTAATATCACCATAGAGATTTTATTGCTATGAAGAAAATTAATATGTGATTTTCTTAAACTTTTATCAATTATTATTTTCCTCCTCCATCCTTCAATCCTGTTATTATATCGTGTTGTTAATTGTTTTTTTTATTTCCAGGTAACAAAAAAAAAAAATTAATAATGTTTTACTATACAATTCATAAACTTCAGATAAACTGTAATTTGAGATAGCTCAGTGTCAGTAACATAGTATCTACAGTGATACAGGTACGGAATTAATTATATTATTTTCTCTGTGTGCAGGTTACAGGTTCGAATCTTATATTGAGCTTGCACTTTCAGTGAGGTGAAGAAAACATCGTGAGGAAATCAGGACTCATCATACTTAATTACTTTTACTTTGTAGGCTGGCTGGTGGCTGTACTATCAGGCTGACCTCAAGATGAAAATGCGCTAAGTACCTATATATTTATTGGTATGCTTTAACTGTTACTTTTGCAGTTCCCTTCTAGACTTTGTGTACTTGCTGTAGGATTGTGGTCAAAATTAACCTTATTTACAGCAAAACAAGTTTAAGGTGAATCCTTCAGTTGGAGCCCTAAATTCAAATTTTATTACGTTTTTTGCATATTGCAGCTCAGTTTTAGGTCGTAAGTTTATCAACGTGTGTTTTGCGACAAGAATTGTAGTATATTTACTGATTAATAACAAAATATTATAAATCATCATTATGTCACGAATTTAATAAAAATAAAAAAAAATATTAATAGTAATAGCAATAGCAAATATCTATGCGTACACTTAATAAGTGCCTATATAAGTGAATTAAACACGTCGTGCATTAGTGTTTAATCGGCGAACACGTTGCGACGGATCGTGTCCGAGGTCGTATATCGGCCAAATGACGCCGTTACTTTGAAGTAGTATCGCCGAAACTATACGCTTTATGGTACGACTCGTTTTGATATTTGGTTTTTCCTGTCACTATACTCCAAAACGACGGGTGTTATAAGTTTGACGTGTCTGTCTGTCTGTGGCGTGGCCTCATAGCTCCTGAATGGATGAACCGATTTTGATTTAGTTTTTTTTGTTTGATAGGTGACTTAATTGAGATTTTTTCAGCTATGTTTCTAGAAAATCCGCTCAGACGTTATGAAGTTATAATTAATTACTATAAGTAAATATTTATCTAATCTATATCTATACTAATAATAAAGCTGAAGAGTTTGTTTGTTTGAACGCGCTAATCTCTGGATCTACCAGTCAGATTCGAAAAGTTCATTCACTAATTGAAAGCTACATTATTCCCGAAGGTTATAGTCTACTTTTTATCCCGGAAACTTAGACGAAACCGCGACAGCTAGTTCTCTTATAAAATAACACGGCCCGCGCTTTGCCGACCTTGATTCACCTTCAAACTTTCAAGTATCAAGTATCTTCAGTCTACACACAAAACTCAGTCTGTAAGAGTCGTTGTCAGTGTGCACATTACGTGTGAGATACTATAGTATTGTCGCAGGGAACACGGGATTTAGCGACGTATTAAACGGAATTATTTACCCAGAATTAGGCCGATATGGTTACACGCCTACACGGATGATATTTGCGTTGGATTATGAATATTTATTGTTGTTTTGTCAGCGTTAAATTGTTGTTAGCTACAATCTACATGTCAGTGAAGAATAGTACTTACTACATACATACTAATCTTATATTCAAAAGTTTGTTTTTTTTGTTACCTTGTCACGCCTAACTTACTGAACTGAGCGCAGTGAAATTTGGTACGCAGATAGCCTATGGTGTGGAAAAGGACATTAGAGGCTACTTTTTATCCCAGTAATGCGGGTGAAACCGTGGGGGACAGGGTAGTAGGTATGCAATATTTTTTTAATTTCAATATTATTTTTAGCTCCAAGAACGAGATCTTGACATTAAATAAATGAATAGCTAGTAAATATTATTTGGTATTGTATTGCTAATGACCATAAGAGACGGTAGGAAACCACTTACCATATGTATATTGCTTGCCAGCCTTGTGATCTATGCAACCAACAAATGGTATAATTAAAATATTCCATAAAATTACAATGTTGTATGTGACAACATTAATTTAATTGATAAATATACAATATTTACAATTATTTACAACAAATATACAAACTATATATAAAAAAAATCCTCGAGGCGGCCGCTGCTGCCAATTGCCAACGGCAAGGTTCCCAGAAGGCTGGCAGCGTTCCCTCTTTGTATGGCCAAGCTAACGCGTTGGCGGAAAAAGCTCCCCGCCCGCCGGACCCCTGTGACCTCAATTAATTTTGAAGATAATGTTCGAGAAAATCGGCGAGCCTCGGACCCCCAAGGACCCATGGTCTCGACCGCAAAAGGCAAAAATAAATAATTTGGGCCAATAGAAGTGTATTAATTGATTATTTAAAATTAATTTAACAAACCAATCACCAAGCTGCTCTCTATCTGCTGCGAAGGCTGCGTCGCAGATTCACCATAGAACAAACAACAACAAACTACTGGCAACATTTTAACTTACAACAAGAATTGTATCTTCATTTTCAGACCACCGAAGGCGCATATTTTCTAGTCGTGACAAAAAAGTTCCTAACGAAAAATATCCTCGACTACAAACAACTTAGATGGTCTCCTCTAGATTCCACGTCACAGATTCACACTGATTCCATAAAATAACAACAAATTAGCGACGTAAACTATCACATATCATTGGTTTGGTCGTGACCACAGCTAATTGCCTGCCCGTCCCGTGCCGATGCCGTCCCGGTCACGGTCACGACAACCGCACACATTAATCATAGACATATTGATAAACAATTGTTCTACCTTAAATGAGGGGTCAATGCTGTCTATGGAAATTGTGTTTTTGGTCACCATCTCATCCGCGATCACATTTGAATGTAAATTTTATGAAATGTAGTTAAATTCTAAATTTGAATGATGTAAATTCGGTTGATATGACGTTCCGGATTAGATTATGTAGAGTTGATTTTTCCGTGCTACCGATTATTTGAATACGAGTCTTATACTTTTGAGTTGAGGTGCAATTTCGAATGGGCGTTAGAGAATATGGAGAGGGCATGTCGGCGATGCTTTGTCGCGAGCCGACAAAGGAGGCACGTGGGAACGTGCGCGTGCGCTTTCTTCCTACTAAGAGAATAGAGTATTGTAATGTATGGTTGCTGCATGATTATAGATCGATTTTCGATGATTGATATTTTTTTTCTTTTGCTATTACATGTGTGAAGGTATGTCAGTGTCAATATCAGTCATTTTTAGGGTACTTAGACTTAAAGGGTAACTACTTATATTAGAGTTGTTATAAAGAACCATACCTAAACATTAATTGATATTTAATTATTTTTTTGCTACATATAGGTAACCCATATTAAGTACTTACTAGGTGCATGGTAGGTACATACTAGCAGAAAATGTATTTATGTGAGTATTACAACACTATCGATAATTTAAACTAATATAGTAAATTATGAATGCATGTTCTTACGTCATATTTAAATCACCTAATGAAATAACAGCGCAGTGAAATTATCACTTCTAATTAACTGAGCCACAGTAATGATTAAAATTAGATCACAATAAGATATACATTTCAGCCAAAAAACGTCCACTGCTGGACAAAGGTCTCCCCCAGGGATCTCCTGGATCATTTGCCATAATCGCCACGCTTGACAGGCGGGTTGGCGATCGCAGTATGGTGTTATAGTTCTCAGAGATACGCTGCTGCCCGTACTCTGGTATACCTTCCCTCGGACGATGAGATGGGGTGGTGATATTCGTCGCCGTCACCACACAGCAAGATATATTGAGCACAATAAGATATATTGAGCATCTAATGATGAAAAAATGTACTAACTTGTACCCCCTTAGTATTCTGGGAGGCATGGGGTATTAGTACGTAACTGCGAGGAGAGTTAAAATATGAATTTACTGACGCTTTTACGCGTTATTGATTTCCAGACATCCAAACTTTCACATTTATAATATTGGTAGAAAGTAGGAAAGTAGTTAATTCGATTTCCACTGTGGTATTGCAAATAAGTAGATCTTTGGCTTGAATAGAATTAAAAGAATAAGGTAGTTAGCGAAGTCGGTTATCCAACTATGGACATAAACAAAATAAATCTCTATACTGTTACGTTCTACGCCAGACCCCACATGCAGCCATATTCCGCTAGTCATGCCCAAATGAGTCGATCCTATTAACGATATAAATACCGGGAGATATCATCGTCGGTTTGTTTCATCCTGTATAACGCCAGTGGAACAATCGCGACTGGATGAGATATGATAATACTGTTTGGCGAAGATTTAGATAAAATCCAAGTGTTTGATAGAAAATTTTAGATTGCAAAAGTGGTGGGTTGGTTGGTTTGGAATAGTTTGGATTATACTATTTTAGTGAACTGACCTTTTATTAAAGTTTCGGAGTCATCATTTAATAGTAAGGGAAATAATCATCAAAAGAATGCATGTTTATATGGAATTTATTAAGATGTATTTCCAAAAAATAATAATCTAATACCTAATTATTTTTTTTTATTAAAATATAGGCTATGTTACCCAGTGATAATAGATATAGCATTCTACTCATGAAAGAATTTGCAGAATCGTTCCAGGTTGTTTTGAGTTTATTAATTACAAACAAAAATACAAATATTTTCTCTTTAATATAAGTGTATCTAGAATCTAGATAGCGTATAGTTTGTTAAAAAATATTAATCTTCAATGACTTATCCAGTATTTCTACATCAAAATTATATACAGGAAGTACTTAGAAGCTTGTACAGCGGGATGCCAAAAATGCGTGCTGGTAACGGAACGTGAGATAACATGAACTTCTTTGTTGCAATTATAATCGAATGTCATCTATTGTTACAAATAAGTACATGTCAAATTATGCTTATTAGCTGACCTATTCGAACTGCCCAGAGATTGTATATCAATGCGCGCTTCGCAACTAGCATATAGGGGTTCGTTTAAACTTCACTTGGGTAAGTAGGTAGCCTATTTGACAGTAGACATATAAGGAGGTTAAGTTGGGCTAACGAAAGCTGTAACAAACCGCTATATAAAGCTGGAACTGGGGTCAAATACGATGGGTATAGGTCGATTTTTTTACGAATCTTTTCGTCTATTTATCCTAGAAAAAAATATATTATGTAACTAAGTATTATATTTCAATTACATAATTATATTGATTAAAATTGAAGTAAACGTCCCTAAAATTTTCACCTGAATCGGATATTTTTGACCATATGCCTCTTAAATGTGAATATAATACAAAAAACAAGGATGTTTATAACACTTTTTTATTTTTTACCCCGGGAAAACATAAAGCTTCTTTTGTAAAAAAATATGCCTACTAATACCTTATTCTAGAAGAAAGCTAATGGGTTAATGGGCGTAACATACAGTAGATTACTACCCACGGGGATAGAACTTGTCATTGTGCTCGATATCGATATTCTATAACGTATCATTCGATGGTTCGTCTCGCGTGCCGCTTTATTACTAAGTGATGTAAGCGAGCGATATGAATCGAAATCGATAAAATCATTTTAATTGTTTTTGTTATGTAAAGAAGTTATACAAAGATTTTTTATGTTTCTCAAGAAAGTTAAAACACTTTGACAGTTGGTAGATATACGCCTTGATTTTTAGAAACGTAAGTTATCGTAAGGCAATAAATTTTTATTATAAAACAAAATATCCGAAGTATTTTTATTAGGACATTATTTTATTATTTGTTAAATTTTAAAAACATATTTTCCTTAATTAAAAATTACCAAAATTAATGATTTTATGACCAAAAAATAAGTTGAACTCTGCGAAACCATAATTAAAACCTTCATCGGTATATCCATAATTTTAAGAAGAGTTGAACCATTTCTATTGTATAATTTACCAAAGTTATCGACTATCGATAACACATTTTCCGTCAATCTCTAAAATCCCACCCATCAATCGGATTCAATGGTACAACACGTGTTTAACATAATAAGTATAATTAAGTTAGAGAGTCACTTATCTAGCATAATTTAGAAATGTCGAGCACGCGCTTAGACAATACATCCTATTATAGAGGTACGATTGAGGAAATATGCATAGAAATTATTAGAAATATTGCTAACAATAAGTGAAGACTCTGACGGAAGACTTGTAGAGATTACTGTAAGTGGTTAGCATATATAAGTTGATTTTCATATGAATTTTAGATACAGCCAGGTAGATTGAGAGATGAGATCCGTAGGCGAACAAAGTAACTGACATAGCCCGAAGAATTGCCAAATTAAAATGGTAGTGGGCAGGCCCACAAGGTGAACCGATGATCTTGTGAGGGTCGCGGCCATCGTGGGGATCCTTGAGGGATGCCTTTGACCAGGAGTGGACGTCTTCCGGCTGATATGGTGAGGTTGATTGACTTAATTTTGATATACTTTAATTTCAACAGTGTCCTATAAAATTTGGAAGCAGGCATTTACCTAATTACTTCCACTACATTTAGGTACACACGGCCACAGATCAAGCTACACACTGCGGCACCTTATACAGTTATAATATTATGGCGCTATTTTGCAACAAAAATGTGTAGCTTAATCTGTGGCCGTGTGTACACGACCTATATAAAAAATAAACGATATAATTGCCTGAGTAGACGTGCCAAAAAACTGGTGGATTTGCCATGTAGCAAACATATGAGTATTTAGGGTTTGTTTTGATGGAGTAATCTGAACATTTCAAGTTATTTTTTACTTTAAACACCTCAATCCCTTCAAAAACAAAAATTGGATTGCTTAATGTCAATAAAACACTGTACGGAGTTATTAAATACTTCATCGTCAAATTTCACGACGCAAAATAAACTTTTGAACGAAAAATTGGAACAATACAATATTTCGATTGGTCGTAACGCGGGGCAATTAAAAAGTTTTCGAAAGCTATTTTGACGGTGTGTTTTTTTTTCAGCCAGCACTTATAATTATGTGACAATTAAAAAAAAGCTAACGAATAGATTTGATTTTGTTCTGATTTTGAATTTTCAAATAAGAGTTCGTAGCGACTTGGTTTTAGCAAAATCATTTATTTACCCACAATTAAAGCTCATGAGGGTAAATAGCAAACAGAAAAGCGTTTATTCTCCACTCCATCCGCAATGGTAGGTACATGTAAACATTGGTGTAAACAAAATATATGAACGCTCAATAAAGTAAGCTATAAAAATGCTGACGCTTTGATCCCGCCATTTTTGATTCAATATGGCTACCATGTTGACTGCAATTTGCTTATGCAGTCAGCAGTTTTTTGATCGTATTTGTTTAATGGAAAGCTTTGTTTGTACGGATTCTTATTTGTACGATTGCTCATAGTTTGTATGCACTACGTGTGTTTAAATGTCTTTTTAAGTAATTTAAACCATAAAAGGTTGATTAAAATTTGTTAAAGCCGCACTCAATTTTGCTATAGTAAATGATGACGTCGTAGAAGGTGAAATTGGCTCTCAAGAGACCTCTAGTTGAATCTTACAAAACATACAATAACGTTAATTCTATGCTTTAAAACAAAAACACTTCCAATCTTAAAAATTAATCATTATTAATTCAATGATTAAGTAATCACAGAAACTCTCTGAAACTTCCCAACGCATACAAATCTTACAAGATCTCAAACTATCTTATATATTCACATTCATATTCAAATTAGCCCATAGGTGGTTTCCTGACCCTTATCCCTCCCTCCACCCACCACCCCGGGACTCCCTTCAGTCCCGGGTCCCGGAACTTGGTGCCACATGTGTTCGTAATACCCGGACATTTGTCAGTCTGTAATTGCGAAGCGATTCTACTTTCACTGTCCCTTACACATCTTAATGTTAGTTTGGTCTTTGCTTTATTTATAGCTTACGAGACAGCCTTCTATTAGAACTTATGATAATGATATTAATTAGTTTGTTTTTAAAGTATAAGGTGTTTCGCACAATTTCACCCGCGTACCTGGGATGAAATGTGTTCAAGTCGGCCATTTTCGCCTCACCAGCACGGGGGCGCACAACTCCTTGACAGCTGCGACTGGTCACACTATCTCACTCGTTTTAAAAAATATACTTTTTCTCTGTGATCCGAACTGCCTTCTATAAACCAAAAAAACCTTTTTTAATTTGTCTTATCGTGGACAAATAGTACCTACCTATTGGGTATAATGTAGATTCCTGTTAGTGAAAATTCTAAA
Source organism: Tethea ocularis (assembly GCA_963555595.1). Classification (NCBI taxonomy): domain Eukaryota; kingdom Metazoa; phylum Arthropoda; class Insecta; order Lepidoptera; family Drepanidae; genus Tethea; species Tethea ocularis. The sequence goes on from OY741970.1 coordinate 8,402,808, forward strand.
TCAGACCAGTAACTCCGAAGATTACTATGACCAGATAACTGATATACTACATAATACTACTCTACTTAATTTTAGAGAAGATTCAAGTACCCATCAATAATGATTACAACCGACAATAACCATTAAAGCAAATGGAACCTTCTTCAAACACATCCATTTCATCATTAATCCAGCACACATTATGGTAACCGTATCTGATTAAATCAAACATAGGACCAGTATTTTATGACCTCTCCACACCTTTCTTCTCTTAGCTAATAACTAGATAAGTATGGAAGATGTGTCGCTTGGCAGGTCAGGTGTGGCTGGTCAGGAGTTGCTGCCACGTAAGTAATAAGCATAGCTTTCCATCACCCACGCAACGCCTACGGGTTTAGACTATCTAGGATATGGTAAAGCTATGGTGAGAGACTTAAGCTGGTGCTCATTTTAAACACTAAGGTACAATAAATAGTTGAAAATATTTACTTTTAATTTTGAATGCATTATACTGACATGATTATTTTTCATTGACCTATAGTGTTTTAGATGGTGGCAGTACCTACTCAGAAATATGAATAATTTCTTAATATGGGACCAATCTTAAAATCACAAAAAAATTCAATGCTCAATCAAATTTGATTGTGACGCCGCTACAGGGTGCGGTTGGTTATTTGTCCATATATAAGGTTGTACGTATAGGTGGGTAAGTTTGTTCAGGCCCATTTAAAACCCACTATAAACCCCACATCAGATTTCCATTTACCAATCCAGGGATGGAGGCATATAGTGGACCATGATCCTTTAAACTGAACATCGAAACAACTTCCTGCTATAGCAAATCAGGTTTCATGTCTGTTACATGAAACAGATTGTCCATAAATCTATATAAAATACAAATGGACCAACAAACATATTCAGCAATGATTTTATTGAAAGGTGTCGCTAATTCTAATTTTCAAAAGCCTTTTTCAGAATAATAAAAAGAAAAAGCTATTTCCTATCTCATATATCCGTTACCTTACCTGAACTGCGAGTAATATTTACTGCACAAAGGGCACGATGTCCATGCAGCGTGGCGCAACGTGTGAACAGCTGTTGCTTGCTTCCGCTTCATATGCCACGATAATTTCAGTCCTAAAGCCTATTTATTAAGCTTGAATTCAAGATTAGATGACTCAGTATATAATGAATAAAATAAGAAGGAATTATTGGTTCTTAAAAGAAAACAAGGCGTGCGGATAAGATAATTATGAACAAAAATATAATTCTAAGAACTGCTATTCGAGTATTAAATTTAAACTATTTCCCATAAATGACAATGACATAATATATTTGACAGCTCGGAATATTTAGAGCATTTATCCTTATTCAATAACGTTTGTAAGAAAGAAAGGTGACGTGACTTATTAGTTTAGTTTTTAAACAACAGAATCGACTCCTTAGCGTATAAAATGTTTTTAATAGTTTTTTTTAAAAAAAAACGACTTTATTTACAAGTTTTAATAGCTAGCCCAAAAACAATACGAATAAAGTCGTAAATTTTGTTTCAAAACCGACGTCATATTTTAACGCTGAATGGTCCAAAATAGCTGAATGCTGAATCCATGTTTTTTTTTTCGTTACGATGTCAGTTACACTCGGTCTACTATCGGGCTTGTTACCATCTTCAAAGCTCCTAGCCCCCTACCAGTGTATTCTAGAATTTGCATTTGTTAGCCCCTTTTAGGTAACAACGCCTGAGGGCACCCCCGATTTGTTAGCCAGTTGCCTTCTATTATTCTTTAATTCGTCTCTGGTATTGCTCATGCCCATAGATTAGAGTAGCCATTATAGATCTTCGTCACTCATACTGGGTAATTCACTCACCCGTCCAAATTTTCAGGGATTATTATATATTTTTTTCCTGATTTCAGTGTTGGTCGCAAACTGAAAGTTGTTCATAATGATGAGTACAATAATCCCAGAAAACTTAGACCGTGATAAAAAATCAGTTTGGAGCTGAACGGTGGTAGAGTCTATTGTGAAAATTATCAACATTTATAAGTGCCTTATCAGGGCCTAAACTGACTAAATGAGTTTTGAGTTGGAATGTAAGCTTGGGTTTTAAAAAACCCGTCTGCTTTGCTGAAACCTTGAAGATCATCTACGCTCATTTATGAGAGTTCCATATGAGAAACAATACAATATTAATCTACGAAATTCCATCTGCAAACCCCATATGGCACAATACACACATAACTTAACAACCAAGCTAGGCCATTAAGTTTTCAATAAGCAAGCAGGCCACATATTCGGGTATATTCGGTGCTATTATAATTTTGATACGGGTAAAGGATCGGCCAGTAGGAATTAACTTATCACGGTAGGGCCGCATCTGCATACCTTAAACATTTATGTTCTGGGGACGGATTTGGGTGATAGTTTGTCGAGATTTAGAGGTTTTATTTTGGTTTGAACCTCGAATTTTAATATATATTCTTGTACTAGCTGCCCACCCCGCGGTTTCATCCTAGGTGTTGAATTTAAAAAATAAATTCGTAGCCGATGGGTACGTTATAATTGCTTTCTGCTTGCCAAATTTCAGCTTAATCTGTCTAGTGGCGTTTCAGCTATGCGTTGATAGATCAGTCAGTCACGTTTTCCTTTTATATAGGTATATTTAGATTTTAATAATTTATAGAAAAACCATAATAAATAAAAGAATTATAAAAATATATTAGGTAAATAGTATATATTCACCATCTCACCATAAAAAACGTAAACATAATTTTCACAGCATTTATATCAAACAATATTTTTAATGCGTTGGTTTTCCAAATTTTTCCTATTTAGAAAGCGAACTTGTTGCTAGCCTGCTGAAAACATTGCCTGTGTACCTATTTATTATTGTAAATAATAAAATTGTACTAACACAAATATTATAAATTAGACCAAAACTTACCCCAAGTCCTACCCCGTTGCCACCCCGGTCTCGGACACGAGGAGCTCAAGACACATATCTCAGACGGGGATGCAAGAAATGCCCACACCCCAATATGTAGATCTGTACCTCGCCCGCTCACTGTGGTCATTAATGTAAAAGGAATTAACAGTTTAGATACTTGACATAAATATTCCTAGTTATTAGGCGAAAGTCACGGATGTGAATTCTACAAAGAGTTTGAGTTTTGGTGAAGGAAACCATCATGAGGACATTTATATTTTATCTATATAGTGACGGATATATTTAAATTTTGACTGTTTACTAGACGTTTTATAACCGTATATGTTTACTAAACGTCTATTAGATATTATTGGCCTTTATATTTGAACTAGAAATGAAAACGAAAATATTAAACATATTTTCGTTTCCAAAAAATGAGGCAACATTATTTATTTGGCTGTATTTATAATTAAATGTTATGGATGAAACTAATTAATGAAAGTATCAAAACGACTCCCCTACAAGTCGCGATCCAACATACCTCTACCCAATCATCACGTAGAGAATGTTTTGTCTGCCTCAACTCGGGTTATTACCAAGTGTGCCGTGTGACTGCCTCATGCTGGTACCTCGTGCCTCGTTCTTACGTTATATGACTCGAATATCCCTCGTTGCGAGTGACATGTTTCGATTAAGACAACCCTTTTAGTGCAGGAGCTAGGATTGGAAAATGATAATTAGTAGATTCACTAGTTTCATTTAACAGAATTTATTGTATTTTAAATGTTTAACAATTATTATTTTTCTTGTCTTCAATCTAAATTTAGGTAAATGGAAAACGTGACTGATTGACTGACTGATCTATCAACGCATAGCTCAAACCACTGGATTGAGCTGAAATTTAACATACAATACAGCTAATATGATGGTAGGCATCATCAACTTCTAAGAGGATAAATAGGAGATTGCAGGTGAAAACATCGAGTGGAAAGCTAGTTTCTTATAATACCTGAAAATTAGTAAAGTTATAAAAAAAAATACATAAATCTATTTTTTGTAAAAAAACATGAAATAGTCCGTTGTGGATATAGACTCACTATTCTATTAAGATAACAGGATAAAGATTATCTACTTAAAATTATGAAAGTCGCTTTAAAAAACATTGTTTTTCCATAATTATAGATTGCTGTGACATGAAAAAAAAAACCACAATATTGAAGTCTGAGCTCTCGGGCTACAATCATAAGATACCTTTCTTAGGGTTGTCTAACACACACAAAATAATATAATAACAGGCGAACTGCAATTGTCGTATGTGCGTCTGAGGGAATTATTAATGCTGGTCTGCACCTAACAAGGTTGGATTTAATATATAGTTTATTTAAATAGTATCTGTGGAATGGACTTAATGTCCTCCCTTGGGTAATTTGTTGAAACGCGTTGGAGTTGAAAATTGAGCAAGTCACAAGTTTACGCACTGATATTTATCGAATATTAATAGTCAGTATTTAATTTCAAGTGATTTCAGTTACTAACGTATCGTATATTTTTTGAATTTAGAAAACGTTTATCAAACACATAAAAAATGTTGATTGGTTCTCCGAGGTATCCAAAAACCTTTGGCGATAGGTATTAGATGACAACCACGCTACTCGTGTATTTGATTTCCACAAAATAAAACGTGGGCGTGTTTTATAGGTATGTTCGTAATAAGTTCTGCTTAGTTTAATTAAAAAAAAATACAAATTATAAAATAAGTAAGTAAATCAGTTTTAGAAATAAAATATTAATTAAAAAAAAAAATTATAACTTTCGCTGATCATAATTACCATAGTTTGACTTTTGAACTAGTTCCATATCAACTTCTGCGAGTTGATTGCAGACATCCATATTAAGTAGCGAGGAGTAATTAAGCTCTCCTTAAGTATAGGCAATATCCTTATAAAGTTTTGGCAGCCCTCAACTCTCCTATCGCGCAAGGAGCTGGACAATGAAATATTCGCTCATTAGCCCGTCTCCTGATTAATTGGGCTTCTTAATGTAAAGGTAGGGTATATGTGGTAGCGATAAGCGATTTATAATGAGTTTTGTTCGTTTACGTTAACGTAGTATAGTTTTGTGGGAAGAAGCTGAATTTATTTTTTTGTGCGTGGGCAGAATTCTTAATAGAAGTATATAAATGTTTAATATTTTAAAATTATTGAAGATTTTAATTATATTCAATTAGCTTACGGCCCGCGGTTTCACCCGCGTTTCCGATGAATCTTATGTTCCCAAGGGATCTAAGGTAGCTCATGTATAATCCAGGGTGTCAGCTACCTCCATATGTAATTTTATCAAAATTGGTCAAACCGTTTGAGCGTAAACAAGTAACAAACATACTCATTCACAAACTTTCGCAATTACAATCTAAAGTAGTTTAAAATAATAATATGTGTTGAGCTCTGGGGATTGGAGGCTCGTCGATTGTTCAAAGAGGTCTCCGTTCGTCTTGTTGACCCCTCGTTTGCTATTGTCATCCAGCGTGACAATGCTGCCAGTCTTCTTGGCACACTTCGGCCGTTAACGATTGGGCACAAATTTTCTATTTATAGTTAGGTAGTTTTGTTTTAATTTTTTATTTAGTTCATTTTGATTATCATCAATAAGAGATTTATTCACCTAAAAACTATAATCACAGTTATTAAATTAATCTTAATTTTCTTACTAATCCTTGTATTTTTAATATTTATTGCACCACAAGCTTTTTAAAGCTCCCGCTTTAACTGGCACCCCATAGGCAAGCTTGTCGGCTCTTAGTTGGCCATTCTATTGTTTATACGGAAGATATAATGTGTTTTGTCGGTAGCCTTGTTGCGATACGGAACTGTTTTATGAGCCAGATAAATGGATGGAGACAAGAATGTTAGTAAGTATGTGAGAATAATGTAGGAGAAGCATTTATATATTGATAAATGTAGTTTTAAAAGCGATTATCTACAGTTGATCCATTATTTTGTTTATTAGGAATATTATTATTTATAAGTATGCTAGAGATAGCTTAGTTTGGAGATGTGTCTTCAAATACACCTATTGCTATATGTTTATGGACTTACTGACGATTTGTTACTAAAAATATTGATCTACAATACAAGAATAGGTAAATCGAAAATCGGTTAAGAAAACAAAACGACATAGGTCATTTTCTCGACGTCTTTCTTTGGAAGGAGTAGGTCAGTATAACGAAGTTTTCTTTTTAATTACATAGATATAAATAAAACCCTTAATCATCTTCATTATCATCATGTCAGCCGAAAGACGTCCACTGCTGGACAAAAGCCTCCCCCAAGGATCTCCACGATGGCCGGTCTTGCGCTACCCGCATCCATCGGTATCCCGGGGGCCAATTCTGTTAAATTACAACGGTTGACATCCAATTTCGATTCAGTCAAAGTTCGTTTCCAATCCAATTCTAATTTTACTACAAACGGTATTCCATTAAATAAACGAAACCGAACCACGATTGGATTATTATGATTAGATTGTAATCGTTGTTGCCCTTGGCAACCGAAACATCGATCGTTCATCGTTGTCAGATTTATTAGTGGAATACAAAAACGTGCAAAAATCTTCATTCAGCTGCAATCCAATTGTAATTTAATCAAAATTTAACAGTGGAATTGGCCCCCCGCTACTCTAACAAAATCGTCGGTGGCCTGCCCACGCTGCATCTGCCGGTTCGTGGTCGCCACTCGAGAACCATTCTGACCCAGTGGCCGTCGGTTCTTCGATGTGCCCCGCATTACCATTAATATGTTATTAATAATAATAATAATAATTTAGCCCTTTATTCAGACAGATTTATAAGAATCAGTAATACAAACCAATAATAATAATAATAGGTGTCGTTAATTAAATTATTAATAAATTCATTATACATAGATTAGGTAATTAGATTAATTGATTATAATATTTATTACATTCGCTAGACACCGGCATTCTTGTCTGTGTGCCCTTTGGCATAGGCCTCCTCCAAATCCTTCCATTTATTCCTATCATTTGCAATCCTTGTCCATAGCTTTCCTCCCACTTTTTCTATGTCATCTTTCCATCGTTTGTTCTGACGTCCTCTTTTTCTTTTTCCAGTTCTTGGATGCCAAACGGTGACCATTTTACTCCATTTGTCTTTCCCTCTCAATGTATGCCCAGTCCATTTCCACTTCAAGGTCTTGATTTTTGCTACTACATCTGTCACTTTTGTTATTTTTCTTATATCTGTGTTTTTCTTTCTATCTTGACATATGGCTGCCAAACATGGGCCCTTACCAATACACAATGCCAGAAACTATTAGTGTGCCAGCGTGCCATGGAGAGAAGCATGTTGGGCTTCAAAAGGCAAGATAGAAAGAATATGTTATTAAATGGCACTAAAACAAATCTTTTTAAACACAGGTAAACATTATCTGGAACATTAACATTATCATTATAGTGTCTACCACACACTCCACCATGACCGAGTGTTCCCGCAATGCTTGCAACAGGGCCGAATGGAGACGGATTGCAAAAGCCGCCACTCAAGACCTATCATAACCACGACCACTCTGGCAAGAGTGTCCGACTAGGAAGAAACATTATCTATCTCTGTCAAAGTAATAATGAGGGAAAGGGTGGGTAGATAAGTTTATTGGTCTCACATGAACATAATTGTCGAATGCAGATGTCGCACAACCCAACCGAGATTAATTCTAACAAGGGACGCACTATAATTATACGGGTTATAGCACGGATCAAGTTATACGCGTAAGCGTTTTATAAATCTTGTTCCTGAAGGTGGGAAAATAATCTTCAAGTATTTATTATGATATTTTTTTTATTAATTAAATTACACAATACCTTTTTAATGTTGTCCTACTTAATATAAATATTATCTACTTACTTAGGTACATAGATATTAATAATCTTATTATCTACTTACTTACATAGATATTAGTCTAATAGTCTTAATTTCCTGATATCTAAAAAATATTTTTGCTATCGACCAACCTATAATACTATCTAATAGAGGGAATGTAAACTAACCTTTTGTTTTGACCTTACTCTTCCTTTAAGGTGAAATAATTGTGCAAAACACCCAAAACAAGGGTACTAATTTTATTAAAGACTAGATTCCGCCCGCGGTTTCACCCGCGTTCCCGAGGGATCTTATGTTTTCTCGGGATAAAAAGTATCCTATATATTAATCTAGGTTATAAACTATCTGTGTTCTAAATTACATCCAAATGCGTTCTGTAGATTTTGCGTGAAAGAGTAACAAACATTCATCCATCCATTCATCTATACATCCATACTCACAAACTTTCGCATTTATAATATTAGTAGGATTTGAATTTTTCTTCTAATTGCCAAATTCCTAAAGCATTTTGAGAAAATACGCTGTCTCTTTTCATTTGAACTACGATCACCAATTCGTGTATTACACACGTAGATGGTGATCGCAACAGATCACGTGATCGGATTTAATCCAGGCACACACGAATGCCATAATCTAGGGATAAGTCCACAAATATTGGATGAGATATTATCTACGAGTATTATATCTGTGTTCAGATTTTGAATTGTGGCGGCTAAAAGGTTTTATTATAAGTATTAGCTTCCACTTGCGGTTTTTAACCGACTTCTAAAGAAATTCAAATTTTACAATGTAGAAAATGTTTGCATGAGCACTTTTGAACAGAGAATGAATACTAGTTCTGTTACTAAATAAGTATTTTTTAGATTTACGATCTGAAATTGTCAATACCTCAACAGGAACTAGATCAAAAATATTTCTCCTGTCTCAAAAACCTCAGGAAATGGGATTATAGTAGGTTCAAACGATTTTGCTAATTACAGTTACAGTTTGTAGATAAACGATTAATAAAATAACAGTCAATAAAAACTATGTATCATTACATCGCAACTTATGTCCAATTCTTCACCAAAAGCTACTTTCCGAACCATGCATTAGAGTCTGATTCATAAGTGCCTGTGAAAATTAAAAAAATCCTTACTTTCCATCATCAGCAAAAATGTTCGATAGATGACCAAGAACCTTTACCACAGATTTACGGCAACTAAGGCACCCATTACCTGATATCTAATGCATCTACACCTTTCACCGTGTGATATGTAAATTATATGTTAATATACAGACAATTTCCACAACTCATGACCTCAACTGTACCCAAACTATCCCCGGTACCCTATAACTTGGCGTGTTTAGATTCCAAATGCAGATGTGGGTTTAAAATTAATATGTTTGGACTCGATTATCATTTGTCAGTAAAAGGAGATGGTAATTTGCATTGAATAATCTTTGCCAGATGGAATGTAGGCTGTATTAAGTTATGCCTAGATGTTGTCTTTGTAGCAAAGGGATTGCGTGAAATAATGGTTGGTTTACACTGGTTTGAATTCGGGTAAGTGATTCATACATGCGTCGCAGTTTTACTTGGGATCGGATTGAATTTTGGAAAACCTATGTTATATAAATTACTTACCTATCTGTATGCAAAATAAAATGTTTCCCCAATGGTTTTAACTGTACATTACGTTGATAGATCAGCCTGTTAGTCATTATAATATTTTTTTTGGCGGTTATAATAGTAAGTCATCACCTACCTACTTCCTACATCAAAATATGTCTTATCGAGGCTTCACATGATTACTATTTTTGATCTCATCTTTACGCAAAATATAGTCTAATTGAAGAAAGTCCAAAAGATTTATGAAAACTTAAAAAAAAAAACAAATCTTTATAAAGTTTAAGCAAACATAGTCTTATGATTTCATTTTACGTTTTTAGAGTTTTTACCATAGGTATCTGTGTTTCTACTACGAAAAAGAGATGGATGGATTGTGTGAAAGGTGATATGAGTAAGTCTTATATGACGGATAGAAGAGCTGAATGGAAAAAGAGTACATATTGCGACCCCCAATGATTGGGAACAGGGCAGGGAGATGATGATGATGATCTGAGTTTCTACTACTTAAAGATTTTCTGGGCTAGATGGAAAAAACTTTTTTCAAGCTAAAATGCTCTTTCTTTGACTTCGTCATTGCCTTTTATGAGTGAGGAGTTTAAAAATAAGCTCACATTAATCTATAATAACGAACTATTTACAATCACAATACAAATAAAATTAGTTTTTACCTGTTTAAAAATATTTATTATTTAGGTACATAAAAACAAACGAATTTGGACAATCCCCCTTATGAAAAAAAAAACTTAATTGATTGAAATACGAGCTCAGGGGTGGCAAAAAAAGAGATATACGTATATCCTAAATCCAATCATAAAAACCCGCGAGCGAGTAACCAAAACATATTGATAAAGTGTTGTACCGAGATATCCGATACATCGGATCGTCACTCGATAAGTCGGCACTTATATCCCTCCGGCTGGGATTCATATCCGAATTAATAATCTCGATACGATGTGGGGACAACTCGTTACGTGTGTGGTAAGGAAGTAGGAAAATTGGAGTGGGCAATTTTTCCTTTGTGTTGTGTAACATAAAAAATGAGTGTTAGCTGTTGAGAATTTAATTAAAAGCTTAAATTAACGCTGATAACCTGTACGCTTTTTACATTTTGACCTAACAAGATGTTTGGTATGAGATTTTTTTCGTAATTTCAGGATTGGTCCTAAAAGTTGTTCATAATGATGAGTACAATAATCCCTGAAAATTAAAACACTGATCTATAAAATTACCCTATATACTTATAGTATTTGTTTTTTTTCTCTTTTTAGGGTTCCGTACCTACCACAAAAGAAAAAAACCGAACCTTTATAGGATCACTCGTGTGTCTGTCTATCCGTCCGTATGTCGCAATGGGGGGCCTTAACTCCGAAACCACTGGGCCTAAAATAAAATAAAACGCAGATACTAGTTCTTTAAGATTACAGGAAAACTTATAAAAAGTCCATGGTACCTATTTAAAGTAACTGAAAATTATCGAAGCCTCCTCGGTACGAATTCTAAAAAATAATATTATTATTTTTATGCATGAATATTTTATTAGCAGATCCATGTATTAAATGTATTAGTCAGATTCAATTTCCGCGACACGGTATTATCGATATATGATGGATACAACACTAATGTGTTTTAAATGCGTGTTTCATTCCTCCAACAAAGTTATTCTGTAAACTCAACTGTAAATTGCTGAAATTTGCAATCAAAATTAGATTTAGTAAAGTATTTTGGCATTTTGTAAAGTAAAAACTTATTACGTTTCCTTTACTGGGAAATTAATAGGGACATTCCTCTAAAATACGGGAATTATGGCAATAGTGATTTCAAGACTCACTCAGTCTTGAATCCGACAATGAGCTTGAGCTTACGTTCTGGTGAAGATTAACATCATGAGAAAATGAGGAATACCAACAAAAAAATCTAATTAGTCCGTCAGTTAGATTAACATATTTTTTATTTTGATCCGAAAACAAAAAATAACGAAGATACAGTGCGTTAAAATTTTCCGTTCTGCAAAAAGTGTATTAAAAAGTTGTTGTACAATGACGTCACAAGCCCCAATCCTGCACTTTGATGGGACTTATCTTTGTAATTTCTTATTGATCTAATAAAATAAAAAATACGTATCCAATATTTTTTGATAATCTAACTGACGGACTAATTCGATTTTTTTGTTGGTATTCCTCATTATAGCAAATGGTACCTACTTTGTAGTACCTACATCACTTTACATTGAATTTTCCTCACGAAGAATTGATAACTACAGGCAAGTTCATAGAATATTGAAGCACTGTATATAGAAAGACGTATTTTTTTTTTTTACTTTGTATAGGCCTGTGTTTGACCACAATCTCACCGTGGTCAGTGATGATGTGGCCGATGATGGTAAGCACACAAAGCCTAGAAAGGAACTGGCTCTCGAGTGCAGCTGTCGGAACACACCGAAAGGTGCTTGGCGACAGATTTTCATATTTGTATATAAAGATACCAACTAATAAAATTAACATTTAATTTAACATCTAATAGCAATATACAAATCTGAAACAAATCATACGATCGACCACGTAACTTCATAGGACTAACTTCCTAGACTCAGACACAAGCTTCTAATCTGCAGCCGCACCCGTATTCTACGAATTCCGTGTAGACTTTCGATTTGAAACCATACGTTAGGTTCGGTAGGAATCGAGACGTGGTTACGAACGTCTGGAAATGATACGGAATAGGGACGCGGCCGGAGAACGTTGCAAATCTCACGTATTTGATCGCTTGTTACCCGACATACAAATATTGTTACATACGATCAGAGTAACTTTGTAGAGATGATATTAATGCTTTAAAAAGTATTTTTTTTAATGTTTTTTCTTCACAAGATAAACCTTTGACTCAATGCTTTTAAATAACTTTTAATGCAAAGTATTTTTTATTTGTCACCCAAATAGAACTAATTGCTTGTGGACTATAAATATATTACATTATAGCGAGTAAGTGAGTTATTAATGAAACCTAAATGTATTATTAGTAGTTGAAGAAATTAAATTTAGCAAACTAATTAAAAATGCACAAAATTCTAAATTATAGAAGGTAATAAAGATTTTTTTTATTTTTTTATGAATTTTCTTAAAAATTTAATGAAAAATAAAAGGCCTTTACAGGTGGTATTAACAAGTCCAACAACATACAAATAATTCGAACACGATGTGTACAAATCAAATAGGCAGTGTCTCAGTAGCCAATCAACAATTTCAAGATGTTTGCTCCGATGTTCTGTTTGTTTGTGTGCATCTTACGACCTGTCTGGAATGGCCATTCTGTGATCTAAGACGAGTGACCAGTATTTGGTATAACTGGATTGTCGGATCTCCAGTATTTGGGTATGTTTGTAATTTCAAAGGGCTTCAGGCTTACTGTAACTGTGATGATAAGGTATTCGTGAAACTAATTTGTGCAGATTTTAGGTCGGGACTATAGAATATAGTTAAAAGGAGTGTTTAGAACACAGTTTAGAGATTAGGTTATATTGTATTAATATACCTTTGAACATTAAAATTATATTTATTTACTTTGAAACTTGTCTGAAGCTACAAATGAGGAATACCAACAAAAAAATCTAATTAGTCCGTCAGTTAGATTATCTAAAAATATTGGATACGTATTTTTTATTTTGATCCGAAAAAAAAAAATAACGAAGATACAGTGCGTTAAAATTTTCCGGTCTGCAAAAAGTGTACTAAAAAGTAGTTGTACAATGACGTCACAAGCCCCAATCCTGCACTTTGATGGGACTTATCTTTGTAATTTCTTATTGATTTGATAAAATAAAAAATACGTATCCAATATTTTTTGATAATCTAAATGACGGACTAATTAGATTTTTTTGTTGTTATTCCTCATTATAAAAGAACCATAGATACATAAAAATTATGTCATAGACAGGAAGTAATAATCATTCGAAAGTGAGTTAGTTTGTTTGATACCTTTTCACGCCTAAACCGCTAAACCGAGCGCGTTAAAATTTGCCACGCAGATAGCCAATATGGAGAAGAACATAGACTACTTGTTGGATGCCAGAATAACTAAACAAGTATTAATCAATCATAGTTTTTTCATATCATCATTTTAATTTTATATTCTTAATCTTGAATACTTGCAAATAAAACCTTAAAGTAATGCTGCAAATACTCAAAACTTGTACTTCACATATACTTGTCTAGTATAACAAATTTTTAAACAATCAATAAATAGGAATAAAATATGGCAAGTGCAAATAACCGTCCATTAACTGAGTTTATGAACGCAACAAAATATAACACAAACAGTTTAAGCTTTAAGTATGTTAGTATATTGCATTAATGCAATTTAATCTGCGCGCACGCATCACGAACTTGCGCCCACGCATGATACTTCTACACAGCTTGTAAAGTTTGTAGTCCAGGTATAGCTAGCAGTATTTTACAATAACGAAATTTATCAAGTGTTTTGATGTTTGAAAGGTATCAATAAAAAATTACGGCACTAGCTTTTGAGACATTTTTGGTGCATTTAAAAAATAACTAAGTTATTTAAGCTACATGAAAAATCTAGGTGAACTGAGCAGAGAGCAAAGACCAAAAAGAATAATCAAAGGTAGTCGGGTTATTTGCACCATTTATTACTCCAGAACGGCTAGACCGATTTTGATGATATCTGATTGGTTGGATTCGTCTAATTCTAGGATAACAGAATAACTATGAAAACATCTATAGAAAAAAACACAAAAAAATTGATAGGTAGGTAGGACCCAGGCAGGAAAACATTGGCCGGGCCAGCTATATTAGTATTTACAAAACTTTGTTAGTAGTCTTTGACTATGTTTCATGATCACTCATGAATTTATATGACAAGTTTTTGAGCCCCTTGATTTTACTTAAATAGAACTGCCTGCTTTATAAAATGTATGCAGGAGCATGGTGGATGACTCCTCCATTGAGAAGGCAACATCCTCTGCCAGACTGAATCATTGTGCCCGGGACTGCGACTATACTTAGTTGATGGATTCTTATATAAATTAAAATGACCGAATAAACTTCGCCAGCGCGATGTAGAACCTTATTGCGCCATCTATCCATTAGTCTGTGAACTATGTAGAGATGTTGCTCGCTACAACTTTACAGTTCTTAAATTTTTGTGATACGAAAATTATTGGTATTTTTAGATTTCATTGAGCATAATATCTTTGATATCGCATCCAATTCAGCACAGCTATGGACAACGTGCCTTACCTAAGTATGCACATGCAAATGTAATTTAAACAAATGGCTAAGCGACAGTGTGTGAGAAACCTGAGATAATCGCAATGACGGCGTTCGTTTAGTTTATTGTCGTGGATTTTGTACCCGTATGAACATGTGGCGTGAACATATCCAGCATTATTTATTTTTTGTTTAGATAGTAGGTTTGAGATGATGTTTTATAGGGAAGAAAACCCTATTGAGTAGAGTAGCACGTACAATGCTCATTTTTTAAAATCAACAGGTTGATTAAACAAGCGTGGTAGAGTCTATTGTAATGTTTGTAACTATCGACGTTCATAAGTGCCTTACCAGGGCCTAAATTGAATAAATGAGTTTTTGATTTTGATTTGATTTGAATGGCGCTTTGGGAAAATAGTAATGAGGAAATCATTCCTACAGTAGGAATGTCCGATTCAATCGTTGTGTGGACAATTGAGGTCACTTAAGGTTATGAGTTATAAGAGGAGCTATATGAGGAGAGGATATAAGTTTATGAGGCCTTATACCTTGAGGCCTTCAAGGATAAAGTTAACATGCATTTTTAAGCATGCTATCAATATTTTAAGAGAGGTAAAACATATAGCGCTAGTTTGACTGGAACAGACCTCCTTACTGATTACCGCTATCAATTCCTGCACGTAAGTAGTCGCCAGAGCTCATCAGTCTAACGTGCGAATGATATCCAGTAGGTACACGGATTAGTTAGTGTGCATGCATACTCCGGGTCTATGCCTATACCTCCTATATTAAAAAAGGGGGGAGGTTTACAATTCCGCTGTTTGTATTATTTTTGTAATGTTTTTTGGGTTCTGTATAGCTCCATGGTGGTCCCATATTTTATCGTATTTGAAGCAGGTTTTACTCATTTTTTTAAAGTTGATTATCAGTATAGATTCTCGCAAAGTCCATGTTAAAAAGATTCTAGTACCAGTGGCATGACATCGGAAAAGATTCATCATAAATTAATCTGATGGTAAGAAATGACATTAACGTAGGTGCTAAGTATTAAGTACTCAGCCTTAAAGGAAATTGTCTCTCAAAGAAATTGCTGGAAACACCGGTATGTGCTTGCTTAAAAGTTTGAGCTAATTAAAATGTATTACACTAACTGTTCCCTGCAGTTTCACTCACGTTCTCGGGATAAAAAG
Organism: Tethea ocularis; assembly: GCA_963555595.1. Classification (NCBI taxonomy): domain Eukaryota; kingdom Metazoa; phylum Arthropoda; class Insecta; order Lepidoptera; family Drepanidae; genus Tethea; species Tethea ocularis. The sequence continues at coordinate 8,418,631 of OY741970.1, forward strand.
TAGCCTTTAACCTTCGGGAGTAATGAGATTCCTATTAGTGAGACAATTTTTCGAGTCGGACCAATAACTCCTGAGATTAGCGCGTTCAAAAAAACAATCAAACTCTTCAACTTTATTATTAGAATAGATTATTTAACTCCCAAGTTTATTTTTAACAAGCCGCAAATAATACAAAAAAACATGACCTTTTACAAAAAGTAAATTAATTATAGTCAATGTCACTCGGGATGATGTAAGGATTCTAACCAATACATCCAAATCTGTTTAGGAATTTAAAAGTTATGGTGGATTAAATAAACTCACATATTACCTAAGACTTACATGAACCCTGACAACATTACACTCTTTTTTTAATTGGGCAGTCTTGTATAAATAGAATTTTGCCCGGTCAAGAAACATCACGGGAGCTCATAGTCAAAACAAATTCAGTACACAAGCACATAAGGGATTATTCACACACGACGACTATATTTTGTAATTGAGCCGGACATTTGCGATAGTGGCTGTCGCATGCGAACGGGAGTCGCGATTCGGCACGCTCCAAGCTAGATTAGTGCGATTAAACGCACACGACTGTCGCCGTAATTAAGAGCCGACTTGTCTTGCAGAATGTTTATATCGTGTTTTGTATACTTGCGTGAAAAAGTGTCAGAAGTCATTTAAAATCAAGACATGAAATCGAAAAATAAATAATGAATTTACTTTGTGTATTGGTTTGTTTTCTTTTTTGCTATTCAGCATAATGCCATAATTCTATGGCAAGAGATTTATTTGAGCGTTATTTACCGTTGTTGAAATACAGTGCCTAAAAATTCATATTATGTGCACTTTGATTCGCAACGCACCGGCAACGCCCGTGTCGCATCGCTCTTATTGCAATATCATAATTAAGGCTTATTTTTCTTTGACATTCTTAAAAGTAATATGTATTTTTTAGATTTAATAGGCTTTAATACTTTTATAACCACCGATACCTAATCCCGATCGGCGAGTGGCTACATTAAAGGGCGAACGCACGCGCAGCGGAGCGTAACCGATTGTCTTATTAATGTTTAGTACAGTTAACGCCGCCCACTCCTCGTGATTGCCTACCTGATGATAATTGACCTGAGTTTCATTAGGTTGCTTCATAAGTGCCCTTTCTATTACTAATACCTCTGCTAATACTCCAACCGAAGACTCAGAGTCCCGAAATGTGTCTAGGCCTCTGAAGCCAGATTTCAGTATTTCTCCCATTTTGCTGCAGATGTATCTGGGCCTGTTTACTGATAAAAAAATAATAACTTTCTTCATTTTAATATTCTTAAGCAAGCATTATAAAAAAATATAATTGTTCCATACGTATACTTACAGTGTAACAATCATAACAAAAAAAAACTACTTTTAACTTACTTCCGCCCCTCATTAAAAGTTTATGTTTTATTCCAGTATATTTTGTATCTACATTTCTACCTAAGTTGTCCAGCTCCATTTAGCCATCACCGTTTGATTAACAAACAAACCCACAAACATTAACATAATTATTATAATATCGGTGAAATAGGTTACCTTTTCGTACTTCTAGGCATTAGTGACAAGCTAAGGTATACGAAGCCTGTTGACAAAATGTAATTTCTAGGAAACCTATAAATAAAATTTCATTTTTTTCGCAGTTTTGAGTTATGAATTTTTAATGAGATTGCGAGCGATATTAAGAGTCAGAAAGTCATTTCCCGGTAAAGGAGAGGAGCATGAAAAAAAAGGATCGCCTCAGTCGTAGCGTTTGTTAGAGTTGGGCCATGCAACCTTATTTTAACCCCATACTCTACTTGTACTTATTGGATATTAAAAAAAAAAATCATAACTATTTTTATTTATTTTTATGTCAGAAGGTTGACATGCAGGCAGGCGGCCCACCTTATGGTGAGTGGTTACCGACGCTTATTGCCATTTGCAATACCAGACTCTCTATATATTATACCCTCTCTGCACTTGCAGCCCCCTGGCCAAGGGACAATTGTATGAAGTTTATATACCTATAATATTTAAAAAAAAACTACAATCACATAAATTTTAAAGATAGATCCACAAACGAAAGAAGCCTATCTGAGTTTTTTTCCGGAGTCTTCTCAGTTTAAGTGTATTCCGAACCGGTGGTAGAGTTTATTGTAATAATTGTTACTGAATACATGAGTTTTCAGTTTACAAAGAAAACTATTTTGTGCTTTTATGCAAAAAATTGCTACGGAAAATAAAACTGCCGAACACGACAAAGCTATAAATTCGAGAAAAGTTTAAAAAAAACTATATTTAGCAATATTGCTCGAGCAGCCATTTTCGCTAAACAATGAACCTTATTTACCTTTCTTAAATCTCAAATTGAATTATGAACTGACACTTGAGAGCCAGTTGCCTTCTAGGCGTGGTAAAATATAAAATAATGGTGAAAGCGAGCACAGACGCGAGTGTGTCTCATAGACACACTCGCGTCAGTAACGGTGGCACGCTGTCTTAGTGGCCCAATATTTCAACCCGTACCTATCTCCTCGAGGGCAATCCACGTTTCGGGTTGTGTGCCGCTTAGCCAAATTTTTGTTTTTCCTATTTATTACTTTATTTTTATTTGTTATTATTTTAGTGCGGTTCTCGTTACGATTCCGGCGGTCGTCTGTACCGGCTCGAGCGTTGTTGGGATGTTTCTAGAGGGTTAATAGTGAGCCTTTTTTGTTGGATTTTCTGGGCTTGAGTGTATCACTCATGTCTTGAGTACTTTGTATATAAACAAAAACAGTTTGGTAACTGAAAGAAATTCTATACTGACTTTTAATGACATAAAGTTTAAATAAATAATTACAGACAGGAAAGAATAGTGGCAAAATTTGAACCACCTTCTTTTTTAAGTTGGTTAAAAAGTATAAGAAAGGGCTAATTATTTCGGAACGTATTGTTTTCAATGTACGAACTTCGCCTTCATTCTTATTTGGAGAGAATAGCTACCTAGAGCATAGCGTTTTTTTGCTTGACTGAGGAAGAATCTCCAGCTTACAGATACCGTAACCGGTTACGCTAACCGCTTAGCATCAGGTGGGTCGTATGGTTGTTCACCGATTTTGACCGAAATAAAAACCACAGGGTGGAAAGCAGGATCTTTAATTTCCACTTCAATCTAAGTACCTACCCAAGCATTGCAAAATATTTGAAACTAAATATAAGCAGAGGCATGCGCTTAGCCAGGATTATCATGGTCCACTGTGTATAAAATATAGGCGGGCCGTGGGCGCGTGTCCTACACCTCACGGCCGGAGATTAAATGCGTTAACTGTTTATAAATTAGAGCCGTACCCACCTCCATGTGTTGTTGATACTGGGATTTACGCGGATGACAAATTAGGATTTATATAGAGTTGGTATAACAACATATTGGAAAGAAAGAAAGAAAAAATATTGGTTTGCTACACATACCTTCATCATCATCATATCAGCCGAAAGACGTCCACTGCTGGACAAAGGCCTCCCCCAAGGATCTCCACGATGGCCGGTCTTGCACTACCCGCACCCAACGGTTTCCCGCAACCCGAACAAGATCGTCGGTCCATCTTGTGGGGGGCCCACGCTGCGTGTTCCGGTTGGAGGTCACCACTCGAGAACCCTTCTGCCACAGCAGCCGTCGGTTCTACGAGCGATGTGTCCCGCCCCGTACACAAACTGTATACTATTAAAAACAAGACAATTAACAGTTGTGTGTGTTGACAAATTGGCCACCAGCTCAGCATAATGCTGTGCACAGTGAGCACACAGCGCTGATGTTCAGTCGGCGCCAGTAGGACTACTAGAATCATACCGTGCAAATGATGTATTATGACGCAACGCTTCAGACTAGTGGCATAAGCTAAATCCATGAAAGCCTAAATTGTAAGGAATGCAGCTAACATTAAGGTTAAGTACCACCACGAAGGTTCGGAAAATGTAAAGAATATTAGAGAAAGCGGATTATCACAAAGGGTATTCTAAAAGCTACTACGATATTATCGTGATTTGGGCAATGTGGAGAATATCCTTTTTGGCATTGTAACAGGTCGGCAACACATTGGCAATGCCTTTGGTATTGCAAATGGCGATAGGCGACGGTAACCACTTACTATTAGGTGGACCGCCTGCCTCCTTGTCAACCTTCTGACATAAAAAGAAAAAAAAAAAAATAGAGAAAGCGAGTTGATGATAAAATAGGTAGGTATCTTGTATGAAAAGTTAAGATCGCATAAAAAACATAATGTATGACCATTGTGTAGTAGTCTGTATGGATATTATGGAGAATGAAAGGCTGAATGGATGACGAGTGTCGTAAATGAAACTAAAATGAATGGCCGGGCCGAGCTATCCGTCATAAGTCGAAAGAATTGTATGGACTTTATTATTATATTTTTTTAAATTTCCACGCCTATTATAAAAAAAATATATAAACCTGCACGTTACGCATTATAGGTTTTTTTTCGATGCAACATCGTGAAAACCTTTCCACTCGTGATGACATCAGATCCAAAGACAAATGACAATCATAAAAGAAACAAAACCTACACACATATTACATAAAGAAAAGATATATATTTTTGTTCGTTATGAATAAACTCAAAAACGACTCTACCGAAGGAAGGTGTCAAATGTATTATTAAACTCAGAACACATTATAATAATCACAATTTTTATTAAAAATAAAGAAGTACCCATACTAACCTTTCGGTGACACATTCGAGGGTTCCCGCGATCCGCACGCGACGAGCCCTTTCATAATGTATCGCTGAAAGCCCCTCATGTGTAGACTCCTTAATGAATCATCGCGGAATTGCATACAATTATAACGATAAACGTGTTACGGGCAGTCACGAACAGTTGCCAGTGAAGAAAATAAAAAAAATTAAGCTAGATAATAAAACCAGAAGTTTTATGTTGACTTAGATTTTTTATGACTTCAACTGCTTTTTATAACTTGCTGTCTATGACATATTAATTTAATTATGATTGTTGGCAACTCTGCCTCTCTGTCTTCCTTCATTTTTGTAAAGGCGATAACATCACGTCCAGTTTAAAATAATAAAAAAGTGTATCAAAAATAAAGTGTTTTATGTAAAACTACATTAAAAGTAATAATAATAACACTTGCCTCTAATGAAAATGACATGTCCTATGAACTCGAACTATATGTTCCAAACTTATTGAGGCCACGGGCAGGGAGCTTTTTCCGCCAACGCGTTAGCCTGGCCATCCAAAGAGGAAACACTGACAGCCTTCTGGGAATCTTGCCGATGATCGGCACCAGCGGCTACCGAGGAAATTTTATGTAGGTTTTATTTTATATATTTATTGTAAGTTACTGTAAATATATTCCTATTACACACCTATGACGTAATAAATAACCATACAATTAAATACAGTCTTTATTTGTTATATTTTTCATTTGCATTCAAAACATTTCCATTCCATAATAAAATATTAAAACTGTAATGCACAAGCAAAGTTGTGGTAACCCATCATTACAATAAAGACTGTCTTATTAACTGAGCTAAGAACTGAAACACATGTCTTTTAAGGGTTGAAAGGAGGCCATTCATGAAGTGACAAAATAATCGCGAAACGTTTTAAGAGAACGCCTTTACAATGCAATTTTGGAAGCATGTCAAAGTCGAATGATGTTACATACCTACTGTTTATTGAATAGAACTTAGTATTATAATTTGATTAATTTAAAGCATTTTTTTGCTAATATGACTGCAGTTAAAGTTTGAAAAGATATTAATTAAAATTGCATGCTAAAAATTGGACTAGGTTAGGTTATTTTCAACATTACACGGATTAAGGATTGTGAAATAGTTGGGTGTATAGTAATTTAAATTAACTTCACGACGCTAGTTTCTCAATGCAAATTATTTCGTAGGCGTCGGATAAGCCGTAGCCAGCTTTATTCTATACATCGCAGCTCGTTACTAAAGCCTGGATTGTATTCGACGCGCGGTCACACCCTTGCATTTCAAATTAACATTCGAATTTCGTATGTCTGCGGCGACGACCCCTGTCTCGACATATCACGTGACTATCCTGAGTCTATAATCCGCCAGTCAATTATTTGCCGAATGTGCATTTCATTTTTAATTGTGTTCGAAATTCAAAATTATTTTATAGGTATGAATGAACTTCCTTAGGATTTGTAAATGTAATGTTGTACCTGGCCACTATGCCCAACCTACCATTATTTTTTCGAATACTAAAAAAAAACCCTACTTCATTATAATACATTGTGAATCTAATAGAGTATTATGCAACTTGAACTACACATCTAATTTAATTCATAATGTAGGTCAACCAATAGATGGCCTTAGAGATGGGCGAACGGGTAGCGTGCTATTCTGTACATCGATACCTGCTGATTCAATTGTCGAACACGTTTCAAATTACTGAACCAATCCCAATCTCTTAATCGAACGAGTGTTGCCACGCCCGCGACCTTTTGTTTGCGGCCAGTTACATCTCTGAGGTCAACATTCGAAATTTGAATATGGTACAAATTCGTTACGTAGAATAAGTGACTGGTTTTGTTAACGACGACCTTAATTTTATAACCAACATATAATTATAAAAAAAATATTTAGTAAAATATAATTGAAAACTTGCTTCATTTATATTTTACTTTCATTCATTGAAATAGCTAAGTGAAAAATCTATTCAAATAAAAATTAAGTTAAATAACTATTTTTCAATTCAAAATCTTACTTACCTACTTGCCCTATTTTAATTACACTTATAATACTGCCTACTTTATTCATAGAATGGTGTGGAAAAATAAAAAATTGAAAAGATTCTAATTTTGAATATCAAACGGCTCACACATCGTCATGTCAACGGGTTCATTAATCGCGGTGCTCCAATTAACACCTACTGCGACCTCATCGCATTACTGACAGTTTATTTTGTACTTACTGTGATAAGAATGAGCTATGATATTATAATAATAAATAAGCGTTGTGTAAATTAACATTCATAGTTTATATTTTATTACTGACAAAAACAAGTCAATTATCTCGCTAATGAGAAAAGCGTCCTTAAACTATCTATCATCCATAATAAAACCATTCAAGTGATTTATGTAGATATCAATGTTAAAATAACATCGATCAACGATTCAAAATAAGAATCACAGAAATTCTTACAAATTCTTAAAAAATATACGATATTTCAGTGATTCCATAATACGGATACCTAATCGTTGAATATTCTGTTACATACATTGATTTTTATAAAATACATTTTTCTTTGATTTTTATAAAATCAATTTGTCCATGTAAAATAGTATCCAATCAAGCACCATCAATACAACTACATGAAGCGATAGAAGTCTTTCATTATAGCCACCGTATGACAGAGTTACCTTCATTAGGAAATATAGGTCCCACTTGGTCCGATCCACGTCACATAATTATCTACTAGTCATCAATATTTCCATTTCCTAGCCTTTGTGAATAATTCTCATTAGTGCAATTTAGTATTGAGAAGGAAACTTTTATACTACCTTAATTATTTACCGAGGAAATAATTTATAAAAAGTCTGCTCTTTTTGCTCTATTTTTTCGTAGTATATTGTTTTCTCACAAACTTTTTTCACTTCGTATCCAAAATGTACCAACCTAAAATAATAAACTATACAAAAATAATACGTCAATTTGATCTATAACTTTAGGTAAAACTTATTATGCTTATCTGTAATAAAAAAAAAACATGTTTTACAACTAAATAGTCAGGAACACATTCGAAATAAATTGACAAGTTCCCCCGAAGTTGTGTATGCCCTCCGTAATTTCAAAAATAGAACTATCCTTCACATATTTTATTACTTAACGACTCATTCGATTGTTGGCCCACTTTATCGATTCGACTCGATGTATTTGGCGTGCCCCGTCCTATTATCGCTTCGTAGACACCTCGTAGGTAAATATTGTTGCCTGCCATCGCATTCCTGTGTTTCCTTCCCATTTCCGGATACTTTTTTCTTTGGCAGTTCGTTTTTTTATTTTTGTAGCTGCGTGTATTCTGAATATCCGGTGATTTTATAAATGACGTGTTACTTGTACTTGGATTTAGAAAGTATTTTTAAATTCACAAATAAAAAAAAAATTCTTCGACTTTTATTTGTCAATTTTTACTATTTCATACATAACTATCTACCTCTTGAGGAATTTCTCTCGATACAGGAATTATTTCTTTGCAATTGTTGGGACTCTTACCCTATTATTAGTGAACGATATTTTCATAATCGAGCCAGTAGATATGAGTTTAACTTCCTACAACCAAACTCCCAAAAATTACGCCAATTTGTTTCCAACAATATGTTTTTTTAACTTTTGTTTATTTCACAACATCACTTTTCGTTTCTTCAAAAGCATTATACAATATATAGAAATATTACGTAGGTACTTAGCATTATACAAGAATACGTATTCAAACTCTTAACTCATTTTCTTGAACCATTTTTACCTGCATCTCAAGAAAGTCTCAAGGAACTGAAATTACGCTCGTCGACATGAAAAATATTCAGTGAAACAAATGCAAGGGTGAGTTGGACGTAAAACGCAACCAGTATGTATAGAACATGGAAATATTAATGATAACTAGAACTGTCTTCAGCTACATTTTTAGCATGTCGCTAAACATTCCTAATTTAAAATAATAAATAATTGTTTATAAAAAAGTCATGAAAACTGAAGCATGTTAGGGTTTGATAGGAGATAACTACCTGCTTACATATGACAATAAGTTTAATCGAAAAAATTTTCAATATATTCAGTTATTATTTATTTATTATTATTTATTTATTGTTTACGGTAGTAATCTTGCAAATGAAAACTCAATAATAGTTCAATTCTATACCTAATAGACATGACATTGACAACCTTGCACCTAAAAAACTGGAAAAATAAAGAAAATTGAAATGTCAAATCGCAGTACGTAGCTGAATAAATGGGTCAATATCAATAGGGTAGTTGACAGTGTCAAAAATAAATTACCAAACACTAACCAATGCATAAAACATGTAAAAACACGTGGAAACATCAAATATATTGTACATTTAATGCATTTTATGATTTTTAATTACCAGAAGAACCACAAAGAGTACATCATTTGATGCAGTGAAACTATGACGTCATAGTGTAATATTTCATACAAAATTCCATATAAACTATCGTTTTGACATTTATTAAAAAGTAGCTGATTTGATATGGTTGGAGAGCGCACTGTAGTAAACCCTACCTCATAAGGTAACAACATGGGACTAGTTTCTGGTGGTGTATAGTAAAAAAATACTCTTAAAAAAACAGGGTTGCGTGGGCGCAACCTGGAGGGTTTTGAGGAATCGGCAGTTAAGCGGTCCCTTTTTTTGGTGCATTTTACCTCATCGAGTAACAACTTGAGATCTAGCCCATTCGATAGAAGTCATCGAAAAACGTATAAAAAAAGTTGGTTGCCTCATCCTATCCTGGCACTTTCTGAAATCGGCCAGATTTTAGGGTGCTGAAAAATGACCGATTTAACCTCATCGAGTAACAACATGCCACTAATGCCATTCGATAGCTTAGATAAGCCCGATGATAAAAATATAAGGTTGCGTGACCTCAGCCTGGAGGATTTCCTAGTCGGCCAGGTTTTATGTCGGATTTACGAAGGCAAAATTTAAGGAAATCGTCTATAAAACAATGAATTTGACATAATTTCAATGGTTTAACTGTATGAGATGGCTATGATACATATTTGAGTTCATACAAAATCGGTCAAGTGTGTGTCGGATCACACATCCGATAAAATTTCATATTTTACAGATTTTTTAATGCTTTAAAATGAGCGACCCTACCTCTTCGAGTTACAAGATGTGTATAATGCCATCCGATAGCTTAGATAACTCCGATTATAAAAACATAACGTTGTCTGCCCTCACCCTGAAGGATTTCCTAGTCGGCCAGGTTTTATGTCGGATTTACTAAGGCAAAATATATGGAATGAATTTCACATTATTTCAATGGTTTGACTTAATGACGATTGTTTTGATACTTATTTGAGTTTATAAAAATGCTGTCAAGTGTGTGTCGGACCACGGATCCCATAAAATTTCATATTTTACAGATTTTTTAACCCAGGTAGGGTTGCTTATTTTAAAGCATTTTATTCATCTTATTTTAGCGTTGCTTCGAGTAACAAGATGTCAATAATACCATTCGATAGTTTAGTTAGATTACTCCGATAATAAAAATATAAGGTCGCCTACCCTCAGCTTGGAGAATTTCCTATTCATCCAGGTTTTAACTCGTTTTTACTAAGGCAAAATGTACATTATTTCAATGGTTTAACTTTATGATAATTGTTTTGATACGTATTTGTTCATGTATCAATATTTTTTACCCAAACCTAATTTACACATTATAGTTTTAATCAAGAATTCCATAGAGGGGAATTTGTTTCAGAAGTCTAATGCAAACCTTATTATAAATCTTTACCTGTTTGTAGTCGTCATTTGGCCATGCTATGCCATATATTACGGTTAATTTATGCATTGATTGCTACATGATTTAAAACATATGTAAAACGAAAATATGATTAAACTTACTTTTTTAAACAGGGATCCTAATATTTTTTAAGCAATTTAAAAAACGATTGCTAGGGATATCCCTAAAATATTTCTATAATGATCAATCATCTACTAAAACTTTACTAACGTTGAATCTATACTAATAATAAATCTGAAGAGTTTGTTTGTTGGAACGTGCTGGTACTGGTCCGATTCGAAAAAATATTTCATAGGGAGCTACATTATCCCCGAAGGTTCTATTATACCTTTAAGCTGTATTAAAATAAAACTTCTATGTCAACGCAATCAAAAGAAACAGCAATTTAAGCCGCATATTTTGATACTCGCAACTACTCGCAAGGGAATTAAAACCTGAAGGATACTTTCTGTCGACCTAGAGTCTTGAAATTTGGCATGAAGCAACGTTTTATAGCACAAAAAGGAAAAAAAAATAAAACTTTAAATTTTTAGTCACATCACATATTTTTTTTTTTTTTAAATAATTATAACCTTTTCCTCATGAACGCGTAGAGATATCAAGTTGAAATGCATATCAAATACTTAGGTGTAATTGCCATTAAGCTGTGAAAAAAAAACTAATTTCTAAGTCAACGCAAAACGCAAAGGTACAACCATTTAAACCGCATATTTTGCAACTACTTGCAAAGGAATCAAAATTTAACGGCTACTTACCGTTGACATAGAATTTTGAAATTTGGTAAGAAGCATAACTTGCAGCACAGGTAACAGAAAAATTCAGAAAACCTTAAAATGTTTGGTAGTTACCGCAATGACTGCGACTTATCTCTATGTATGGGGAGGGGACAAAATTGTTCAAACTGCAATAATGACTAACTTAACGTCATCCAATCCGGATGGTTTGGTTGGTGGATGTAGCCCTAAATGCGTTTATTTATATTTCTTATTGTGGGTTTTGTTTATTTTCAGACAGCTTGCTTGTATTGTTCCTACTGGCGAAGTGAGACAAAAGTTTTGCAAACTATTTTCTGTGACATTTATACTTTTATACTAATATTTTTTGATTGTTTGTTTGCATTGAATAGGCTCCGAAACTACAAGACCGATTTGAAAAATTCTTTCACTAATAGGAAGCTACAGTATTCCTGAAGGTTATAGGCTACTTTTTACCCCGGGAATGCGAATGGAACCGCGCGGAACAGCTATATCAAATAAAAGGGCTCGTTGTGAGGATCTCAAATATAATATTTCTTTTACAATTTTAAGACGAATAGTTTTTAAGTTATTTAAGAAAATAAGCGAATCTCTCTCTGGAACAAAAATATCATACTGTGGTGACATTAGGTATAAAAAAAATATCACCAAACTTCAAGTTCATAGTGAATGGGGAGGTAAACTTTAGCCCTCTTATTCATGAACGCTGTTTAACTAAATCAGTGTTATAGTGTCCTCCATCTCACTCTTTCGATCACCATACGTCACTTGTCAGATAAATATCCAAAATATCCTACAAAGATAAAGACTACGGACTTTTAACTAATCAACGTTTGGTAACTTTTTTACGAATAAAAAGCCGCAAGTTTATAGCCCCAGTGGTTTAGGCTCTCCGTTAAAAAATCAGTTAGTCAGAAGATATGTAGATATAAACGTTTGTAAGCCATTTTTTTTGGAAAGGACTAAAGTTATATATTATAGATAGCCTCTGATGGCTGCTTCAACCTCACGGGACAAATTTGTAAATTTAATTTAAACTATATTGGGTAAACAAACTGTGATTAAAATACTAAACTCTATGCTATACTTGGTCGAGAACTCTACAATCTACAATATTTCGAAGATTTTGGAAGTTTATTTTCAGCCAGAATACTATACAAGCTGTTACGGAAAGGGTATATACATATCAAGTGCACGGCTTCTTTCGATCATAATAAACTATATTGCAAAGGTTTTTAAATCCTATATCTACATGTTAGGAAGATATGAGGAATGAAACCAAAAACCCAAACATTTCAACTTGAAATTTACTCATCACTAGCAACCAAGTCAGCTGATCGGTGTAAGTAGGTAACTCACGATACATTCACCTGTGAAAACAAACCTCTTATGCTCTTACTCCTGGTATTTTTGGATAATGGGTTCCGGATATTTTATTTTGTTACTCACTTTTTCTGACAAAAACTGATTATGATGGGAACAAGCTAAAATACAAATCCTTTAAAAATTAACAAATCATCAGTAAATCATTTGTTAGCTTGAAAATGATATTGAATTTAGGTAGGTAGTTAATGAAGGGATTAGTAGGGACTAGTAAATAATACTTAGTTACCTATCTACGTAAAACAATCTAATAACAAACATAACGGAGTATGTAATGTGTGAATCTACGTAATCATTGAAATTAAACCACAGACACAGAATTTGAGTATCCAACATTTCTTTTTTATGTTGGTTGACATACATAGGTACTCTACCAGAAATTAATTGCTTAGGTAAATACTGCGAAAGAACCTAATGGAACCTAGAACAGAAAAAGGATTTCGTGACATAATTTATTTTCAAATGAACCCTAAATAACTTTCCTCCGCAACTTATGTGTGTCCTGGTACATAAATAATGCTAAAGGGTTCTGTGTTTAGTTTAAATTAAATAATTAAAAAACTAGGGATTGTTTGTAAACAAGTTCAAATGCAAATGCTTGTTTGCAGCTTGGAAAATTATTTTAAAACTTAGGCTGTAGGTAATAATAATAATACTTAAAGAAAAGTAACAAGAATTACGGAGTAGGTACCTAGTTCACGACTTTCGGTGAACGTGTCAATGTAGGTGCCTAATAATTATGCACATAGTAACTTTCTGCTACATTTTTTTTTACCTCACAATAACAACAAAACGGGATAAAGGATAACGATACGAACGATCCTTTTAATGTTGATTTTTTTTATTCAACTCAAATAAGTATCAAAACAATCGTCATTAAGTTAAACCATTGAAATAATGTGAAATTAATTGCATTTCTTCCATATATTTTGCCTTAGTAAATCCGACATAAAACCTGGCCGACTAGGAAATCCTTCAGGGTGAGGGCAGACAACGTTATATTTTTATAATCGGGGTTATCTAAGCTATAGCATGGCATTATTGACATCTTGTAACTCGAAGAGGTAGGGTAGCTCATTTTAAAGCATTCAAAAATCTGTAAAATATGAAAATTTATGGGATCCGTGGTCCGACACACACTTGACAGCATTTTTATAAACTCAAATAAGTATCAAAACAATCGTCATTAAGTTCAACCATTGAAATAATGTGAAATTCATTCCATATATTTTGCCTCAGTAAATCCGACTTAAAACCTGGCCGACTAGGAAATCCTTCAGGGTGAGGGCAGACAACGTTATGTTTTTATAATCGGAGTTATCTAAGCTATCGGATGGCATTATACACATCTTGTAACTCGAAGAGGTAGGGTCGCTCATTTTAAAGCATTAAAAAATCTGTAAAATATGAAATTTTATCGGATGCGTGGTCCGACACACACTTGACCGATTTTGTATGAACTCAAATATGTATCATAGCCATCTCATACAGTTAAACCATTGAAATTATGTCAAATTCATTGTTTTATAGACGATTTCCTTAAATTTTGCCTTCGTAAATCCGACATAAAACCTGGCCGACTAGGAAATCCTCCAGGCTGAGGCCACGCAACCTTATATTTTTATCATCGGGTTTATCTAAGCTATCGAATGGCATTAGTGGCATGTTGTTACTCAATGAGGTTAAATCGGTCATTTTTCAGCACCCTAAAATCTGGCCGATTTCAGAAAGTGCCAGGATAGGATGAGGAAACCAACTTTTTTTATACGTTTTTCGATGACTTCTATCGAATGGGCTAGGTCTCAAGTTGTTACTCGATGAGGTAAAATGCACCAAAAAAAGGGACCTCTTAACTGCCGATTCCTCAAAACCCTCCAGGTTGCGCCCACGCAACCCTGTTTTTTTAAGAGTATTTTTTTACTATACACCACCAGAAACTAGTCCCATGTTGTTACCTTATGAGGTAGGGTTTACTACAGTGCGCTCTCCAACCAATATGTCAGTCAACTACCCTATTAAGTAGCTGCTATTCAGTTACTGTGCGATTGCAAGTACAAACTTCATTAGTCCATACAAATATGCCACTTCTATTCCATGAAATTTCTACGGGATAGAACAAAAACAATTTACTGAGTGCACCCATACACGGCATTGTGACACACGTAGTAAGGTCGCGCGATTCAGTCGCACAAAACCGACACAAAACACCCATTGTGTTGTGAATGGGGTGCTTTAGACATTGTGCGCGGAAACAAATTTTTTTAAGAACGCGCGCGACTTTTTTTATTTATTTTTAAACTGCGGTCAGAGGTTGTGAGGATTTTTGGCTGGGAGGGTTCTGTAGGTAAATTTATATCTTTTACAAATTATTTTTGTTATTATTAATGATCCAGTAGTTTACTCCTAAAGTGCTTGTCATATTGCCTGACACGTTTATGCTGACTTCTGCCTCTCGGTTTTATCCGTATTCTAGGGAGATGTTTTTTTTCTAACAACCTCAAAGGTAATTTATTTATGTAAATTTGTTTTTCATCCAAATCAATCCAAATAATTTATTTAAGTAGGTACTACTTAAGATTTAAATATAAATATAAATTTTAATGCCATATGGCAGTCAAATAAATTAAAGTACCACATTTCGAAAAAAAATAATAAACCTATGGTTTTAATAATTTCTTACTGAACCCTAAAAATGGAATGTGTTCTGCGTAACATCGTGTGACTTGTAAGTGTATTGCTGGCGTATGGTTTTCTTTTTTAATTTAAATAAATGCTTTCTTTTCGATACAATATTGCATAGGATTTTCTTATAAAAAAAATTGTATTGAAAAAGTACGTTGCATTGTTTTAGGAATTGTCGTCTGAAATAATCTAGGTCTCTCTAGGTATATAAAGTAAGAGTCAAATTACTAAGTAAAATTATGTTTTATAATACAATTTGGTTTTTCAATTTCTCTGCTAATAAAACTATGATGGAAAATTTTACGGACAACAAAAATATCGTGTTTTTATCATGTTGGTTCTTTGAAATCATTATAACTGTGTATTTATCATTTATCGAAATTACTATATTTCAAGCTTTATTCAAGCTTTAAGCTTGTATTTCACACCGTTTATTTACTGAAATTACCCTTTACGTAGATATTTTTTCCTGAAATTCTATGAAAAACTCACAACTAAGAAAACCTAAGTCATGATTTAAGCCTGAAGTTGGACTTTTAAAAAAAAACAGTATTCAAAAAATTGTAAATAAAACATACTGGCACAATCTTTCTTCAGAGTCTAGAATAAAAGTTACTGCAATGAATTCTACTCTACAAATTCATTGTGTGTTTTGTAAAAACGAAAATATATTATTCCAAACATAACTATCAATGTACAAATAATTATTCGTGTTAGTTAGTTTTGACGTGTAGTAGAATGGATATTAGCACGCGATTTAGGCTTCGTCCTGTTTCGGTAACATTTTATTTAGTGCAATTTTCTTACGACTCATTCCAAATGTGTATGTAATAATTTAAATGGTATGTATTTAGCAAAGCATATTTAGAGAACCAAAAAATACTTGATATTAATTTGATGTAGGTATGTACAGTATGACACAACTTAGATGAAGCATCGGCAAAATTCGTAAAATTGATCGTTCCCGAAAAGAGTGCGCCTACAACATTACTAATGTGTTAAAAAATGATCTGCGAAAATGATCTTGTTGAACGTTGAATGGCGCGATAATGAATGGTTCTTATTAGTTGTGTAAATCGGAAGTGAAGTGTAGATTATACGATTTGCAGATGCTACATCTAAGTTGTGTGTTACTTTACCTACTGGTGAACTAAGTAATATCAAATATTATAATTAATAATATTATTTTTATTATTATGGCTATATAAAAAAAAAATCTACAATCTTCCATCAAAAGCGTACAAAATCTATAATAACTTCCAAATATACAAAATTATTTTACTTCCACCTAAAAATACAAATCTACATCTAAATGTTACTCAAATAGGAATATGACGAAGCAGTAACCGGCATAAGGGCGAGGACTCACAAGGCGTGGCTATAGTATCCATTACAGGCTTAACTGATATCGACAGTTCAGGTTATGGAGTGAGATCACGATGTGTCCATGGATTTATATTTCTCAATATACTTAGGGGTAGAATAGATTTGTGAGACAAAGGTATAGTTTTTGATATGATTATATTTTTATAAGGAGGTATGAGTCACGATATTATACTTTTTTTTTATAAATGTTGCCTATAAGTATTTTTTTAATCCATAGCTAGTATTTGTCTATATAACAGGTTGTTATGTGCAACTATGTAGTTTAGGTTTCAATGGAAAAATGTAAAAACAGGATGACTATTTTTACTATAAAATTATTTAGTAAAACTTGTAAGTAGCTTCCATTTTATAGACTCTAATAAAAAAATCTTATTTATTTATAAGTACTTAAAAGGGTAATCTTTTATTATGGAACGTACTCTGACCGATTTTCTCTCTCTTATTTTGGGCCTGAGTGATCGATGATTTCACAGTACTGTCAAATAAGAGTTCCCCAATACAAGTACACATAAAAACCGTCATTGTAGAAGTAAAAGTAGAAAAATAAAAAAAGAGAAGGAATCTGTCCACTTAAGTATTTCATAAAGACAACGGATCCGTTGTCTCGAGTACTGAGTCTAGATTGTCCAGAGCTTATTATTGTACCTAAGTATATATCTTAATTTGCTATTTAAAATGTATTATCATACACTAGATTTTAACCGGGAGTGTGATCAGTTACAATGCTACATAAAAGGAATAAGTATTTATAGATCCGCGGGGCGCAAGCTAGTCCGCCCCGCGGTTTCACCCGCGATCTCGAGGTATTTTATATTTTCTCAGGATCAAAAGGAGCCTATATGTTATTCCAGGGTATGATCTATCTATGTGCCACGTTTCATCCAAATCCGTTCAGTAGTTTTTACGTGAAAGAGTAACAAACATTCATCCTTACTCACAAACTTTCGGTGCTATACATGCAGGTACTATACGATAGTTATAGTACGTAGCATATATTAGTAGGTAGGTACTATTTTACAAAAAATACTCACAATCTAGACGTACTCAAGAATGAAGTTCTAAACAATCTGTAATCTGTTTAATTTAAACTAATAAAACTTTGATATAAGCAACATATTGTGAGAGTATGATTTCATAAAAAAAAAATCATAAGTAATCAGAACCTCATAAATTCTAAACATAACTAAAAACTAAATTAGAAGACTACTCAAAAACTCACGACTAAAAACCACCAATCATATTACTCAGTTGATGCGAGTCCCGTTTTTTTCCGGATCTCTCGGAGCACTCCCGGCTTCCTTAAGGAGTAATAAGCAAACGCGGATAAGATTCCCGGAGGCGGAAGGATTGGAGGGCCGAAGTGCACCGGCAGTACTGAGAAAATTACGTGTGCAGGAAAATTGTTTCTAAATATAGAGTTCAGAGGAAAATTGTGGAATTGTTATTAGGAATAGCTGTATAAAGTGTATTTAGGTCATGTTGAAAAGTATTTCTTAAAAGCTAGTTAGTTTTAAGAGAGGTAGAGCATAGCGATTTTTCGCTTGAAGAGCAGCTCGACTGTGGAAGTACTTCCACCTTACAGAATACCGCAGCCAAATAACTTTATTGTGTTCCTGCGCGTGAATAAGGTCGCCAGAGCTCATCGGGATGGGGGGAAGGGTCGGCAATGCGCGAGTGGTACCCGCGGCGCGGATTAGTATATGGTCTCTGTCCCGGGTGTCAATAGCGTCCATAGGCTACGGTAACCGCTTACCATCAGGCGGGCTTGTTTGCCGACTCTGTTGTATAAAAAAATATTATTATTATTATTTATTCTCTACTCAAGTACAATTAAAATACTAAAATAATTCTAGAAAAATAAAATAAGGATGTAAATGAAAACAGAGTAAATAAAAAGTACCTATCAATAGTAAAATAAATCATAGTTAAATATATTTTATAAGATTCCTTTTTCTCGTCGGCATGTCTTAGCTTACCCTTATGACTTCATTTTACCTGAGACGGGATTTTTGCATGAGCAGCCTTCAGTCGCTTTGCTCTGGAGAGTGATGTTCGTGTAACATCGATACAAATGTTTTATGGAACTTATTGTTTTTGGATATGACTCTAAACTAAGCAAAGCTTGTATTATGGGAACCAGATAGCTAAAATACTGCTTTTATATATGATTACAGCCATATTTTTTTAATTTTCATGCATTAAAATGTTTATCCCTGATGGCAGTTGAACCCACAATCTGTAATGCGACAAGCACGCTGTTAGGCTCGTCTATTACGAATGACTATATTTTTTACTTTATTTGGAGAATCATGATTTATTTTAATAACATAATAGTAAGCTTAGCTTTTATACATAACTAGCTATCAAAAACCCCTTCTTTGAGGATGCTTACGTCATAATAGCTATCTGTATGCCAAATTCCAGCCCGATCTGCTCAGTGGTTAAGCTGTACGTTGATAGGTCAGTCAGTCATTCACGCTTTCCTTTTATATATTTAGGCTAAGGCTAATAAATTGAAATATCTAATCGATACATTATGACATATTTTTTTCTGAATTAGACACAAACTTTTCATATAAAAATATTGATAATGATTTCATCGATACTAAATATTGATATCAAATTATTGGTGGCATCACTAGAGTTACATTACTCGGAGAGATTCCGACGTCACTGAAACCAAACCTATTTAACTTCACTTGAGTACAGCGGAGTAATCTTAGTCAAGATTAAAGAACTATGCGTAGCTCGTATATTTAGGAATATGCTAGCTAAAACATAGCATTGAAAAATTTCTACTAAATCGGTTTATCGAAATGGAAATGAAAATTAATTGAAAAATGTTTTTTCTACTTCCACTTTTCTGGTTTCCCGTTAGTTAGACTTTGAAACATAAATATTGCAGTTTTAGTTTTTTCTCCCCGAGATTTCTTTGAACATTTTTCGCTATTTCCTATAATTACGGATTAATAGGCCATCCATGATCATGTAAAAAATTCATGTCCTATAAAAATTCTGTGGAATACAGTCTTTTTGTACTTATTTAAAGATTTGAGTTTAGGAATCCACCTTGATAATGTATGTTGAAACCGAATTTCGTAAGCATTAGAAGAAAAATTTGATTTTCCATTCCAAAAAATCATGGATATCGATACAAGCAATCTTTTTGACCTTTTTCTACTGTGGACCAATGAATGTGTTTTGGATTTGACCGTTACAGTTTACCTTAGCGCTATTTTCTTCAAAATGGGTGTAAAAATAACTGTTTAACACTCGCTCTCACATCGCTATTGTAAGATGTTGCAATTGTCCACAAGCGGTGACCACATACCATTAATGATCATCTGTTGATGTCGATCCAATGAAAAAATTTTAAAAAAATATATTTAAAAACGCTATACTATTGTAATCACTGCCGAAAATTCGTCTTCCCGTTGTTTCGCATACGGAATGCAGTAAGAGATAATGAGTAAAAGGAAATTGTTAGCGAACCGTTTTATTTGCGTATTTTCGGCTGCGTATCCACCCCACTTTTGTTTTGAGGCGTGTGTGTTTTTAGTCATTAATTTTACGGCTTCAGGAAATGAGAGGCTTTCTTTATTTTTTGGTAAGGGATGTCGAAATGCAATAGTGCTAATTTATTGATGAAAGAATTGTCTTTAGAATAGGTTCAAAGTGCAGTTTATCCACAATGCCACTGCCACATAGTCTAGGTTTTGTAATAATTGTAACTATCGACATTCATTAGTTACATAAAAGGGCCTAAACTGAGTTTTAATAAATGACTTTGTTAATTAGTGTCACTTGGATAGCATCATTGTGTATTTTGCCAGTGCCCAGTTAAAAACGGGAAAACCAATTTGAGTACGTATAAATTAAACAGGAATAACGATTACATAATTTGGAATAGGAATACGATCAGGGCAGTTGGAATATTAAATAAATTACATAACATACAAAGAATATTAAAAGTACTTACTGAAATTTAGTTTTTATTTGTTTTTGTAATAGTTTGTAATAGTCCAAATAACGGTTTTACGGAATGGAAATATGCAAAAGTTGTCCCGATAAATTGGGAAAATAGGGAAAAACTGAAACTTCTCTTTTTAATGGAATTTTTATTAGAACTTGAAATTAGGAAAGGACAACGTGCCTGTTGTGTCAATTAGTGTTAATTAAATACACTTCCTCAAATGTGAATGAATCAATAGCTACTTGTTTAAGTTACTTTTACCTCCAATTTCTCCGAACAAAAAAAAAAAGAAACATAAAAAACTAAAGTAAATATTATTTTTTACTTGAACCTTGTACCTCCAAAGGTATCTATACTGATGTGCAGTTTCCTGTGGGAGGGAGGGTGAGGGGGCCGCAATTAAAATTATAATTTTTGGCAACTCTTCCACCCCCTGCAAACGTATATCTGTATCTTTGACTTCTCCCGGCGATACAGTTGTAGGCACATTAGGAGGAAAATACTGATAGTCAATAAGTATAAGTAGGATATAGGCAATTATAGATCTTAATTATAGGCAAAAGAGGTAGAGAATAGCAATTTTCGCTCGAAGAGCAGCTCGACTAGGGAAGTACTACTTTACAGAATACTACAGCCAAATAACTTTCAGTTGTGTTCCTGCGCGTGAGTAAGATTGCCAGAGATCGTCGGGGAGGGGGAAAGGGTCAGCAACGCTTGTGGTACCCAGGATGTGGATTAGTTAATGGTAGTATGCATGTTCCGTGTTAAAAAAGGCATTTAAGAAAGGACATAGAGGCTTTTCATTGCTATCCGGTTACAGTAAAAAATTATAGATGCGCAATTATTGTTAGTGAGAATAATGTAAATGTTTTACTTGTTTTGAAAAGAGTCTTTGTTGAGTTTATTGCCGGCTTTCTTCAGCAAAGGCAACCTTCAAATCAGTGTTAAAGTCAGACTATGAATTACTGATTGTGAAGGTCAATTTCAATAAAATAACTTTGATTTCAAAGCCTATTTTGTAATTACAAACGCTAATTGGTTGTGTAAAGCAATTTAAAAGATATAAACTAGTTGTTATTGAAGTACTATCAAACCTATAAATAATACTTTGAGAAATATTACAGACTACTGGTAGGTACTAAAATGTGCATCTGTACACAAGGTATAGTCCAGGATTTACCAAATTGTGCTGTCTCTGGCTTCGAGGACCGGTATGCTCATGTCATGTTCAAAAGCTACATCTGAGAATCTTCTTGTTCAAAAAAACCTATAAAAATCACAATATGATTATAAATATTTTACTCATATTGTAATTTATGTAATAAACCTCGGTGTGTCTCTGGGCGGAACTTGACTTCCAAAAATACGTATCTCCTAGATTTGGGCGCCCCAAACGTCATTGTGACGTTGAGAGTGAGCCCTCTACGATTTAAATATTCATTTCGACTCTTTAATTATACTCTGTGCATGTGAGCGACTCTTCTTTTTTATTTTATATTCTTTTGTTTTAAATTAACGGATTCGTCTGCAAGCGAAATATCGTTACGTCGAGTTGTATGTTAATTTCTTTTGTTTTGTGATTGTATGAAAAGCATTTAGTACATGTAATAGGTTATTATACATAATAATGTTTTTTTTTTATTATATTACGCTTCTATTCCATTTTGCTTGTCGTATCTCACATTTTTATCAGTCATTAGTTTCTCCCCTAGCTTAAATATATTCGAGAAATCTTTAAAAATCGATTCTCATATGAAATGAAATATTATTTATTCAAATAGACCTTCACAGGCACTTATGAATAGTCAGACTCTAATGCACGGTTTGGAAGGTAGCTTGGTTTTAAAGCACCAAAAAATAATATTTCATTAATTGATGAAAACTCAATCCCTAAGGGGGTAAAATAGGGGATCGCGGGTGAAACCACGAGGCAGAAAGCTAGTTTAATCTATACATATGCTTACAAATCTTTCACAAATATTACGTCCAAAACAGTCACAAAATCTTCCCTATATTCAAAACATTATCTCCGGTTCTTAACATAATTTTCTTAATAATCTTACACCTTTAGACGCGATTGCGTTAACCGTCTCCGGTGCAAGGTGCATATAAGTAGACCCAGTTACCCATCGCGTAACAATTTTACACGTAATCAATTTACCCTATTCCGCTTTACCCCCGTTTCCACTCGCTTCAATAAGCGCAGTTTTCTGAGCTACGACAAATATCTGGTTCCACATAATAAAGTGTTTTATATGATTTAAAAAAAAATATATAGTAAATTAGGACTTTTGAGAGTTAATCTGTCTGTTTTATTTTATATGGCTGGAGTACTAAATTGGTTGTGATTTAAAATTATAAGAAGAATAGTTTGGATCGTGGACATGGAAACGAGTCATTTTTTTACACAGGAATTAAACAATTGGTATAATTTATTCTTTTTGACTCTTTTTTGTCGTTTAAAATCATTGTTTTGTTGTTGTACCTAATATACCTATTTATGCTTTAATTGTAGGAAAAAAAGTTCCTTTGGTCTAAAAAAATATAATTAAGACATTTTTTTTACCGCGAGCAAGAGACAGTTTATAATAAATTTTAAAAACTTAGCAATTGGCATAACATTCTTTTTTTCTCCTTTTGTCGTTTTATATAAATGTATTTTGTTGTACTTAATTTATTTATGGTTAAATTGCTTGACACACAAAGTTCTTTAAGTCTATAATTAAAAAATATTTTCCTTTTAAATAGCTTAGATTTAATTTTTACAATATTTTTTTGAAACAATTATTCCTCAAAATGCGCCTATTGTGGCGCGCTCCATCAAACAAAGTTACGTCTCACCGCTGCACCGTAGTCTCCGTGATTACTTTTCCTGCACTGCACAGTGCAGTGTTTTGCATCGAGCGCCTCTGTTTATTGCTTTCGCTCCACTGGCCACCTCCATTTGCACTATATCTCTATGTACAGGGAAACTATTTTTATTGCCTGTGAGACAAAAAATAACTATATTCTACAGGCAATTTTGTTTATTTAAATGTGCAATTGATATTAACACTTAAAGTCGTATAAGACTAATAATTGATTAAGTTAGAACATGGCTTACATTTATGATCATAATAAAATATTTGAAAGTAATAAGCATCTTATTTTTATTATATTAGTCAATGAAATATTTTTACTGATGGGTTGCTTACTTATAAGTAGGTAGGTAAGTTTTAAAATAAAAATAAATGACTAACATAAATGAATAATAAAAATATAAAATAAAATAAAACTTATTATTGAAACGAAATCGTAAAAAAAATTAACACCAAAAAAGATTATTTTAAATCTTTTATTTCCCTCACGTAAACGTACACATTAAACCGTTACAACCATAACCGTTACCTAGTTTAATAACCTGCTTATTTGCGCAACAATATTTCAGAGCATAAAAGGTTATAACGACTCATAAAGGCAGCAACACACGTAAACAAAAATCCATTATTATTCATCTGCGGACTGACGCAGCCAAGTCAATGTCTATCTTATTTCTTTTTATAATTATTCACGGTGCCTCCTTCGGGGGGGCATCCACCCCAGGGTGGTGCGATAGAGAGAACGTCTTCGGTTTTTGCGGCGTTTGTTTCAAGTTTTTTAGGGGGTAAACCCTTTCCTGAACATGACAGGAATTGGATCATTAAGCAGGCCTAGCTAAGCTTAATACTAGGGTGCCAGTTTGTTGTGTAAGGCTTTTGAATAATATATTTTATGTCGATGTTGTTTTAATATTAACGGTAGCTAGGTGTGCCACGCGGTTTCATCTGTATAAAAAAAAAAACTAACTTCGGCTACCAACCTATCCTTCAGCCAATTTACATTCGAATCAGTTTTGAAACATATCAAATAGTAAAATAGATGACCTACTTACCTACCTACGTGTTTAAAAATTAAATAAATCATTATTAGCTCTTTGCATTCCTTCAGTACAATATACAAAACCATCACAAGCCAGACATTCTCCAGTAAATATCGAAGCAAATTACTACTAATACTCATCGATGAATATTGGAATATTCGATTCAGCTGTACAGAGAAAAAAATAGAAAAAAAACATTTGAACTCCATTCATAACTCAATATGAACCAGACCTAATCAATTCAAAAGAGGAAAACGGGGCAAAAGGAACACATATTCCGTGCGGACTGCTTATGAAATTATATCGTGGAAAATCTACGGGTTGAGGAGTTATTCTTTTTTTTGTGTGTACAGGCAGACGTCTGAGACGTAAATGGGTTAGAAAATTGAATGAGCATGTGGTTCGACGGTGGTTTTGAATAAGTGTGAGAGCGTGTAGGGAGAGTCTGTATGTAAACATCTGGATTTTATTGGATCATTTGTTGATTCTGTTTCGTTGCATGTTTTTTAATCTTATTCTAAAAGTCTGTGTCGATACTGTGATTGTGATAATATGTGAAGCGGTTTCGTGGTAGCAAAAACCAATAAATAATATTCAAAACACATATATTTTAGTCATTTATAATATGAAATCAATCCTAATAAATGTGGGTAGTAGGGTTAACCCGCTGACCGATATTTGTTGCTGAACGATAGTACTTCAAATCTGACTATTCCCATACAAAATTACCATAAAAATAATTAAAGCATCTTTGTTTTATATCTGAAAATTCTTTTAAACAGAATACCACTTCAATGTATGTGTTACATTACTATTAAAAAAACCGAGTGACTTTTGACTCCATTGAATAAGCTGATATTCTCTTTCAAAGATATGCACAAAATGTAAAAGAATATTGAAGAGTTGCCATTCCAAATATAGAACCTTAATACTCTGTACATTCGCAACACTAACGATGTCTACATCAAAGATTTCCTTCACATGTGCGGTGAGGACTAATGAAAAGAGATCTGTCGATACCTTTCCGATGCAAAGATAGGAAAATTAAAATGTCTAGACTGCGACTTGGACGTTTTGTTTTGCCAAGACGTTATTCACTACGCTTTCGTATGTAGCAGCTTACGGTATTATTTATGAGATGTGATTTATGTAAATTTTGTTTCATGATGCGGAATAAATTTAAATTTCTGCACAATATGAACGCAAAAAAGACTTTCTTAGAAGTTTCTCTGAGCAAAGCTAATTAAATAAATTAGCAAAGGCTAAAAACGCATGGTCTGAATAAAAGCCTTTAGCAAGTAAAAAGCAACCATCCAAGACGTTCTCTTCATTAGCGACAAGAAAAGTGATGTCATTCCGTTGTGACACAGCATCGTGCGGGAGGAGGTCTGCTCCCCCTGGCGGTCGCCGCGCGACTGACTTCCACGCGGTTACCCCTCCCCTCCCCTCACCCATTCCAGAGGAGGGGTTGGACGGCTTTCTCTTTCATTTTTCCTTCGCTCCTCGGCTCATCCAGTTACATCGTTCTTATGTTTTATTTTTAATTAAAGCGTACGCAAGTCGGCGGCGTAGATCTTCCCCCCTTAAATGAGGGTGGCCGGTGGCGGGTACATACGCGGTGGGTGTTGATGATTTTTCAATGGGGAGAAAGAGTTCCCTCATTTTCTTAAGAGAAAATTGCGTTTTGTTTTCGAGTAGTCGAAGTCTGTAGTAATCGCTTTTGTTTTGTGAAAGTTCTTCATCGTTATGTGTGCATGTGAACGCAAATTGTGTACTTTAAAGTTTTGAGTGGTACCGTTGAAAGACGCTGATAAAGCTAAGTCGTCATACATTAATGGGTTCGGTTGATTGTACAAATTTAATATTTTGTGCATTTAATTTAAATTGGATCTATCGCCAATTTATTAATTCTCTTAATTAATTCCTATTACCTATTTATTTGCATTGTATTCATGAGTATTAATAAAAATATGCAATAACTCAACCTACATAAAAATACATGTAAACAAACACAAACGTTCATTATACGCGTAAAAATTATACGCACACACTAAAAACACATTATCCCCGTCTCAAAAGTTAATGTAATGAAAAACAAAAAGGGCCAAGAAAAGGGTGCGTTAAGTTCCACCGAAAAACGGGAATTTGTAAGAAGTCCACCCCAACCTCCCCCGGGGGGACACTGCCCCCTCGTGTGCGAAAATAAATTGCCAAGAATAATAATTATAATGAAAGCGAAAGAACGTATAAATTAGTGGGGACGCCCCGAGACTTAAAACTTACTCGAAGTGTGCGTGTGATTTTTGTATAAGTGTTTATTCGTGTGCGTGTCATATAAGATAAATAATGCCCTTGCAAAGTACAAGACGAATTCTTAATTAAATTTTTCAGAGGAGACGTATATTTAATTAAATAGGTGATTGCATTATTAAATTTAATTTTAACTACAGAAGACTTCAAAATCTTAGTTTTTTTGTATATTTGTTTTACGTATAATTTTACATACACGTGTTATATATAATAAATAATTTAAGTCCAAACTCTCGATGAAAAAACTAAAGTATTAGCAGAAAAGCGGTCAATAAAAAAAAAACTTTTATAAAAATAAATAAGCAAAAACTTTTGTGCCAAAAGTGGCATTTAATTATATCTCAGGCTTCGTTCAGTGATCTCAGGCTACTACGTGCCGGAACGCCTATGGTCGCGCCACTGTTCTGATTTAGCCCACTCTCCCCTCATTATGGCGACGATATTATGAACGACTAATGGACATTCCTCGACGTTTTTACGCTCTTGATTTTACACTTTTGATGGGGAGAAACGGATAATAATTTTCAATTGACACTTTTACTGTGACTGAATATTTTTACTCACTTATTTTTTGTTGCGTATTTTTGTACTCTGGTTTTGAAATACCTATCAGATATTTTTTTGTATTTAATTTATCGTTTTGTTTTTTAAGAATTTTTCTATCTCTACTAATATTATAGGTACTTCAACTTCTTTCATGCAGGATCATCGTGATTTTTTGCATACAGTAAAAACGTTAGGCGAACTAATAATAAAACATTTTCATTAGGAATAGTCAAAAACAAATCAGTACACAAATTCCATAACATCAATCAATAAACGGTACATAAAGCACACATATAGGTACATAAAAATCTCGAATACATATTTCTTGCACGATCGCCGGGATGCGAAAAAGGGGGAATGAAAAAAAACTAATTAAAAAAGCAATCAAGGTTTTCTTGACGGCGCTCACGTTCGCCCATATCGTCTTACCCCCCATTTCCTGGGGTGACTTTCCCCCGCTTACCCCACCCCAACTCACCCTTTACGGGGTGGACGGGGGGTGGTTGGTACTAGATTTACGTAACACGTTTAAAGTGTGTTTTGATGAAGTAATCATCCCATTTCCCCGGACTACGTTTAAGAATTTTGCGGCACGGACTTACGGCGACATTTACCTTTTTTCCTTCAACTCTTTAATCCGGATTTCTTAACGAGTCGCCGCAATAATTTCAGTGAGTAATTCCCGGGATTGGACGCTAAAATGTATTGGAATTACTTTTAGCTGACAGGGTTTTTGTGAAAGTAATTGCCTTTTTTAGATTTCTCAAATATTCGGTTGTATAAAGTAAGTAAATGTAAAATAAAAGAAAAGCTATGAGATCCTCAAAAATTGATGCATAGTAAATGAAGTATCAACTTGATTTAATCATTATATTTAATGAGTCAAATTTGGACATGACCAAGCGCAAACGTGCTTACCGTTTGTATCTTCGCAAGTGTGCACTAGACTACAAGATGTGCAACTTCGATGCACAATTACGAGTACGGGCCAGTTCTAAAACCGTCCTGACGGTGATCTCTAGTAGTGTATATTGCCTCTATATCCGGCACTGCTGTGGAAGACATGACACATGCAGTACCGGATAAAGATGAATCCTACTTTTTGTAGAGCAACATTGTTTCAAAATTTTGCTCAACAATAAATAAATTCATTGTAGATGCACCCTAAGGCGATAATATGTTTCTATTAATTAGTTTATTTGAAAATAAAAGTATTTTTTTTATTTCTATTAATCCTAATATTTTATTACGTGCCTACCTAATAATAATATGGTATCCATACACACATCTATAAAATACGTAAACTAGACAAAAAAAAGCATTTCAAAAATGTACTGATGTTAGTAGACCACTCTCCATTCCTCTACTCCATAAAACAAGAAAACTACTGAATAAAATACAATATTAAATTCTACTGCTGGACTGGAAACTAGATATCAAATAAAGTTTGAACCAAGAAAGGGCCAGATCTATTATTTTACAATCAGGAAACTTTTCAATTATACTTTCATTTATTCCAATCGTCTATACATAACTCATCTCATTTCATACATACCAATGTATTACTCTCACTACATAATAAAGTAATTGGAATACCTCGTGTCCTTCACTCGTCTTGTCCTAGATATAAGTGGGCAAAACGTGATTTTTCTCATTGCTATTCAAAAATATACTGTAATAAAATGTGACACAGTTGCTTTTAGCCTAAATATAACACCGGTTTATTAAAATACTGTGGCCGTACAGGTACAGAGGTAGAAATAAAAACGAGCCAAAGCAGTTACTTTTATGAGGGCGCGAATAAGATGTTTCGGACTCGGTCTAAGGAATGAGAGGGCAGGCAAGACTCATACAAAGACAGGAAAATGCTGAGCGTTTTTCTACCATAAAAGCTAGCCATATTAGTGAAAAAAATACTGCTAATCTAATTAAAACTATTTTATTATTTAGTAGTATTAGGCAGAGTTGTTACAGTTTGCCATCAGCGCTATTTGAATACTAACGCTATGCCATGAAGTTCTAAAACAAATTCTAAAGTAAAAATTATTATTCGAGGACAGTAACCCTAATGGGAAAATATCCATCTATTGCTATCAGTTGCGTTGTCTACGCAAATAAGTAAATCGTGGATACATGAAAAAAACATTACAGTAAAATAACATGAATTATAATTGTATCATTTATCAACTAAAAACAACAATTCACAACAACGCAGGGTGAACTTTATTTTTTTTTCATGATTTCAGGGTTAGCCCATAGTAAAAGTTGTTTATAATGATGAGTAAATAAACATCTCTGTGCTGCTTTTGTAAACTTCGGCAGGGTAAAATTAAAAAACTCATTTAAAAATGATTCAAACATGCCCACATTTCATTGGCGTTTTTCCCGCACAGCGTCCGTTGAGCCCACAAAAATAATAAAATGCCGTTCTACAGTCGTAACAAGCATCGTTGGAACAAAGCGGGAGCGCGCTCAAATAATTTGTATCAATTTGTAAAAATGCAGCGAGGCTCTTAGCGACTATGTCTCCCCATTTGAGGGGGGTGGTATGTAACGCTACGTCATAATTACTAACAGCTTTATGGTAGATATTTTTTCTTTTTGGATTCATCATTGGTAGATTAACGACTCGATTAACGAATATTTGATGCCACTATGTATTTTTACACTTTTTTAGTGCAACCTTTAAAATGTAATGGACAAGCTGTCGCCCTGCGGTTTCACCCGTGTTCCAGAGGGGTCTCCATCCAGGGTACCACCTCCATACCAAATTTCTTCAAAATTGGTCCAGCCGTTTGAGCACATTTATAATATTACTAGCTGACCCGGCAGACGTTGTCCTGCCCTGAGAACAATAATAAAACTGGGACCTACAAACCTATCCCTACCTACTCCTATCTACCTCTACCTGCCACTACCTACCCCTACCTACCTTACCTACCTACCCTACCTACCTACCTACCCTACCTACCTACCCTACCTACCTACCCTACCTACCTACCCTACCTACCCCTACCTATCTACCTACCTCTACCTGCCACTACCTACCCCTACCTACCCCTACCTACCTTACCTACCTACCCTACCTACCTACCCTACCTACCTTACCTACCTACCCTACCTACCTACCCTACCTACCTACCCTACCTACCCCTACCTATCCTATGTCCTTATCCTGGCTCTAAACTACCTCCCTGCCAATTTTCAGCTAAATCGGTTCAGCCGTTCTTGAGTTATAAGTGGAGTAACTAACACGACTTTCTTTTATATATATAAGATTACATTGACTCCCCCCCCGTACCCCAGTGACGCTTACATGGAGCCTACATCGCATGCTGGCTAGCTGAGCGCGATGAGCGACAACCACGCGACTTTTTTCTAATACTTGCATTTTTAAACTCGTGATATCTTCCGAATGAAATGTCCGAATTGAATAATTCAAAAAGTTATAAAAAGGTATTAAAGCCGTCTTGAATATAAAGTAATTTATTTTGATGAGGATTAATACCAAGGTACAAATGAAGAGCCTTTTCAAGAGGCGGCATATATAAATTAATATTTTAGAATAAAAAACTGCTTACTGTGACATAACTATAATATTTAGACATATGCTGTCGCGACACTTTTTGTAGATAATGATGAGTTCTGCAAAGTCGTAGTAAATGATTTTGTTCTATCATCAATAGTTTTCGCAGCGCACGCGACGTAAGGAATTTTTCAGGTCATTTTTTTACACCTTATGTTACATTATTGGAGTTTTAGTAAGGATCCCTAATTTTTTTTTAAATATAATATAGCCTATGTTACTCGGGGATAATGTAGCTTTCCAAAGGTGAAAGAATTTTTGAAATCGGTCCAGTAGTTTCGGAGCCTATTCATTACAAACAAACAAACAAACAAACAAATCTTTCCTCTTTATAATATTATTATTATTATAGTATAGATGTAGGATATTCTTAGTTATTCCTAGTATACCAAATACGGACCATCTTGCAAGTATACTATGCTTAGATTATACTTAACCAAATTACTTTACAATAACATCATAAAATAATCATCATTTGATATGAAACGATGATTAAGATTGTCCGTCGATATGTGGTCAACGATGCGTTTAACGCAGTGTTCCCATATCATAAAACTTTGATGATGATTGCAATATAATTGTAATGAAATCATCTCAAATACAATAGGAATTTAGGCCCATTTTATATAGGTCTCTAACATTTCATAAAAAGCAAATATAGAACCGGAAGACGCAGCGTGGGCAGGCCCCTCACAAGGTGGACCGACGATCTTGTTAGGGTCGCGGGAAACCGCTGGACTTCTTTCGGCTGATATGGTGATGATGATGAAATATAGAACATTATTATAATGATAATCTGAGATCTAATACAAATGGTTGTATGTCATTTATTTTCCTCATCAATTTAAATATATAGGCATCTGAATTTCTAGATTGAGGTCCAATTTTGCAATTTCGATTCCAGTAACATTTTTTGGCCTTTGAATTTGCCCTTTGTATCACCATCATCAGTCTCGGGATGTTCAATGCTGAATATAGGCCTCTCTCATTACTTTTCACAGCGAACAGTTTTAGGCATAATTTAGTGCATCCAGCCTCCTCCATGTGTCTTTGACAAAATGTCGATTCATCTGGCGATCCCCAAGTATAACTTACATAACATAAACACTCACCAGTGAAGTAAAATGAAATGATTACGTGTATGGTGGCTTTTCAAGTAGTCTCAAAAACTCCGTGAAAAGTTTTAGTAGAACGGCCACCATTGTAATAAAACCCTAAAACCTAATACACTGATTGACTATGACTTGAAAATGATTTCTAATATGACTTCCTAATTGACAAAAAATAAACATACATGAAGATTATAAAATACAATGCTCAACTTGACACTGGCAAAATACACAAAGTGTGATGCCATAAAGGAAAAAAACATCCCAGTATTTTATTAGAAAATACTAGTACCCAGTGCATCAACTTCTAACAATCAATTATTTAAAAGCTTCATGATCGCCAGCTTAGACAAACAATGGACTATTTATGTAGGTACTATCATAATGTATGTTTTATTTATTACATACCATTACGACACGTAATTACGCGGTTTGTTAAACCAACTATACTGACTACCCATATCATTATTATATTTAACAAGCTGTACTTGATTTCATTGTTTTTTGTTCACGATCAATTGTAACATTTTTGTAGTAAGTTTTTTCATCATGTGGCCGGAATTACGTGTTTTGGTAAGGGAATAGCAACTTGAAGAAACTTAATACACCCAAGATGAAATTCAAGGAAACAATAAATCTATAGTTTTAACTTAAAAAACAGACCAAATTATAGTACTATCCACGTCATAAAGTATGAAAGTGTCTTTGTTGTTATGTTCTGGCAATAAAACAACAGATTCACGTGATTTTATAAAAAAATAGAAAAAAAAAACATATTTCACGTGGCTATCTATTATGTGAAAATGTTAAAAATTCAGTATCAAGACAATAAATACATTTAGTCTGGAATTAAAAATGACTATTTACCGTCAAATTCTGTGTTTGGTAAACAATTTAATCTCTTAACCATTTGAAGACTAATTTTCATCCATCCAACTCTTCATCTTTTATCGAACAAAAAAAGCATAGTTCCCAGAATTGTAATGTAAAATGGTTAATCTGTAATCGGTGTAGTGTGATTACAGCAAATTGGTCCGTGGGGCACGGCGGTGTCACGCTCGCGAATATCAAGCAGGCTTGGGCAATACCACTTACTGGTCAATGCGTGATGTACCTTGTATACTACCGGTGTGTGAAGATGTTTAAGTTGGGAATTTGGATTTTTGAAAAAAACAAAAATAACGTTTTTTGCTATCGACCTAGTTTTTGAGGTGTGTCCTGATTTTTAGATCTAAACACATATCGAAAAATTATATTTAATTAATTTTTTTTTATGCCAGTAGGTTGACAAGCAGGCAGACGGTCTACCTAATGGTATGTGGTTACCTGTGGCCTATGGCCATTTGCAATTCCAGATTTTCAAAAATATTAAATCCCAAGTTATATCGTTTTACTATCTGGTGACTGTATAGATTGTTTCGCCCAATCTGTCGTATTACTTCTATCTAGTTTATATTCTGCTGCGATTAGCATAATTCTTCAATAATTCCCCGAACGATATTTAGTCTCGAGCAATTTTAAGCTTTATTGTTCTGAATTTGAATACATTTTAGACTGCTATTCATTTGTTTATTTTCATTAAAATGTTTTGATACAAGTTATATAATATTCATTCATCCATATTTTTTCCCAACTAACCCAGAAGGAGGGTATATGCTTTAATCTACATTCATGCATTATTCTAACTAAGTAGTTGAAGTTTTTTTCATCATATTCTTGTTATGGCAGGTGATGGATGTAGCCGAAGATGGCTAGCACAAACTTCATTGTAGGATTCGAGCTCCAGATATTTGTCACGGTATTTAAAATCACTACCATTAAGCTATCATAATACTGATAAAGTAGTCATCATCATCATCATCATCATATCAGCCGAAAGACGTTCACTGCTGGATAAAGGCTTCTCCCAAGGATCTCCACGATAACCGGTCTTGTGCTAACGGTTTCCCGCGACCCTAACAAGATCGTCGGTCCACCTTGTGTGGGGGAGCTGCCCACGCTGCGACTTCCGGTTCGTGGTCGCCACTCGAGAACCTTTCTGCCCCTGAAAATTATCTTCTCCGCCTCCATTCACGATTCAAGTTTACTATAAAATGCTATTACACATATTATTAAAAAGCTACTCATATTATAATACCTAAATCGAAAAATCGAGAAATCTAAATCATTGCTCAGTTTAAAATACTTTTTGAACAAACAATACCACACATAACATATTTCCCATACTGCTTCGCACGCGCAACTTCAAACTCCCTTTAATCATGTTTGTTTTGTATCCTTTTTGCTGCCCATGAAGACGTTACTTCCACGTTGTTACTCGTGTCAAAGGTTGATAAATATGCAATATCCATGGATAGATCCCAGATCGATCGAGCGTGTACTCTTGTCCATTTTAAAATGAGCTCTACACCCGCTCTGATCTCAGACCATATAGGGTTTATGAAGGGGGTTTAGAGTGTAATAAAGTGTCTTGTTTTTTGGACGCGTTGCTAGCATTGTTAGAAAATTATAGATGGCGCCTTAGGAGATGGTTTGCTGTTTACATTCCGCTCTGATGTCAGAACTAAGGTTGTTTAAGAGGTTATAAGGTCGGCGTGTGATTACATGCTCGTCTTGTTTGTTGTACTTGAAATTGATTTTATAATCTGGCTGCTTGTGGACATTATGAACTTTAATTGGATTTATGTGATGTAGTTTTTTTATTTTGATTATCATGTAGAAATATGAATTACTAAATAGATTTTTATTTGATGAGCGGGTTGTATCAAAGAATCTTAAGCGTGAAGGTGCAATCTGAGTCCTTGTATGTTTTTCTTTTCTATATCGGGTAATGGCTATTGTAAAACAACAACGTGAATGATGCAGCAGTATCTTTATTTTCAAACCAACTGCTAAATGATAAATATCAGAAGAATCCCACAATCCTCCACGTAATAATATATCATTATTATTACATGTCTAGATATTCGACACTGCAAAACTGATATCACAAAAATAGGTTCAAGGTACATCCCAACGGCCAAACGATCTTGATACGCCCAGGCCACTCGTGATTTAGAGCAATGCCCAAGAAATAGACAGCCATTTGCACGACGAGCTAGGATCGCGTCGTGATACAGGCGTTTGCACAAATGTAATGTAATGCAAGCAGGGAAATTATCCGTAATAACTGGACAGAGGATGTTGTTTTATATGACAATAGGCTTTAGAAATTATGGGATACGGAGTTGTTGTACAGATTTAAAGTAGAATTTAGATTATATAAAGCTATATTTGAAAGAATTATTGTTTTGATGAGTTTAATCGATTGCATCAAATGATGTCATCCATGTAAAAAATCGCTTGCATAAAAATTACAAGCCTTTTGATTACACAAGGTGTAATGTAAGAAGACTGACTTAACAAGGCGCAGCCTAAACCGTTAATCCTACAGACTTGAATTTTGATGGTTATGTTCCATAAACTATTTTCTAAAAATTATTTCTCAGTGGATGCTTTTATAAATAAAGTAGCAAAATAGGGGATCGCAATGGTCTGAATTAAAAAATTGGTAAAAACAACCATTTCATAATTCTAGCGGTCTCATGGAATTGTTTTCATCTCCACTCAAAACATGACATAAATTTTGATTAACGTACTAAATTTTTTTTCTGTGTATAGGCCTGTGGTTGACCGCAATCTCACTGTGGTCAGTGATGATGTGGCCGATGATGGTAAGCACACAAAGCCTAGAAGAGCAATTTAACCTATTCCTTCCTATACAAGTCTTGATGTGATCTAAGACAACCTTACTAATGATAATTTTTAACAAAATTTTATATAACTATTGATTTTTGATTTTATATTTTATATTTTTGTTTCCATTTGTATTTAATTTTCTATTATATTTGTATAGCAATCACCTTCTTCCCCGAGTCTGTTTGAGGTAATATTGGGAATGAACCTGGTCGCCCACGATACAGGATTGTCCTAGTGCGGGGGCCATTGTTAGTTGTGCTTGTGAAATATTGTTTTTGGTCTAATAAAGTGATTTGATTTTGATTTTTTTTTTGATAAGCTAAATACTGAAGATTATTAGAAAACAAAACAGTAAACCCTGTATCATCAACAATAAAGGTGGAAGCACTATTCCGTCAGATGATCACAACTTTAATGTTAAACTATGATTCTAACAAACACCTATTAAATAGCCCTACTTAAACATTGAGAAATTCGTGCAGCACTCTCCGTAGACATTGGACCACTTTAACGGGCTGGCTTTATAAAGACTGGGCCTTATTCATCGTTTAGAGCATAATTTATTTTAAAGTGTTTAATTTTTTATGTAATTTCTTGGATTCTTTTTTGACTGTTGATAGTGTAAAAAATGTTTGTCGACTTGCATTAAAGTAACAAAATATTTAACTTTTTAGGGTTCCGTATCCAAAGGATGCCATCGAAACCTTATTATTAAGCTTCCGCTGTCCGTCCGTCTGTTCGTGTCAGCGTGTATCTCATGAACCATAATAGGTAGACAGTTGAAGTTTTCACAGAATGTGTATTTTTTTCCGCTTTAACAACAAAATAATAATGAAAATAAATATGCGATGATACTGAACCCTTCGTGTGCGAATCCATTTCACACTCGGTTTTTTTTTAGATCCTCATATTATTATAAATGTAAACTTTTTAAGTATCTTCTTTCCTCACAATGTAGGTACTCCACTGAATCCTTACTGGCGGATAGTTTTAACAACAGTACCTACCTGGGTATTATTGAAATACAGGATGTGTTATTATTGAAAACAGATGAGTTGGTGTCCTAACGAGCGATTGGCACCTGATGCGGCAAGTGAAAGTCATTAGTGCTAGGCCCACTCGAAGCTAACGGTCCTACTATTCGTCTTGCCGAAATTGACTCATGCCATAGACTTTGTCAAGTGATAGAGGTGGAAATTTATTATTATATTTATTTATGATTGACAATAAAATTAACAATATTTATAACAAATACATATACAAACTACATATAAAAAATTATATTTTTTTTAAATAATATTGTAAGGTCCACCGACTAGACAGGCGTTTATGCTGAATTTTTCCTACGAAAATTCGTGGTAAACGCCCGATTATAATTGATTGGACGTTTTCTTGTCGGTGAACATGGACCTAAGTAGAGTTGGAAATAACATGTAAAAATACACGTATCAATCTTTCAAACGTAATTGTAGGTAAGTAATGTTTTTTTATCAATGGTGAATGATCATTTCATTCTGAAGCTTAGCACTATATAATAGTTCCAAAAAATGATAGCGTGTCTTGAAGTAATAATCGTTTTGTGTTATCTTAAACAAACAGTTTCATAGAAATTAATATTTTCCACTATTTTATGCATATATTTATTGCTTATGACTTAATAACGTTTCAAAATTAAATATAACTAATGATTCAACATTTCAGAAACAAACAGAAAATAATAATAGAAGTCAAACAAAAATTAATAAGTGTAGTTTTATCTATCCTTAATTAACTCTATAAATAACTTGAACGGTGTAAGTAAGAATCTCCAAACTGTAGTTAAGTGTACAAATTACTTAATTTAAGGTTAAGTTCGCACCGATCAGTCAAGGGTACTAAATGCCCAGTTTAAGTTAAGACCGACTCTGCAACTTGGATGTGTGTTCGTTGAACGTCTGACTGATATGGGGACTTGTCAACTTTGTATGTAAGTACTTCGATGTTTTAGTTTGCCGTGCTAACCTCTACTTGGGTAGACTGTATGGGATTTGGTATTATTATGAACTTTTTCCCGCGGTTAACTGCGTTTCTGGGATAAATAGCCTATAACACTGGGGGATAACGTAGCTTCCTATTTGTAAAAAAAAATAGAATTGGACTAGTAACTTCGGAGATTACTCCTAGACACCCGAACATACAACCTCTTTATATTTATAATATTAATAAATAGTTATACCTTAATATCCAGTCTGGCGTCGCTGTTCGTATTTGGCCCAACAATTTTGTTGGCATATGGCTTTTGTTTATAACAAGTAGTTTCCGTTACGCTTTTATTATTTTTAAATGTTATTTAAATTTCAACCTCGACAGGAAAATATAAGAATTATAATAATAACGTTTTTAAAGTCAATAAGGACAAGATTCGCCTGCAAAAGAGTTGCTTTTCACGACTTTCCTAGATTTTCATTTTCATTTTATTTGACAGCGCCGGCAGACTGGATATAATCTATTATATCTAAGACTAGTTATTTTGTGATCTTTCTTAGGCAATATTTCTAATAATTTTTATTACACTCAAGTTGAAAATTTGTCACCGTTTGGTGATGTTTATCTACCAGTATGTTCAGGCAGTTGCAATTGAGAGCCAGTTACTTTGTGAAGGTCGTTAATATATTGGCAACACCTGGCTTTGCTTTCTATAGGCGACGATGATGGCCACTTCCCATCAGGTTGTCCAATTGCCCGCACGTCTGTTATTTCTATCGTCTTTACGTACAATTCCTTTTTCGAAATTTTATTAAACTTAAATAGAGCATTCCAAAAACAAAATGTAGTTACACACAGGTTGATGTAAATACAACTTGTTCTCTGCATTCATAACTACACTACGCCTAGTATCCGCTACAAAGTCTTAGCTTGTATTAGCATATTACCTAAATTAACGCCAAGTTTCGGTCAGTTGGAATTTAATATCATTCCATACACAGACGTTTGCAGCTACAATCGTACCCAACGCTCTTTGGTGGCCCCTAGTAGTGCATATAGGGTGTTTAGGTTTTTGTAACGTTTTGGTAAAATTATTTAGTTTTTGTTTTTAAATTGAAACAGTAAATTTAAATTAATGACATATTTTTGTTACTTATTTCCTTAACTTTAATGTTCAATTAACACGTAAAAATAATCTTCCTTATTATAATTAAAATAATATTTAATTTAATTAAAGAATAATGATTACTAAATAATCAAATGTTATTTTCCACCAAAATATTTTTTCTTCAAAACAGTAAATCAAAACAAACAACCAACACACTTAATCATATTATTACAGAATTAATTTCTTGTTAAAACCCCGGCCGAATATCTAATCTGTCCAAACAATAACTTTGAACACCCTGTCGTGCCACCTAAGCACGCCGACATGGCCAAGAAATTGCTTGACGGTCAAAATATCTTAGTTATGACCACTCCTGTCCGGCACACGGCTTACGTTTGCCAAGTTTCGCCCCCCTACGTCCCCTAAGGCATAGTTGGCCAGCTGCTTGATGATGAAAATAGAGCAATCTGCAACTGGTTTCTGTATGTATCAAAATTTTCCAAATATGCGACAGGTATAAATAACAATCCAATAAAACATATTTTTAATCGGAATTGGCTTACTTACTATTTATCTTACTATAAGCCTCAATATTTAGTTTTACTAAAAAAAATGGATTTTATTAAAAATAAAATTTATATTATATTTATAACATGTTCATAAGTATTCTTGTTTAATTAAATAAAATTATTCCCTATATACGGTTTTTTGAAACCACTACAAAAAAATATTAAAATATTGTATATTAGAATTATTAAAAAAATATTTATAATACTTTCGCTAAAATAACGTCCATAGAGAATTGCAACAGTTGCGCAACTCTCACAGCCTTAAGTTATACAATAAGACTACATTGCTCCGTGTTCGCCTACGCCCATCCCCCTAGTCCAGTGGTTATTAATAAATCTATCTGTGCATATTCGGAGTTTAAAGACAGTTGTGGCGGTATTCAAATGGGAACGGATGCTTTTAGTTGGACGGCCGTTATCGTGCAGGACAATGATTTCGTTGGGTGATCGGGTAGATGTATAAAGATAGTTTCAGATGACTGGAAAGTTTTGATGGCAATCGCGGAGAATTTTCCGCAACGCATTGCAGGTTTCAAGTTTTGTACGATAAGTTGATTGGATGATTTTGGGTTTGAAATTTAGATTTAAATTCGATTTCGAGCTAAAGTTCAGATTAAATGTATATTATTAACATTAAAACTACTGTTATAAATAACCTAATTAATACATTTCCCATAAGTAAAAGACCCATCAATATCAAAACATAAACTTTGTCTTTGTTTCACACGTAGCATCGGATCGTTGCGATTTTTAGTATAGAGATTATAGGCCTTTTACTGCGGGAATGCAGGTAAAACTGCGGGCGAAAGCAAGTATCTTAATAAAATGTAATTATTTTTATAACACCGAGTGTAATAGGCTACTTTATGTATCCCGAGACGGCAAGTGAAGCCGGGGGGACAGTTATAAATGTGGTTGGGCGTCATCACACATCAGTTATGAGTTTATGATATACCCTTAACGTTATAATATGAAATTATTTATCAATGTTAATTAAAATTCATCACACACTTGCATAATATAATTAAGTTAGAGCAAGGCGTCTGCCGGACGCCCGCCCGCCCTAAGATTTGGGCGGACAATAGAAGCCTACGTATGAATTCAATTAGGAATCCAGTTCTATTGAGTTATGATTTTGTATCTACGAGTATTTAAAGCTATTTTATAACAAAATCCTGCTAATATTATAAATGCGAATGTTTGTGAGTATGGATGAATGTGTGTTACTCTTTCACGTAAAAACTAATGAATGGATTTGAATGAAACTTGGCACATGGATAACTTCCATACCAAATTTCATTATAATTGGTGCAGCCGTTTGAGCGTGAAGAAGTAACAAACTTACAAACTTTCGCATTTATAATAGTTATTAGGAAAAGTAGAATATGAAAATTTGTCCGAAACTTAATCAATTGAGAGACATTTCTGAGTAAATTTTTAAATTCAAAAGTGATTTCAATGACCTAATCTGTCTTTCAAACGTCTATAGGTTACGACCGCTTACTATTAGAGTCGAATGATTGCTTGTCAACATAGTGATTTAGAAAAAAAAAACTATTTTGGTCTTGAAAGAAAGTCTGACCACATAATGTGGATAGTTCAAAAAGAACTGCAAGCATTCTCTCGATACTTGGTAATCTTAGACCTTTTTCTCTTCGATAAAGCAAAATCTAGGTACTAGTGGACTCAGGGGTGACCTTGCGGAAATCCATTACAAAATTATAAAAAAGACAAATATTTTGTAACCAGTTCTGCTTGATCTCCTTCTCTGTCAAGTTCCACACGAGGAAACCCAACAGGAAATCACTGAGATAGATTTCCGAATTTTGCAAAAATCTACGTTAAAATGTTACAATCTGTTTCAACAGATATTCAGGTAATTTACAATAGTTATGTAAGACATCCGTTGCTAAGCATTCGGCTAACGAATTTAGAATACTCTTTGGTAGGTACACCCATAGGGCGCCGGACCACTCGTAAATTCCGAACGTCTTCAAATTCAACTATTTCCAACTATTGGTCAAATACAGACATAAGTTTAATAGATGAGTTATTTTAAATCAATGTAATTTCGAACATTATCTTCAAAATTAATTGAGGTCACAGGGGACCGGCGGGCGGGGAGCTTTTTCCGCCAACGCGTTAGCTTGGCCATACAAAGAGGGAACGCTGCCAGCCTTCTGGGAACCTTGCCGTTGATTGGCAGCAGCGGCCGCCTCGAGGATTTTTTTTATATATAGTTTGTATATTTGTTGTAAATAATTGTAAATATTGTATAATACTTGAAAAATTTAATTTATTTTCATACGGTTGGCGCAGTTGGTGACACCACCTTTTAGGTCTAAAGTCAACATTACCGGTCAAATCGGCGAGCGCATCAGAGGGCTCTCAACTGGGCAACATCTGAGGGCACCCCCGATTGGAGTACGAACCTCGGCTCAGGGCTTTACCTAGGAGGCGGAGGGCTTAGTAAGAGTTACGACTGATTAGGGGCGGTTGGATTACTGGTGGCAGCTCAGGCTGCTTGAACGGGTCGAGACAGAGTGGGACGTCACGCACGATGGTCCAATAGATATTAAAAACGTAAAAAAAGTGGGTTGTATGAAATGCGAAAGGCTTATTATCCTTTAAAGTATTTATCCTTTCTCATCAAACAAACGAATTGATCTACTTATTAATTATATACAAATATAATATACTTAATAACCAATATGCATCAAGCGTAATCTGAAGGTAGGAAAGGAAACACTTATGAATTTAACTAAATTGAACTAACTCACTAACATTGTCCATTTGTGGTCATCTATCGTTTCCAGTGATAAGACATCAATGTGCAACGACTATGTCTTGCTGTATACGGACAGGACCGCGTTATTATTGTGCCTCTGTCAACGGAATATGAAATGTATTGGAACTTGGGATGAGCTGGTAACTCCTTGACCACCCGACACCCTACACCCTGTGACCTCGGGAGGTGGTCAGTAGAAGGGTTGGGGCGCTGTGTTTACAATAACGTTGTAAGTGATTGTTTCAAGAAATTAATGTTGCTATTGAAAATATTAACTGTACCTTCGAACCTTTTTATAAACGACTTCAAGAAAGGATGAGGTTCTCAATACGACAGATTTTTTTTGTATGTTTGTTAGCCGATTTCTTCGCCAATATCAATCGATTTTTTTTTTATTCAAAGCATATTTATAAGCTGGCCCCATTGTTGCCAAGTCGGGACCTGATGATGGGATCCCGGGAAAATGAAATCCCTAAAAACAAAAAGAAATAACTTTTAACAAAAGAGCGAACCTTTTAAAACACTAAAAAGTATAAAATAATAGCTATGTAGGAATTATAATCTGACAGTCTTGAAGTCAGCGGTAGGTACAGTGCGAGAAGGATTTTTTGGCACGTGGCCAAAATCGGAACTAATGCCGCTATCTTGTGAAGAGTCACTTTTTGACTCTTCACATGTGAAAGACATCAGCAATGGCGGTACAGATATAATATACCATATGCAATTTAATGATGTCTTATAAAATAATTGTTCTATTTTCAATTAATTTTCAGTTGCAATATTATCCATGATGACCACTGAGGCGTCTTCAGACGCGGTACCCTGAGGTGCGGCCGCTAAGATTTAAGGAACATGGCCCCTCTACGTAGAGTTACATAGAGATTAGATAGAGCTTTAGTACTGTTTTACATGACGTTTGATGTGGTAAAATTGAAAATTATATTCATAGTTAGCTTTGTGAATATTACGAAATATAAACAGAATTTAAATTATTCCAGATTTAAGTTTTATTATTAATTTTTTTTTTTCAAAAAATGGACAACTTTTTTTGCAGTTTTTATAACTTAAAAAAAACTGCGGACCAATTCATACATTTTTTTAAGCTCATATTTAATATTTTAAAGCTGAGGGTTTGGACCCCTCAATGGCGAATAGAAACCATGGTTTCAGTGTTTGTAATTCTAATTATAATTTTATCTAATTATAAACATAACAACTACATGTAAATCTAGATATTACAAATAATATTTCAATTAAATCTGATTCCTACAGTTTCAATGGCACAAGGGCAACAAGGGCAGCAAGTAATATCCGGAACGCGGATTAGTAAATAGTTTGTGCCCCTGCTGTCGCTAGCGTCCTTAGGCTACGATAACCGCTTACTATCAAGCGGGCCGTATGCTTGTTTGCCAGTTACGAATGAATTGAATTTTTTTTCCCATTGAATTTTTCATTCATTGTTTTTAATTGTGTATAAAAAGTAACATTAAATATATAAAAGTTAAAAAAAAAATAGATATCTCTTCTATACATTCCTAACCCAATTACTGGACACAGGAACTTACCCATTTCAAATTGGAAAACACTGGCCCACGACTTATCCTTGTGTAAACGTCGTACCTCTACCGTAGACCTAGGCGCTATTTGAGTTGCCGCCCGCTCCGTGTACTTGCACTGTGTGGTACAAAATACTCGTATATTACTGTCCAAGAAAAAAGCGGAAGCGATATCTTACTAAAGTTCTTTATGTCACTAGTTAAATGAACTGAAGGATTAAGAATACTACTCACTACTGCTGCGTAGATTGTTTCACAATACTGCGCTATGACTGTCTGGAACATCTCTCTCTCTCTCTCTCTGTTCTAGCACACTCAGTTATAGTTTTATTAGTCAGGGATTTAATCTGAGCAGTCCAGCGTATATGACTCAAAATAAAGAATGTTTATTATTTACTCACCTACTATTATTATTTTTACAGATTTCACTTCAACTTTTCTCAATGGTAGTCTATAAGTAGTGATTACTTATGATGATAGTCTAACATGATGCGTTATGGCTGCTGTGCTTGTAGGTTTAGGTATTTGTGCTTAAGATTTTAATCACATAATTAATTGCCAGTTACCTATTTATTCGAGTAATTATGCACAAAGTATGAAACATTATTTAGTAAAAAAAATATCCGATGTATTAAGTAATAAAGAAGGCTTTCTACCTATCCACATTATAATCGAAAAAAAATTCCAGTTATATTTTTCTGGCTGTACAAACTGTGCATTGTCAGTCTATAGTGAGTTATTTGTAATCATCTGTCGTTTATCACTTGTACCACACATTAAACTATTATCTTAATGTATTTATACGCGGTCGGGGCTAATTTTCGGACAATTACTGTGGTCTTCCAATTTGGGTCTTATGGGAAAGTCTG
The DNA here is from genome assembly GCA_963555595.1 of Tethea ocularis. Classification (NCBI taxonomy): domain Eukaryota; kingdom Metazoa; phylum Arthropoda; class Insecta; order Lepidoptera; family Drepanidae; genus Tethea; species Tethea ocularis. The sequence continues at coordinate 8,463,372 of OY741970.1, forward strand.
TAGGTGATTTATCAAGACAATCGCTATTTTATATACCTAGCTGAACTATGAAAAACAGATGAAATACAAATTAATCATACGGTAAAATTTTCATGTAGCATGTATTTATGTACTTATTTCACGTCAGTTAGTTTATAATAAGATTTTGGAAACCAGCAACAATTAGGCCTAGTACTACGTTATTAAAACGAGTGGGAGGTATTTTCAGCTCCATAGAATTAGGTTAAGTTTATTGTTGTTGATTACGTTTATTTTATGTGTGATAAAACTCTTTCTATTCTATTTTAGACATCCTCATTAAATTCACCAAACTGCAAAAGTAAGTATAAATCAAGCACAATTTCAGAACTCTTAGAAAATAATCCAAACAAAATATAAATCTTATGACAGTAGAAATATAGTTTTGCCTAGATTTATTAACAAAGAGTCAAAAGAGAAAAAATCAAACCTTTTGCATCTATACTGCCATAGTTAGGTAGTTCCATGTATCAGTCGCCCATTAAAGGGGTCAAATCAACCCCAAACACACTGAACCATTCCGTTCCACGGTTATAGACAGTGAAAAATACACAAGTCTCGTCAAGTAAAACGCAGCTAATTTAAGGAGCCTACCTTATCTCTGTGTAAGTTCGACATCGGGTGTCATTTGTCTTCGTCACTGTTGCCCGGTGATCATTTATGCCACAGCACACCCTACCCTTTCGGTGTGGATATACGTATCGGAATTCTGACAAGCATGTTGAATTGCGTGTAGTTTCACTTACAATTTTTTGATTAGGTATACACAATAATATTTATTTACAGTTACTTGGAAATCTACAATAAATGGAAATATAATAGTTAAATTGACAGCTGCGTCTGGAGCAAGTTGCTTTAAGGTTTCAATTTATTTATAAATTATTCATCATATCAGCCGAAAGACATCCACTGCTGGACAAAGGCCTCCCCCAAGGATCTCCACAATGGCCGGTCTTGCGCTAGCCGCATCCAGCGGTTTCCCTGGACCCTAACAAGATCGTCAGTCCACCTTGTGGGGGGCCTGCCCACGCTACGTCTTCCGGTTCGTGGTCGCCACTCGAGAACCTTTCTGCCCCAGCGGCCGTCGGTTCTACGAGCGATGTGCCCCGCCCACTGCGACTTAAGTTTGGCAATTCTTCGGGCTATAAAGTAACCGATATAAATTATTATATAGATATAATTCTTTAAATCTTAGGCTGTTTTATTTTTACCCTTAGGCTTAAAAATATAGTTAAAAAATTAAATTATATTTTTGTTTTTATTGTATTTCTTTAAGGAGTCAACAATAATAATAAAAACCTATACCTAGCCTATATTACTCTCCGTCCTTTTTACTATCTCTATGCCAAAAATCAGGTCAATTCATTGCTCTCTTGCTGCGTATATGAAGGACAAACCAACAAACACACATTCGAATTTATAATATTAGGTACTGAGAATTCTAAAAATAAATCAAATTTCAGATTGGAAGCATTCATGTTTAAAATATTATAGTCGTATTACAAATACAAAAAAAAACAATAAAAATTCACTAATAGGCTTGACAAAACAAGCATCTGTATTTCACAATTCCAGAGCTCCTCACTTGCCACCCCTATTCTTTACCCTTTAAAGGTGTATTTTGCGTGACATATGTGGTTGAAGAATGACTTCGGAACTTCTTGAGAGGAAATTGCAGACATTCGTTTGAGGGTATACCATGATATTGCGTTTTTTTCATGTCAACAAATGGAAAATAGATTTATTTTACGTTATAATGTTAAACATTATAAAAAATATCATCATCAACATAGTGAGCACATCAACTGAATAAAATAAGTTTGAGTTTGAAATAAATCTTTCTGTAGGTATTGAGTCGTGTAATACAAATGATTTATTGGTTACGCTGAACCGATGGTGGCCGATGGTGGTAAGCACACAAAGCCTAGAAGGGAACTGACTCTCAATTGCAGCTGTTGGAACATACCGGAAGGTGCTTGGCGACAGAAAAGCTGCACTTGAGAGCCACATCTTCCTTCCGAGTTCTGCCAGTTCAGCCTTTTAAGCTTTGTGTGCTTACCAGCTTCGGCCACATCATCACTGACTAAGGTGAGATTGTCGTCAAACACATATTATATTTTACATAAAAAAATACATTTCCATGTAGATAATATACCTATATACCCGAAGATTCCCGAAATCACCCGACCTTTACCTCCACCACCCCTAATTGGTTAACGAGTAGTATTTGCATACGTCTGCTTCCACGAACGTTTGTTTTTCAGATTTGGAACGCCCGACCGGTCCCGAGCATTGTCCGAACAATAACTTGGTCAAGATGTTTCGAGCAGTTAATTTAGTTTGCTTTGATAAGGGTCAAACCCTCACAAGTAGGTATCCTTCAGGTAGCTGGTCAAAACTGGGACAAATATTGAATCTATTGGAATTGTTAATAGATACGCCGAAAATCTAGGATTAGTTGGAATATTTTAGCATGGCAACAAAACAACATGTTAGTGGTGCAGCTTGTCTCTGTTAACTTTGAAATTAAAGAATATTTCAAGAGGAATGACAAACTATTTTAATCTTTCTTAAAAAAACTCTGGCTAATTGAAAGATAATAAAAGTAATGAAAGAAAAATTTGATGATCAAATAAATATTATCAGAAAGGCATCTTCTTTATCAAGAATTCATTTCTACCAACAACATTAATGTAAATAAAAGGCAACACACAAATCCCGCCGAGCGCCACACCGGCATAATTATAAATTCCGCGTCACTCGGCAACGGTGGAACAATGAAGTTAATCCATCAGGCGAGTCCTCGGGCGTGGGCAGATAAGACAAGGGCCCGTATTCCGTACCACCCCGGCCACGATCTTGGGTCGCCACCCTTGTGGAGATTAGCTAAGAGCTGTAGAGTGGTCATCTCGTAATATGAAGGCAGTTATTATACAATTTTACGAAGGACAATCAACAAAAACATCGGATTTACGTGCGTGAATAAAATGCGTATCTCATAGGTGTAGTCTCCTCACGTCATCCGTGGATCTACGTATCTTCCAACTTTTCTAAAATATAAACAAACTGTGTATACACACAAAAACATTTTTACTTTTTAACGATAAAGTAATCTTAGCATATCTACACTAATATTATAAAGAGGAAAATCTTGATCATTTGTATGTTTGTTTGATATGGATAAACTCAACAACCACTGGATCGATGTTAAAAATTCTTTCTTGAAATCGATTAAAAATATACTACACCATATCCTTGGAACGTGGGTTAAACAGCTGCGGCGTGAAAACTAATTGATAATAGGACATCACACGCCTCATAGAATAGTTATCGCACTAGGCACAAATCAAACCACAAATCCCACTCGTTCCTCAAACTAATCTACAAACAGTGACCAGTAAGACCACCCTTCTCAGACTGTGACGTCCACCTGGGCCTGCCGTATGAATATTAATTCGACCATATCTTGACCCCTGTCCGACTGTGGGGTAAGAAGGTACCTTGATGTATGAATTTAAAGGCGAATAATGTATTAGATGGAATTATTATGAGTTTTAATGTCTGTTGACTACGTAAGGATAAGTAACTGAAGGAGTTAAAGAAGTAAAATTAAATGTTCAAGAGTATTCAAATCAAGTATTTAATGTTCGACAGAGTAATTTCTAACAAATATACAAAATACATATTAACATCGCGCCTGGGTATAGAGGCGCGATGACCCAGCCTGGCGGAAGATCTTCCCTTTTCAATGTAGGTGTCATCCTCCATACTCCGTATATGTACCAAGGAAAACAGTATAGTAGTTAAAACAGGGTTTTTTCAAACTGTGGGTCGACCTACCCCCAGGGTTGCGAGGCGTTACTCAGAGGGACTCGAGCAAAATAATAAAGGCAAGTGTTTCTAGGTCTTACACTACAATGAAAATATCTAATAGTACTTACGTAACTTAGTACTTTTAGAGATCTCGTTTCCCCGCAGAATGTACTTGATTTTTAATAAATAATAGGTCCTAAAGTATTTTTTCAAATCACTCCTACGTCCCCCACGGGATGAGATGGGGTGGTGAAATTCTTCGCCGTCACCACACAGCAGAGGACCCTTTGGACTCCGTCAAATAGTCGAGCGGAAAGGATTGAGCGAGCAGGTTGAAATGAATTCGCCCAGCTCTTTCAATTTCCTGAGCAAAACATCATGAATAGACAAAATGTTCTCGTTAGCCATTTCCCACACATACGCCATATATTTTATATGGCTCAAAGAACTAATCCACAGGCTTTTTGAGCATCTGAGATATCTACAAAATAATCAGTAGTAAATCATATTGACATGAAAATAATTTTCATGATTTGATCAATCTAAACTGATACTCAGTGTTATACGTACTGATAAACGAACTCAAATTCAAACTCAAAATTCATTTAATCAGTTTAGGCCCTAATAAAACACTTAAGAATGTCAATAGTAACAATAGGCTCTACCACCGGTTCGGAGTACACATAAACTGAGAAGACTCCGGCAAGAATAAGTTTCTTGATTATGCAAGGCTTCTTGAAAAACCCTAAACTCCTAAACTTATGCTTCAGCACTAAGACCATCCTAAAATCACTAAGCTAACAAACTAATTATTCAACCACCCGAATAATATTTTGCCAAAACATTTCAAATAGGGCCCTAAGTAACGTAACCCACATTTTCACGTCATCGTGTTGTTATTAGAGGCCCTTAAGATATTATATCAGTTAAGGTACCTACCAGCCATGCTTGGTCAGGCCACACAAATATTATTTTAATTGATTAGCTCTTGGTTCTTGTTAGGGTTGTCGATAATGGCACATCATCATTTTCAACATGTAATTATTTTTAGGTATTATTTGCGTATTTACATGCGTTCTCAGAAGATGTTAAGTTGTCTCGGGATAAAGTATGTTCCAGACTATTATCTATTTTCGTACCAAATTTCATCACGATTGATTGTGATTTTCAGGCGTCAAGTAGGATTTAATTGTTGTTAATAATCACTGATTGGTAATGATTTATCAACTCTTTTTAAGGTAATTTTATGGCTCAAAATTAAATGCAGCATGTTATGTTAATAGGAAAATCACGATTCAAAAATTATTTTAGTTTTATTGCTTATGGTCAATTGGTGGTCACCACTATTGATTCTGACCCACTAAAGAAACAATGGTAGGAGTATCTAATATAGCTAATAGTGACGTACAAAGAATAATAATAATTTTACACATTTTTCTGTAAAGTAAAAACCGAATCACCTATAGTTTATCTATACCTGAAAATGGCCACTAATTAAGTAACTTAAATTCTGTGCACTAGAAATGAAAATTACGACACATAAAAACATATTAATATGTCAATTAATACGAAAGAGTTTTTTTTTTCTGTGTGACATTTATCAGTGCGTGGCAACCCTTGATCCGTTCTCGGTCAAGTGAATGTTTCTAATTAGAAATATCTTAATTGGGTAGCCTCTGCTCAGTAGTTTCAAGAAGTACCTACTGTTTGTTAGAATATATGGAGATTTTATTAGAGGGTAATTAATTTGGAAACTAGGATATTATTTTCATGACGATTTTAGGTAAATAATATAGAATAGATTAGTATTTTTTTTTGCAAAAGATTATTTACATAACTTAACCTAAAAATCTAAACACTCTACAAATACATATAGGTACCTAATATTTCCGTGAGTAATATGTGAATAGGCAAGTGTATTAGATTTAAAAAAAGAATGAAACCACTAAACAAAGATAGTTTCACAGTTTTATACACCACATACATACCTACAAGTTTTAACATGCCAAAGTAATAGTTCAACGGACAATAGACATTCGAAATTCGAAATGTATGTCGCCATTCCATCCAGTTCCGGTCGAGTTTGAATATCCGTCCAAGTTGGACTTCCGGTGGAAGCGGCCGCAGCCAACATGGCCGTCTTTATCTGAAGAATTAACTAGTGATAGTTATTCAAATGTGATCGGAGAAGGATGATAAGTGACCTGGATTTGTTTACGTATAAAAGGATTTACGGGTGTTTGTTACCTGACCGTTGTTATGGTAGAAAGTTGTGGGACAATGCAATTTTAGTTGTTCAAATTATGTACCAAGTAGTTTCCGCCCCGCGGTTTCACCCGCGTTCCCGATGTTTTTCCGCGATAAAAAGTAGCCTGTATGTTATTCCAGGTTATGATCTATTTATGTGCTAAGTTTCATCCAAATCCGTTTAGTAGTTTATACGTGAAAGAGTAACAAACATTCATCCATACATATTTACATACATACTCACAATCTCGCAATTATAATATTAGTAGAATATAGTATGACCGAAACCTGTTTCTTTTTTCTTTTTTTTTTTAAGAAAAGTGGGTACTTACCTAGTACCATGTCAGTTATATTTAGAATCCAATAAGTAAAGAACGTAAAACCAAATTTGTGGGCTACCTTTGAGGATCCCCACCAAAAAATATAGGTATCGTATTCTTTGATAATACGTATATTTTCATTTATAACTATAAAATTATACAAAAGACAAATAAATATCCGTCTTGCTCCAGCAGTCGGCGAGTCAACACGTCTGCGGAGTTTCACCTTCGGGGACAGCAAGTGTACGACGTTCTGATGATGCTTCGTGGAGAAGCGAAAAACGTGTTGATTTCTTGTTGAGATTCCTTGTGTAGGACTCGACAGAGAAAGAGATCCAGCAGAATAAGTTACAGCAGCAGTTAAGTTTATCTGACTTTTGTAAAATTTTATAATGGATTTCCGCAAGTTCACTCCCGAGATAATTACTTATTTATAATTATAAAAATGTACAAAATAGTTCGAAAATGATGAAAATTTCTAGCAATATAATATAACGTATTTCTATACGATCTAACACAATTAAAGGGTGTTCAAATCTACCCATATTTCAAATGTAACTTTACAAAGGTAGAAGGGTTGTATATAATTGTCCGAAGGGTGGCAGAGGGTGGTTGGTCAGTGTTTGTGATTTGTAAATGGGCTCAGACCTTAGCCCTTCCTCAAGACGGGGATATATCACGTAGTCGAAACGATAACTTTGTTTGAGGAATTATATAGAGTTGGTTTTTTATAATACTCTGGCAGCAAACAAGTACCTATATACGTCCCGTTTAATGATGAGAGGTTATCAAGGTTTGTAAACTCTGCAAAATACACCCTTCTTGAAGAACTTCATGCTCAAGTACTTTAGAAAAGTAATGGCGGTAGCTCATTCTACAGTCTGAATACATCATAAAATGTGGCAAGTTACACCTATCATTAAAAATGATGTGATAAATGATATCATGTTTGAAAGTATGGCTCTTAAAAACAAGCGTAAAAAACATGTGATTTCACAATCTTTTTATTGTGGGCTAGAAATAAAATAATGTAACAATAGAAATAAATACAGTTATTAAATAAATATTCACAGAGCCTCCTTCGTCGTAAGGAAGGCCTATTCCTTAAAAAATTGTGAAAGAATACCTACAAACCTCTGTCTTTCTATAGCATAGCTCTATCTCTTTCAGGTCTCTCAATCAGTAGCAGCTGGTAAGCGGCGCGTACGAGCCAGGTCTGCTGAAGTCATAAACTAAACACACCAAAATGATACTCTATCACACTAACTCAACTCTATAAAATGACCCATACAAAAGGCATATCCCAGTACAATTGTCTGACGAGATATCTTAAAGGGCACAAAGGTTCCCGCAAATTGCCAAAGTAAGTGTAACGTCCGAACAGAAATACATTATCTGGACTATTCTGGACTGGAAGGCGGTGGCGATCGGGAGATTTATTGTTTTCGAGTATTACCACGCTGACTGGCCTATTTCCTAAAGGGTTTGTTTGTGAAAGGGATGAGTTACCTATTACTTATAAGGAAAGATAATTTCCGAAGAATAATGCATACTGGGTGGACACTTTGATATTGACATTTATTCAAAATCTATGTTGGTTTTACGATGGGACCAACTTGGTAAGTTTGTGAGTATAGATGTATGGATGGATGGATGTGTGAATGTATGTATGTTTGTTACTCTTTCACGTAAAAACTACTGAACGGATTTGGATGAAACTTGGCACATAGATAGATCATACCCTGGAATAACACAGACTTTATCTCGGGAAAACATAAGCTCCACGGAAACGCGGGTGAAACCGCAGGGTGAACCGCTAATAGTATCATAATAGAGGACAACATTTTCCGAGGTCTCTAAGGTCATATATTATAAGATTTAGCACCTAGTAGGGTCTCTCGCGCAATACCCGCGTTTTTGTTCGGAATAAAAAGTAGCCCATGGTATATACTACTATTAGTACTCTTGTGTAAAAAAAACAAACACTTTTTTGTATTAGTAGGGATTTCTGTGTCATGATATAAATTTCTACCACTGTTCACTGTTTTTTTTTTTTTTTTTTTTATAAACTTGACAACATTTTACAGCTTTGAGGCACCTTAAAAACCTGTATAGGTTTGTCTAAGGTGTTACATTCCTCGAACTTTTACCTACTAATTACAAAATAATAAATTCATTAGTTTGTCTTCAGCGCAAAACATGACTAACAAATGTGGGTAATAGTACGAGAGCCCACGACCAAAATTTTTGTCTCATAGCAATACGGCCAAAACCGCATCAAATCGATAGATACGATTATCCTGAACTCGAAAATACCAATATCAGACATTTTCCGCGTAGCGTTTGATCTGACCGAATTTTCAAAATTGTCAAAGAATTTTACCGAACTGCATCATAGCAATATGTCTGATTTGCAGACTGTAGTTGAATGATAGTTCTGAGATACCGGAAACATATTTTTCAGACGTTAGTGGTGTAGCGCAAACCCGTAAAATCACTTAAAAAAAATAAAAATGAGACAAAAAAAATGTCTCATAGCAATACGTCTGAAAATCTTTTTTATTAGTAAATTTTGGTTATTTGATGCGAACAAAACAATTTTCAGACGGAAATGTGAACGCATTAAATTTTGAGACCGTTTTGAAAATGTTAACAAATTTAACCGATCGGTATCATAGCAATATGTCTGAAAATTGTTGGACATGATAAAATAAGTTGTCCACATGTGCAAAAAATTTATATCAGACAAATTAAGTGTAGCACCTTCTCTATCAGACAACTTTTCGATACTCAGATATCATTTAAAAATCGTATTGAGGCATCTTGAATTTTCTGTTACAAACCAATGAATACGTTGCGACCCTGAATTTATTAGATGATAATTAACAAAGAATTTACCCAAAACCGTAACATTGAAGTTGAAGGACTGAAATAACAAGCGCTGAGGCTGTTGAAATTAAATACTGATTGATTTGATAGTTTTGGTTTTATTTAAAGCACACTTGGGTAACTTTTACAAAAGAAATAAGTAATGACATCTGTCATCTGTCAAAGTACATATAATAGACAAGGGAGATTCTTGAATATCTATGAAGGCTGTAAATTAAAAAAAACATTTAACAGAGGCGTCGGCCAGGCGACTCCGAAACGTTATTTTCGTTTTTGGGAGTATATGCTACACTTGAAGTGTCTGAAAACAGGTTTTTGGTAATCATGGCAGCAATACGAAAAGTTGAAAAAAAAAATTATCCGTATTGCTATGATACAGGTCGGCTAAATTTGTTGACATTTTCAAAAATGCGCTCAGGCTATATGCTACGCGCAAAATGTCTGAAAACAAACTTTTTCGTAATACAATTATAAAATCTATGTACATTTTCACTATCAGACGTATTGCTATAATACCGACTGTCTTTTTTTTTTGACACAGCAGAAATGGCCTCCCACGCAGTTGCTACACTTTCGACCGTTACTACACACCTAGTCGGGTTCAGAATCATACAATCTAACGATTTTATAGGGTTATTGCCGTATTGCTATGAGACATGGTTTTGGTCGTGGGCTCTCGTACTATGATACGTGCTATGTTATGTTAGCGCAGCGCTCGGTATCGTTCGAAATAGGTACAATTTTATTTTACCTTCGCATTCGAAGCAATCAAAATGTTGCAAATGCTTATACGTAAATATAAATACAAAACCAAGTCTTTAATAGTCTTATTTTTAATAGTATTCTTTAATAATCTTGACAGGCCAGTTGGCGCAGTTGGTTAAGACACCACCTATCGCGCCGCAGGTCGTGGGCTCGATTCCCATCCAGGACAAACATTTGTGTGCATGAACATGTCTGTTTGTCCTGTGTCTGGGTGTAATTATCTATATAAGTATGTATTTACAAAAAAAAAGTAGTATACGTAGTATATCAGTTATCTGGCTTCCATAGTACAAGCTCTGCTTAGTTTGGGATCAGATAACCGTGTGTGAAGAATGTCCCAGGATATTTATTTATTTATTTATTTTCCACCCAAACTTTGTGAAAATAATTATCTATTATTAAAGTTATAATGAGGCGAAAAACTTCCGTGACGAACGAAGATAGTCTAAGAGCTGACTAGCATAAACACAACAGCACGTTGTATACCGGCCGGTGTAAAGATCACACTTGCGCCTTTCTCACAAAACGGCTCTTCGTGTCCAGCGTTTAGCATTAAATATATGTTTTACCACCTTATAAAGATTGCGTCCGAGATCTGGGCCCGGGGCATGCGGCACGAACCACTTGTATCGCCTACGACAGTTCTTTAGTTCGTAGTGCAGGAGTTAGGATGATGGACGTAATAGAATTTAAAGATTGAAGTTAGGTTATGGAGTAAAGCATAAGGTTTTGTAAAATAAAGGTATTAAATTATCAGTTGGTGCTCAAACATTTAGGAGTGAATGGATAATGATAATTACTGTCATAAATAATAATTATGTGAATGATGTAATTTATTTAAGAAAAATCCTTATTTTTCATTCAATACTTTGTTTATTTACGATGATTAATTATCTCTATTTTAAAATTTGTTTAATTTTTAAATATGAAAAACATTAAAGCATACGATTTTTTTTTCAAATTTGACCATAAATGAACTGATTCATGATTAATTACCTAGTATTAATTAAATTAAGAATTTAATTTTTATTTCATTAATCAATAAAATTATATTTTTCGCAAAAAACACAAATTGAAAATCCTCAAGTTGAAAATCTGTCGCCAAGCACCTACTGGTGTGTTCCGGCAATTGTAACAGGTCGGCAACACATTGGCAATACCTCTGGTTTTGCAAATGGCGATAGGCGACGGTAACCACTTACCATCAGGTGGATCGCCTGCCTGCTTGTCAACTTTCTGACATAAAAAATTACAATATCTAAAATTCAATACCTACTTTTCCGGATAATATATATTTTTTTTTTACCCAGCTCCTAGCCTACCCATCTGAAACACACACGTGTTTAAAGGCAGATATACAATAGGTGTCGGTGTAGCAGCCCGCGGCAGCCATGTGTGCCGCGTGATGGCCACAGCGCCGTGACTCTTGCCAGGAATGTTTATTGGACGAGCCTGTGCTGCTACTGCTAGGGCCTTGCCGAAGCATTATTAAATTGCCCATACATAACCTATAATCATGTTGTGAAAATGCTAACTTAAAGTGGTAATGTTTTGTTTGTTTTAAAGAAAGATCCACAAAAAAAATTAAGCCTTGCTGAGTTTCTTGCCGGAGTCTTCTCAGTTCAAGTGTATTCCGAACCGGTGGTAGAGTAATGATTGTAACTATCATCGACGTTCATAAGTGCCTTATCAGGGCCTAAACTGAATAAATGAGTTTTGATTTGATCTGATTTGATTTGGATAGAAGGTAATCTTTGCAGCTTCAGATTCTGAAAATACTTTCACTAATATGAATTCATCTATAATAACCCCCAGGCTACTTTACATCCCAGGGAAACTACTGGAATTAAAGTAGCTGTAGTTTCGTTTTAACAATCTAATTGAATTGATTCATAATGATTTGAGTAAGAAATAAGGCATCTTGAACAAAAGTTTTCTGAAATAACAATCTTTGTTCAAACGTTTACCTCGGCTAAATGCTAAAAAGACGAGTTTTTCGCAACATTGACTGTTATGTTATGTTATGTTATATGTTATTGAATTCTGGGGCCTAATTCTTTTTATATCTCTTTCATCTTCATCTCATCCTAGTAATTGTAGAATTTATGATAGGTAAGTGATAGCAATCACTTAGCATATGAGCTCATCACAAAATTCCAATATACTTATTAGGTTAGGGGTCAGGGTCAACACTGGACAAGTCAGCAGCTTTTCCAGATGGAACCGCCCTTTACTTTGGAAACCTTCGATACTTCGGAGAATTTGGTTTTATTAATTTATTAGAATAAATTATTTCAGCGACCTAATTCAGTAAGTAGCACCCCTACTCATTCGTTTTAACACTTTAATGCCCAGTACACACAATCAGATATTTGTTTTAAATTATGGTAATAAAATGTCTGCGAGAGTCACGAGCGGGTGAAGGAGTGCGCGTGCGCAGGCCGACGGGATGAGCGAATTGGATCGGGATTTTGGATCAGGGGTTAGTATAAAGTGTTAGGTTGAAGTTTATATTAAATTAACTAGCTTTTATAGGATGCTGCTTGGACATAATAGAATTAGTCAAAATGACTACCGACATAATGTTAATGATATGGTATTACAAGCGTGTTCACAAAATTCTGACAAATACCTAGTATGGTAAAGTTTAAGTTTTTTTTTATATACCACTAAGGCAGCTCACAAGCATACGACCCACCTGATGGTAAATGGTTACCGTAGCCTATGGACGCTTGCAATATTGTAAATGCTATAATATTATATATTTTTGACGACAAGTAAAAGTAAGAATTGAAGACATAGACACACACGAAATTAAATTTTTAATATCACCTTTAATGAACTTAAAAGAAAGATAGAAGACGTTATAATCTACAGTTAAGTTACCATTACTTAGTAACGAATAACCGTTACATAAGCTAACTACGTCCGTTAGTAACAAAATAAAAAAATACACAAGCTTCCAACTTCCGACTAAAACTAATAACAGTTAACACACACGCAAACCAGATAACGATAAAGATGAGATATAATATATCATTGTGCAGGCTGCAGTGTGCGGAGTGACGCATACTTGGCGCGGTTGCAGCAGGAAATGCGCAGTGAGAGATAAGCCGATCCGAACGGACTTTGTGATGTCTACTGTCCGCGCGTCTCCGTTTATGATCGCCTTAGTGTGGACGAGACATTTATTTAAGAGAGAAAAATAACAATACTAATGATATATCCTCTGCTTGATTTAAAGCTAGCAAATTAATTGAAATTGCAAAAACTGCTCATACAATTTTACTTTTGGGAGTACCAGATTTGCTCTCGAGTAGCGGGTATGTAATGAGGGCTTAAACTACCCACGAAGAATTAGAACACCAAAGTCAAAAGACCGATTTAAAAGAAACTAATGATGATATACCTTTGTCTGTCCCTGTCCTTCATATCTAAAGGAATATAATTATGGCTAGAAGAATTTGCAGAAGTTTACTGATCTGATGGTATTTATATTTAAGGCTTTGTTTGCTTACCATTATCAGCCACATCAACACTAACTACGGTGGGATTATGGTTAAACTCAGGCCTGTATATAGTAAAAAAAACATGATAATGTAAAGGAGACTTGTCTTGTCCATATAAATCAATCGTCCACCTAGAGGCAAATCAGAGCAAGCTGGAGCCGCATTGTTGCACTGATTTAGAACGGCAGACATCTCCAAACTAACTCGAACCGTTCTCACGTATTAATATATTCTATTCGATTCGATAATTCGCTAGACGCCGACCGATGTATCGATTTACTTCGCGCTCACTCGAGTTGAGATTATCGAGATTCGGTTGTTTGCGGTTTTCGATTGAAATTTTAGTTGGAGATTAATATGTTGTTTTAGATTTGACTGTGTTCTTATACAGAGTGTTTTATTGGGACAAATTGTGATACATTATATAATTTTCAAGCTAAATCTATGATAGGTACCTTACATTTTTTTAAATACAAATAGTCTGATGACAAGCGGGTACGCCTATAGACGCTTGCAACTCACGAGTTGCCGGCCTTACAAAAATCTCTTATCACCCTTCTTGAAGCACCCCGTGTACCTATGTACTCTCTTGGAAAAAACACACGGTGAGCCATAACCTGAGCTTCCGCGGTAGGAAGCTCTTTTGAAAGATCATTTTCGATCCAATGAGACATGTTATTGATAGGCTTCCCATCGATGACGATTTGGCAAAAGGTACGCGGTGTGATAAAAAAAAGCCAGTGGAAATATATTTCCCTGATAAATATAATCTCGGTTTAAAAGTAATCCAGCTATCGTTAAATAAGGTTGTTAAAGATCGTGTGAGGTTTAAATATCTTGGATTACAATTATGCTCGGGTAATTAAGCCCGTTTAACATGGTTATATCTGACTTTGCTAGATTATTTTAGATATACCTATATTGAGTTTTATGTCATGTTATTTTTACGGCAAAACTGATCAAAAATAGTCGTGCACTTTTTATGTTAAAAAAATAAGAAATTACCAGGTTTATAAATTATTATTACATAAATAAATATTACTACAATTACTTATTTATATATAAGAAATGAAACAGTAAATAGGGAAATTAAAAACATGAATAAAAATTAAGAAAAGATCCTCTGTTTAGATAAAAAAATTGTAATTGTTTATTTATTTTTTTTCATTTTTTTTTTGTTCAGAATGTTCACCATAGTAACTTTGTTGGGGTGTATTGTATAGGTAGGTATACTAAACAAAAAATCACGACTAAAATAATGCTGTAAAACTAAAATCAGGAAACACCTAATTACTATTTTACTTACTACTACCTCCTTTTTGCTTTTAATCTATCCTGCGACTGAAAATAATCCTATGACTGCCAAAAATTGACATTTAGTTACCATTCAGTTCAATAACCGCCACAGAGATTTGGATGAAACTTGGCAAATAGATAACATTACTTTTCTTCCCGGTAAAATAAAAGATCCTTCGGGTACACGGCTGGAAGCTATAGCAGAATAACAAGAGTATTAATTTAGAAACAAACAAACAAACCATTCCTAACCTAGTTAACACATACCTTGTAAGACAAACCTAACCTTCGAGCTACGCATATATTAATGCAAGATTGTCTTCATATAAATCAACACTATTCCATACTATTTGTTATATTGGCATTTTCTTCAACGCGACCATTTTGCATACACTCAACAAACTTATATTTGTCGTTACAAAACTAAATTTATAACCTTAATTTGTACACTCTAAGTTTGATTTTAAAACGTATCGTGTAAAATTTAATTTTGTTAACCCGTGTATTATCTAAATCGGTCAGTTGCCATCGTGTGGGGGCTCCGACGGTTTCATAAATCAGGACATGTATCTGTTGCTGACAATCATAACTATAAGACATTTCGATAAACGGCCGGGTGTTATCTGATATTGTTGAAATGTGGCCACGCAATTTGTAGGCTATCGAGTGTGGAATTTATTGATTTCCGATGTGGATATGTGGGCAGTTTGAGGAGAAAACGGTCATAAATTATTGTGAGCCGGTGAAAGTAAATTTTGATAAATTGTTGGTGTTTGAAAACTAATAGTAGATTATGCACCAGGGGAATAAAGCAGTGTCATATGTCACGGGCGGCATATTGGATCCTGAGCAAACGACTCTACAGGACTCTAGAGGTTAGGATAATGTCGAGGCCTGAGTGAAACGAGGGGTTCAAGCCGCCCAAAACTAAAACAATCTTTATCCTCGAGATCTGTCTATACTCTACTTTTTATACCTATCTACTACGAAACAATAAAAATCCGGAGTCGAATCACAACACTGTCTTTTGTTTCATATTCAGTCGCGCCTTTTTACTTCTTTTTTTATGTTCTATTTATAAGTGCCAGTACCATTTTCAATAAACTCTCTTTACAATGCCCATTATCTGTAAGAGTTTTCATACGAATTACTTAGTTGACGTTCCATATCCTATTGGGCGTCGGCCATCTGACAGCGGAGGTCACAGATAGCTAGCTTGCTAGCTAGTTAACTTTGTTTTTCCACATGAAATTTTCAAAATAACAACAGGATATTCAAAAAACATTATGTACCAGCGGGACATAATGAAATTAAGTACAATATTATTATAGCCGGAGACAATATAATGACATAGGTACTTTAAGTTAGGTTTGCAGGACATCATTTGACGCTGTCGAGCAGGTGCTTTAAAAAAACAATTAAACACTTTTCATGATATTATACTGGTTTTCCTATATAAGCTGGTAATTGTATTTCAAAATTATTGTAAATTTAAAGTATCCATAGGTATGCAAATTGATGCATTATAATGATTTAATCCTGAATGACATTTGTTTGCGTTGACGAGTGTTGTGCGTAGTGTTTTAGCAGTTGCACTTGAGAGCCAACTTTCTTCTAGGATTTAGGTACCTACTTATCACCTTCAGCCACATAGTTAATTTTCTATCAAAGTGAGATTGTGGTTAAAATCTGCCTATACTACAGTTATCTAAGGAGGTTGGTAACACGTTTGTGCGGGTGTTGCAAGTAGCCATAGGCGATGGCCACCCCTTACCACCAGATGTGCTGCTTGCGTAAAAATTGGGTAACCACTAACCAGTAATTCAAAGAATTGTCAATTTTTTTTTTACTTTCACCGTAACATATCACGACACAACCTTTCATAGACACACCAATCTTCGATAGAGCACTGACCACGCCCACTCAATGACAACAATTAACCCACACACACAAACTCATACATATTTATTACAAGAGAACGTAACCCATACGCTAGTATTTTAACACCGTCCAACTGAAATTGACCTCTCGATTTAGTACTTGGTCATAATATTTTCTTGAATACTAGGGAAGAAAGGGATATCAAGTTATATCGGTCGTTGTATATATATTTAGATGTATGATTATACGAATATAAGGTTATTTAGCTTATGTCAATTATTTTCGTAGATGGCGGCCAGATACTGCTTAGTATAGAATAGTTGATATTGCCATAACGAGCTTAACTAGACCAGTTTTAAATTTATCTATGCTATGCGTAGATATTGTATAGGTATTTAGGTTTAGTTTGTTTGAAGGACTATAACTAAAGACGTAAGTACAAACATTATTTTCGATGGCTGAAAGTAATTCGTGTTTAGATTTGAAAAATGGATACGAATTTCAAAAAAGATAAAATTACGAGAAAATATTTAAAAATAAATCATGGAACACTTTAAATTTTAAACGTTCTCGTTCAAATCGCTGTTCGAAAAATAATCTGACAGATGTCGGCCCATTAAAGGGGTCACAGATCAGTCTCGGCGTGATACTGGCCAAATGCAAATCTGCTACCGAGCTACGCAAGGTCCATTAGTGCAGGGCTTGCCAACCCGATTCGAATGAACAAACATCAATAATTTTAAAAAGAAATCACTGTCAGCCACTACCACAAGTTCCTTTCGAAATATTATTGAAAAATATATTTACCTGACAAACGGATAGTAAGAACATATTCAAAAATAGAAGAAGATAATGCCAGATCGGTATCGCGTTTAGGTATACGTCTACGGTAACCGCTTACCACTAGGCGAGCCTGCTTGTTTGCTTCTTTAGTAGTACAAAAATACCTAGTCGTTCCTAACAAGACGGTAGAGATGTAAAAAGAAACTCTACCTGCTCTAAGAATTACTGAAAACCGCTTGACCACAGCTTTAAAATAATAAATAGCTATTGCAAAAAAAGTATCAAAAGGCATTACAAAAAATAAACATGCAAAACTTTTTAAATCAAGTATAAATTACAATACTTACTTGATTATTGGCCTAATATAAATAGTCGGGTTAAGCACCCCTGACAGATAAATCGAAGTCTGGTAAAAACGTAATTATACACACGGATGCGCATGATTCACGAAATATTTGAATACTGTATTACATACATTCGCTACGCTGAAACGGACTCAGCTGCCTATTCGAACACAAACAAAAACCTACCTAATACCATTGCAACAGATCACAATTTCAATAGACAGTTATTAAGAGAACGACTTTTAAATTTCGAACAAGAGTTATGCTGAACGCATCTTAATACTTCATAATTTTCTTAACGTTTTGAGTTTTAAGGTTTTGGTTATAAGGTTGGATTCCCAATGTATATAATGCATAGGTTGGTTGAAGAAGAGTGATGTGCAGATGCCGTGGGAACGATCGCCGAGTTTAGGTAACGTGGTGCTTAAACGAGAGCGTGAAGTCGCGATCGGTCTGAAGATAAACATGAACTGTAGCGAAATATTTGCTTTGTTCCTATTGGTCGTAATAAATAGTATGATAAATACTATGAGGAGGACTTTATGCTGAAAAAGTGACGTGCTCATGCATTTTAGAGTAAGGTATTGCAAAAAATTACGCTCTCAAATATGTATTGTATATTAGTACCTACTTAATAGTGTAATATCTCAAATACAATTTTATTCATCTCCTAAATCGTGCTAAGGTTGTAAGAGCTTAATATCACTGTCACTTTTACAAATATGATTAATTTAACTAAAAGGCCAATCTTAAGATATATCCCGCGATCTCCAATCATAACGCTAATCGTTTCGATAATCGATTTACACGCACGCGACCTCACCAGCCTGATTATACCGCTGACAACGAAGAACTGTTCGAAATTCAACTTTATTCACAATCGTCCTTAGGAACGTGTTAATTTGGAAGATAACTTTGTTTCTTGAAGATGCATGTGCGTTCGGACGCGACGACCACATCCTGTCCATTGTTCGATTTAAATCGAGAACTCGATCGAGAATCGATGTTTTTTGTGATGACGTATTTTGGATGCGTGTAAGAGTTTTTTCGTGACTTGAAAGGTGAATGGAACTGGAAAAGGCTCGAATAACCTGAACAAAGTTAACAAAAGGATTATGTTTAAAGAAAATTCGGATAAAGAAAGGTATGAAGAGATTTTTGTGAGAAACTGGAGTTTTTTATTTGTTTTGATCTCGGGTAATTTTGAACAGCCCGTATGCAACGACTTTCACAATCGTTACAGAGTTATAACCATGCATTAAAGATAGTGTTAATAAAGTCTGATTTTTCAATGGCTAGGTATCTAATCTGCTTGTTAATTTTTTGAAAAAAAAAACAAATAAACAATTTTCCATACCAAAGGTTAAACAAAACCTTGGTTAATCAAAAGGTAGGGCTTTTTTCTGTTCAACTTAACCTAGGTTTAAAAAAGGGACCATTTCAAAATTTTCACCTAGTATATAGTTTTAAGATCAGAAGGTAGACTGTTTCAAGACTCTATATTATAAAATTCTATATCAAAATTTAGGATTTTACTAAAACAACTGAATCTAACCTCTCCCTGCAACATCCACATGTAAGCAATCAAACAAAAGAAACAACCATCCCAATTAACAAAACAAGACTATCAGACTGACCCATCCGAGAACAATAATCTATAGCCAGATTATCTGCACTAGAAACAATGGACAGATAATAATATTTTGACATGTTGACGTCTTATTAACCGTTGAAAATATCTGTGGAATCAGACTGTATGTTTTTATGACTGTTGTTTGTTGATTAGGAGTTGGTATATATAAATTGGTTTCATTGAGTTTTATCATTTTAATGGTACGGATAAATTGTACCTATTCAAGCAAATGAAGTTCACAAATAATCTAAGAGAAGAACAGACTGTAGGCTTTCTCTGGATTAGTGTGCTGCTGCTTAGGTTACCTCTTCGTTTTTTATACTAGTAAGGTAGCCGCTGATGGTAAGCGGTCACTGTAGTCCATTATAGGTAGGTCAGAGGCTAAGCGTAAAATCCATTAAAAAAATGCTCTGGGCCAACAAGGTGTTTTATTTTACATTTCCATGTTTGAATACTTTTAGTTATAAATGTGAACAACAATTAAATTCTTGTAACTAATCAAAATAATTACTAGTTCTGCTATTTTACACCTCTATACAAAACTTCAATGGAGTGCATGCTAACGCCATCTATTGTCGGATAGCTGAACAATTTTCTATCGCAACCATTGAGAAAAAATAATTATATTTTTTTTTTAAATAAGCAAAAAATTACTAACTGAATGTGTGCCTGCATTAATAAAATAAATATTATGTATGTAAAATTAATTCTTATACTCTACGAACTGAACTATATTTTCTACTGGCCTCGACGGAAAACACTTTGGCTTACGTCTTGAAGACAAATACCTATTGCTGTGCTTTCATATAGGTAATCATGATTCGAGATAGATTTATTAATTCTTTGATTCATTACCAATTAAGTATTTTTTTAACACAATCTCAAAATGATAAGTGATGAAATAGCTGAAGGTGGTACCTAAGCCCACAAAGTGAACAGGAGCTGTCGAAATACACCGAAAGGGACTTGGTGACAGATTTTCAACACTAATAGTTGAGGATGATAGAGAACTTAACTAGCGCAAGACCAGCCATTGTGGAGATCCTTGGGGGAGGCCTTTGTCCAGCAGTGGACGTCTTTCGGCTGACATGATGATGATAGAGAACTTGTTACCACTATGTTGCCAAATTACTGCCCGCCTGGTGACCTAATAGCAATAATGGGGTACAGTAGCCTATAGACGCTTACAATTAGCAGATGTAGGTAGATAGGTACTCACTACTCTTGCAACTGATATCCAATCTTTTGACAGGGTTAGAAATATTTTCATGATAATTCTCTTACTTTGTACCTAACTTTTTGGCAGTACAAATAAACAAGGCAAAATGCGAGTAAAGCCACGCGTGCAACGTTGCGTTAATTGCGTGCTCACCCATCTTTCAATCATAATACTTTCTTCATGGCCTGCGGCTTAATTCGATTTGTTTGTTTTTAACAGGATGATCATTTTTTAGTTAGGACATGTATTCATCTCTTTAAATTATTTCTACTTGTTTCAGACGGTTAGAAAAGGTTTTTCTCTTCTGGAATAAAAAAATAGTTTTCTACTCATGTATACAAAAGGTTTTAATAATTGTAACTAACAAAATTATTATCAGTATAATATAGTACATAGTTCGTAATTTTAGTTCGGTTTAGTTTAGAAAATGGAACCGAGATATCAGGACAATGACCACCATCTAGTGGTGAAAATCAGAACTAGTGATAAGTTTTAGTAAAACGGCCACCGTTGTTATAATTAAAACCTGACATAAACGATTGCATAATAATATTTAAATGGCTTCACTAGCTGATTTGACGAAACTCGAACAATTTTTGTCTATTCTATGGTGTAGATAAATGTTTATAATATAACACCCACATTTTTAAGAAACCGTTAGTGAATAAAGTAACAAAAACGTATGTTCTCAAAATTGTATTTATCTGTTTTGCGGAATAAATTTAGAGCACCCCTTAGAGCCGGTGTTTTCTTAGCATTAGCGCGAGGTAGGCGCCGCCGCCGCTGTAAATCTGGCGACTCGTATGATAGGGCTGTCAATTTTTTTTAAATTTATCCTTAACTTTAGATAGTTACTTTAATTTGATACTTTATTGCGTGTCGTAATTAAATGTACAAGATTTTTATTAAAGCGAAACAATAAATAACAAAAACCAATATTTAATCTTGAAGTTCTCGTATGGTGACCAACAATCAGCGCTGCGGCTGGATGCAAACGGCACAAAACCGTTCGTTGTGGATATCGATGTAAATGGGATGTTCAATAGTAGTCCTTGGGCTGACGGTGATAAGATACATAGTACTAGTCTTCTTCAATAAATTAAAGTTAATAAGTAATTACAGCTTTACTTACAAACTAGCTGTCCCCTGCGGTATCGCGTTCCCGGGATAAAAATTATCGTATAGCACTCGGGGATAATGTAGTTTCCTATTAATGTCGTATCGTGTTCAAACAAACAAACAAACTCTTCAGCTTTATAATCCATAGGTATAGATAGATTACTTCGATGGTAAAAATCACTGAATCAAATCCGTAAGTATTAAAGTATAATTCGTGCAACAAATCATTGCCATTAAATTTGAAATAAAATAGCGAGAAGCAACCCTAGACAAACACTCCACCACTTATTCCGCGTCGCCTCCCTGCGCCCGCACAATACTACTGTATGTTATAATTTTTGCCTTCCCCAAATATATTTGAACAAAAGGCCTTAATGAATGTATCGCAAAATTCGCAAAAGCATTATTAAGCATTGTTACAATGTCGAGATTCGCAGTGGGAGTTTGTAATATTTTATTTCTAGCTTATTTTTTTAAGATTTATGAAGCACTAAGTGTTTTATTAGTACTTACCCGAATTTTTCAGAGGCATATTAATAGTTCTAGAATAAGTTGAACTAGTGACAACTGTCAGGTTGTATCGGACGACAGGAAACGACTGAGTTATAACCTAAGATACTTACTGCATAAACAACCTGTAACTACCAGAAATGGATGGGTAGGTACCATTCTATGTCTACAATCTTGGCGGCTGAAAGCGATGATAGCTCAGTGGTAGTGACGTCGAATCCTGCAATGAGCTTGAGCTTTCGGTGAAGGATAACATCGTGAGAACCATAGCACGGTGGTAGGGTACTCGTCTGGCTAGCCTACCATCCTCAAGTTGAATCTGTCAGCAAACTCCTACAGTTGCGTTCTACAAAATATGTTATTTTTTGTCAGTTCTTTAATTTTTTCAGTTGTTTACTGTAAGTATGTAAATGAACTAGTAACAATGAGACAAAAGTAGCGGTGGGTGAGTGTGTTATCATTAACACCCCTCGGCGCCCCCCTCCACCCCCCCCGGCTCCTTTCTTTCCACAAATTCTATACAAAAGTTTGAGTAAGAGTAATACACGTCTTGTTGTCTTGAGACTCGTGTGACCATGCTGTTTTGAATATTCCGCGTTTCCCAAAGATTTTTTTACTAATATTACGAATTAAAGTAATGAAAGGGGCACACTAAATAATGGATAATTGAAGGTGTATAAATGGATAAAGATAAGTTAAAAGATGATGGCGTTCGATAAGATGGTTTTAGAAGTTTTTTACAAATAAATTTTATTTAATTTCGATATTTTAAGACTTAGGTATTAATTTTACAAATATTTTTAATTTAACGCAAATTCCTATAAAAAAAGCTTTATAAGCCGTAATACTAGTAAAATACATTGCTAAATTAATTTGAATACCAAAAAACATTTAAAATATAAGGCACTTATGAACGTCAAAAGTTACAATTGACTACCATCGCACAGGTTCGGAATAGACTCCAGAAAAAAATATCCTCATTTTCCCCCAAAATATGGTGACCCCAACTCTCGAGTATGAAGCCAATTGTTCTCCAGATTGGTTTAAGCCTCCGCATGTGATCTTAATTAATGAATACGAACGAATGACTAAGCTTATTCCGTTAATTTATTTATAACGAAACGAAAGCATTCGTTACGTAGAGGGTGGTGAAACATGATTTGAATCCAATGTTATATTTATGTGATGTGTAAGATATTTAACATCATATTATTTTTTTATAACTGATTGTATTTTGTACCTATAAATGTGAATAAATTCAGAATAGTTTATAAAAGAAAAAAAAAATTAAATGTATTATATAATACTAGCTTTCGCCCAGCGGTTTTACCCGCATTAGAGTTCATGAACACCCCGTACTCAATTTAACCGACCAAATAATATGTAGGTCAATTTGTCCGTTAGTATTCTCATACCTTGAGAACCACAGTACAGACTATGAAGCGCGTTTCAAAGATGATTCAGGTTCCTAGATGAAGGTTTTAGGCTATTTAATATCCAGGGACAGGTATAGTTCTGTGACGATTGAATGCTATATAAATATATTATGCATGTGGATTTCAGTTTTCACGTTTAAATACTTGTCAAAAATTACAATCCATTATTAGTCATACATAAGTTTTTGTTACGTTAAAAAAAACAGTCAAAGGTTCAGAGCCATACAGCCTTCTTATTATTTTTGTAGGTATATTGAATTTTTATGTTTGATATTTTTTTTTATAAGTTTCGAATGGCATGCAATGCAGGAGATCAAAGTTTTTCTTTTATTCTTTCTTTCTAAACGTTCAAACAGTGTGTAATAAAAATTGGCAGAGGTTCCAAGGTATATTAGTAACATTTTCATGAAATAGTCGTATATGTCAGTCATATACCTTGGACGAATATGTTGATGATTTCTTTTGTTATTAATCAGTAAATATACTTCCATTCTTCTCGCAAATAACATCTCGATAACATACGACCTATAACTGAGCTGCAATTTGCAAAAAACGTGATAAAATTTTAATTTCGCGCTCCTACCGAACGTTTACCCTTAAATGATTGTCTCAATGATACAATACAGAATGATGCAAAATTGTCAAGAACTGCCAACATAAACCTATCTATAATTTATCTATACTAATAATAATCTATCTATCTAAACTATAATGAAACTGAAGAGTTTTTGTTTGTTTGTATGAACGCGCTAATCTCTGGATCTACCAGTCGGATTTGGAAAAATCTTTTTGCAATTGAAAACCTGAAAAAAAATATGTGAAGAATGTCCCAGGATATTTATTTATTTTTGAATAGCACGGGCGATGCGACGCGGCGCCCGATGTAACCCGAGCAATACCGAAAAGAACCGAACTATGCACGACTTCACCGACATGAAGTCCTATAAGTAATTTGTTTGATGATAATTGCTTTAACGTTGAATATTTTTAAGTTGAATTGTTGTAGATATTATATACGGATTTCATAGAAACAAATACTACTTAAGAAGGTCCTAATTATTTCAAAATTGGTTTTGAGTTTATTTTTACTAAATTTGTTTTTTTTTTTATTTCTTGGGTGAAAACTTAATCTATCTATAGGTAGTAATAATAAAGCTGAAGAGTTTGTTTGAACGCGCTAATCTCCGGAGTTATTGGTCCGATTCGAAAAATTGTTTCACTAATGGGAAGCTACATTATCCCCGAAGGTTATAAGCTACTTATAAACCCGCGAACGAAACCGCGGGGAACAGCTAGTTATTTTATATAAACTAAATGCTAAGTATTATAATTTTAGATCACTTGTTAGAGATATTCAAGAAAATTTAAAGCTTTGTTACTTTATTTTGGCATGAAAGTTGAACAATACTGTGAGTGGAAGGGTTCTCAGTTTGCTATAAACAATGCATGCTGTATGATAGCTTAAATTCATAAAATATGGTACTTATATGAATAGAGTAGCTTTATACAGTCTGATAAACTTTTTTAAAAAATCATATAAATATCTATGACTAAAATTTAGAATAATTTTGATTTCTATGTTATTACATTTGTGTTAATTAGTCTATATTCAAAATTTTGGATCTTTTGCTCAAGTAATTGCAAAAATATTAATGGGCAAAAATGAAATATTTCACCCTCTATAACATTGCATTGCTAAATATTATTACAAAATGCTTTAGGATTCTTATAGTTCTCGCTATGGGTAGCTTATAACCAGAAATTCGTGGTTCTGAAATCAATAGGAAAAGCGTTATACAGGTTGATGAAAAAAAAATAAAAAGGTCATAAAATTGTCTATGATTAAAAAGTTTAAAATTATTAATGTGCATATTGTTACAATTATGTTACATGGTCTACACCCAAAATTTTTGATCCCTAGCTCATGTAATTGCAAAAATATTATGGGGCCAAAATACAAATTTCCGCCCTCTATAACATTTCATTGCTAAATAGTATTGCAAAATGCTTTAGGATTCTTATAGTGCTTGCTATAGGTAGCTTATTTCCAAAAAAACATGCTTCTTAGTTAAATAGTTCTTGCGTTATACAGGTTGATAAAAAAAAAAAAAAAAGGTCATAAAATTGTCTATGGTCATTTTTTTTTTAATTATTGACTTGCATGTTGTTACACTCATGTTACATGGTCTACATTTAAAATTTTGGAACCCTAACTTAAGTAATTGCAAAAATATTAAAAGTCAAAAATAAAAATTTCCACCCTCTATAACATTTCACTGCTAAATAGTATTGCAAAATGCTTTAGGATTCTTATAGTGCTTGCTATGGGTAGCTTATTTCCAAAAAATCATGCTTCACAGTTGTATGGTACTTCCGTTATACAGGTTGATAGAAAATAATTTAAGGTGTCATAAAATTGACAACTATGAAAAATTTGAGAAACACTGGTTTGAATATTATTCCAATTGTATTGAATAGTTTATATTCCAAATGTAAAGTCCCTAGCTTGGGCCATTACAAAAATATTAAAGTGCAAAAATTGGATATTTCACCCTTTATAACTTTATGCCGCATGAAAAGTTTGAGAAACTTGATAGTAAATTTCAAAACAAATACTGTAGAAAGCTTATATTCCAAAAATCAAGCTTCTGCTATGAATATTAACTGAGAAAACCAGGATGCTAAAAGTAAATTTTCGTCATTTTTACTTTGTCTATGGGCAAAACTTTGACAAACACTTAATTGAAATTTGTAGTATTTGTATAGCATAACGCGTATACGAAATTTCATTTGCCTATCTTCAGCCGTTGCAGAGATATAAGAGTTTGAAAAATGCATAATTTCCATCGGTAATATCTTCCTCGAAGAAAAAAAGTTTGAGAAACACCGAAAATATGTTTTAGCAGTATTATTAAACTACCTACAATATAAATTTTGAGTTTGTAACATTCAAACTCACATAGTTATCAAGGTTTAACGGAAACAAAGCAAATCCCTTATTTTTTTAAATTTTCCTCCCATAGACAAAAGTTTGAGAAACGCTTGCACCCATATCTAATATTTTTTACTGAAAAAGCTACATTAAAAATTTCAGACTCCTAGACCTTATGGTTCCAGAGATATTAAGATTCTTAAAATCGCACAAAGGGCCCGTTTCCACCACTGCGGAAAGGAATTTCTAAAAATCGCTTCTTAAATGGGGTCTACGTGACAAAATCTATGCACATGCCAAATTTCACATTAATCGGTTCAGCGGTGTGGGCAGGGGGATGTTTACCCAAAAAACCGCTACTCTTTTATATAATAGAATAATCATTAGGTAAATGTAATTTTTTTGTTTTTGTTGGAATGAAAAGCTGACGGGGGCCTTTGTTTTGAGTAGCTGTATGTGATTTTCAGTACGTTGTTTGGTATGGGTGACAGTAGTCAAACAGACATGAAAATGAACCTTATGCCTTTGCAATAAAGTTAATCTGTACAATCTATGATTCAGTATATGTAAATTCAGATAAACTTTATTGCAATTTCATATGGTTAATTTTCATATTAATCTGGCTACTGTCACCTGCACCAAGCTTCAACGTACGGAGAGTAAATAAGTAATTTTAGATTTTGTTTTTTTTTTTAATAAGTAGGTATGTATAGAGAGATGATAAACCCCTTTTTAATAGACTTTATGTTACATCACCTAAGTATTATTTCAAAATACCTATTAGAGAAATAATAGGGCTACTGTTTATATTAAAATCAAACATTAACATTACCCGGCAAAAGTAAATATGTATGCAAAGTAAACGATTTAAATTTTGATCTGAAAGTTTGCAAATTGGCGACATAATGCCGACTCTCTTATGATAAAGGCAGCCATTGAACGTTAATGCTTTCTAGTTATGAATATTTCAAATGTGCCCGATGCTCCGATAGACCGGCGAATATTTGCTTAACGTGTGTACAGTTGGAAAAAAAATTGAGCTGTCGCGGTAATATTTTCATTTTAAATTAGACTGTATGGAAACACCAGTGCCTATCTAAAGTACCTACCACTTGTGAGCACATTCACAGTAAACTCCAAAAAATATTTAACTGATATTTTATAATGACATTTTATTTAAAAATAAAAAAAGATAATAATACTAAAAAAATATAATTTTGCCACAGTTGCCGATCATTGGCAAGTTTCCAAGCAAGCTGGCAGATATTTAAATATCGAAAATAGAATAAAAACGTACAATTGAACCACAGATTGAACCAAATCGTAAATGTTAAAATCTCCACAGCATGCCTAAATTACAAATTGCCTACGTCACATAAAAAAATACATAATGAAATCTTATAATTCCAGATTATAGTCTCCACTCCTTTAATCTATGGCAGGAGTTTCTAGTAAAGAAGTAAAGGGTCGTAACAACAATGATAAAGAACTAGGTACTTGTCCTCATAAAAATGTTAATGAGGCGTTATTTTTTCCGTTTTTCTGCTGTCAGTCCTCGCCCACAGACTGTATGTCTCCGTACAATAAGAAGTGCACACATTATACCGTCTTCAGATCTCCACAGTCGGTGAACTGCATTAACTGAAAGGTTAGAGCTCGCATCACCGATTACCGTGTTCCAAGTTTTAGTTTCATTTTATTCTGTAACATGTTGATGACAATTTTGTAATATTTTGTCTGGCTGACTACCACCATCAAGCTGAAAATTTGTCGCCTAGCACCTACCGGTATGTTCCGGCAATTGCACTTGAGAACCAGTTGCCTTCTCGGTATTGAACAGGTCGGCAACACATTGGCAATACCTCTGCTATTGCAAATGGCGATAGGCGACGGTAAACACTTACCATCAGGTGGGCCGTAAGCTTGCTTGCTGCCTTAGTAGTATACAAAATTAAATAATTCATTAGTAATTCCAATGAATACGATCATAATTTTGCTGTGTGGTGACGGCGACGAATATTACCATCCCATCTCATACCGTGGGGGGCGTAGAAGTCGTCCGAGGGAAGGTATACCAGGGTACGGGCAGCAGCGTATCTCTGAGCACTGTGACACCATACTGTGATCGCCAACCTGTCTGTTAAGCATGATGATTATGGCATATAATTAATAAATAATATTAAGGTACCCATTACGCCACAGTCGTGCATGGGTTCGATTCCCATTCTGGACAAACATTCATGTGCAAGAACGACATGTCTGTCTTAACTCTGAATGTGATTATCTAAATAAGTATAAGTATTAAAAAAACATACTTATGTACCTAATAGATTCAGTACATTATTCTTTGAATGTTGCCAGTGTGCCAATAGTAACTAAAAAAAAAAAAATGAGCATTTTCCAACTAATAACGTTGTAGAAATGCATTGTACTGTACCACAAACACATACATTTTCAATATAACTCAAGACATAAAAAAATGAAAACTAAGCCCAGACATTCAGTTCCGCAGACTGAATAAAATCTAATAAAGTCTGTCGCCGATAAAAATCCACTGAGACATGAGTATGAAGAGTTAATGGTAGGTAATGGAATGAAATGATGCGAGATTGCTATTTAGGGAGACTCCCCAGACACTGTAATATGTGTGACTGGGTTTTGTATATTGTTTCTAATGTTTTTTGTATGTTTACAATTTGACGTCATATTTGTGGAGTGTTTTATTGTGGCTTTAGTCATTATGGCGAATGTCATAACAACAATATTAACAACAAATATACAAACTATACACATAAAAAAAAAACCTCGAGGCGGCCGCTGCTGCTGATCAACGGCAGTTCCCAGAAGGCTGACAGCGTTTCCCCTTTGGATGGCCAAGCTGGCCAACGCATTCTAATTTTCTAAATTGTATTTTTTAGACCGTAAGTATGTAGATGCAGTGATTATTCAGGTCTTTTTCTAATAGGTACGTATATACAAAACTATTTGGAATTAGAATTATCATTATGGTGATAATTTAAATTTTTGTTTTTTTTTTGTTACATAATATTTTGTATTTACATTATGGCCCAAATTCACCAATGTCATATAGTACTATTCCACAGTGTAAATATGGCAATCTGTCATCGATTAAACTCCTGACCTTTCGGTACCCCGAGAATTAGGGCTACACTAAGTACTTTGGTGAAATTGAGCTTTAGTTTATATAAAGTTGAGAATATTATCTAGTTAATTATGCTTTTTAATAACTTTTATATTATTATGTTTCAATTAATAAAAGTAATGTAACCTTATAATAATATTAAGTATGATTATATAATTATACCTTATATTTCAGTTGATTTTATTTAATAAACCAGCAAAACCCAAAGAACAATGCAACGTGTCGCAAAATACATCAAAGCTTGCCTCGACGCCTCGCCACCAACATGTCAGCCGCACGATTTCTATTACATACTTACAAAATTATCTCCTAACACCCTGACTCCTAACACAAGGGGGTAAAGTTCACAATACTGTGCCATGCTAAGTTTAAGAATTAAGACGTGTAGACTAACCTCATTCGTACAAAATTGCTGTCGACAGTTGTGGTTTGAAGTAGGAGCCTTATTCTGGATTCTATTATTCTAAATACAACTTATATTCTCAGGCCGTAGAAGTATAAATTAAAAAATAATTATTGAATTTGATCTTTCACAATGACCCTGAGTTTTAAGTGAGAAACTAGCCCCTTTAATACTCTTACCAGAAGTTCTCGTGATCTAAATCTTAATAGGTTTTGGCCGGAGACAGTTAATACACGGTTCATTTTAAACGAGTAGCAAAATTTTCAAGGATTATTGTACTCATCATTATAAATAATTTTGTTTTCGAGATTTCTTACTTGGTTCCATAGTTCTCTGAACCTGTGGTAGAGTCAAAATTGTTAGGTTCTAGTGCCTAAACTGAATAAATGAGTTTTTTGTTTGAGTTTCAGCCAATATAAACCGATTTTTATATTTTTTTGATTAATTAAAGTTTAAGCTGTTGCTTAAACTTTAATTAACGTTGTTGTTACAACCGATGTGTTCCAACAGTTGCACTTGAGAGCCAGTTCCTTTCTTGGCTTTATGTGTTTACCACTTTTGGCTACATTATTCTAACCATGGAGGTCAATGACAGGCCTAGATATAAGTTAAAAAAACCTTTTTAAGAGCTTACCTTATGATAATAAAATTGTCGTCGATTCTCTCAAAAATGTTTTTAATCAGAATACTTCTCGTCCTATATTCCGACTAACATACATTATCACGTAAACCTGTGCCCTTTTATGGCAGTAAATCGTGGCTAGTTCAATCATGATTACAATCTTTAGGTCACTATAAATATTATTTCCTCACTGAGCTTTTCCTTACTATTTTTAATAAAATTTTCACGATGTAAAATGTTTGATTTTACGAATCTGTGCAAGAAAAATATTGAAGAAATATCTTTTAAAAATATTTGATAGGTAATTATTTTTACTTAACTTTATGAAGAGTTAGTATGTTTGAATGCTCATAAATAAGGAATTACCAGTCCGTTTATTTAGGAAGGCTCATAACAGGTGAAATGGGAATTTCAAATTAAAAGTTGTCTTAAGCAAAAATAAATTCATCATCAAGAATCTAGCCCTCATCGCCAAGACAACAGAAGTAAAAAAAAATATAATAATCGCACGGAATATTAACGCCGTTAAACAAATGAGACGGTGGTCGTGTGAGATTGCATGGCTGTAAGTCTGTCGCAAATTAACTTCGCAACTCAGGTAGGTAGCAATAAAGTTAGTCTTGGATTGGAGTGGGCATTTTTATGTGACAAAGTTATGGATAGTTAATGAATTATTATCATAAAGTGATAAATAATAATTCATAGGATTATAACGCTGCTTATCCGGCTCGAAGGACCAATAGCTCAAAAGTCACAAATGAGCGCAGTATTCAGGATTTTAGATTGGGAGAGGCTTGACCCCGCTGAGGAAATAACATCAAGTTTAAAAATGACTCTACCTCCGACAGAAAGCTTTTTGTTATAGATATCTCATTCTTATATTAACTTATTATAATTTTCAATTGGCCAGTAAAAGCAGCAATGTTAATACGTTGGAAAACTTAAATCAAATGAAAGTATAAAGTGGTGTCTCTACGCCATTCTTACTTCATAGTCAGACATCAGTAATTACGAGCACAGTTGACGTTTGTTTCTTTCTTCATATTTCCAGCAATTGTGAGTCCATTTCAGACATTATTTACTTGTTAATGCATAGACGGTGGTAATACAATATTGCGTCTACATACCTACTAATTATGGTTACATTATTACATGCAACATTATAGGAAACTTATTTTGTTTGTACTTTCTTAATAAGATATAACGTGGGCTTTGATAAGGCATATTTTAGAAATTTAAGTTGTTTTTGTCAAGTTGAAACACTTTTGATAATTTCAATTTCTTTCAATTGGATTCTTTTTTAAGGTTTCGTACCCAAAAGGGGCACTATTACTAAGCCTCCGTTGTCCGTCCGTCCGTTGGTCTGTCAGCGGGCTGTATTGTATCTCATGAACCGTAATAGGTTGTTTTTTTACGGAATATATGTTGCTGATCCTGCTACAAGAAAAAAAAAATGTCAAAAATTAAAGGTTTTTGCCTTAACAATCTTTAACAAATGATTAAACATTTTGAACTAACAACTACCATTTTACAACAAAATTATATTTTTTTATAAATACAGTGTACATCCCTATTGTAATAATGCTAATGCTAGACTACTGTTTCTATCTCGCATTTAAAATTTGACAGTTGCGAGACATAAACGAAACAACGCTTGCCCGAAATATTTAAAGTAGGTTATTTTTTTAATTACAGTCTTCTTCTTGAGTCTATACAGATCTATGATTCTAATGTGTATATTTGGTCGAATCTGCGGATAGTAGATCAATAATCCAACAAAATTTCAGGAGTCGCGTTACCATTCCCTACTTGCTTACTCTGAAACGTAGTGATGGGACGAGATATCTATTTTTGCACTCGAGTAATCTCATAGGTACTCAATTAGACTAACGTTAAGCGTATTATTAAACTAAACTAATTTGTAGATATATGTTTATATGGAAATATTTTAGTATCGTTTTCAACTCAAAACATCATGACTAAGGTAAACTTCAATGCCTCTTCGGTCTACTATACCTGAATCATCCTGTATAGGTGCTTGATTAATATAGTCAGGAATCCATCATCATCCTATCAGCCGGAAGATGTCGACTGCTGGACAATGGCTTCCCCCAAGGATCTTCACGACTCCACGGTGGCCCGTCTTGCGCTACCCGCATCCAGCGGTTTCCTCCGACCCTGATTTCATGATTTCATGATTTATGGTTTTGTATGATTACCACCTGATTACTACTATTCATTACACTGAGGTATATTACTACGTATATTAGAGAAGCTATCCTAAGCAATGGTCATGTTCCATTTTGTTAATATTCGCTGCAGCGCTGAAACAATAATTAGCCGTCTAACCAGACAGTAGGTGTAGTTTTTCGCGACCAAAAAGTCGTAAGTGATTTTCATGGCGCTTACATGTTGCATGTTTAATAATTAAGTGAAGTGCGGCCGGATAGCTGCACTTGAACGGAACATAGTGGGTGGGTACCTATAAGTGGCGTCTTCTCTATACATAGTATATACCTACCTCAGTGTATTAATTATGGTAATCTTAAAACATATAACTTTTACATGCCATGCTTTTTTGACAGTTAACGACGCCACCTATCGCACCGTTGGTCGTGGGTTCGATTCCCATCCAGGACAAACATTTGTGTGCATGAACATGTCTGTTTGTCCTGAGTCTGGGTGTAATTATCTATATAAGTATGTACAGTCGACTCTCGTTAATTCGAAACTCGAGGGACTCTTAAAATATTACGAATTATCGAGTGTTTGAAATATCAAATGGTTCGAAATTTGTGAGAGAAAATAAATAAAACTTCGAATTATTAAGTGCTTTATTATGGTTGAGAGAGTACTCAGAGGAATCTTAAATTCTTTTGCAACATCACTCTTCTTCTCACCATCCTCTACTTTTTCGATTAACTTCTTCTTTTCAGCAATGGTCAAACATTTATACTTTCTAGGGCTCATAACTAACACTAACTTTTAATCTGCATACCAACGAAAGAGTAACAGTAACTGAAATATAACTAAACAAACCAATTCGTGAGAAGTGTGTGTGTCAAATAGTCAAACTAATCAAAACAAAAACAAAGGCTCGTGTACGTTGATACAAGTTTGAACTTGTCGCAAAATGTACTTACAATCTTTCCGCCTCTTTCTCTCTGCAACTTTGAATTGTCGAGTGTTGGACGCCGATAAGTTCGAATTAACGCGTCGTTTTGTTATATAGCAATGATTTTTTCGTTTGAATTACCAAGTGTATGAAAATGTATTGATTTAGTTCGAAATATAAAGAGATTTTGTAGGGAACTCGTGATCACTTTGAATTATAGAGAGGTTCGAATTATCGCAGGTTTGAATTAACGAGAGTCAACTGTATTAACAAAAAAAAAAGTAGTATATGTAGTATATCAGTTATCTGGTTTCCATAGTACAAGCTCTGCTTAGTTTGGTATCATATAACCGTGTGTGAAGAAATGTCCCGAGATATTTATTTATATTTATATTTTTTACGTGCGTTTCATTTGTCCAAAAAAGAAGCACGTTAAGTATATTTTAATGAAGTTCATTGTTTCGTATTTCACATGACATTATTATGTAAAATGTCGTTTTGATGTGTGACATTGAGATTGTTCGGATAACGGACATTCATGTTGTATTAGAATTGTCGTACACACGGGCAAAATAGCTCCTATTACAACCGCATAAGGTGCCGCAGTGTGTAGCTTGATCTGTGGCCGTGTGTACGTCAATGATATCACACGAAATGGTAATTTTATTGTCATTTACTTGATGATATCCATATTATCTGAGTTGTAATGGGTGTGAACTTTTATGCTACTTACATACAATAAATGCATAAATTATCGTCAATCATATAGACACCATACCTATGCGTGAAAATAAAAACTAAAAAACTTTTATGTATATTTTATTTTAAATGCTTCATTCAACGAAAGACATCCACTGCTAGACATAAGCCCTATACCTACTCCAGATAATTTTTATCAACATTTAAGTACCTACCTATCAATAATTCTTTTGACTCCAAAAGTTTATATCCTGAAATTTAGTACCTAGTTTAGCGTGAAACTTCTAGATAATCCTCAGTCAACTCAGAAAAATTGTGATTTTGGCGTGTTTGGGTTTCACAAATTTTTTAATTGATTTGCATAATTATTTTTCGGTAAGAAAAAAATATACCTATACCTATACCATAGAGTAAATAATATACTACGTACAACCTATACTTATATTTCAAATAGGTACTATTTAGCGACATCCACCGAGTCAAGTTCGTATTTTGTGGAGCTAAATCTTCGCGTAGACAGACTACGAGATAGTATCACCCTATTCATATCGTTCACAACAGTTCAGCTTTAAGCGGACAGATGGCGTTTACATCCTAAATGCTATTCAGGTTTACTCTTCTATCTCTGACAAGCCAATAATGACAAAAAAATGAGTGGAAAATCCAAAATAACCTACACGCCCGCAAAGATGTCACTAAAAAACAAAATGATAATAATAATTATTTTATTAAAAGTTAATGTAAACATGGATGTGCATTAAATAAAGATGACAAAAAGCTAAAGGAAGCTGCCAAAAGGAGCGACTAGCGGCCAAGACTGCAAATCATCCATTGGACTTTCCTGTGTGTGTTACTGGTTAAATTAATTTGATTGTATTTTTTTCTAAGTTTGTATGGACAACTGACAGACGGATCAAACTACAGGGATTATTGAACTTGGAATTTTGTACACTGTTAGGTATCGCATCCACTAAGGAAGGTTTTTCAACATCAGCCTCAAATAGGGCTCAAATTTCCGCGATCCCCTGATGCCCACGGGTGAAACCACAGGTCAGACAGACAGCAAAATGTAATACACTTTTTTATGTAAACCACAACATAAAATGTTAGTTTTGGAAGAAAATAAAACACCTAATTGCACTAAAATAGTATCTGAAAATAACGAATATAAAAAAGCTAATATATAGGAGCTAATATATAGAAGCTAATATATATATTCGCTATATAAGATAGGTACTTACCTATCTTGTTTTCCAAAATAAAGATAAACTATCCCTGATCGCTGCCACGTCCATATTTGACATTATCAATCATATCCGTTCATAATGATAATAAAGCTTTCATGGTAATGGAATATTGCAACCGTTACTTTATCTCAAGTGGCTTTGAAAATATTAGGTACCATAGATTTGGTTTCAGTCACGTATCAAGCTCGGAAAAGAGCTGTTATTTTGGAAACATCCAAAAAGGATAATATGGTTTGACAATGGAGGAGGATGACTTTGATGACTCTTTTCCAAGATTCTGGTCGAATTGGAGCGTGGATTATTTGGAAAGTGTGAGTGGCTCATATCTATATAAATAAATATAGTTGAAATGTGAATGAATGTGTCTGTTTGTATTCAGTTTGTTAATGATCAGATTTTTTGTGAATGCACAGGTACCTATATTAAAATATACTGTTTGTTTCCGCTAATCTCCGAAACGGGTAGACCGCTTTGACAGTACTTTCACCGGCATATTATGTTTTAAAGAATAGATAATTTAAGCTACTTTTATTTTTTAAAAAGAAAAGAATTAAGGTTCCATGCAAAAAATAAAATCCCTGGACCGCGGGTGAGACCGCGGGCGGGAGCTAGTACATACATTATAAGAAGAATGAAATTATTTGTAGCTTTACGCATGTAGGTATATAATTTTAGTATTTAAATTAATGCCACACGCAAGATCTGAAGAACGAAAATTTAATTAAGGTCACCCTTTTGTTTACTTTTAATCATTTTTTCAGCTGGACACATCCAAATATCCCTTTCCTAACACACTATGGCATGTAAAACCAGTGAAGGAAATAGCTTTGAAGTCCTCTTTCATGTTAGCTGTTGGCATCGTTGGTATAATCCTTAACTCCATTATGCTCCACATCCTGGCCAAGAACAAGTGGCTTTGGAGCACTAGCAACTATCTCATTGGGAACATGGCTTTAGTAGATCTAGCCACTTTGATTTTCTGTCCATGGTTTATGCTGGTCAGAGATTTTTATCAGCAATTTGTGTTGAAAACTTTTGGGTGCCATTTTGAAGGTTTTATGCAAGGTAAGAACACTGATGCACTTTGCCTTAATGTAAGTTTTTTTCTTTAAACACGAAAACTTCTTTTCTTGCTAAATTAAAGTACCTCTAGAGTACTTGTTCAAAAAATTTTACTAAGTTACTTGTACATGATATTGTTACACTTGGACTACTGGTAATAATCACTACCACTGTGGTAGTGACATCAAATACCGTGATGAAGGTTTGAATCCTGTCTGTTAGGAATTAAACTTATAAGTGGATAGTATGCTGCAAATGAAAACCACGAAGCTCTGACACAACATTACGACTCATTTATTTATCATTGACATTTAAGTAAAAAAAGGAAAATAGAACCATGGACTATAGGTACAAAACAGTTTCCAACATTGTCTCTATCCTGAGCTTGAGCTTTTGGTTAATCTTCACGATGCCATAACACTACTCGCCTAGCTGGCTGGTGCGTTGGGCTGCCTTTTGCTTTCTGGGCATTGTTACCTTCCTACTTATGCTGCTGGTGTGTTGGCCCTTTTAATTTCTAGGCATTGTAAAAAATTCGGTAATACCTATTTACTGCTTCCTTACTGACAAAAAAGCAGTGACATTATTTTACTACTTGTATATTATAGGTATACAAATCATTTGGCACTTGTTTTAACAGCATATGCGTTTCTTTCAGCCTCATTTCTTCTTGCAAGTGTGTGTGCAGTGATGTTAGTGTCATACGATAGACTGGCAGCAGCAGCATTGAAACCAGATGCAAGAATTACGAAAAAGGCTGCTCCAAGACTGATTATTGCTTCTTGGGTAGCAGCCACTGCTCTCGCTATACCTTGGACTATCAAACGGGAGTATGTGGTATGATACCCTCAAGTTTTTATCAGCAAGTCTATTAATGTTTATGAAGATATATAAAATGCTATCCTCTTATTTACCTGGGTGTATCTGGTTTCCATAGTACAAGCTTTGCTTGTTTGGATCAAATAACCATGTGTGAAGATTGTCCCAGGATATTTATTTACTTATTAGAATATTTCATCAAGATTGCTGATGATGATCATCGGCAATGTTCCCTGGCATTCGTTGGGTTTCCAAATTGATTACTTAGTTTGGATGATGATTTATATGATGACACCAAAATCTTCACGAGAATTTTGTTTGCAGGAGCGACAATGGTTGGACTATCTTGAAACATTTTGCGTCGAAGATGTACAAGTCATGGGAATATATTGGCACTTTACTCTGACGTTACTGGTTTGGATACCATTTGGTCTTATGCTGTTAACTGTGAGTTTATTAAAATTATTCTAGATTTAAAACTTTCGTTTTATTATGTTTAATTTGTATATTTTGTAACTTTTAAGTATGGAACAATAATGTGGCGACTGGAGTGTAGTGCGCGGGAGCTATCATCGCGTGGTGGTGGTCAATCTGTGTCCAGGGCTAAAGGCAGAGCTATGAGGATCACGGCATGTGTACTTCTTGCTGCTGTGGTGTGTCGGATTCCTTACACAGCTTTGATTTATTGGAGGAACAATTTGAGTAACGAAATAAATTCGGTAAAATCTGATGTCGCTTTTCACTAAAAAATAATCTTACGTGATTTTCTTTAGATCCATTGTTTTTAGTATCAAATATTAGCGATCATATTATCTATTAGTAAAGTTTCTGAATCAGATACATCCACGGTATTATTTACAACTTTCGTACTTTCCTAAAACCTATTTTTATATTTTAGGTAGAAGGCAGCTTTGAAATCATGTGGTTTTTAGCAAACTTCCTCATGTACATGAACAGTGCAATCAATCCTCTAATTTACGGCTTTACCAACGCTAGATTCCGAAAGGCGATGGATAGGACACGAGGTGTTGCTTGGTGCAAGTTTGGTTCATGGTGTTGTGTTTGCAGTATGGTATGAGCTTGAGTCTGTTTCAT
This sequence comes from Tethea ocularis, assembly GCA_963555595.1. Lineage (NCBI taxonomy): Eukaryota > Metazoa > Arthropoda > Insecta > Lepidoptera > Drepanidae > Tethea > Tethea ocularis. Next base: position 8,502,311 of record OY741970.1, read on the forward strand.
CAATTAAAGCATCTATTTGTATTGATTATAAGGTATCTGTACCTTTCTCTAAAGTTGCTACCTCGTTATATAGGTATATTGTTTTATTTTTTTATGAAATCTATTAAATCCTTGTATTATCATTAACATGTAGGTATCAGTATATCTATGGGCAAAGACCTTTCTCAAGATATGCCTCGTTTAGCGATACATTTCTAAATTACCATTGAATTTTCTACCTACTTTTTATAAGTAGTTAATGCAACATAGTAGAGATCTTTAAATTTTCTTCAAAGGCGTTTGAGAAGTATTAAAACAATAACATTATTTTCAGTTCAAAAGAAAAGAAATACAAATAGAAGACAAGAATACAGAGAAGATATTTGTAATAGAAAACTCGCCTAAACCAAATAAGAAACTGACACGTGTAATCAAGAACATACTGCATATAAACAAGGAATCAGTCGAATTTAGCGTTAAAATTGAAGAAATTACTACAAGACCAACCAAAGCTACACCTGTTAGAACTGAACATCTTTAATTTGAAGCAAAATCAAATGCTATATTATCTAAAAGATCTATAAATAATTACACAGATTATGATTTTCAGTACTTTGTTAATATTAATTAAAGATGGGATAGAAAAAGAAGGATAAACCAACAGTTAACTCTTTTAGTACCTACACTTATTCTTAGTTCTCACTTAACTTTTTAAATAAATAAACTTTATGTTATTAAATAAATTGTCTTATATTCTAAGTAGATATTATTGTCTTTTATAAGTATAACTGAAATTAACATTAATATTATGGTATTGACAACACAATGTGAACATTTCAACAAACATTGCTTAAAACTCATAAAGTTATTAAAATTAGTGATTATTGTTAAAATTCTCCACAAAAATATTGTTAATTTGTTAAAATTTATCATAAATATTTTTCTTAAACTACATTTGCAGATTCAGTACCATTTTCTGTATTGTCCAATTGAGAAGCAAGCTCTCGCATTTTTATTTCAAGCGTATCTCGCATATGAGGCTCTACTTGTAATATGTTTGCTGCTTCTTGTAGTAACACCATGCTTTCCATAAGTTGATCCTGTGAATGAAACATTGATTGAATATTAAAATATAAAATTAATACCTATATAAAAAAGTTAAAGCTACAATTTATAAAAAAAAAACGGCATTAATACTTATAATGAGAAAATGCAAAGGAATACAATTTTGACCTATTCTGTAAAAGCATTAGCTCGGCTAGACGGCAGCTAAACTTTAATTTCTTGAAGTAGGTACAACTAATCTAGAATCTTTTAATTAACTTGAACTTCCCTTTTACTTTTCTTTTCGATTCTAATAAATGTTTAAAGCTACTTACTAGTTGCCTTACGAGTTAGTTCATTCACACTAATCACTATCATGCTATCTAAATATGTGGATCTGATAATGGCTTTCTATTTTCTATGTAAAATTCTAGTTTATTAAATTAGCTCTAGATTCTCCTTTCAATTAATAAATAAGTTATTGCACTAAAAAGTAAGGATAAACACTTTATGTTCTCATATCATATAAGTGGTATAAAACAGTCTTATTTTTTAACAATCTGTTCATGCGTAGCAATTTCAAACTACTCGATGGATTGTTTCAGGTCTGACCATCAATTTTAAATAATTCCTTCCGAAGTTTAGTTGTGTAGTAATACAAAATTACTCATGTGCCGATAAGCTTGTGACTACAAGCTGGGATATCTATTGTTAGATACATTGAACAACTGCCTGTTTCATAAATACTTCTATTCTTCAGACATAAGAATGAAAATACTTGGTATTTCTATGCGGTATAAAATATAGAACTTGTAATGTCAGATGCTAGCAGTAATTTTATTTGGCACTAATCCAAAATACATTAAACGTAACGTTATATGCTAGCGAGTTAAAAAACATAATACATTTCCTTGCAAATGTTTTAAAAAAAGAGAGTTGAATATTTTCTTTTACAATTATACGATCATAGCTCTCCGTAAATTTATTACATGATTTTAAATGTCATTTTTATTGGAATTAATGCAATATAGTTTGAAATAATGAGTTTTAAATTCTATGTTCATTGTGTAGATTAGGTGTATTTTAGATGTCTCTTAAGCAAAAAAGCTTAATCAACAATCTTTAGTAGTAACTAAAGATTGTTGATTAAGCTTTTTTGCTTTGGAAGCAATAATAGTGCCAATTGGTATAAAGACTAAGTCACTAAAAACAAGATGTATTTCATATTTCTTAATCAAATTTACTTAACAATGAAGATAACTTCAGAATCCTACCTGAGCACCAGCTTTTGTCAACTTATCAGCCTCAAATTCCCTTTTTGTCTGCACCGTCATAGCAGCTTGTAGGTCTAATAGCAGCGTCCCTCGAAATTTTGACCAGCCTGGTTCCAGCTTATCAGCTATTTCTAATAGCTCATGACATAGATCTATTTTACGTTTTAGAAGGTGGTCTGGAAGTTCTGCAAAGAAAGAATATAACATGTTTTTAATATCGTTCATTTGGTTCTATTAAAGAAAAAGTTCATATAACTATCTGAAAAACAATATTCCTTTAAAACAGAAACATTACTAATAAATAAATTAATGGAAATGTTCAGCCCATACCTGCCAAAGTGTATCCTTTATAATTTCCATATATTTGTACTAGTGCCAATTTTGCTTGAATAACTAAATGGTTACTTGGGTGCAACGTTTGACTATAATTCAGAATGAAGTCTTCAAATTCTTTAGGTCCTTCCTTGTTTAGCTTTCTTAAATCTTGTTTTAGTGCATTATTTCCCCAAATCATTTGTTTGCTTAAAATAAAATGATCACATTTCTCACATTTCCAAGGAGCCGCTTCTTCTAATGGATTAGTGGACAGCATCATAGCTCTTAACGACGTACTGTCATAATTAAACGGGCCATTGCAAACTGAACAGTAAATGTTCCCTAAATTAGTTCCAAGCTCGGTTGGATCCATGCATCTTTCACATTCACAATCAAAACATTTGCTAGTTTTCAGATGACTTCGACGATCCAAAGTTCCCCACAACGGTTGAGTATAAGTAGCCGTTATCAATTCGCCTTTAGCTATTGGCACTGTTGCAATCACGGCTAAATTATAATCCTCTCCTAAGAATATGTGTCGAGTATTTGGCTTGCAACTATGGTCCATCATTGATGCTGTCACATAAATAGCTCGCAATCTTTTCGTGCCATCGGGGGATCTAACATCAAACGAGTTTGTATCAAATATGGAAGCCACTTTTAGTATAGTATCTTCATCAAACGGGAGTCCGAGAACTTGAATAATAAATGTCACAAGATTAGCTTTCAATACGAAATATAATGGAGTCTGCATTCTATCTTCTAAATGTGACTCCAGATTTATAATGTTTTCATACTGAAGAGGATTCGAATAATGCATCAGTAGAACTCTAAGAGGAGCAATCACACAATATGCAGCCTCAACTTTATTAGGCTGTTCATATTTCACTGAACACTTATATTTTCTATCTGTCATAGCTTTACACTCAGGTTTATGAACATCAGCTTTCTCACAATCTAAACCGCACATTGGCCAATTACACAATGAACATTTATAAAAATCATATTTATCTCCAATTTTCATTGGCTCTAAACTTTTTCCGCATGCAAGACACAGAGCTGGACAGGATATTCTTGGTCCAATAACAGCTGGTTTTTCTTTCAGGATCATTTCACCTTGCTTTATATCTCTTGTAGCTACCATATGTCGTCCCAAAGTGTCTGAGTACTGGATTTTGAAGGCGCAGCATTTGAATTTGTGGCCTTCTCTCCATCCTAGTTTTTGATGAGCTCTGGAGCAGTAGTAGACGAGTTTACAGCCGCCGCAAATTTGGTTGGCTGGTTGCTGGCAGACTTCGCAAGTCGGCATTTGTCGCTTCATGGCGTCCATTATGTTCTTATTGTTCTAAGCTGATGAACATTATTAGGACGATCAGACGCCCGTACTGAACGGTATCTAACACAATACTCGATGTAAATAGGCACACGTAATTAACGCTCGCTGTACAGAAATGGGATGTGTGCCAAAGAAATGAAGTAATAATGTTCCTTGCTTGTGTTATGCTTCATGTAACAAATTGTAATGCACCAACTGACATTATAAGCATTTGTTTTTATGTCTTCTTATATTTATTTCATTGCTTTGTCATATTTATGCGTTCTATTTTATTTCATTTATGCAATCAATATGCTATGTATTTGAATATAAGGTTCATTTGCTATTGTTAAAAGAAGCGACTAACTATAATATTATTATACAATAAATTATTATCTAGATTCCTTAATTATATTTACTTTGTTAAGAGTAAATAAAATAAAATTTACATTACAGTATTTACATTACAGGATTAGAAATCCTGTCAAAACAGTTGGAAAACAGTCTAAAATTCTATACAAATATTCACACACGGCGAGCTTTCATCGCACAGTGCGTCAGACACATAAATCGTGAAACCATTCAGTTTTCAGTCCGTTCAGACATTCATCTTTCTATTACGCAAGAGGCTAAACTTTCCTCGACGGTACTTACGTAGTCTGGAATGAACTGCGCCCGCGCCTACAGCTTTGATGGGAAAATATCGCAGTTAAATTAAAAAGTACCTTTGTGAAACTCTGGGATAGTGATAATTAAAAAGATTGTGTTGTGAATTGTAATAGATACTAAGTGCCTTTTTAAAGAGCTATACCTACTAGCACGTGGACAGAAGCAGTATCCGTAAGAAAAAAAAAAAATCATAAAGACTGTCTTCAACTACCTATACTAAATATTTTAAAACCTTGAATAAACAAAATAAGGCTTGGTAATAAGGAATATAACTCATTGCTAACCTCATTTATGACACGTATCTAGTGTCATAAATGTGGTAGGTAGTGAGGTAGTTGAAGACAGTCTTTTTATAAAGAGAAGGATGGATTGTGTGAAAGATGATACGAGTAAGAAAGAAGTGAATGCTGATATGACGGATAGAAGGGCTGAATGGAGGAAGAATATATTGCACCGACAATAAATTATTGAAAACAGGCAGTAAGTAATTTAAACCAAGCTAGATTCAAAATTGAATTAAAACATTCTAAGTCTTGACATCTTTATACTGTGGTCTTGGCGATACAAATGAGATGGGAGTTAGATACACCTTAGGTACATAAGCATGTATGATAATTTTTTAAGCAACTTTTATTAGGGACGAGTCAGCACCGTCAGAAAAGACATGTATAGTAAATATCGAGTACCTACTCAAAGAAACATAAAGTATAATAGGCAGCATTCCTGTGTTCCTGGAAACTATAACACCATTCCACCGGCTTCAGAATGTGGGTTAACCAAATCTATTTTCGTGGTACTATAGAAAACTGAAAACAGACTTTATTGTACTAGCAATTCACGCGGTTTCATCCGTGTTTCTAGGATTAAAAGCAGCCTGTCCCAAAACCGATCGTAATAAAGTTGAGCGTACAAAATTCAGAGATTAATAGTTTTAGGTCCATGTTCACCGACTAGAAAACCTGTGAGAAAACGGTGCGATAAATTATAATCGGGCGTTTTATATGATTTTTTCCTACGAAAAATTTCCTAATCGTGACCAAACAAACAGAGCATTTATACAGTGGATATAGATTTGTAGGTGGGTAAACCACGATTTACAGGTACCTACCTATACCCGGCACTTTCTGTAAATATGTCGTTATTTAAACCTGGGATACAATTTTTACTATATTTTTGTTTTATACCGTCTTTTAATAGGTAAGACAGTTTTTACGTCAAAATGTTAAGACGGTCACACGGTCCATCTGATGGTAAGTGGTCTTGTGTATATGTTAGTTTCACTTTTTAGTCTTAAAGCTCATAGAGCTGAGTATTGATTAATCAAGAAATGCACGAATCTTCATTTACGATTCAGGGTCAACAACCTACCTAGATACCCGGGGCGTGGATTAGTTAATTACTCTCTACGTCTGTGTGCTAGGGTAACCGCTTACTATCAAGCGTGCCGTATGCTTGTTTGCTGACTTCATCGTATAAAATATAGTTGATAGGTAAATAGGTACCAAATGATGGGTGCCTTGACACCGATGCCCTGTGCCGGACACTTGCCAAAACTGCTATAGCGTGTGTTGTCAACGAATAGGTACCTTTTTTAGGTCTAGGTTGAAGGTATTTAATTAGGTTAGGTTCTTTGGCGATAAATCAGATAATTGGCACATTTTAATGGGTAGATTTTTTCTTTTAAGCTTCAGTAAGGTTTGCTGACTACGTAGATCGATTTGTTTTTTTAAATTAATGAATAAAATAAAATTTTGGGAAAAATAACATTTATAGAAATTAATTATTTCAGAAGTCATGGGTTTACAGATATCGTATTTTTTTAGTGCGCAATGTAGTTACGTTAACATAGATAGATCATACCATGGAACATATTGATGCTTCTTTTATCCCGACAAAACATAAAATCTCTCGGGAACGCGGGTGAAACCGCGGAACCCGAAATATTTGACGGAAATTAGTTTTACGTTGCAAAAAGGTAGTTTTATAGGTAACTTATATGTGTTTATTTTTCTTTCAGAACGATGGAGAATGGCAATAACTTGGCTTATGAGGTTAGTAAGAACGGTTTTTACTGCTCTTGTCTGATTTTTGCACATCTGAATAATTACGAAATAACGCCATCTACTAAGATTTAAATTAACTAGCATAAAATTTTAATTTTAATGTTATCTAAGAAGTTTGTTTTTTGCTACATAGATGGCAGTAATTTGGTTTAGCTAGTTATATAAATCGCTAGATGGAGTTACCAGTCCAAAAAGTCATGGCCATCAATTTTTTTTTGTTAACTAATAGGTAAGTAGGTACTAGGAAAAAAATTAAGTTTTAATTCAACAATGTTTGGAGACATTGAAAATTAAAAATAATATAGACGCAACAATTTTGTATGTACTCTCATTTGATCTTATGTGCCATTGATTGATGTTTTTTTAATTGAAATACCTACCTACATTAGTAAAATAAATAATAAGTGTAATAATATTATTTAAGTTAAGTACCTACATACATATTTTTTTCTGAAACATTGTTTATTTATCTTTAGTAACGAGTGATTTTTTCATGCTCTTTTACCTCAGTCGAGTCCCATCCTGAATAACTTAAATTTTAATTTTTACACTTTTTCCTTTTTCATAGATACAAAATCTTGTTAAATTTACATGATTGTTATTATATAATTTCCTCAGGTCCGTACTTCTGAAGAACTTGGGCGGTATCTCGTTGCCGCTCGAGACCTGACTCCAGGAGACGTGGTGCTGACAGAGCGGCCATTAGTCTTCGGTCCCAAGGGTATGCTAAACCCTGATGCGAGTATGCCCTGCGTCGGATGTTACAAGCCAGTATTCACCGACGTTGGTGAACGGTGTGCTAAGTAAGTCTTCTGGTCTTAGACTTTACCTATTAATTATTTATTTATTATTACAAAATCCACAGCTCTTAAAAGAAAAATATAATTTTCTTTTCAAATATAAATCTTACAGCTAAATAAGGTCAATTATATGTAGGTATATATTCATAATTACATTTTAGTTTAAGTTATAGTCAAAGTTAACTTAACTATTACCATGCTTTGACCGTAGAGTCACTTTGACGATGACCGATCTCCCTCGGTCGGTTATGGTTACGGTTAAAATTTTAGTTAAAGTGACACGAGCAACCCATTTTTTTTTTATAGTGCTAAAGTTGGTATCTTTTGATGGCTGCACCAACCTTACCGGACATCCGGCGAGCGCAGAGAGCTCTCAGCCGGGTAACATATAGGTAACCACGCCTGAGGGCACCCCCAAGTGGGGTACGAACCTCGGCTCAGGGAGTTACTGTGGGACGGGGAAGACTTACTACGAGTTACGACTAATTGGGGGCGGTCGGAATACTAATGGCAGCTCGGGTTGACGAGCAACCCAGTTTGCTTTCTTTCGATAGTTAAAGTTAACTATAACCGTTACCTAACTATGACCGCGCTTTATGCAACCGACCCTTAAAGTAGCTAATAGCAAAAAATAAATATTATACTACGTACAAGTACCTAATAGTATTCAATTTAGCAATGTGTATTTTTTTAAATATATAAGAACAAATTACACTTGATTATCTACACAGTCTTCGTTTACACTAGTTTTCTCCCTGCGAAAAAATATTAAAAATTTTACTTCTCTAAATTCCAGGTGTGGGTGGCCAGTGTGTACTGGTAATTGTCCAGGACTGACAGATCCAAGACACCATGGAGTAGAATGTGAAATCTTAAGCTCCAGACCTGAATGTGTGCTGAACGATATGCCGGATTATTACAGGTACCTATAGGCTTTATTTTACACTATATCCCCTGAAGTTTCATCCTAGGGAATTTTAGTTCGCGATTTCGCATATAATATACAGGATTCCAACATCGTGATTTTCGTCTGCGGCTTCCTGTTACACACTTCCGTCCCTTTTCACGAAATCACTCCCTCAGTTTGCAGGAAAGCGAGAGAAAAAACACATGAAAAATATACTTAAATTATTGGTTTCAACATTAGTTATAATGTTTCCATATCAGAACAGAAACTTAAAAGGAGTTCTATTATTTCAGTACATAATGTTTTATATTCCAGACACGATGCTCTATTGCCACTTCGATGTGTTTTACTTCAGAAGACAGATCCTGAGAAGTGGAAGAGGTTGTTAGAGATGGAATCTCACATGGAGTGTCGCACGCCAGGAACAGAAGCTTATGAGTATGTTTTAATATGAAAACTTTATGCGTGACAAATACCTACATTAGTACCTACTTTTTTTTTTTTTTTTAAAGGACTAAAGTTGGTAGCCTCTGATGGCTGCTCCAACCTTACCGGACAATCGGCGAGCGCAGAGAGCTCTCAGCCGGGTAACATTTAGGTAACCACGCCTGATGGCACCCCCGAGTGGGGTACGAACCTCGGCTCAGGGCGTTACCGGGGGAAGGGGAGGACTTTGTACGAGTTACGACTAATTGGGGGCGGTCGGATTACTAATGGCAGCTCGGGCCGCTTCAACGGGACGAGACTGAGTGGGACGTCGCGGCGGTCCTCGCCGTCGAGGACGGTAGCGTAATCGGTTTTGTGTAGTGTGTTGTGTACTTTTACGGGCTTCGTCAGCTTCGATCTGAGCTAATGTTATGGGGTCATCCGGCTCGCTGAGGGCTTGCCTTGGTCTAAGGATACGGAGTATACGGGAGGGCGTGTACGTTGCGGCTTTCACTATAAGAGGGTTGCGGTGATTAACGGCGGTATTGAAAAATCTGCGTGAGGCGCGTTTTATAAATTGTTTTAACGTGGGGAGACCTAAATCAATGTGGAGATTTTCATTACGCATGTACCACGGGGCGCCCGTGGCTTTGCGCATGAAACGGTTTTGAATCACCTGAAGGCTATGGATCCGTGCAGGAGCTGCATGTGCGAACACAGTACTAGCATAGGTCATAATGGGGCGTATACACGTGGTATATAGTCTAACCTTGCTTTTGAGGGCAATTTTAGACTTATGATTCAATAAAAAGTGGAGGCGCCCTAACACAAAGGCGGCGCGCGCGCGGACCGCTTTAATGTGGGCATCAAAGGTCAAACGATCATCGAGAATTACTCCGAGATATTTGGCTTGCCTTTCCAAGGGGATTGGTTCACCGAATAGAGTAACTGCCTTTGGAGGGGTGGGGGTACCTCGATGGTAGGGTCTGTAGAATAGGACCGCCTGGCTTTTGACGGGGTTGATTTCGATCCTCCATTTCCGAAACCAGGCGCCTAGGGCGTTAGCCGCGGTTTGGACGTTATTAGTACCTACTATACAGGATGAATTTGAGAGGATATAACTATTAACTTGAATTCTACGGTCAGTGTACATCGTTATCATTAATACTTCAAAATTTCAGGAGCCTGAGTACCTAATAACATTAAGAAGTTAAGACAATAGAAGTTTAGAATAATAATCTGGTGAAAGATTTTACTCGCACTCAGAAACAAAGTGATGTGAGATACCTATTTTAGAACTCGAGTAATCTAATAGGTGGTCAGTTAGACGTATTTTTTAATGCTAAACTGTTGATATTTTTATGAAATTTATATGGAAATATTTAATGACCTATTTAACGTATTTATACTTCAATGCACTTTCCGCCTATTATACTCTCCTAAAATCATCTAAGATAATCGAAGATACAACTAGCTACTACATGCATGTTTTATTTTGTAAGCCATTAAAAATATTACTTTTTCTATTCGGTGGCATCGTTCACATTTTCATTGTAATAAGGAAGAAAAATATTATTTACACATTGATTAATAATCTGTTTCCTTTTTTCCAGTGAAGCAAACGAATTTATCGTAGAGTATCTAATGAATGAGTTCATTAGCAAATTAGATGGAAATATCAAAAGCAAATATTTACCCGAAATATCATCACAGCTGATTCATAAAATTTGCGGTATAATTGATACAAATGCTTTAGAAATACGTTTGCCAGATGGAGCAGAACTGTTAGCTTTATACGCTAACACTTATATGATGGAACATAGCTGTATTCCAAATACAAAACATACATTCAACCAATCAACTAAAGATAGAAGCGATTTGTACAGAATTACCATCAAAATAGTAGTTCCAACACTAAAAGATAATCATATCACTACAATGTACAGTCACGCTTTATGGGGTACCCAAGCTAGAAGACAACATTTAAAAGATACGAAATATTTCTCATGTAAATGTCCGAGATGCAGCGATCCTACTGAACTAGGGACGTATCTCAGTGCTATGAAATGTCTGGGAGATGGTAATAAAGTTTGTGAAGGTATTCATCTTCCCGAAGATCCTTTAGACGATGAGACTGATTGGGCTTGCAATAAATGTTCAAATAAAGTGAACAATTCACAAATTAACATGCTCATAGCACAAATGGGCGAGGAAGTAGAAAATGTTCAAATGGTCGGTGGTTCTGTTACTATGTTAGAAAATCTACTTTGCAGACTTTCAACGTTTTTGCATCCAAATCATTATCATTTGTATTCTATTAAGCATTCATTAGTACAATTACTTGGAAGACAACCTGGTTACACTTCTCAAGATGTTTTGGATAAGAAAATTAAGATGTGCAAGGATTTAATAAGGATCACGAAAATTCTAGACCCAGGAAATGCTAGATTAAGTTTATATAACAGCGTCTTGCATCATGAATTACATTCTGCTTTGGTTATGAAATCTAAAAATTGTAGCTCTGATAATAATCCAAAAGCTGAGCAAGAAATTAAGGCTTTGCTTAATGAAGCAAACTCTGCTATAGAAGACGCTTTAAATTGTTTAAAAGATGACACCGAGGAAACATCTGGACAAAAACTTTTTGAAGTAATCGCAAAAAGTAAAAAAGTTTTCAAAAAATACTGCAAAGAAAAGTGTTTTACAATTTAAAATTTTTATTAATATAAAATATTTTTCTTATACATAACTTACATATTAATATCACAGTTATTTCTTTGCATATGTTTTTGTGCATATATTATATTATATTATTGACCAAATGTTTTTATGGAATTTTTATAAAAATAAATGCGTCTACACAATTTTTAAAGCACGATTTGTGAGTCATTATATTCTCAGGTTATTTCCAGTGTAGTTCTATTATTAGACAAATAATTATCATAGATTATTTATTGAATCATCCAAATCTAGGGTACCAGCTCAATCCAGACCTAGCATTATCATTACCAATGCTGTAAACTATCCAGTCTGTATATCTAGATATTCTTGTGTAGACTCCAGGCATTCTAGGTCTTGCACATCCACTGCCGGTGGAAACAACACCAACAACCATGACATGGCGTTTATCTTTGATCATTAGAGGACCGCCACTGTCAGCCTGTGAAATAACGATAGCTTATATAACTTTTTTAATGTGTCGTGTAATCGTATTTGACTAGAACCTATTTGGGAATAAAATTTTGAGATCAAAGAATGGGCACCTATATTTTCTAAAGTGGGTGTTGAGTTGTTGATTTTCAAATGTTATAATCATAGACTTACAAACATACTTACAATTAATGTCAGAGATGTTAGATCTTATCAAGAGGGTCGTGGTTAAGGCTAGGAATGTAATACCTAATATTGGTGCCGATTCTGTTGTTTACGAACTTAACTAATATTAGTCAAGTCACCTCTCTTTCAAGTTAACCTTATTAAAAAGTGATAGATGCTGTCAGTTCAGTTAATGCCGTCGTATACGGGTAAATAGTCGTGACCAATAAAGGTCGCGCTTAAATTCACGTTGAAATAAGACAAGTGATCGGACTAAACTGACAGGACTAAAATATTTTGCATCCCTTTCTTATATTTCTTATTAGAAAGAGATATAGTGAGATTAAATTTGTTTAGTTCGTAATCAACAGAATCGGCACCATTAACAAATTAATAATGAACACACAGAAAAATAAGAATAAAAATAATTGAGTGGACGCAAATATAATTCTTACTTACCCAGCATGAATCACGACCCCCATTTTCATGTCCAGCGCACATTTGAGTGGAAATGATTTTCACTTTGCTTCCTTGTGACTGGTACCAACTGTTACACTCATCATTTGTAACCACCACAACATCAGTCTTCTGAAGTACGTTTGGTCTTGCACCTTGTAATGAGAAATTAAATGAATATGAAGGATTTACAATCTCTGTTTTAGTTTAGCTAGTTACTTTTTTCTTTTTGTCATCAATATCATCATCAACATTGACTCTATCAATCAGGTTTTCTGCGACAACACCTTGTGGTGTGGAGAGATGGTTAGATGAACCATTTCTTCCCATATTTCTATATTCTATTCTAGGTGATGTGTCGCTTTTGCTGCATTCTCAAATAATCGGTTTGGTTAGCTTTTGATTTTTATTTAGAAAATTAACACAGAAATAAGGAATAGAAAATAAGGTAAATAATCTGAAACTTAGCTCAGAATTTTGTTAGTGTAAGGATATTTTGAATACATTAAATTAAATTTTCAAATACAGTATCCTAGGATGCGGGTACTGATATCAGGTTCATGACGTAAAAAGAAATGCATTTATAGGTATCGTTTTGAACTTAAACACAGTTTTTATTAAGGAGCGAGCCGTAAGTTAGTACGTACTTAGTACTTACTATTCTGTGGTCAACTCACAAGAGTAAAAAATGTGTCTTCACCAAGAAACACAAACCTATAATCCTTTTAAAAAAATTAAAAAGAAGGAATTAAAACATCTGAACCTTGTCCTCTGTCTTCATTAGTGAAGCCCCATCCAGCAACAGTCGCTAACGTTCCACTAAAATCCTGTTCCAAAGCCTTCGGTAGACAAGCTGGACGCAGTTCATTTGACCATTGCAATTGTCGAGCAGTTTTTAGTAAAGCTACGTCATTAGATTTTTTGTTGCATCTGAAAAATAGGATCATGTGAAGAAATCTTTTTTTAAGATTAGAAACTTTATTGCTACAATCTCAGTACTACCCAAAATTTTTAATGGTTTTCCCAATCAGTCTTCGCCAAATGGATATTAATGTATTTTATTTATGCTCTTTTAATTTCTAAAATAATAGTAAATTCCGCAAAATTTTGAATTTTTTGACATAAAAATTACAGGTAAATAGAAATTGTGTACAAATACTTACCTGTATTCAGGATGTGGTACAATTTTTGAAAGCGGCTGATTTTGATCTTTTGATGAAATATCCGTGTAACCAACAACAATACTCAATTGTTTTGATTTATAAAAGTCATCAAATACACTGAAAATTTACTTGAAATAAAACATAAATTCATGTAGGTATGTGTATGTATTTTTTAAATAGATTTTTATTCTTTAGTACCTACAGATGGACCGACTACCCCTGATGCGGGTAGCGCATGACCGGCCGGTCAGTCTAATTATTGATGATTTTTGGATGCTATTTAGGAATGACTTAAAGAAAAGTATTAAATATAAAAAGAAATCGACCGATCATTCAAAGATTTCTATACTTACCTACAAACGCAATGGCCGGCAGTTATGAGCCACCTGTCGCTCAGAATAGTAGCTCCACATTGATGGGCACCTTGTCTCCATAAGCTGGCAGCCCAAGGGAATTCTGCGGGAAGACTGTCTTCACCACCAACGATTCTGCCACTTCTTGACACGTGTATACCACATTCCACGTCAGCTACTATAGAAAGTATAAAATAGCTATTTTAGAATTAAGGTCAAAATTTTGTTAGTAGCACTGAAATTTTGCAATGGAAGTTGAACCTCGTGAACTCAACATGGTTCATCTACCGACTATCCAGTCTAGCTACAATCATTACCAGGATACCGTTGGTGCTGGTTCACAAAAACAAAGACAATCCTGATCGTGTCTGTCCACACATGCAGGACTTACTATAAGGTTAGTCTTTTGTCTTCTACCAGTAAGTAAGTAAAAAAATACTATCTCTAAGAAATAAAAATATTAAGGGTGAAAGACATACTTAATATTATAAATGCCGTAACTGTGTCTGTGTGGATCACAACGCATTTTCACCCGCGATCCCAGGATTTTTTATCCTGGGATCGCCATATTCTCCATATCGTAGGTTATATGCTTGCTAAATTGTATGGTGATCGGTTCAGCGTATTAGGCGTGAAAAGGACACAAAACAGACAGACAGACAGAGTTACTTTCGCATTTATAATATTAGTAGGAAAGTAGGGTTTTGTAGGTAGATATAAAAAGCATACTACTGTAGGTATTTATTTTCGAAATTACCTAGCACTTATTGACTTCCAAATTCTTGAAGCTTTTGTAAATTATCTTTATCTTTACATTGAATAAAACAAAGTCGTTCCCGCCGTATGTACGCTTAGATCATTCAAACTACGTAACAGTATTTAATGCAGTTTTCAGCAATAGATAGAGTGATTTAAGGTTTATATCTGTAATGCATGCATATTATAGTACAGAAAAGAGAAATTCAAAGATTGTGCGAAGCTGGGGCAAGTCGCTAGTATATAATAATGTAAATACTTTACTGGCAAACTACTCGTACGATAAGGCTAATTGAATTTGTGATTACAAGTACTTAACGATTATGAATAATTGTCAAAAGTGCGCTGCAAGGCTGCGACCTACATTTTGGTTTCTATAAACACTTGAAGCATTCACGTTGAGTAATGAGGCTTCTAGGATCTTCTAAAACGTTTCTTTTCTGTTTTTAAGGTGGAGGCTTCGGTTGGGGCGTTAAATTCAAATTTTATCACGTTTTTTGCTAATTGCAGCTCAGTTATAGGTCGTAAGTTAACAACATGTTATTTGCGACAAGAATGGTAGTATATTTATTGATTAATAACAAAATAAATCATCAACATATTCCTCCAAGGTATATTACTGACATATACGACAATTTCATGAAAATTTTACTAATATACCTTGGAGGAATGTTTTGATGATTTCTTTTGTTTTATTTTGAATTGGATCTATCATCGTTATACAACGGCTGTCCGTCAGTCTGTCACAGGCCTATTTTATGTAATTGTACTTAGTAGCCATTTTTACTGAATACGAAAC
This sequence comes from Tethea ocularis, assembly GCA_963555595.1. Taxonomy (NCBI): domain Eukaryota; kingdom Metazoa; phylum Arthropoda; class Insecta; order Lepidoptera; family Drepanidae; genus Tethea; species Tethea ocularis. The sequence continues at coordinate 8,517,945 of OY741970.1, forward strand.
GTACCTATTTTTTTAATAGTTTTTTTTTCACGGAAATAATCTATATTATGCTTATGGATTCTCGTTCGTTTGCTTTGTAGATTAAATAAGTACTTATCTACATCACGATTTCAATTAAAAATCACTACTGAAACTAATTTTCTTTTTTCAAATAGGCGTAAGGCGTAGGTCTTTACTCTCTCGGTCATTGAATTTATCTATTTATTTATTTTTATGTGTATTATACTTATAAATTTAATTAGATAGATATTTAATATACAAATGGTTTCACTTCTACATCAAAGTTTTTCATTGGATAAAAATCACCACATAAGGCTCGTAACTTACATCAAATACATAAAGATTATTTATTTATTTTTAATTTCTAAACTGGGCACCCGTTTCTTCTTACGTTCTTACAAAGTAATTTACGATTATTTTGTACGTTACATCAATCAATTCAATAGGTACTGTGCAATAAAAAAAGTACTTAAAGTAAATAAAAAAAAAAAACATTTACTCCTGACATTGATTCCGTAACAGGAGATAAAACTGTAAAATATAATTTTTAACACATTGAAAAGGATGCGTAGGAGTTGAGGTCAGCTTTATGCACAAATTCGAGTTTATTCGAGGTTCAAACACTTGCTAGGTCATGGAAGTTATTAAATATTTCCAAAATAAGCAAATAGTTCAAGGTATTAACGGTATTATGTTAGTAGGTCAAACTTTAGATCGCTTTTTATGACACTATCAAAATAAACAAAAAAAGTTGCATTGCATTTGCAAATTGCACCAAATTAATATTGTACCTAATATTTTTTAGGGCTATCTGATATTTATTGGTCATCGTTGCCTGCAACGTGAGAGGCACTGGAAAAGCGTCGTCAGCGCTGCAGAAACCTTTTCAAACTTTTTTAGGGTTCTATACCTCAAAAGGAAAAACAGAACCCTTATGGGATTAATCGTGTGTCAGTCCGTCTGTCACAGCCAATTTGCTTCGAAACTACTGGACTGATTGAGTTAAAATTCGGTAGACATTGTAAGTCGGTGACCCAAACACGGACGCGTCACGGAAATAAATTAATTTTAAAAAGTGGCCCCCATGACACTTTTTATCTGGATGATCACGTGAGGGTCGCGGGAAACCGCTGGATGCGGGTAGCGCAAGACCGGCCATCGTGGAGATCCTTGGGGGAGGCTTTTGTCCAGCAGTGGACGTCTTTTAGCTGACATGATGATGAAGGGCCATTTTTAGGGGTACATTTGAAAATTTAAAAAAGTTTTGCGAACTATACCTATCGTGTGACATATCAAATGAAAGAGCTTGTTGTGAGAAAATATATTTTTTATGAAGTGGCCATTCTATGGTATTTAAAGTAAAATAAGATATTTTCATCACGGAATCCTCGGTGTGCGAGTTAGACTTGCATTGTACGTTTTTCAAAAGTACTGAAAGCCGCTCATTTTTAGCCAAAAAAAATCTCGGATGTGTAGCTCGAAAACCTATTAATATTTATTTATTTTCAGCACTTAATTTATAATATAACTTAGGTAAGACATTAATAAATATTCTTGACTCTTAATAAGTATAAAACTGATTCCTTGAGAACATGAGAATGAGAATGAGAATCTGAGGTAAGTTTTTCAAACCTGAAATTCAGGTCAGTAGGTCACCCTGCAGAAACTCGGAAAAAGGTCATGGCTATCTGGTTTAGAGGTCGCTGAAGCTACAATAACAGGGCTAACTGGACATCAGAATCAATAAGGTAGGTTTATATTCTGCAGAAGACATTTCCGGTTTTATGCTAATAGATTTACTGTTCACGATATTAGCTCCAAGATATGTGATGTAACGTTGGTAATTGCCGGTGTCTGCAGTGAAATATGGGTCTTATCTTGTGATGATCCTTATCGAGATTGCTCTGTGGTATAGTCAGCGTAAAATATTTTAACACTTTAGTACCCTTTCATATTATACAATTTGACATTATTATTTTTTTTTTTTTACAATGTATAGGCCTGTGTTTGACCACTATCTCACCGTGGTCAGTGATGATGTAGCCAATGGTGGTAAGCACACAAAGCCTAGAAAGGAACTGGCTCTCAAGTGCAGCTGTCGGAACACACCGACGGGTGCTTGGCGGCAGATTTTCAACTTGAGGGTGGTAGCCAGCCAGGCGGGTACTACAAAGTACCCTACCACCGTGCTATGGTTTCCTCACGATGTTTTCCTTCACCGAAAGCTCAAGCTCATTGTAGGATTCGAACCCGGGACCTTCGTCTCGGCATCCGACGTCAATTAATTTGATAGTTTGTTTAAAAACTGAGAATCGAGTTAATTTGACAAGGTTCTAAACTGCTCAGATTACCATTAAAGGAGTTGGTAATTTACCAACCCTTAGATACAAAATATTAGTCCCACCCCATCAAATTTAAAATTAGGAATCGAACTCCGAACATCCGATCTCTTTCTAAGCGGTAAATAATGATTTTAAAGTTTTTTGGCTCGAAACTTATGACAGCGATTCCCGATATTTATATTACGATGCATTTGATATTTTTAAATAGGTAAATATCCGTTGTATTAGTTATAAACTAAAATAATCCGGTTTTTCTTTGAAGATTTTTATTAAATGTATTATTCCAGGTTTTTTAGGTCATTGACAGTTACGGGTACCATACTATGCAGAGTCAACAGCGCAAACGATAGCTAAAACTAATCAAATTATTCGCAAAACTTTGGATGTTTTCCAAGTAAAGTAATCATATAACTTATTGGTACCTTCTGGATTTGAAGTTGAAATAATAATGCAACATAAATAAATATTTCATCCGCAATCTTCTGAGTTTAATGACTATCATATTTTTGTACAATGCGGAAGATGCTACAGATACTTACAGAAAATAGTTGTCAATGAATCATTATAGATCGTCAATAAAAAAAAAATACTGAATAGTGTAAGAAAAGAGATCAGCCTTAGATCGTATGGATAGAATTAATTTAGTACTTTAGGGAAATGCATATACCTACTGTTACCAAACACAAAAAAATATAGTGAATCTATGTATTCATTTAAATATTTAATTTGAATGATTGCCAAAAATAAACATAGTTTGGATACAAACCAAACTATCGTTTTTTTTTTATTACATTCATATAGGTATTTAATTTGACTATACTCGTAGTTCTATTTTATATTTTTAATAGATTTCATTCATAAAAAAATTATAAAGTTATAATAATTTATTTGTTTCCAGCGTTTGCTATTGTTTAGGGAAGGGTTGACATAGTTGTATATAATTTTAATAATTAAGAAATACCAATATTAGAATTAATAATTAAAGAAATCCTTTAAAATAATAAAAAAAACAACTTACAATTAATAAAACAAAATCCATAATCGGCACATGTAAAAACGTAAACAAACACGAGTGCAAATAAGCGACACATTTTCACGACTTCAAACAATTATCTGAAGATGTCACATAAAACAATTGTGTATATATATTTCCTCCGATGAATATAGGTCTAGGATATATTTAAATATATTGATGCCAAGCACCACACACGTGGATGTGCACACACGTGTCAATGTGCACTTACTACTTGATATTTGTATTTCATAAGGATATATAAACTATTCTATGATTTGTTCTGAAATTACCCTCCTTCATTTGTTCGAAGGCCTGACCCCTATATCTGATTTTTAGTGATGTTACAATGCATATATTCTATCGATAAGAATGCAATTTGATTGTTGCAGCTAAGTTACTCTAAAAATATGCTTGCAAAAGATATTTTCTAAATATTAAAAAAAAAAATATAATAAAATTACACTTTACATACTTATAGGTATTTGAAATGTAATTAATAGGTTCGATAGTTTACACCAATATACACAAAACTGTACATAAAATTGAACGTCAAACTCATTATTGGTTTTACTCATACGATTCCGTTAGCTCATTTAAATGTATCTCAAGGCCAAACATTTGTATTATAAAGAAACATATTATTATTGTTTCTTATTCTGAATATGAATTAGCTCTGCATAATAATTTGTCACCTACATTTCATTACATCTTCTCATTTTCATATACTGAATATTTCATAGCCTGAAAATCAAAAATATATTTTCCAAATAAAAAATCTGCTTATTTTAACCAAAGTTGCCTATAATGAGCACATCAATAACACTGAACTATAAGGCACATATTGTTTTACAAAAGAAAGTGAAATTACTCTATACCAAACAATCGATATCGACAAAGCATAGCGGTGCATCACTATTAATAAATTCATTGTCAGGTTCGTCGCGTAGCCTCGGTCGATAAGCGGCGATAAGAGTCGCGGAACTGGCTGTCATTACAGGTAAATAAATACTTGCGCATTATCGAAATATTTCTATGCAATGTCAAATTGTAGCCATGTTTTGCAGGTTTTTATGGATAAATAAAAATATTTAGGTATTTTTATTTAAAATGTCGTGTAATTAAAAATACTAAAAAAACTCGACTGAGATACGAAAAAAAGTTGGGGATTGTTTTTTTATCACTAATAAATTCATCTTCATTAAATTTATAACTGCTTACCATCACGCGCGCCGTATGCTTAAATACTACCATATAAAATACTACCATATAAAATACTACTACCATATAAATATAAATAAAAATCTATTACTACCTACGTTTGATCGATTTTTTGCAACTAAAATGTATGATGTCTAAGGTGTCTCTATTTTCATATCTGCAGATTACTTGAGCTCTACGACGTTTTGTAAAAATAGCTCTAAGTGTGTTGTATAAAAAAGAAAATCTAATGGTTTAAGCGAGAATCAAACATTCCTTGCTAAAACTGTTCATGACAGATGCGCAAGCGCTCCTTGTCAAACTGCCCATGCATTTATCACTTTGTTTCCCAAATTATAGCAACTCTTACGAGGAACGACAGACTGACTCATTTGCGTAAATCACTTTATTTATAAATGGTTGTGTTGCCAGAACATGATTTATTTTAAATACACGTCGTAAATTTATGTAAACTATTATGCGTCACATGTCATATTGAGAAAAAAATAAGATTAATATTTCGCTGACTAATTTTACTCACACATGTTTTGGTCTTTATAAATGTAAACTAGCAAGTAAACTTCTTAAACATTTTAAAAACATCCGTTCTTTTGTAACTTTGAAACACTGAAGAAAAGGACAATAAATAAATAAAATACCCTAACAATTTTTTTGTTTTGAAATAAATTTTATTTAAATAGGTTACACTGTCTAAAAGTTTGAAAATAGAATCAAAAGCCGACGATAATAATAAAAACACAAAAGAATGCTGGCAACATATAAGAAAGGATTCAAATACAGACCTATTTAGTTGGGTTTTTAGTACGTCTGCCGTTTGCACAAAGGGATCGACACTTTGACATAAATATTTGCATTTTAAACGTGTATTTGTAAACCTTTAACTCTAACGAGAAAGCTTTGTACTTTTACAATAAAACTACTTACATCAAAAGGTGTTATTTCTCGTCGTCTTCATTACCTTTATCAGTTTAGTGTAGAATTTAGATTTGTGGATGTAAAGGTTTTTGATTGTTTGTTAGTGCACTTAATTTTTCACTTTTTGGTCTCAATTTGGTTTCATGGAAATGTCTGTTTGTTCAAAGACTAAATGTAAATATATATGTAGATCAATGTATATTTTTATTTCAATAGGTTTGCTGATATTAGGCAGACGACCCACCTGATGGTAAGTGATCACCACTGGCAATGGAAGTTTGCAACACACGATTTTATTTACAAAATAAAATCGGGTATATCAGTTAGGTAGTCCATGGATAAGATAGGCCACAGTTTTATTTAATTTTAACCGTAACTATAACCGACCGAGGGAGATTGATCCTCAAAATGACTCTACGGTCAAAACATGGTAATAGTCACGGACTAATAATGGTAATAGTTAACTTAACTTTGACTATAACTTTAACTAAAATGTACGAGCAACTGGCCCTAAGAATAATTTTGGAAAAAAAATACACATTTTATATGGTAGTTACCTACGCATCATTTAGACAAGTCAATATTATAACATGGCCAATTACTTAGGTACATAATAGTTTTTTTTAATTACATCATCATTTGAAAAACAATTGGATAATATTTAAGTAGGTAAGCACTTTGGCGAATAATTCCAAGAAATATGTCTTTACTAGCTTCCACCCTGCGGTTTCATCGCATTCCCGAGGGATTTTATGTTTTCCTGGGATAAAATGTAGCCTATATATTATTCCAGGGTATGATATATCAGTAGTTTTTACGTGAAAGAATACCAAACGTCCATATAATCATGATAAACTTTCGTATTTATAATATTAGTAGAATTAAATAATTTAAGAAGCCAACTAGGACTTTTTGGCGGGAACTTGCGAAGTGACGTTGCGTTTTCATTTTATTTTCATAAAATAGTGTATTTTTTGAGTTTTTTTTAATATTATCGGTGGTATTTTGTCCAATAAAGATCAATACAAGTGCACCAGTAAAGTGAAATGAAATGATTACGTGTATAGTGGCTTTTCAAGTTGAAGAAGTCCATGAAAAGTTTTAGTAGAACGGCTACCATTGTACCAAAACCTAACTAAACTGACTGACTATGGCTCGTAGAAGATTTAATTTGACTTGAACTTTGAAACTTAACGACGAGAATTTAATACATGAAGAATATAAAAATACCTACATTGCTCAACTTGACACTGGCAAAATTCACGAAGTGTGATGCCAAAATAAAAAATAAAAAATAAGCCAACTAGGCAACTAGAGACTTGTCGTAAGTAAAATATATGGTCACTGTACAATAAGGCAAATAAATCAGTTTGATGCGTTTTTTTTTAAGATCAAATGAAGTGTAAGTAGAGCGAATGCGTGCATTTTGTTCTACATAGTGATTTTGATTTATTTGATGACTTAATGCATCTAATTCAGTTGCTACTGTGTAACAAAGACCTTGAGTTCAATTTTGATTGGCTAACTGAACTTGTATAAAATGTTTAATGGATTATTAGTTCTCTTGTTCCAAAGCTTACAATTTGTATTATATAATTTTATTAATATTTAATGACTCACAATAATCCTGTAATGGCAATTTGTGTTTTGTTTAAATTATTATAGTTGCGAGAGTTGCAATGACTGAATGCAATTATCAAAGCTACCTTAATATGCTATGCATGAAGAAACGCTCTATGTTCAAAATTTGTCACCGAACTCTTTAACCCCGTCGGGGTGTCATAAGTTTGTAGTGTGTCTGAACGGATGGACTAATTTTAATTAAGTTTTTTTCGTTTGAAAGGTATCTAAATCGCATGTTTCAAAAAAATCCGAACAAACGTTTGAAGATCATCACCTATTTTCTAGTCGACAAAGAGATATAGGTAAACAACTTTTGTTTCATTTGCAGAGGTTTTTTGTGCTAAGTCGGCAAACAAGCATACAGCCTGCCTGGTGGCAAGCGGTTACTGTGGCCTATAGATGCTTGACGTATAGACGTGTTGCCGAACATTTTTCCCTTCCCGATGAGCTCTGGGCAACATTACTCACGCGCAGGAACACAACGTTTTATGGCTAGCAGCTGTCAGAGCTAGTTCTATTCTAGACGTGTTTTGCTTACCACCTTCAGTACTTTTTACTTACAATATTAATAAAAATAACCTTACCATCAATCTATGTAACTTCCGCACGTTCTAAACCATAAAGTTATAGAACCTAAAAGTATAAATGTTTAAAAATATAATCAAAAAAAACATATGCGTTAAATTGTTGCATAAAATATTTAAAAAAAAAAACAAACACGGAAGTATAATCCAATAGCCATATTTGCTAAAAACATTGAACATCTAGGTCACAAAAATACTATCTTATCTATAAAAACACTATTTTGGATCTTACCTCAAACGATTAAAAGGTTATTTTACCACGTGGGCGTGTATCTTAATGAGTCAAAATAAACAATAAAAAAAATGTCCTCCAGCTAAAAATAGACAATCAAAGTCGGAACTGCACGCGGAAAAGTTTCTTTCTGTTTGAATAGTGGCGATAACACCTAAACAGAGGTCATACGAAGGCCCGCGTCTAGTTAACAGTCTGAGCATGCCCGCATATGTTAAACGATACAGCAATAGATATCTGAGTAAGATATCTATATAAGAAAATAAATTTAAATCTCAAATTAAATTGATTCCTCTTTCTTGGGTGCAATGTATAAAAAAACAAAAAAACATTATACACGGATGTACATAACGTATGCCACGAAAGTATTGTTTTTGATTCGTAATTATAACATGAGTGTAGATAAAAAAGTTTTTATAACTTAAAAAGTATATAATTAATTTAAAAAAAAAACTGCGTATGTATCACGTACTATATAATCAACGCTAAGAACAAAGTTCCAAAATAACGTACAGAATCCAAAGTATCAGTTTTGATTACGATGTCCCTGACACCCAGTGAAGGCATGAACATTTTATAAAAAGAGAGAAGTTAATCCAGAGTTATACGATTTAATTTGTGTTTGATTAAATCGTAAACATTTAAATATCCAAATATTCACATTTATAATTTTACTGATATGAAATTGGACTGACCATTTGCAGAAGAGCATAACGTTACTTTGAAAATAGGAAAGTGTAAATATTCCAACCAATATTATATAACGTAGGGCCATGTCCACCAAGGCGACGCGACGTGGTGTGATGAATACATAAGACAAGTGTTACATTGTCAAGGCTAAGGTCATGACTCAATTGGGACAATGTCAGATGTGCATCGTGACTAGGTCATCATAAAACAGAAGATAACGATGCTATGCACTAAAACTTGATTAGATTGACGGGTGCGCACGCTGAATCAATTACCTAGGGAATTATTTTCTGAGATAATTATATAACAAGTGAAGCTCAATGCTGAAGATTTTATTGTTTACAAACAAAACTCACGTTACATCTCTTTCTTACAAATGTTAATGAAAAAGGATAGAAAATATAGAGAGATAAAATTTTTTTGGCTTTAATTTTATTTTACAGTCCCAAAAATAGAAATGTCAAGTGACGATAACAACCATTAGTGACATTAAATTGAGTTCAGTCTGTAAACAATAGAATAATTGAAAGTTATTTGATCAGATCCATAAATATAAAAATACTAGATTTAAACCCGGCTTCGCTCGGGTGAAATATGACTCTTAATACACAATATGTAGGTACAAAATGGTGGTAGATATTTCTGTAGATATCGGTTCTCAAGGAATATTAAAGGCAAAGCAAGGCATACATTCATATAGCATCGTTCATTGTGTTTAATAAGTTCTATTTTCCGTATTTATAAAGTACTCTGTGATCACTATGCAAGCAAATCTAAATGAACACTGAAAAATGTATATTTCTTTCGTTTTGGCATCACACTTTGTGTATTTTGCCAGTGTCAAGTTGAGCATTGTACTTTATAATCTTCATGTATTTTTATTTCTTGTCAAGTAAAGTTGAATTCGTGTTAATAAATCATTTTCAAGTCATAGTCAGTCACGTAGTTAGTCAGTTTATGTTAGATCTCATTAAGTGTTAGGGTTTTAGTAGTACACGTAAACATTTCGTTTCACTTCACTGGTGATCTATTTAGGGCAAAATACTACCGATAATATTCAATAAAACTCAAAATACACGATTTTATGAAAATAAAATGAAAACGCAACGTCACAACGAACGTTCCCAAGTTCCCACCAAAATGTCTAAAATGTACATTCAAATTTTATTACGAAAAGAACTTCAAAAAGTCATCCGGTGTCAGTAACGTTTCGCTATAGTCGTCAATATGGCGACTATAATTTGTCCGTCAGCAGTCAGCACCATTAGAATTTAACAAAATACTTACAAAATCCAAATATTGCGGATATTATGTTGTCGACTCAAAAGTCGAGTCTACCGTACCCCTTCACGAGATTATTAATATAGATAAAAAAAAATAACGATACTTTTTTATATTTATGAATCTATTTAAATCATTACATGTAGCTACACCTTTTCGTAGCAAAGGAGAAACGTATTTATTCCACTTTTTTTTTCTTTAAAATTTGAAATGCAACTTTTAAGAGCAGGTTGATTTAGTCGAACGCAGTTTTTGTATCGTTCGGTGAGCAACAAAGTCGTTGGTAGCTATTTGAAATTTTAATTCAGTTTCATGTTTATGTCGGTTTCGGCTGTTCCTAAACCGGATGGAGATTCATCAATGTTAAATCTTCACAACGCTATATAAAACCGATAAATTGCTATGTAAACCATAATGTTGATATTCAAGGTCCAAAATCCAATGATGTTAAGTTTTTCGTGTAAAAATATATGTTTGCTATTTTATGGTTTCGATTCGATGAACCGATGTAAAATGAACTTTTTTCTTGTGAAATGACTACTGGACAAAGAAATTTTATGGGCAGGTGAATCCTGTATTTTATATTAGCTACAGATTTCGGATTCGTTATAAGGTACCGGCGGCATGTCAGTTGCCAATAGTTTGGCATACTTAAAAAAGTTTATGCTTACTTTCCAGCGTGTAAAGCGAGGCGGTAAAGCGATCTTTTATCAATATTATGGGCAATAGAATTTTTATTGGTCGTGTAAAATTTTCTGCGGAATTTATTGCTTTTTAATGAGGCAATAGAGATAGTAAATTATTAATGTTATGAGTATTTAATAGTTGTCGGTTTTTGCTGTATTTAAGCTATTTATAATTGCATTTTATGATATAGGTACCTACTTAAGTATTGGACTTGTCGATATATTTAATTTGTTAGCTTTTGATAAATGTTTTTTTAATATTATTTTTATATCTCAACGTTAAAATTACAATATTATGTTTATTGTTATAATAAACGAAAAACAAAACATTATTAAGAAAATTTTATGGAGATATTTTAAGAACTTCTTTTCACAGATTCCCAGTCGGTGGAAGGAACTACTCGCCATGGTTTTTCTAAGGAAGTACAACATGAGTGCACATATTTTATTCAAATATACCTGCAATGTGTGCTCCAACTTGCACGTGTTAACAATAAATTTAAGGCTGAAACTGAGGGCAAATTGCAAAAATACTATGGATTTAGACAGTTTCTTTTTATTTGTCATACAAAAAATACCTATAAGTTTTAGTTTAATTCATGTTACAAAAGTATTGGTTAAAATTGAAATAAACCAATACTAAAAATAAAATTTTGGAAAAAGAAAAACCTTTATTTTTTTGACAAAACGGCTCATAAGAAATATTTGAATTTAACCAAAAACATGGAAATGATTTTTTAACAATATTTATCAGTTAAATTTATGATTTTAAAATCTACCTATACCTTTTTTTAATTATTTTATTTCTTTGTTTGAACGTGCTAATCTCTGGTGTTACTGGTCTGCTTCGAAAAATTCTTTCATTCATAGGGAGCTACATTATCCCCGAAGGTTATAGGCTACTTTCTATCCCGTGAACGCGAGTGAAACTGCGGGGAACAGCCAGTAACAAATAAAATTCATAATCTCAAAGCACAAAATCTCTTGTTCGCCACTAAATCCCATCCGCGGGCGCCTAAGCTTTGAGTACTTGGTTGCAGGACACATCATCAAGGTTATTGGCCTTAGTGATCCCCTTAAAACTGTAAGTTTCGCTATAAAATTGCTACGTTACGTGTAATAAATGAAATGTGTCACTCAGTTCATTGAGAATTCAGAATTTATCTCAAAAGCCATGTCAGTAAAATATGGGTAACTAAAATTCTGATTCAAATGTAACAACGCGATTGATGTCATAGGTATAGAATGTTTCAAAGCAATTTGGATAAAAGGTAAACAATATGGCGACTTTAATGTTTACAAATTGTCATCATGTAAGATAGAAGAAGTTATAATTAGAAAAATATCTCTAATATTTAAAACTATTCTAATTTTAAATTAACACCCGACTTAATTTTTGGCTATGCTATTGAAAAATCTGACCAATATCTTGTTTACCTTTTATACCAATTTTTGGATCATACTATAGTATAAATGTACAAATTATAAACATGTGCAGGTATCTGAATACCGTTAAATAGCGTTGTTTTACTTCTCATCAATTTATTCATAGCATTTTTGAATCAGCAAAATGTTTGAAAACATTTAAGAAACATTATGTATTTTTTTCTTCCTATTTTGGTTTGATTACGGTTCATTTTCATTTTTAGAAAATGTAACGTTTATTCTACACGTTACATTTTCTGTTATTATGTTAGCGTCACCATTTTAAAAATAATCTTTCCTACAAAAAAATCACAGAACGTAATTTTTTATTCACTTATAATAATAGTATGTAGGTATTAATATAAATAACTATAAGTGTAAAAAAAACTTGGTAACGTAGGACTTAACTTAACATATAAGGTAAAACAATGAATATTCATTCACATTCTTTCAATTAGCATAAATCACAGTACAAATTAATTCAATCAATACAATTTCCATAGACTTGTTATTCAGTTAATTCCTCGAGTGTACCCTTGATGATAATGTTTGTGGCCTTAATTTTTACGTTACCAATTCGAAGTTTATACGGAGTGTTCCTAAATTTTTATTTTTTTACTTACTCAATATTCTGCTTTACAGTCTAGAACTACTAGTTAGAGTAGGTAATAATAATAGTGCAAGATAAATACATTACATTATAAATACTTATACCCAAACAATGATTTTTAGGTCGATGTTCACCGGTTAAAAAACGGTCTATCATCATCATATCAGATGACCGAAAGACGTCCACTGCTGGACAAAGGCCTCCCCCAAGGATCTCCAGGATGGCCGGTCTTGCGCTACCCGCATCCAGCGGTTTCCCACGACCCTAACAAGATCGTTGGTCTACCTTGTGGGGGGCCTGCCCACGCTGCGTCTTCCGGTTCGTGGTCTAATAAATTATAATTTACTATGATTTTTTTATAGGAAAAGACATCGTAAACGCCTGATTATAATTTTATTGGACTGTTTACTTGTCGGTGAACATCGACTTTAAGGTCTCTAGGCTAATAGCTAATAAGCCTGCCGTCATTTCAACTGATTAGCACGGATTTAGAATTTTGGAGCGCCCGCTTTAGAATGGAGGGCTCGACTCCACTGAGGGTCCAAGTTTACGGAAGGTATTTTAATTATTTCATCAGTAAAAATCGAAGAAAAAATATTTCCTCGGCAATTCTTAAAACACGCTGTAGACACACTGATTAACATAAATACCTTAACATTAATTTTAAGTGGATACCAGTGAATGATTACTTTTTAAATATACCATGCAGACACGAGCCATCAACTGTGTAAACTAAAATATGGGACACATTTATGAGTAATAGCTGATAATGGACTCCGGCTTTGGCTAAAGGTTTGTGTGTTGGTTGATTCATCATTGGTAGTTGTTTTTAGGGTTCTCTATCTGCAAAGCAAAGAACCCTTAAGAATCACTTTATTGCCTGTCGGGCTATGTGTCATGACTTCTCAGGAACACGTGGAAATATCAACCTGAATTATCAAATACGAAAGGCTGGTGGAAAAATTCAAGCTTCTAAACGCAATATATAATACAATAATAATATATTCGTTACATATTTTGATTCTTTGCGAGTAAATTAAAAGGTATTGGGCAACTTCCCGTAGATCTAGAATCAAAAAAGGTAACAATCAAGCTCACAGCTCAAGTAAAGGAAATTTATAAAAAATCACATTAAAAAAAATGCTTTTACAGATTTAGGCTCCAGTCTTCCCACAATGAATATCTTTCTCGTATTGTAACGTTTTTTTTTTTGTTGTTTCTGTAGCTAGGTTAAAAGAAAGTATGTTAACTTTGTGCGAAGAGAATAAAAGTAATTATTATTTATAATTACATAATTTACATTTACAGTTGGAGATCTTTTAAATGATCGTCCTTCAAACCGACATTGTATGGAACCTTTGGTGCGTGAGTCAGACTCGCACTTCTCCTGTTTTTTAATACTCTTTTTATCATCTGAGTAACAGTAGTTTTATGTAGGTATCTTCTATTTATATTACGTACGAGATTCACCCCTTTTAACCTTTATGCACTTTATATAGTGAATACCTACTTTGTAACGTTTTAACTAGCAATTTATCTGATAGGTAAACAAAACTGCATGCAGCTTACAAAGTAGGTTTCTTTAACTATGTATAGGCCTGCGTTTAACCCTTAACCACAATCTCAACGTGGTTTGTGATGATGTAGCCGATGGCAGTAAGCACACATAGCCTAAAAGACAACTGGCTCTTAAGTGCAGTTGTCGGACTGAAGGTGCTTGGCGACAGATTTTCAACTTAAGGTAGTCAGCCAGGCAAGTACATACTAAAAAGTTTACCAACGTCCAAAGATAGGCGTTAAATAGTTACAAAATAACAACAACTAATTCTTGAGTAATAATGTGATCCGTTTATGTAGTAAGTATAATACTAGCTTAAACTCCTCGGTTTCACCCGCGTTTCCGAGAGATCTTATGTTTTATCGGGATAAAAAGCGATGATAGCTAGTTTATAGTAAGATTGTATATTATAGGATAGGATTAGTTAGGATTTCAATGTAGGTAAATAATAGTCATCAAGAAACCTCATCAAACGAAGAAACGGTTACCTAAATCAATGAACCCCAGTACCCTACTCTAGTGAGTCATCATATACAACAATAAATTCTTTACTCTGGAATCTCAAACTTGTACGTAGACTTTTTATTTGCGAGGATGTAACCAAGCAACAATGGAGGTAATAAAATGCAGTATCTTCTGTTTTCCTGTTCTTTGACATCTAGCTTTTCGAAAAACGGAGAGATTCAGTTTTAGGTGTATTCTGTACTTTGTAAGTATACAGGATGATTTTAGAAGGGTAGGTATAGTAGGCTAAAAAGGACATTAAAAATATTTTTTGCGGAAAATAACACAAAAATATTTCCATACAAATTTCAATAATATATTTACAAATTAATTAACAAGTTTATCTGAATACCTTACTTATAGTCTACCTGTTAGACTACTCGAATGCTAAAATATCTATCTCGTCCCATCACTACGTTTCAGAGTGTGAGTAAAGGCTTTTACCAGAGATTAATGCTAATCTTCAAATTGTCATCTTCTTTTGTTATTATTTTTTACTATCTATAAGTTACTGTTTGAACACAATCTTATTATAGTCAGTGATGATGTGGCGGGAAGGTGGTAAGCAATGTCTAGAAGGCAACTAACTGGCTGTCAAGTTCACCTGTCGGAAAACACCGGTAGGTGCTTGGCGACAGATTAGTAATTTATGTTAATATTTATTTTGCATTTATTCGCGGATGCCATAACGTCCAAATGTAAACATTGCTAGTAAGAGTCAGTTCCATTCTAGGCTTTGTGTGCTTATACTGATGATATTAAAAGTTTTTTTTTATAGCAAGTGACTCCAATAAATCAGTTTCAATGTTACAAGGCTACAAAGTATCCAAAAGTAGAGCATTTTTGCGTTAACCCTACACTAAGGGCTAAGTTAAACGGCGTTTTGCCGGCACTCAAATAGGTCATAAAATTTAATGACATTCCCCGATCGTGCTCTCGTCGTGCGAAACGCAATTTTTGCGTTCCATTCGATCGCCGCCTTATAAGTTTAAGGTGTCGTTTCACTAGCGCAACTAGTATATTAAAAATCTAAGATCTTAATAATTATAGGTACCTACTGACTTTTCACCGTGATATTACATGTTTTAACAAAAAAGAAAACCAAAGTAAAAAACATTCAATCAGTAAAAGGTCTATCTCTCTCACAAACGTGGTCTTACGATTAATAAACTGTAAAAAATAAAAAACATTAGGTAAATATGTAGTAAATTCTTTTTGCAACAAATATGGTAGGAGGTAGGTACTAAATAAGAGGCAAAGCAAGATTAAGATAGCTATACAAATAACGTATAATAACCATAATAATTAAACTTTTAACATATAAATGTCAAAAAGGTACAAGAGATAAGCAAAAACATAAGAAAGGGATAAAATAAATTGACTTCTGTCAATTCAGTCCAATTACTTATTTCAACATGTATTTAGGCTTTTTATTGGTTTAGTTTGTAAACAGAAAGTAAATAACAAAAAGTCGGAAAGTCGCCGAGCAGCATCCACGGAACGATGCTTTAAACTAAATTGTCCTGTAATTATTTTAAACGTTTTAACTTAATATTTAAGGTGAAACGACGGATGCATATTTTTATCGTTATGGTAACTCGAATTATAATATAATATAGCTTAACACACGGAAGGTGTAAGCTTTTACGGGAATTTGATTAATAATAGTTTCATTATGTACCTACTTACTTTTTTCAATTATTTTATTTCACTGTGTAAGCTCCTGATGAAGTTAATAACTTTATTCATATGACATTTATAGTTTATAGCTGTTCCGCGCGGTTTCACTTGCGTTCCCGGGATAAAAAAGTAGCCTATAACCTTCGGGAATAATGTAGCTTAAAAAGTGAAAGATTTTTTCAAATCGGTTCAGTAGTTTCGGAGCCTATTCAATGCAAACAAACAATCAAATCTTTCCTCTTTATAATATTAGTGTAGATTTAAAAAAAAAAAAAAAGTTAATATAAAACATGAAAAAAGACATAGCTGTTGTCATAGATTGAACAAAAACCTTAAATGGATTCTGTATGTTCCTTGCACCAAATTGTTAAGTAATAGCTTGCGTAGATTCAAAATATAGAGCTTGGTCATTATGATAGCAGGTGCATTACTGAGATACCCACAGCAAAGTTTCCAATGGAAGCACGATGTATAATCACCTCAGCCTAAGGATCCCAACCTTTTACTTTCCGTCCCTACCTAATGTATTTCTTAAGCCACCGCGCCCCTTTACCTCTCAAGGTAAATAAATGACATTTTTGTGCCAACTATGTTGCTGAATTTTTGCCGGACTATTTTTAGTTTATTTTTATTTTGGATCGGTGGTAGAATCAAACTGAAAACTGAATAAATTGATTTTGAGTTGAGAGTTTGAAGTAGGTACACACGGCCACAGATCAAGCTACACACTGCGGCACCTTATGCGGTTGTAATAGGAGCTATTTTGCAACAAAAATGTGTAGCTTCATCTGTGGCCGTGTGTACGTATACAAAGCCGGTGTATGTCACACTAATATTTATTAGTGCCATATTATTAAGATTTTTGTTGTTATCAGCTTATATCTTTCAACTGCTGAAGATAAGCCTTTCCCTATCACTAGTACCTGCCTTATTATTTATAGGTTATCAGGTTTATAGGCTTAATTACTATTTTATTTATTTACGTTTTTAAACTTTTTTTAATATTTGCAGCAATTGCAAACGCAAGATAGTTTGGATGACGTCCCCTTTTGATCACTCTACGCCCCCCTGAGGCGCGCTCTACCGGTTGAGAACCCCTGTCCTAGGTGTAAACGCGTAGTAACTGGCATGCAAATATATTATTATCCATCTTCATTACTTTATATTTACTAGGTACTAAGATTCAAGATGAACGCCTAATAATTAGCTAGGTAGGTATATTATAATTTTATGATGCTCAATATTAATAATTTAAAATAAACTGTATTATTTAATTGATCGGAAGCTGTTTTAAAGAGCTCTTCCAGTTTTCTCATTTTACCAAACTATATAGATTTGTTTTTATAAAACTTATATAAAATGCTAAATTTTGGTTGCGTTTGATCAGTGCCACCCAAGATAATTTTTAAGGCCCCCTTTCAATTCAAAAATAGTTTAGAGCGCATAGTGTCAATTAAGAACGTCACAATGGAAAAGTGACATTTGGCAAACAATGCAGTTTAGGTCATCACTATAAAGGGTTTAAGTAACATTGTTACGAAAACTGAAACCATGGATTTAATACAAGATTTTGGGCCGCTCAGCGTTCACTCCTCTCCAGCTCCTTAATTTGACTAATAAGTTCTGAATCCATGAGAGCTTGTTAATTCATTCATCTGGTTACATTACGTTCCGATACTTTACCGCTTTTTATGTAATTATAATTTCTATAAAGGTGTAAAGTAATTTGTTACTCGATGACGTGTCTTGTCCAAGCCCTTTCATGTACCTACTTATAATAATTGGACAAATTATTATACCTTTTTCACGTTATTAATGCTTAATTCATTCAAGGTTGTTCACTTTAGCTTTGCTTTTTTTTTCGGTGTGGGAATAAGGAGTTATGCACTTACTGTGGCTATTTATAAGACTTATTATGCATCTTGCATTAAATAAATTATTTATATTTATTACAAATAATTAACGATAGGCTAATAAAAATGCGTCATGAAATTTTTAACATACACTACGGTAAAAATATTTTTGCGAATCTGTTGCATTTGCTATTTGCTTGTTGCGTCGTAAAGGAAAAAAATATTTTGGGACCAAGGGCAATCATGTAAATTTGTTGCAATCAAATTCTCATAGAAACAACTTCAAAAAACATGGCGGATTTGCGATCAAGTCTCTCGGTTTTGACAGCTGTGTATGTAAATCGCCATTGCAACTGCAACCATTTTTGGTAGGAAGATACTTATCTATCGATAAACTAGAATTTACGATCATGTAACTCTATTTCAATCAAAGTGACTCAATCATAATGTTATATGCTAAATCATTCAAGATACAACCCTATGATCAATAAAACACGAAGCCTACTGAAGCCTCAAATTATAGCCATACCGAAATTAAAAACCCCATCTGAGTTACGTGTAGTTATTTAAAGTTTACACTTAACCATTATGCTATGTCTAATTGAAGCAAACACCTATGAAAACTCTAGTTTCAATGCATTAAGGTTAAAAATGCAACGGTGGGAAGTTCAAGTGAAATTGGACGAAGAATAAGTGGCGGCGTTGTACAAAAGTTGTAAATTGAACGGCGCTTACGCATCCTTACAGTAAATAATCACACCGAACGTGTCAGGCGTAGATCTTAATAATACGTATAAAAGGTATAAACAGAATGCATAGTTCGTTTACTGATTTAAATGATGGTTAACTAAGTACGAACTTAATTAAAAAGATTTTAGTTTAGTATTTGTTAATTCAAAATAATTATAACGAAAATATTCATGGTATTATTTTGTACCCTGCGAATTTACTCGTGGTCCTTGGGTAAAAAATAGCCTATAAATAATAAATACATATCCTGGGACATTCTTCACACACGGTTATCTGATCCCAAACTAAGCAGAGCTTGTACTATGGAAACCAGTTAACTGATATACTACATATACTACTTTTTTTTTTGTAAATACATACTTATATAGATAATTACACCCAGACTCAAGACAAACAGACATGTTCATGCACACAAATGTTTGTCCTGGATGGGAATCGAACCCATGACTATGTCCCTCTTTATATCATAGGTGCGAGGTGCGTGACAAAAAGTTTGCAGTTGAAATTTCAAGAGGTAGCAAATACGTAGGTAAACTTAATCTTGCATTTACAAAATTACAAGGAGCCCCATCTAATACTTAAATAAAACAATCGTTTTTTAGCACTGAAACATTCTATCTAATTTATTTTAAAATAGTACGACTTTTTATAACTATCTATCTACTTACGTAGGTACTTTTTTAAGGACTTTTAGACAACCCAACGCAATGCTGAACCAGTGGGTTTAGCCAGAAGCGTGAATTTTGCGCAGAACTTTCTTATTATAATGTCCCTTCGTCTTCCCTTTAGGAGTTAAATAGGGGACCGCAGTGGAAATTTTCAATTTAAATTTCGAAAAAAGTTCACTTAGCTCTCCTTTCATGTATCCAACGGTTTGGCGTTTAGGCTGTCCTCCTTTTTGAAGTCGATATATTTTTTTTAAGATAGTAGTTGTCGTGATTATTTTACAAGATTGAGACATTGATGCAGAGGAAATATTATTGAAAAATACATCAGATTCTTACAACTTTTTCCAACATAAAGAATTATCATTATGTATAAATAAATTATACTTAGTAGAGATATCTCAATAACGATGAAACCGGTATCGAATCGCTTCGTATAAAATCGATAACTATCGCAAACACTATCAATTTACTTTAATCAAATAAGTGTTTTCAATGAAAAATTATGTACGATAACACTTTATTTATTACATTATTTATTTTATAGCGTTGGCTTCCGATGCTCAAGCTGTGCTATCGATTGCCAATCGTAAGCAATCTGTGGCTATAAAACGGCATAGAGAGATAAATCTTTTGTAGATAGTAGGTACCTATTCTGAAATAGTTAAAGTAATAATTTCTTGGGACATTCTTCACACTAAAGATCTACGTCGTTAAAAAAACATACCGTCTGATGGTAAGCGGTTATCGTAGCCTATAGACGCTTGCAATACCAATGGCATCTCGGAACAATAGCGAAGGTATTAAATACTGTTCTGAGCAGGGCATCGCTCGCGCGTTTCTTCCCTTCCCTTTTTTTACTATATCTATAGGCCTGTGTTTGACCACAATCTCAGCATGGCCAGTGATGATGTGGCCGATGGTAGTAAGCACACAAAGCCTAGAAGGGAAATGACTCTCAAGTGCAGCTCCGGTAGGTGCTTGCCGGCAGATTTTCAACTTGAGAGGGGGCCCTTATCCAGGTTGGTACTACTTTCATGAACAGACCGACCGAATAACTGCGGTATTTTGTAAGTTAGAGGTATTTTCCTAATCGAACTGCTCTGGGAGCGAGAAATCGCTATGCTTATTATAAACAGGATATCATCTTCTTATCTGATTTCGACAGCCGCTGGGGCAGAAAGATTCTCGAGTGGCGACCACGAACCCGAAAACACAGCGTGGGCCACCACAGGCCCCCCACAAGGTGGACCGACGATATTATTGAAAAATCTTGTGAGGGTCACGTGAAACCGCTGGATGAGGGTAGAGCACGACCGGCCATCATGGAGATCCTTGGGCCTTTGTTCGGCAGTGGACGTCTTTCGGCTGGCATGATGATGATGATCTGATTTCCATCAAGCTCTGCTTAGTTTGGGATCAGGTGGCCTATATGAAGAACATCCAGGGAGATTTATCTATAGTATTCGTATGATAAAGAGGTAAAGTGTTTGGATGTAGGTGGTAATCTATGTACTTCCGAAGATTCCGTAAATTATTTCACTGATAAAAAGTTATATTATCCTGGAGTGCTAGGCTACTTTTTATCCCAGGATTGCAGGCGAAACCGCGGTGGTGCCAGGTATATTTATAAACTATTGGATCAACAATTTCATCGCAGTCGTTACTGTAAAAAAATATACCGACATTACAATCGGGATCTTTTTTTAAACCGTGTAGTAATCGAGATTTTTTATCGAATAATAAAGCTTTATGTTTGTTTAAGCACAGGTTTAAACAGTAAAAACTATAAAGATAGAATCTTGATCCTTTTGCACGGATATAGCAACAATCAAATCCAATTAAAATAGGTACATTCTTAGTAAGATGTTGTGATATTAGACGTAGAGTTTGCCATAAAAAGGTTTAATTAATATAACAGGTTTAATAATGTTTGTCCATGATTTTTATAAAAAAAAATGGTAGAATACGGATTTCTCAGGAATGTGCTTTTCTTGTGGTATACGTTAAAGTGATCAATATTCACCAAATATAGAAGCTAATTTAGAATAGACTTTTCAAACGAAACTTTTCAGCTCAAACGAAATAACATCGTTAGCGTGCGGAAATTGAAAGCGAGTAGATACATTATTTTTTTGCATGCTAGATTTTTCTACAAACTAGTTTAAGTAAAATATACAAGGATAAAATCTCAGGGGTAGTGCAAATGCGCCATAATACTAAATAATAATACGTACTAAAGATAACTCGACGCGTTGGTTTGGTTTTAAACAAGACATTCTTGAGATAAACTTGATTATTGTAATGGTGGGAGTCGTTGTGAAGATCAGAATTTAATGTCACAGCATCAAGGTGTGTGTGTATTTTAAATATAATTGTCAACACAATTATTATTAAAATTATCATCATTATCAACATGATTATCATGAGTTCGTAATACCCATAAGAGCCCGTGAAAGCCTATATGAATAATTAAATAAGGGCTTATCTACATGATGTAGTATTTTTATCGAATATTACGTTTTTAATATTATGGTACCAAGTAGGCAAAATATCGGCAAAGAATCTCGATCTGTTACAATGCCAAGAAGGCAACTGGCTCTCAAGTGCATTTGCCGGAATACATCGGTAGGTGCTTGGCGACAGATTTTCAAAAAATGGTAGCCAGCCAGGCGGGTCCTAACACCGAGCAAAAATAATAAATTATACATATTATAATCATTACTATTATATATTAAGTATATACACTAACTTCTGTGCCCTCGGTTGGTTGGTTGAAAGTTTGAAGTTTGACCTACAAACCTTTATATTAGGGAATTAATTTTAGAAAAATCTTTTCGTAGTTGATTCCTGCTATATTTCTTTCCTCTCTATAAAGTTGATAAATTGGTCAGTCAATCAGAACAAGTACTATATTCTTTAAGTACAAACACGAGGGTGCAATTTAGATTGCTGACATTTGTACATTATCTTGGGTTATATTTAACGTGCATTTCTCCATATTTTACTACACTTTATCGGATATTCATTATAAAGTCATAGAACTGATATTTTATTTATTTCATGGAATTGTACGAGTCCCCCGCGGCGCTGGACCGTGTAGTATTCCTTTCTGACAATATTACTGTATTGTATTATTACGATGGTATCCTTGAATGAGGGTTATATCATTTCTTTTTTTTGTATCTAATACATCAACATTTTAATTGTTAATATTCCAACAAACCAAACATGAATATAATAAAACAAATCATAAAGGTAATTTACATTCATAAAATATTTGCACTTGTTGCACATTACCGCAACCTTAAAGCAAAAGGGTGTAATTCATAAAATAATAAAAATCAGATTTTGTTGATGTTAAAATTAAATCGTACGATTTGCAGAATGAACTAACCGATATCGAGATGTGCCTATTAAAACCGAGAGCTAAGGGCGGAGTCAAACTGACGTGTTGATTACATCTTACCGTACCGAAAAACTGTTCGGATTATATCAAGGGTAACCATCGGTCCTTCAGCACTAATGAAATAATTTCACATGTAATTTAAGACTGTTTAAGACGTCAAAATTTAAATTGGATGCGCGAAAAGGGATGCTTTAAAATAATAAATTAATCGTTTCTGTGAAGGCGTGAGCCTTAAGTGACTGCGTTTGGAGTAAATGAATTTTGAGTTAAACAGGCGGGTTTTGGTCTTCTTTTTGCAGTTTGACGGTCGACAGTGTTAAAGTTATTGATGGGGGAACAATGACCAGTGTTTTTGCTGCTGCAGTCATGTTTTTTTTTAATTGTTAGAAAAAAAGAAGAAGAGAATAAAACGGAAGAAAGAGTCATGAAACAGGATTTTTCAGGCATAAAAGGTAATATAATAATATGGCTGACAAAATATACCTACCACAATTTAACAAACCAGAATCCAACTTATTATACTAATATGATTGGTAGGAAATTTCGTGTGTGTGGATGTTTATTAATCAATCATGATGTAATACCTCAATAAATTTAGATAAAATGGCATTATAAATAATATACCTGGAGTACAGAAAATAATACTTTTTCAGCAAGAAAACATTACATCCTTCAGGAAACCAGTAAAAACTAGAAACTCCATCATTTTACGACACACGACGATGAGCTTTTTTAAGCTTGCCAAATAAACTGAATGATATATATACCTTTGACATTAATTATCCACTTATGTTTTAATTACCTTCATTTGACACTTCCACGTTGACACTGCTTTATGCGCGACTATAATAAAATAACAGTTTATTGTTTCTTATTTCACATTCCTAACTCCGGACCTATGTAGCATATTCTATGAGAGATGGTGATGATTTCTGTCTGATCTCTTCGTAGTTTTGCTGTTGGAAACTAATCTGAATCAACATTATAGCTAATTTGGCAACATGTACGCTTTAGGACTTTACCCGTTTTTTTTCTTTTTAGCAATTACACTAATGGTCATTGAACTGAAAATGATCCGTCTAAATTAAAAAAATAAACAGGAGATTACTTATACTACACAAAAAAGTATTTACAATACAAATCTTCCATAATACTACAATAATCACGATTTGATTCCTCTATTTAATCTTAGATATGTTTTGAATTATAATTTCTTTAGGTAATTGCCTTATAAAGTGCCAGAAACCACGGCCATAACCTAGTGTTAATCATAATCCCACATGCTTTATAGCGTGTATGACATTTATACAAATGTATATCACAAGTGTATACTTGATTTAGATCACTGACGGACTGTCCATTGTCACTAGTTTATATTTAAAACTGAACGCGCTCCTTGGATTCTGCGCGTGCGCTCGCCACATTTTTTTTCTGCTAGGGTTCGATTCAATAGCGAATAAAGTTAAACGGTTTTAAATGTGATGAATATAGAGATTTAAAATATTTGGAAACTGCTATTTGTGAACTTTATGATGAGGAAATTTATTATAAAATAATAAAAGGATGTTTTTAATACTTTTATTATACCTACTGATCATTCTTTAATATTTTGGTTCTAATAACATAATAATTTCAATGAATCAAATCATGTTGTTGCATGAAATGCTAAAACAAAGAGTAATGCGATATATCGACTCTACGGGACCATCATTACTCTGCTGCACTAAGCTGCTGCATGAATAATCATTTATGTAGGTGTACATACACATTAATTGAAACTATTTCTTAGATAGCCTTTGTTTTTTTTTGACGTATTTCTTTAATTTAAATACATATTACTCCTACATTTAAAAATCATAAACAAGACTTCAACATCTCGATTACCAAATAATAAAACTGTATAACAAATGAATAACATTTCCGTAACCGAATCAACAAGCAGTAACCATCCACATTCAAACATTATCACTTTCACGAAATCGGTAATAAAATTAACATTTCGTACATTTGCGAAGACCAATGCAAGCTGTGCTTGGGCACACCGTCATGCAGTTTTTGTTTATTTGATAGCGGCGCCGATGCATCGCTAGCTTCCCACTGCACGCGCGGGAGTTGCACAGTCGCCTCGTGGCGCGTGCGACACGCACATTGCACTACTTAACTCAACTCGATTCCTCAGATTCCGATTAATTGATTTCGGTAGCGATTGCGGTGCGGTGTAGCCTCGCCCTAACGCATTCTTCGATATCCGCATCATCGAGATTCTAAAATCAAATTGATCACGTTCTAATTTGTTTCAATATTTTCTAGGATAATTTTAAATGTCTGTTTATAAATAAATAGTATTGTAACTTATTCTAATTTTAAAATTTCAGTGCCATATAATAAAGTGTTATGCCTAGTGTACAAGGGCGAGTATTAGAATTGATTGAAGAAGAATATAAAGTAAAATAGAACGATTTTATTTCGAAATAAAAAATGCAGCCTTCCACTTGCTCGGCGGAGTGCATAATTTAAATATACAAGTTTTTGATTTCGGTTTCAAATCCGATCCTATTTTTCACGATCGCATTGAATTACAAATATGTCTTTATAAACGTTGGTGTTTTTATTATTGTGGACTATTTCCCGTTGAATGTTGACAGTGGGTGTTGTGTACGTGGTCTAAGCAATCAAAGCTGCATTATCAAAAAATACAGTATAATGGGGTAAGACATTTTTTTACATTTCCTATTTCATTCATAGTAAGATTCATGATAATAACGGTAACATCTAAGTAATAACGTTTAAAAACTAATAAACATAATTTCTATGGGAAATTAGGAAAAACTACATTAGTGAAAGCTAAGCTTTTCCTTAACAAAGCTATTGTTACGAGTAGCATAGTTAAACAATACATTTGTAAATGTTTAATTGAGGAAATTGTGAAAGCTCGCCATTAATCTTGATTAGTTACTGGTTTTTTAAATATGGTTAAGTAAAATATATTTTTTCTTATGAAAATTATCCTATTTACACGTAAAACAGTATTAATGTGCATGTTAGTAAGTAGGTACTCGATAACGCCGTAAAGAACTAACGGATTAGATGAGGTTGATAGGTTTTCTCAAGTAAAATATATTATAGGTAGGTACTTTTAATTTTAGAAAAACATTAGATCCTTGGGAACATGGTAAAACTAAGAGGTTAAAAAAAAATTATTTCAGACAATTTTTATAATATTTATAGTTTTTTTATAATAATAATTTATTTCAGACAATGTCCATAATTTTGTTTATAATACAATTATTAAAATACAATTTAACTTAATTCTAATGTTAGTAAAGTACCTAGACTAGACATTTATTTTTATTTGACGGTATGGACCTGCATCCACCGTGCCCACATCGGCGAGTCCCAGCGCTCAGCAAACACAAACACAATAATATGAATAGTATTTTTATAAAATCTGAAATTCTAAGTACCTGTTCAAATAAATAACCTACCTTTCAACAGTAACAATAAGATTTTTGTAAAAATATTTTTTCTTAGAGTAATATAATAAAATGTGATAAATCCATATAAAAATAGTGTAATGTTATGCATTGCATTTTTTTTTACATGAAATACGACTTTTACAAAAAGCTTGTACACACGGCCACAGATCAAGCTACATATTTTTGTTGCAAAATAGCGCCTATTACAACCGCATAAGGTGCCGCACTGTGTAGCTTGATCTGTGCCCGTGCGTACATTAAAAATACATTATTCAATTGATATAACGCATTGTGTTTGAAACTAGTTCTTCGTTTTACAAAAAATACTTTATATATATGGCCAAACGTTTTTATTGTTATAGCAACTAGGTGTTTTTTTCAGTAGGTAGACACACATAAGTCTACTCTCCTCTCGTAATTTTTTCTACGTGTTAAATCACCCCTATGGAATTCAAATATTCACTGCTGCTAGCTACTTATACCTAATTGTTTTCTCCACTCAATAAAGAGAAAGTTATGGATGAATAATAATAGAAATAATTACCGATAAAATACGAGTTATTGTGATAGGTACATCCTAAAATGATATTTTACACAATTCTGATCACAAACTTAGTAGAGTTAGTACTATAATATAAACAAGACCCAGCAAACATGTTTCTTCACACCATTGAAGGCAGTACTGCTCTGTAGAACCCAAGCGTCTGTGGTAGGAAACTCCTTTTAAACCGCACGGTGCGAGAGCATTTTGGTCCCATATGTGAGGTTGGGCTCGCTGTCCATAGTTGATGGTGAGAATTAGTATAAGGTGGCTAATTACGTTGAAGACAAGAATACATGGTTGTAGTAGCTTCTCTCTGCACTTGCGGCACCCTGGCCAAGTGACAATTGTATAAATTGTATGTATATTTAAAACAAAAAGTGTAATTACATAAATTCAAAAGATCCACAAAAAAATTAAGCCTTACTGAGTTTCTTGCCTAAGTCTTCTCAGTTCAAATGTATTCCGAACCGGTGGTAGAGTCTATTGTAATGATTGTAACTATCGACGTTCATAGGCCCTTGTCAGGGCCTAAACTGAATAAATGAGTTTCGATTTTGATATGAAAGAAGTAACCGTGGGCATCTAGTAAAAAAAATCCTAAAGCACTGTCCGTTTTACATGCGGAAGAAGAAATTTAAAAAGGAAATTTTCGGCATATCCGTTATATATTATTCGTGCAATCTCTTTTACATTTCTGAAAAAAAAAAAACTTCTTCAATTCAAAATAGATGAATTACTTCAGTAGGAACTGAATTTCAAGATTCCGTTCTCATTTACATTAGCGTCACTGAATAACTATGGAAAATAACATAAATTCTATAGACGCTTGTTATGCTCAAATCTAGTCATGAATTTTGACGTTAGAGGAAAAATCATTGCATTTTTTCATTGTATTTATTCCTCGATTTATGGTTATTTAATGTATACCATAACCATAGATTTAATATAAGCTAGATAGGTATAGTATGACACAACTTAGATGAAGCATCGGCAAAATTCTTAAAATCGATCGTTCCCGAAAAGAGTGTGCCTACAACATTACTCATGTGTTAAAAAATGATCGGCGAAAATGATCTTGTTGAACATTGAATGGCGCGATAGTGAATGATTTTTGTTAGTGTAAATCAGAAGTGAAGTATACGAAAACGATTTGCCGATGCTAGATCTAAGTTGTGTCATACTGTACTGCATGTTCATCAATATTGATCCGAATTCCGTGCCTGCAATTTTTTTCCTGTCTACCTACGATGAAATGAAATATCCCCATTGACATGACCTTTGAAGAGTTGTTATAGTTGATAATTAGACACAATTTGGTATTTTTGTTTTTTAAACTACAAGATTTGCCGCCTGGCGTGACTAAATTCAAATCGCAACCTAAAATAGAATCCTAGTTGGTGAGCACGCTTCTTATCTGTGACCGTAACCTAAAAATTATCAGACTATTATTTATTGATAAGTACTATTTTTTGTAATTGAAATCTTACCTATTTCAAAATGCATGTTATCGTCATAATTATATAAGTTAGAATATGATTACATATTTTCAGCTGTTTGTTAAATAACATTACTCAATAAAAAAAAAAAACAAAAAATAGAGTCGTTTTCAAAGGCACTAAAAAGCATAAAATAAGTATGTAGGAACTCTAACCTGACTGTTTTAAAGTCAGCTTATTATATTTAAAAAGCTTTGATCAAATCTTTATTGCTTCATTTTGCATTACAAAATCAGGTGGTTACCTTTTAAATTAAAGTAATTGAGCAATTTCCTTTTCGTAACGTTGACAGCTCTGCGATAATATAAAAAAATAGATTTGCTCTAAATTAACCTACGCTTGCAAATGCAGTAACTGGCTGACTAATTCTTGACATACCTACCTACACGTACCAACATAAGTTAAAGTACCTATAGATAAAACGTGTAAGAAATTTTCAACAAAAAGAACAAAATTTCCAGCAAAAGCTATTTAAAATAAGCCCGACTGTGCTATTTAAGGGGGGATCTGTAGGTAGGTTACATATTTTAACCCCTTGCAACGCGATAGTGAAGCCCCAAACGTGATAATTCGTGTCACGTAACACTTACACGTGTTTTCAATGAGGTAGGGTGGATATGGGTTTAAATGTTAACCCTTTTTATAATTGTTTTAAAGTAAAGTCGAAAGGTGCAAAAAGGAGGGAGAAAAATGATCATATTTTATTTTATAAATAACCTTCTGCTATCTCATCACTGTTGGTTGAACATAAGCTAATCCACTTTAATAATAATTAAAAGAAACCCCCGGAACACACCAGAAAAATGGAGATAATCTCTAAGATAAGAACACTCTCGATTAAAACACCTTTAAAAAAATATGATCAAAATCAAATCGGTTCGTCTATTCAGGAGCTATGACGCACACAAATAGTCACATATGCACAGATACACACTACAAACTTGTGACAACCCTCTTTTTTTTAAGATTTTAAATGGTACTTTGTTATACAAGGGGCCAAAGACCCCTATTGTAAATAGAAACCGAGTTGTAATTGGTTTTTTAGAGCCGTGTGTTACACTATAGTATAGTTTTTCGCAATCGTAGTGAAAGAAAAATATAGTGACTAAACTTTTCACTACGATTGCGAGAAAATCCGAGGGTTCCGTAATTTCCTGTTACTTTAAATACCATATACTTTTTATAAGGTTTCCTGTAGAAGTAAAAACTACTTTTTATTCGAATTTTTTGCCCCTGTAGTCGGAGATAAGGGGGGTTGGATGGTAAATTTTCGCTTATTTTTCTTAAATAACTTCAAAAATATTTATTTGAAAATTTTAAATAAAATATTTGAGCAAATTAACTGACTGACTGACAGACGGACGGAGAGACAGGCAGACAGACACAGGAGTGATCCTATAAGGATTCCTTTTTTCCCTTTGAGGTTCGGAACCCTAAAAAGTAAACTTTATCTTTTCTAGTGTCACTTAAACATTCGAGGAAATAGAACTTTTAGATATTATTTCTAATTTGCGGGTTTCTGAACTCTCTCCACTAATTGTCAGGTCATTGAACCATAAATCATTATACATAAGCTAGGGTAGTGCTTATTCCTTGTTGCTCACTTCAAAGTTAGGTCTTCAGGAATACAGCACGTGGTTTTCCTCTATTTCAAGTATACTTAATTGTTTATTTGTGTAACAATACTCAACGCACAGCACGTTTGTTTTGGTGCAGCTTTCATAACAATGAACTAACTATATTTAAAACAATACTAATTATTTGCTACTATGTAGGTAGGTAGGTAGCTGTTAAAAAAAAAATTGAGTGACCAAAAATGTATCACTAAATTTCGTACTAAAGTTTTAATTTTATCTGATCGTTTTGACACTTTGTCACATATTTTTTTTATTATGAGTAGGTACCTAATTAATTAACTACTTATCAAATAATATACCTAGGTACCTCTGTTAAGTGCCTGTACATATTGTTACCAACTGGAAAAAAACAGTTGGATTTTAATTTATTTTAGGATTAGAAAATAATAATTTATGTATTAAGTAAATGAAGATTCTTGAAATGACAAAAATGAAACAGCTTGTAAGATATCTACCGGATAAGCTATCAGAAACTTATGAGTATCAGGGGAACACACCCTGAATTATTCAAATAAACCTCGAATAAAACTGCGTATGAAAATTAGTAATCCCTAATTGGAATAGATGTTTCAATCATTTAAAACCGGCTTCAATTAAGTTTAAAACCAATTTCCACGTAATATTAAAATAAACATCGGTGCTGAGATACATCCTGCGCAAGAGACGCCTCTGATTGTATGCAGCGTCCTGTTTATGAGATAGATCTTTTAGTCATTGGTCCAAAAAGTTTGTTGCGTTTTTTTTCCGCGCAATTGCGTTTTAGGAATATTTCGATAAATACTAGCACTATTTTTTGTGTAACATGTAATTTAAGTTCTGAAAGAACTTAAGGCCGAACTTTAAATTTTTTACGGATTGTTCTTGCGTTTTAATTTATTACATAATTTTTTTGTAAGTACCTATTCAAAGGAATTTTATGATAGCGCCTGAGATGTATGTCAATTGATTATTGTATGTATTAATTATGTTTTTCAACCTATTTAAATCCAATTAAGGAAAAAACTACTTTTTTATAGGTACTCCAGTGGCTGCGATACTTGGTAATGGTTTCATTTTTTTAACTGTTTTTTTGGAAACTACCCTATGACATTTCTGCCAGCGTCATGTGTTTAAATACATGATATATTCGTATACCGTAAAAAACTTATACTCACTTAACAGACTTTTGACAGTCTGTAAATAGGAATAGGTGATAAGAAATGGTGACATGCATAGGCCGTCTGGTGGTAAGGAACATAGCCTATAGATATTATAGCCTATGTTGCAAGACCTAGGGTATCTATCAAACTTTACCGACCCTTCCCATAAACTCGACCGTTCTTCCTGACGCGAATAAATTTAGTGAAACGTAGGTACTATTCCAAATACATAAAGTATTTAATTCTATAGTGGCTATGGCCTTCTAAGACCTTATCGATCAAAGCAACTCGAAACTTACTGATGAATTTAAAATTAAAGAGAATGCTTTGTGAATCAGATACCTAAATGTACACTCTGCGACATTTATCAGTACATTGGAAGCACGGACATGCGACATGTCGTGCGATGTTGCCATTCTTATCACACGACATCGCGTAAGTCTGGCAACGTCGTATTCAAATATCTTTGAATAAGCTTGACTGTATTCACAAGTCCCATTCATATTTACCAGTGTAATAAAATTTAATAGTTCAAGGTAATGTATAACAGATTTATTATCATTTCATGTACCACCTGTTCATGAATCAATATAAATATACATCTTATGTCGGAAACGGTCTATGTTTAAAAAACTTAACATAATATTTTAAGTTAAACTTACCTACGTCAAAGCTTTATATTAATTAAATGACATGTCTTCAAAAAGGAGGAGGTTCTCAGTTCGTCGGCATCTTTTTTTTTGTTTTTTTTTATTAAATATTTTTCAGTTATAATGTACTTACTGGCCTACATTTTATCATATAAACTATTGTTCATAGCGTTGTTGTTAGTACGACTTTTTCTATTCGTGCCATTATATCTTGAGTGACATAGACCATATAGTTTAAAAGAAAAATGGCTATGATATATAGACAGACGGTCCTGACGAAGATATAAAGATTCCATATTTGCCTACAGAACCCTAAAAATGGCAATGACTGCATTTCTAGTAAACGTTTTTGTTCATTTGTGATTATTTCTCTCAATGGTGAGAAATTATTCACACAAGTGAATAATTACCTGAAGATTATTTAATAAAAAAAAGCACTTTACAATAAACTTTCATCACAATCTCACATGATCAGAAGACAGTCGTAACAAAATTTTCCTTTGATACGTCAAAGCTTTTTATAAAACAAAAACTAACTGAACATGGCGACAAAATCCGCAATTCTGAAAATAACCTCCAAAATCAACACACAAAAGCGTACAGCTGAAAATGTTGCGATTGTGTCGCGTTGGGCAAAAATCTTCAACTATAAATAATACAGTCTGCCTGTACGTCTGTCCGCCACGCTGTTTTGTATTTCTGTCTGTGTTTTGATGTATTTTACTTTATGTCGTCAGATTTGGAATCGTCTGCGAATGTATAATTAACTTCCAAGGTTTAACGCGGCTTAGTTCCTTCTGAATGGAAGTGCGACGTCTGGTTATGTATTATATGTAGGTATATTGGCTATCTACGCTTTATAATGTATCTTTTCGTTAAGGATTTAAGTCCAAATAATGTATGTAGAAAATATGTCGAAAATAATATTACCTATTTTATAACAATTTTTTTTACTCGACTGTACTTTCATGATGTATTTTCAATATAATACATCTTAGTAATCCTATAAATTATATAATAATAGGTACTGGTGCCGATTCTGTTGTTTACGAACTTAACTAATATTAGACAAGTCACCTCTCTTTCATTTTAAACTTATTGAAAAAAGATAGAACATTTTTAATGCTGTCAGTTTAATCCATACCGTCGTTATGTACGGGTAAATAGTCGTGACCAATAAAGATCGCGCTTAAATTCACGTTGAAATGTGTGATCGGATTAAACTGACAGGACTGAAATATCTTGCATCCCTTTCTTATATTTACTATTAGAAAGAGATATAGTGAGATTAAATTTATTTTAGTTCGTAAACAACAGAATCGGCACCACTGTCTAATTTTCCGGCTAATCTCCAGCATCACTTTTGATGAGACTTTCACTGGCAGATATTTTTTTGGCTACGTTTATTTTAAAAAAAGAATTAGAGTTCTGTCAAAAAAAAAATAACCCATTATTGGCTAGTTTTTATCCCAGGAAAGTGGTTGAAACCGCGTCCGCGCGGGGATAGGTAATATTTTCTTATTATTTCGTAACATTTCGATAGAAAAGATGAAGAAGATCCAGGATAGATCTTTACAAACAGGATATAGCGATTACTGTTTTTTTTTATAATTCTGTTTGGGCTCACGCATCCCAATCGCGAGCCAACGAGTTAAATTACCTACTCGTACCTAGTTTAATACAATATTTACATGTAAATAGGTACTTACGTATAATTATTAGCCACAGGTCGTGGGTTCGATTCCTATCTAGGAGAAATATTTTCTGTGCATGCTTGAACATGTATATTTGTTTAAAAATCATATTATTAATGTAGTATTTCAGTTATCTGGTTGGATGGAACTAAATGGGCGTCAGTGAAGAATGGCTAAAGATTTTTTATTTATTTGACAGAAAAAAACTAAAGTCGATTGGTAAAGATTATTTTAAATAACTGTAAGATACCTAACGACCGTAAATCCATCTCAGTAAATACTTCAAAGTGGAGAATGACAGTTCCGTTCACGTTGTTCTCCATTTTGTAAATTATTTATTTTTATTTATCACTTTGAAGATTTATGTACTGAGCACCGCCCGCCCCACTTCACTCAATGCCACTTTGGGGACGTTTGGAGTGTAATAGGCGTGGATACCAATGTATTTTGGGGATGGACTTGGACACCCAAGTTTAACTTTCGTATTTGTTTTTGAGCTCTATAATATTCTCTATTTGAAAAGTTATTCGTTTGTTTTCTATTTCCAGCCTGTATTTTTTTAACCGCATGTAATTCGCCGGTCGTGTTCCCGATAAGCACTGCGCATGTGTATATTACATTTTTTTTATGTCGATCGATTTGAGGTTGACCATATTCTCATCAATATGTTTTTCTGTCTTTACTATTATCAAAAATAAAATATAAAAGTATAATAGTCAATAGCTTCGAACGAACTATTTAAAAACTTTAAGTTACTTAAATAAAAAATAATGGAATAAAATTTAGTTGCATTTTTACAATTCAGTCAGGAGGGACGGACGAACTGCGGAGGCTAGTAATAATGAAATTTTTTCACACCCAATTAAAGCTTTTACTTAAAAGCTCATATGTACAGAATTTATAAATCACTTTAAAATATTAACGACACAATAACTATGTAAAGATTTATAGCGTTACGTTATGGTATGAAACAATGACCTCTTGCGGTGAGACCAGGCAAATGTATGGTCATTTCGCCATATGAGCTTATTGAGCCGACTTACGTGGCCCTTTGGTATTTTAAACAAAAACACAAGCAATTTAACGTGGTTATTTAATACCTCTTATAAAGAAAGACCTGTTAAAGTTTAAGCGATATATTTTACAACACCCTGTACTATATTACTTGTGGCTGCAGTGGTTAGCTTATTACAATTCTTTTGTTGTAATGAATGACTCCCATAATACCTACATTAAATTCGTAATTCGATATTTTTGTAATTGCTAATTTTTATTGTTAAGTACTTTAATATTTTAACATTAATAATCATTAATTCAAGTCGAAAGTCTTCGACCAGTGTGTGTTGCCAGTGATGACTTATGGAATAGAAACGTGGTCGTTTACGATGGACCTCATAAGAAGGCTCAAAGTCACCCATAGAGCAATGGAGAGGGCTATGATCGGAGTTTCCCTGCGAGATTGAATCAGAAATGATGAGAACCGCAGGCGAATCAAAGTAACCGACATAGCCCGATGAATTGCCTAACTGTAGTGGCAGTGGGCGGGGCACATCGCTCGTAGAACCGACAGCCGCTGGGGCAGAAAGGTTCTCGAGTGGTGACCACGAACCGGAAGATGCAGAGTGGGCAAGCCCCCCACAATTTGGACCGACGATCTTGTTAGGGTCGCGGGAAACCGCTGGATGCGGGTTGAGCAAGACGGCCATCGTGGAGATCCTTGGCCTTTTACCAGCTTTCGGCTGACATGATGATGATGATGAATTTTACCAACATCAAAAATAGTGACGACATAATTGCATTCTCAATTTTTTTTAACAAGTCACTTGTCTATGGCATGTTTGGAGTCGCTCACCCTCATTGATTAACATCCAAAATCCATTTCATATACGACAATGCTGTATTATTCGATTTAAATGATCGCCTCCTATTGTATAATCGTTATCGCAACTGTATAATCGATTTATAACATGTGACACGTCTATTTTGTGACTTCCTGTCTCTTTGCTAGCTTTGATGCTGTTAAATAGTTCTGATGATTGATTGATTACCTACATTGTTCTAATTGTTTGATACAAAAGTTTAACTTTTATTTAAGATGGCGCTCAAGGTTTTATCGATGTCAATTAAACATGGAATTGACTTAATAGCTCAGTAGAAGAGACGTTGAATGCAGTGACAAGGGTCGTGTGTTCGAATCCTACAAAATTTGTTCTTTCGGTGATGGAAAATATCGCGTGGAAACCATAGTATGGTAGGGTTCTTTGTAGTTCTCGCCTGGCTGACAACCACCCTCGAGTTGAAAATCTGTCGCCAAGCAACTACAGGCAACATAAGACAAAAACTGTAATTTCCTAGATAAAAAAAAAAAAAAAAGATCCACCACAAAAACGCCTTGCTGAGTTTCTTCCCGGAGTGTTCTCAGTTCAAGTGTATTCCGAACCGGTAGTAGAGTCTATTGTAAAACTGTAACTGTTGACGTTCATAAGTGCCTTATTAGGGCCTAAACTGAATAAATGAGTTTTTGGTTTGATTTTGATTTAAACAAAAATATCTTTTTGTAAGATTAGCTTTAGGACTTCACTTATATCAAATCTAATTTAACAAAATTGGATTTAATATAAAAAAATAGACGGAAGTAAAAATATGTCATCAAAAATGTAGTCTAGTTGTGGATTGACTTTTAAACAAAAACAATAAATTAACAAACAATAAAGTGACCTACCTTTATTTGTGAATGTAGTCAAAATACTATCACTGTGCTACTATGGTTTCCTGTACGCCTTAACATATGACGTCACGTTGACCGAACAATCATTGACCGTACATTAGTTTGGGATAAGACCTAAAATTCCTCTTTTCTTCTACAGAAAGCTGAGCATCTTTACAGCGCGACTGGCAACACTGCTGGTCCTCCACGCAGCTGGGGCTGGTCTCGCATCACCAACGGTCTTGGTCACCAGGCCCGAATCCAGGGTTATTGTGGAATGGCTTCCCACTGATAACCAGACGGTATTTAGGCTAGCTGAAGGAGAGAGTAGAAGGTATGATCATCCTCGTCAGTTTTAATTAGGTTTTTATTAATTTTAAACCACTTAGGTCCAAGTTCACCAACTAAAAAATGGTCCGATAAATTGTAATCGGGCGTTTACCATGACTTGAAAAAAATTGTAAACGCTCGATTATAGTTTATCGGACCGTTTTTTTGACGGTTAACATTTACCTTAGTATATTACAGAAATGTCACTAAAATCATTACCTAGGTACTATTTTAACTAGCTTTCCGCCCGTGGCTTCATCATTCGCGATGGCCTTATTTTGCCTCCTTGGGAGATGTTTTTTTTTTACAAAAACAAAAGACTAAGTTAGTGAGCATTCATCAAATGAAATTCTAACCATAAGTTTTTTTTCTATTTCAATGTATATTTTTTTATAAGCTCTAAAGCTAACACACTTGTTCACATATAGAGAACAAGGCAAAACATGATCCGTTCTAATATTACTGAGATAACGTAGATTCATGAATTTTAATATACAATATTAAATTACGAGAAAACCGCAAAGTGTTGCAGGGTCTAATCCTAAGACTTAGCCCACACTGAGGTACGTACAATATCATGTTTTTAGATACATTTGTTAGGGCCAGTTGCTCGTACATTTTAGTTAAAGTTATAATCAAAGTTAACTTAACTATTACCATGCTTTGACCGTAGACTCACTTTGACGATGACCGATCCCCCTCGGTCGGTCATGGTTACGGTTAAAATTTTAGATAAAGTGAGACGAGCAACCCAGTTTGCTTTCTTTCGACGGTTAAAGTTAACTATAACCTTACTATGACCGCACTTTATGCAACGACCCTTAATCTCTCTGAAATTGCTAAGGTGAAAATGGGTCTAAATTATTTTTTCAATTGTTTCAGTCTGGAATTAAACACATCGTCAATACGGCAAACTGTAGCTTTCGTTACAATAAGTCCGTGTACGAAAGATTTTCACTGGGCACTGTATTATGGAAAAACAGGGAGTATCAACGGTAAGTCGACAATCACAATCTATGGTATTTTACCTTTAAAACTTATCAAAATCTATGGTTTTTTTTTTAATTTTTTTAATGACTTATGTAATTTTCAGGTCATTTAAGTCTGAAACAAGAAAGTAGTAGCGGTCAGATGACCACGCTGTCATTAGTTGTATCACAGTATGACAGATATGTTTTACAGGTAAACAATCTGAGATTTTTTTTACCTAATTTCTGTAACATAAATAATGGCCTTATATTAAGTACAGAATAAAATCTATTTGTATTTTGTATGTAAGAAGGGATTTTTGAAAATTCAACCCTTAAGGGGTTGAGATAGAGGATCGCAGGTGAAACCACGAGGTGGAGCTAGTTCATTAATAAACATAATCATCATCATCATCACCATATCAGCCGAAAGACGTCCATTGCTGGACAAAGGCCTCCCCGAGGATCTCCACTATGGCCAGTCTTGCGCTACCCGCATCCAGTGGTTTCCCGCGAGACGGTTACCCTCACAAATTCTACGTCGGCCGTCGTTTCTACGAGCGATGTACCCTGTTCACTACCACTTCAGTTTCGCAATACTTCGGGCTATGATGGTTACTTCGGTTCGCCTGCGGATCTCATCATTTCTGATTCGATTCGCAGGGAAACTCTGAGCATAGCCTTTGGGTGACCTTGAGACTACTTATGACGAAAACGACTTGAGACGAAATAAACATAATACCTACTCTGTAATCAAACAGCTATCAACAACGAGAGGAGGAGCAGCAGTAGTGAGTGTCCGCGGAGAAGCGACGAGACAGGTGCGCATGCGACTCAGAGTGAGATCCCGACGAAGGCTAGCAGCTAATTGGGAACCCAGGTAACAAATATCTCCATAACGACTTATCTGTGTATGTTCCGGCTAATCCCCGAAACCGTTTTTGATGGAACTTTCATTGGCTGGAAACCTAGCTTATCTTGGGAGTAACGTGAGAACGCGGATGAAACCACGGGACATAAAAAACGTTTTACACAGCATTTGGTGTTCAATAGATCACAATCTTCTCTGGTATAAGCTTTAAATCACATATTCTCAGTGACACTTCGAAATATCTCAATAAAAACCCGTCGGTGCTGTGTACCGCTAGCAAGGATTGGCCAGATAATATGTAGGGTTTTGAAAATAATTATTTTATTTTATTATTTTTTATAAGTTTCTCTTTTACAGTTTTTTTAATTACTACTCTTTTGTTGTATTTATAGATCTGTACTGTAGAACTAATAAGCAAAATTGAAACGTAGGTAGGTACTTCGTAAAATATTTGCGAATTTTAATATTTAGTTTGTATTTTAATATTATTCATCCGTATAAGTTTTCTTTGAACAATAAAATATAATAAGGTAACAAACAAGCCTATGACGGTAAGCGGTTGCCTTAGCCGTTTGCGAGAATAATGGTATCATTCACGCAACACAATGCTGACTCCTTGTATTTTTCTGATATCTTATGAATAAAAATGTGGCTTGAAAAGCTCTTAATTTTTAAATTTTTGACAATTCTACAAAGTCTGGAAGTATGCCATCCAAAATACTCTCATAAATATATTAAAAGATTTAAAAAGATCAGGTTGGAATAAAAATAAGTAATCAAAAAAATATTATTTTACAATTATATCATCATCATCATATCAGCCGAAAGACGTCCACTGCTGGACAAAGGCCTCCCCCAAGGATTTCCACGATGGCCGGTCTTGCGCTACCCGCATCCAGCGGTTTCCCGCGACCCTAACAAGATCGTCGGTCCACCTTGTGGGGGGCCTGCCCACGCTGCGTCTTCCGGTTCGTGGTCGCCACTCGAGAACCTTTCTGCCCCAGCGGCCGTCGGTTCTACGAGCGATGTGCCCCGCCCACTGCCACTTAATTTTGGCAATTCTTCGGGCTATGTCGGTAACTTTGGTTCGCCTGCGGATCTCATCATTTCTGTATAACTACACAATACAATTATATAACTTCTTGAAACTAAAATTACGAAACTATGCAAAAAAAAGTATCTAGTATCTAATCGTTAGAAATTCGGTACATATTATATGGACGTGCCTCAACTTTCGCGAAACATAAATCGGTTCTGCCAATGTTCGTCACAAGAACACATGTGTATGGATGAATTTATGATACAGCGCCATATACGGGGATAAATATCACCACGTAAGGGTCCATACATGTTAGCGGTTTATTAAATTAAAAACTTAATAACTTAACGGACTTTTAAAGTCGGCGGCTTTATTGAATTATTTAATTGCAACGGGGTATCGTGGAATGGAATCTAATACATCGAATGCAGCTTATAAATAATGAAGGTAGAATGTAGCTTAGCGGATATATGGGCCTTTATCGACTTGATACGAGATAGTATTTTTATAGTTTCTTCTAGTAACTTAGGAGATGGCATAATTTTGTAATCTATAGTGAGTTGGTCTGCAAAAATTACTATGGGATCAATTTGGGATAAAAAATAATCATTTTTTTTTTTTTGATCGAACAAAGTTAAACTTTTTTGTTATATTTCAGAGTTGGCCCTATAGTAAAAGTCTTCAGCATAAAAGTTATTCAAAATATGCCATTTCCGAGTACTTAGGAAGACATCACTTTCCAGTATCTGAAGATCGAAAAAATCTTACACCATTAGACACTTTTTGGCAGCTAAGTTCGTAAAAGTTCCTGTCTAGGCTGTATACTTACGGTTTGATTTTTGCCTCATTCAATACAGTGAGAAGTATAGATACCTATAGGAAAAAGTTTAGGTACCTATGGTCAGACTTTTTGGATGGAACTTGTGAAGTGACGTTGTTTTTTTTTCATAAAATGAAAATATAATAATTTCGAGTTTTATTGAATATTATCAGTGATGTTACAATATTATCGGTGATATTTGCCCAATAAATAAAAAAATAATTCACTTTACTGCACCACTTGTATTATAGTGGTGCAGTAAAGTGAATTATTTTTTTTCATTTCCGGCACTAGAAAGTTAAAATTTAGATACTGTTCCAATTTGAAATACTTACACTTGACCCAATTGCACCAATTTTTCGCTAAGTTTTAGTCATCAAAGATTTTTTAAATAAAATTACTTAAAATTCAACTTGAAAGTGTCAGCTCATCCAATGTACACGTAGCATTAAGTTGTTAAATCTAATACAAGCGAGAGAACAACTTTCTGCAATTCGAATCCGTGTTGTGTACTTGTCCCAGGGCTAGTACCTACACCCGTGTAAGGTGAGTAATTGCTTAACCTGTATGGACCCATTTCATGTTATTTACTGCAAGAACATAAATATGAAAAATTATGTACCATAATCAACTTACTAACAACTTTGTGCTTGCAACAATATAATAATTTTACTGTTGCATCGTCGCGTCGCGTCGTTTGCAGCAGTTTTCTTTTCACACTTTTTTTTACATCGTCAATGATTTTTGGATGCTAAAATTTAAAAGAAACAATCTTATTGGTGGCATTAAACAAATATGCGTCGTGTAGGTATACCTACGTACATAATATAGTTATCATCGCTGTCACGAATTTAGGTTTTTCCCCTAAATTATTAATTCTACTATCTGGGTACTATTCTTCTGGATGAAACTATAAACAGGGAACAGCTAGTCGAGTAAACCCGGTATGCCCTTTATTTGATCAACATATAGCATTACAATGATCAATTTTACAACATTGTATAACCCGCTGACATTCCGTTGTTTTTAATTGTATATGATCGTGGATCAATGCTCAGCAAATGTACCAACATTCCAATGTATTGTCATGCTGATTTGAATTGTATGATCAATGAGCAAGTTAATTGTTTTGTCCTAGCATTTTTTTTTTAATATTCCCGTATTTTTTCATTTCTATACAGTTTCATGCTCATCTTTTGATATAATAAAGTTTTAACTACCAACAATCTTTTAAACCGTCTTTTTAAATATTCTAACGGCCGCATCTCTAGACCTGTCTTTTTATATAGTTTTGCAATAAAGATATACTTTAATCAGTCATTAAATTATATTTGACATCTCTGATTGTTAGTGCGGCTGTTAGTAAAACGTTTCTGTAAATTGAACAAAGAAAATAATTAACATTATGTGCTTTATTCAAAAAATTGCTGAATCAGATATTTTTATTTAAAAATATTTACGTTCAGTTTGAAATGAATCGACTTAAAATTTTATGTACATATCCCCGTAAGTACCTATACTTACGTAAACCCTAACATCACCTAGATACTGAATTTCCTAAAATCATTTCTTATTGCTTGCATTTTACTAGTCTTCTTTAAAAGCTTTATTTCTATTTAACAAATAAATATTTAAATAAAACATTTTTTTTAATTAGCGTAGTAGGTAAGTACATAGGTACCTATTCATAGAATTATAGATCGATCATAAAAATACTTAAAAGTTTCAACGTTCACCACAAACAAATTATTACTCGTTAAAAAGAAAGAAAACAAAAAGCTATCCCAGATGCATATTAAATTAAAATAATTTAAGACGTAAAAAATATTTTCATAGATAATATAAAAGGAGCATAGCAGTCTAATAACATAACTCCTCAGAATACCAGCTAGCCTATAAAAAAGGAAGTACATAATAATACTACACTACACGTACAAAATACACAATTGAAAACCAACTAAATATATGCCATAAAACCCATAATATCAGATATTGAAACGTGTTCACTACTCATTGGAGCAAATTTCTCACTAAAATTACATTCTACGTCCCTTTTCGCTTGTAACACTTATAAATCGAAGCAATTTGCCATTTATTCATATGTTTATTTTATTTTATACCAATTTAAGACATTCCCATTAAAACAGTACGTGCTACTAAAGATGGCTCATGCGTAAATAGAATAAAGAGTCCGTAAAGGCAAGCTTCATTCCATAGCTTTTTATTTCTACTATCGCGAGCAGTTCAACGAATTCTCTATCTTAATTTAATAATATAAAAGTAGCTTTTCCTTTGAAACTGCGGCGTGAAATTAAAAATTAAATTACAACTTAAGGTGTTTATAATTAGGTCCCATTTTGATTGATAAGGGTTGCATATTTTGTAAATATGTGACAAAAGTTGTACGTATTAATTAATCTTAAATAGAGTGGGTCGTTTATGGGATATTTTAAAAGGAGCTGTTAATTAACGAAGATACGATGTTTATCATTCCTTTTTTGTGTAAAGTGTAATTATATGAATACCATCACATGGTACTGAGTGGTGATAACTTAACCATTTAGATAACTAGACTCGACTCTGGTGTTATTCTGGAACCACTCGAAATTTATCGTATATTTACGAGTTTCACATAGACATTAATATATACTCACTTCAATGTCAGAAAATGTATTATTTGGAACAAATGTTGATCGAACTAATGAATCTAAGTATGAATATGTCAATCTGTTTGATATGTCATCAATTTATAATTTACAAACCAATCAATAATTTTGTTTTCACCCATTTGATACGATTTTTCAACACAGAATACAATGCTAGTTATATTTATTCGTTAATGATATTAAATTATAATAATAAGGAATAATCATATTACAAAATAATTAACTTAAAAAAAAGAGTAAAACCTCACCTCACAATAAAATTAAAATGGGACCACCTTGGAGCTATTCTGAACCTAACACAAAAAGAATTATTAAAATCGATTCATAAACAAAAAAGTTAAAAGTGAACAAACATACAA
The DNA here is from genome assembly GCA_963555595.1 of Tethea ocularis. Lineage (NCBI taxonomy): Eukaryota > Metazoa > Arthropoda > Insecta > Lepidoptera > Drepanidae > Tethea > Tethea ocularis. The sequence goes on from OY741970.1 coordinate 8,561,381, forward strand.
CCGCATTGAGAACCTCCTCCTATTTGCGAAGTCAGCTAAAAAGAGAACCGCCTTCAAAACAGTGCCAGATTAGAGTTCCTAAATAGTTATTTTATACTTTTTAGAGGTCATGAAGGCGCTTCTCTTTTTTAAAAGTAATTTTTAAAGAATGTTCGATAAAAAAAGCAAAAGCCCAGAATACATATCCTCGTTTGCTAGTAAACAACTTTTTCATGACTATCCAGTGCCTATATAATGATGTTTCGAACTCACCCTACCATTCATGTAATTCAATAACATTTTTCAAAACGTTTTACTTCGCTATACTCCGCGCACACGTTAATTGCCACTGACAAATGAGATCAGGAATGTAAATTTTTACATAGTGGCATATGCACCGGATACACCCATCCTTAGTGGCACCATAAACAAACAAAATACAACTGAAGGCATAAAATATTACGAAATCAAAAAAACCTTATTCATATATATAACTAGCTTATGCCCGCGACTTCGTCCGCGTTTTCGTCGTTTTTCGTATAAAAATAGCATATGTCCTTCTGAACCCTGAGGTTCAGTGGTTTTGATGTGACAGACAGATTAACTTTCGTATTTTAGTAGGGAAATATAATATGTCAATCCACAATACTGTTAAAAAATATCGCAATAAGGAACCGCAGAATATTATTATTAATAGCTGTGCCCCGAGACCATCAGCGTGTAACTCCTTGTATGTTATTATGTTAATGTATTGGTAATATTGTTTAGATCACTTTCACATGAGGCTTAAGTACATATAGAATGAAAATACGGCACGTGAACATAAAGATTTCTAGAACTGCTAACCCGGGAAAGAGCGACGTGTTATTGTGAGTCAACCATAAAAGATAGACATATGCTGTTCCGGGATATTTTATAGACAATTTTATGTAGAATACTTCCGTCATACATGATTTCTATGTAACTTTAACCATTAAGGCTGCACACGCGACGGAAGCTTAAAAAATGGAGTAACTTCTCCCGTTTTACCCGGCTGAGAGCCCTCTGCGCTCGCCGCTTTATCCGGTAAGGTTGTTGCAGCCATCTGAGGCTACCAACTTAGTCCTTTAAAAAAAAAAAAAAATCTCCCGTTTTCCCAACATTTCCCTTCACTACTCTGCTCCTATTAATTGTAGCGTGATGAAAAGTATACTATAACCTGCCCAGGAGTATGAAGAATAATTGTACCAAGTTTCGTTAAAATCCGTCGAGTAGTTTTTGTTTCTATAAGGAACATACAGACAGACAGACAGACAAAATTTTTACAGATTGCATTTTTGGCATCAGTATCGATCACTAATCACCCCCTGATAGTTATTTTGAAAATATATTTCATGTACAGAATTGACCTCTCTACAGATTTATTATAAGTATAGAATAGATAACAACGCATGAATTTAAAGGAAAGCCTTAGACGCTTCCAATAAAATTTTATTGGCTAAAATACAATAGACCCATAAACCTTTAATATCTTCACCCCACTATCTATGGCGGCAGATGCAAAAAAAGATGCTCTTCATCTCTTAGCCAACTCCTGCGCATTTAGACCAATTCAAACCAAAAGGAGAACTCCCCGTGCAAGCTAGAGCTCGAGTAGAGTTACAAATGGTATTCGAAAGATAATAAGAAATATAAGAGAGACATATTTCTCTTAACTCTATTTGAATGCTATACAGATATTTTATAATTATCCTAGGAATACTGGTCGAGTATGCGGCGTTCTGATCGGACTGAACTAACTTCACTTGTCAATTCAGATTTTTTAATTGATTCCTTTTAAAGCGTGTTTACTAGTTCGAAAGTAGCTATCCTTCTGTTTAACGCCGCTGTTTTTTATCAGCTCACGTCTAATGGTTTTTGTCGGCGTATCATTAAAGATGGTGCTAGTTTGAGGAATAGCCATTTAAAGTCGTAGCTCATTATTACAAACATCTATCCTTTGTAAATAGCTTATAGGTTTTGTATTCCTTGGTTTTTACCTGAATTTTATCTAAATTCTTACTTTGATCTTGGTGTTCGTATCCGTATTTTAAATTAATCGGCATTGTTATAAATCGCCTTTTGTCTTAATAAATATTATGGTTGCCAAATACCTAGTTCCCTGATATACTTTTCATGAGATTTGTGTGCTTAGCACCTTTGGCAATATCATCAAATAATATATATCTTGGTAAAGAGCGTATTGCTAGAAGATGAGCAAAGATTTTTCCTTTCAGTCCAATAGACCCGCAAGATACCACATACTGCGTGGTGGCATCCCACAGGAAGAACTACACATCTCTCTGTGCAGCCCAATTTGACATCAAAGTCAACCGCTTAGAGAACAAATCCAAGTACCAGCAAGGCAATGACACCCGAGGAGTATCAATGGAGGTTGACAATACAAGCGAAATGGAATCAGAAACTTTCAGCATTTATGAAGGAAACTTTAAAAGTGTGTACAGGAAAAAGAAATTTGGTAAGTCTTTTATCTTTAGTCCGTGTAACAGGAGATTATTTTTTAAATTTTCCAGCGTGCGTAGGTAATAATGCTATTTAATATCATGGGAATGTCCCATTGCAAGTATCCCTTTCTGTATAAATGTCGGACTTGAAACAGCATTCATGTATAAATATTTGTTTTGCAGGTCGAAGTACAAGAGTCACTGATGAGGATCCAGTTATAGCTTGTGTTGGTGATAGGACCCATCATTTGATAGAAAATTTGGATCCAAACAGAGTAAGTATCTTATACATGTACGATTCTAAATAACTTGGGGTTGTTCCTAAAACTAATACTGTATTTAGGATAAATAATTTCAAGTTTTCTTTAAAAGTTACCTATCATTATGGACTTGAACGAAACTTTAATTGAACGAAAAATCTTAAATTTTCAGACTTATTTCGTCAGCATATTTGGAGTAGCTAAAGACCGTCGTTCGGGCTCGCTACTGGCAACTGGTAGTGTTAAACCACGGACATCGACTGCAAAGCGACTTCGAGAAAATGTGTCCAAAAAGTTCGAAGTCAGAGGGAGAAGTGTTTATTATTTTAAAGTGAGTAGTCTCGTAAAAAATGCAAGGTTTATCTAGCGATTATGAATATACTCTGTCTCTCATCGATAGGAATGCAGAAATTGACACAATTATTTAATGATATAATTTACAGGCTACAGTTGGCTCTGGAGGTGGACTCTGGCTGATGGTATCAACATGTGGTGGAGCAGTAGATGTTGAAGTTTTAGTGAGAGGAAAAAGATTGCACCTGGAGAAAAATATAGGCGAGTGAATCCATTGTTTATATTCAAGATAAAACTGAAAGTAAACTTGGTTTAATAAAATTGTGCTGAAAATTGATTGTCATTTGCTTCTTTAGCCAAATATTCTAAATCAGAAAATGTTAAGGTTGTAGGTATAATTGCAATTTCAGACCCACATTCCAAGTTCTTCGTACCAGCTCCAATACCATCATCGTCAATTCAAGAAACAAGTGATGAAGGCTCCATAATGTTCGAATCAAGCTCAGAAGAAACTAGGATGAGATATGTCATCAAAATTGTACCCAGCAGATGGGATAGAGATGCTGCTGTTAATGTTGAGGTAATTAAAACAGACTTTAACAGTAAGGTAGCAAGGACCAAAATCAATGGACAGAATAAAACAATCAATACAGCGAGAAACATAATTTTTATTATAGTTTTAGTCAGTAAACGACACAATAAAATTAAAAGATCTGAAGAGAAATTTAAAAAAGCCTCCGTTGGTTTAGTCTCTTTCTAGAATTCCATAATTTCTTATAATTTAAATTTACGTTCTATTTTAAAGTTAACGCCTTCAACGACGAGATGGGGAGTCAACTCTCCCGAACTAATGGGTGATGGATCGATTGTTAGGGAGCTAAGACCACAAAGATCCTGCAGATCAATCGACGTTGCATTTCTGCCAGCCACACATAACGCAACTGATGTTATACGGTAAGGATGTCTAATTATAAGAATTATATTTTCTAAAACATTAATTTTCAATGTTTAAGTTTGTTTCTACTATTTTTTATATCTTTAGAAGATACATTCCTACATTTATACATTTTATTATAAATTTCCGCAGATATTGTATCACAGCTCGTGAAATCATTAATAGTGAATACAACACCTGCTCTTATTGGAGAAGATCTTCGCCGAAGACGCAGTGCATCAACAACTTTCAGCAAACTACGTACGTATCATTTCCAGTTATCATTCGTGATACATTCACTGTAGAAAATGGACTCCTGTTTTCATTTAGCTATAACACCGACTGCCTCTAACATCGCCTAAAAAAACTATCGTACGACTAGTTTCGTTTTTATGTACAAGTCGGCAAACAAGCTAACAAAGGAAATAGGCTGTTTGAAAATCATTAGATTGCTTAACATATCTGGTCTAGAAGATTTATAGAAGGCTTCTTCGATATTAAAATACATTTATGACCAATTGCAGATTCAATCTAAATACCTAATACAGAAAACGTGACTGACTGACTGATCTATCAACGCACACCGCACAGTCCATACCACTGGACGGATCGCGCTGAAATTTGGTATACAGCTAGCTATTATGACATAAACATCATTTTTGTAAATTCTACTCATAAGGGAGTAAAATCGTATGGCGGAAAGCTAGTATAGATTAAGGATGCAAAGTTAGATCTTATCATAGAATTTACTGAATTCACAGGATACTTAAATCCTGGAATAACATCAGATCTCTCTATACGCAATCAGAAGCCAATCCTGCTATTAATAAATGCGAAAGTTTGTGAGTATGGATGGATGGATGTTTGTTACTCTTTCACGCTAAAACTACTGAACGGATTTGGATGAAATTTGGAACACAGATAGTTTATAACCTAAATTAACATATAGGATACTTTTTATCCCGCGAAAACATAAGGTCCCTCAGGAACGCGGGTGAAAACGTGGGGAATCTCGTAATTAATAAACAGTGTAAGTTAAATTGAGACATTTTTGCAGGTCACAGGCAATTGTACAGAAAATTAATGGACTGAAACCTGGAAGAAAGTACGTGATTCATGTGACAGCCGGATGTAACAAGGGAAGCCCGGTGCCGTATAACGCTCTTTATGTAGACACAAATGCTTCTTGCAAGGAGGAATAGTTATTGAAATGTATTTTACACTGGTTTTTAATGTAATATTTGTATCAGGTTGTTTGGAAAATTTCCCTATTGTATATAACCCACCTGTGACCATAAGAGGTTGGTACGTGTCTCATAACAGTTTACCAGAAAAAAACTATATAAAACAATTTTGCCCTAAATGTATTATCATATAACTGAAGTGGCAATACAAGCCGAGAAGAAGCCACGCACGTAACTGCAATGGGGTCCACTAAATTCAACTACATGGGTCATAGAGGCGATTTGCTTAGAAATATATGAAAAATACATTTTAAACAAAAAAATTCCGTCCGACCTTGACGACAGGTTCGGGAAAAATATGGAATTGTATATTTTGTATTGTGACGCACCTATAAAGGAGTGCAAGGTGCAAATATTAATTGCTATAAAGCAACAGTATTAATAGCTTTAAAATAATTGTGAGTTGATGAAATTTTCAAAAATTAAATAGATCTGAAAAAATATTAAATAATGGTGAGAATGGGAATCATTATCAAGATAAATATTGATGTAAAGGAAGATTAATGCATAATTATCATAGTTAATGCTCCGAAGGAGTAGGTACTGTGTAGGTACATATAAATCATATCATCATCACAGTGGCGGATTTACCAGCAGGCTGAGTAGGCTGGAGCCTAGGGCGGCAGATTTTAGGGGGCGGCAAATGAGGCCAAAAAATTTTGTCTCAGAAATAAAAAAACATTTAGAGAAAATGAGTCACGAAAATTTATAATTAATTTTTAAAATATTGTAATACCCTTTCAATATTATAATTTAAATAATATAGTATTTTTTCAATTTTTGCTGATGTAGGTAATAAAGACAATAGAGGAAATTGCAATTTCATTGACAGATTATCTGTAATTAATATGATTGCGAAGTACTTAGGGTATCGAATTTCAGAGGTGAGTAGGGGCGGCAATAACTGAATACCTAGCCTACGGGCGGCAAATTTGTAAATCCGCCACTGCATCATCATGTTAATCTATACAAAAAAGGTTTTTGCAATTAGAGTTAGGTACTTTTAAAAAACAATCAAAAATTGATCCTATCGTAACACCCATAACAGTAATATGGTTTTCCCTTATTTCCTACTAATACAGGGGCGTAATTAATTAAATAAAGTAATTAGGTACTTAATAATTAAGTTTTGTGGCATTTATAGATTATTAGAACTTTGTTTAATTATTGTAATCAGTAAGTTCCTATTAAATTTGTATGTAAATAGTGTGTATCAAGTTTTCCTATAAAATTAGTTTAAATGGATAAATTAAATGTTTTGTTTTTATTTTTCATTTACCATAATTATTATTATTAATAATATTCCTATACTAATGGATGCACTAGTCGTTCACTTCAAATTGGCCGTCATCGAATACATCATACCTAAATATCGCATCGAGATTACGTAGTTATATACCTCAGTTAGATAATATCTTTACAAATAAAACAATAACAAGCGTTGTTGCTATCCTATTACGCGCTCGGGTGTAACTTTAGACTTGAACTTGAAGTGAACGGCTATTAGATGATAATAATTATTCGGAGGTACTCCGATTTTGAAATTATTTTACTAATAAAAAGCTACATTATCCCCGAGAGCTAATAGGCTACTTTCCACAGGAACGTGGAAAATAGTTAGTAGTTACTACCTAATAAAATTATTATATACCTACATTGCACAAAAAAAGGCTAACCCGGCAATATTGGTCACTGTCAATGTCAGTTTAGTTAATTTTAACGGCGCATCTCATACCTACACCAACTATTAAAATTACCAGCGCGTTGGTAGTTATTCGTTTATTATGCTCATAAATGTTTATATTTTGAATACTGTGAGGGAGTGCTTCACTAGCGTTCCGAATCTTGATGCGAGTGCTACAAGTGATATAAAATATAGTAATAATGTGTATTTGGAATGCACCAAAATTTGACAGACACCTTGACACTGACACTGATTGATATTCTGTCTGTCTGACAAACAGTTTGTTTTCAGTGTGACCAGATTTGGCAGAATTTAGCGATTAAGCAGAATTAGAACCCCAATTTAGGGTTTAGCAGATTGTATCGCAGATCTGAAAATAAAGCAGTTTTTGGCAGAATCTTATAAAACCTCCGCAGAAAATGAAATTAATTTTGTCATTTTTTTTACCATCAGAAATATGGTTAAGGTAGCTGAAACAAAGTTTTTATACAGAACTGTCTTAAGTTCTGTACAAAAACATGGACACCACCGGTTGATAAATATTTATTTTATGTTTGCTTTTTTAATATATTCGTACAAACTAAAATTAATGATTTCGTTCATTAGCAGAATTTTGGCATTTATTAGAAAGAAAAATTAGCAGACTAGCAGAATTTAGATGAGTAGCTGGCATAATGTTCAATTTAAATCTGGTCACACAGATTGTTTTCCTTTTTTACACATAGAAAATAAAACGTGCGTGATTACCTCGAAATACTGAAACTGTTTATCTTTTAGGCAGACAAAAAGCTAATAAAGATAATGTCTTCAAGTGAGAAAGAATTCTTCGGACCCCTGACCCTGCATCAGAAGATCGAAAAACCAACGATTTTCAAGTCGATTGACGCTGAAGAATGTTCATGCTTGTTGTGTGAAGAAAAATTCACTTTGCCGGCAGCGGAGAAAGATTTACTAACACATTTGTTCATGGACCACCGCTTGGTTATTGCTGATGTTAATCAAATTGCCGGTTTGAGTGAATATTTACGATATTGGCGTCTGCGATTCAAAGGTATGTTCACTTTCTTTGTTGATGGTAAATTTATGAAAGATTCTTTTTTAGGTACCTACCTATTTTAATGTTATACAAAGATGCTACTTGCTGTTCAAATCATTATTTGTCACATCAAATTAATCCATTGGCTAGCTATTCAAGTGAATATTGCTTACCTATTTAAAAAAAACAAGGAAAGTAGTAGGTATTAATGTTAACAAATTGGCCACTAGCTCAGCATATTTAAAGCTACACATATCGTATATAAGTATAATATAAGCAATTTATGTCAACACAATAGATCAAAATTTATTGTATTTTCTGGACACATTAAGTATAAATATAAATATCCTGGGATATTTTTCACACATGATTAACTGATCCCAAACTTAGCAGAGCTTGCGCTATGGAAACCAGATAACTGATAGAATATAATATATTTATTGTCATATTATATGAACACACACTAAAATACATAGGTATTAAGTGAAGTGCAACATACCAGGGCTCGTCAGTCACATGATGTTTGTGTAACCACTACATATACTATGTTTTTTTTGTTTTTTTTTATTACACCTAGATTCAAGAACAATAACACTACCTGCATGAAACCACAAGGATAGGTACATATTACATTTGTATTTTTATATTCTCTAAATATTATTCACACTATTACAGATCACAACCTGCCATTCTTTTGTACAACAATGCTGCTTGACAGTAAACCAGACGGTACCAAATCAAAAGATGAAGAATACTTCTTACTAAGCGATGTACTCCCCGAAGACAAAGAATTACGGTCCAACTTACAGCAAACTAAACTTGAAAAGCTGTTAGACAGGAACCAATTTGAAAGGGAAGACAGAAATTACACACGGGAATGTTTATTTTGTCGGTACGTATCAACTACTACCAGAGCTGCATATCTGAACCATTTATATGAAAAACATAACTTCCATGTAGCAAAGCCGGATAATCTGATATTCATTGATGATTTAATCAACACAATAACTACCAAGCTTGAGAGACTACAGTGCATATTCTGCGAGGGTCATTTCAAAGACCGTACCATACTCAAAGAACACATGCGTAAAAAAGGCCACAAAAGATTAAATCCTGACAACAAAGAGTATGACAAATATTTTCTAGTCAACTACATAGGTGATAAGAGTACACCGAAAAATAACACTAAAACACATTATAATAAGTGTCAAAAACTGAAGAAAGCTGTGGATTACGAACCTGATTCTAATGAAGATAGTGATCCAGAGTGGTCAGAATGGACTGAGGAGAATGGTCCTTTAATAACGTGCCTTTTATGTGAACATACAGAGACAGAATATGACAGTATATTGGAACATATGGAACATCAGCATGAATTCTCCTTCATCAAAGCTACTGTGGACTTAGATTTCTACCACAAAGTCAAAGTTGTGAACTACATACGCCGTCAAATACATTTGAAACAATGTTTGTCATGTGAGACAAAGTTTGATGATTCAAAAAATTTGGAGAAGCATATCAAAGAAATGAAGCATTGGTTGCTGCGTAAAGAAAAGTGGGATCAGCCTGAATATTATTTCCCTACGTATGAAGATGATTTGTTTCTGTGTTTTATACAAGATGATGATGAAAGTTGGTGGTCTGGTGATGAAAGAGAAGTTGAAAACCAGAATAGTATGTCCGATAATATATCAAAGGAAATGGCCATGGCTGTATTGGATGATTGAAACATCTGTAGTTTTATTTATCGTGTCAAACTGTTACTGTCAAACCTTGTTTGGCTACAGATTAAATATAATCTGTTTATAATATTATGTCACATTATGACGGCAGCTTACATATAAAGCCTATTTTGTAATGTCATATAATTATATGAGCATTTGTGACCCCAAGGGTACTTACCCTACACTATTTACATTGTAGCTTGGTGTGAGTGACAGTAGCGTGAAAATTTCATCTGTTAAATTTATTATTGTAATGTCATATGGTTCATTTTCATATCTCTCTGTCTCACTATAAGCTACAACATAATAGTGTAAGAGGTTAACGCGTTTGATTCTCGCCCAAAATATACATTTTTGTGGCTGTTTGTAATTAATTGTGTGAGCTCTGCTTATTTATTAAGATGACCATGTTCAAACTTGTCCCAGTTGGAGATAGTATAAGAAATATAATTCATAAATTATTGTGACTTAAGCTGATAATTGTCAACATTCAGTCAGATGTTTTTAAAAAGGTATTTTATGCTACAACATGCTATATAACAGGGCTAAAGCGTCTACTACACGGTATACGGACCCCACCTAAAACTAGCCGACCGCTGGTCTAGACAAATGGAATAGTGACTTCATTTAGTAATTTTCATACTATAAATCCAAGGGTTCTCAATCTTTTTTGTACTGTGACTCCCTTTACAAGTTTTTTTTTTGTGACACTTTTGTAAAAGAAGATACTCGCGTGTAGCTTTAGAACGTGACGTATACCGGTTCGTGACGCCCCCTAGGACAGGGCACAGTTTGGGAACCCCTGCTATTATCTATAAGAGTATTCATTTAGGGACCCTTTTTCTGTTAATATAGCAACCCTTGCGGATTAGGTTTAATATTCAATGATTCGAGTAGCCAAATTATCAGGGATTATTGTACTTATCATGAATCGTGATTTTAGGGTTGGTCCCATACTAAAAGTTTTTCATAATTATGAGTACAAAAACACTTGAAAATTTGGCTACTAATAAATTCTGTATTTAGCATTGATTTTATTCAGTGCATATTATATTCTGAAAGAAAATAAAGCTGAGCTAAAATTAAATATTGGTGCCGATTCTGTTGTTTATGAACTTAACTAATATTAGACAAGTCACCTCTCTTTCATTTTAACCTTATTGAAAAAAGATTTTTAATGCTGTCAGTTTAATCCATACCGTCGTAATGTACGGGTAAATAGTCGTGACCAATAAAGATCGCGCTTAAATTCACGTTGAAATGTGTGATCAGATTAAACTGACAGGACTAAAATATCTTGCATCCCTTTCTTATATTTACTATTAGAAAGAGATATAGTGAGATTAAATTTATTTTAGTTCGTAAACAACAGAATCGGCACCATTATGCTATTTATTCCAAGAATTTATTTATTTATTTATTTGGAAAGAAGCCATGTATGTATATTATTATATTAGATATATTTTCTGTTACAACTTTATTTTAATTTTAATAGTGCATTATGTAAATATGACTGCATGAAGTCTGATAAAATAAGCACTGCCATATATTCTAGTGCAGTTTAAAGATAAGCAATTTTATAATAATAAGCAATTTTTAAAGGTATGTGAAACGTCATTTACTTACGCGCAACACAGACAGAGGAGGTGTGTGCCGCGCTGCTTATCAATGCTTTCAAAGATTAGGGTTGCCATCTCTAAAATCCACTAACCAGGACAACAAGTGTGAAAACCCCAGATTTCGCAGTAACTTTGACAAGTTACTCAATAAAATAAATTCTACTTTAGTATTTATTTTTAAAACCCGGACTACAAATGAAACCCCGCCCGGACACTCCCCGGACGCCCTCTAAACTAGGACAAATCCGGGTAAACCCGGACAGATGGCAACCTTATCAAATAGACGTTATATCGCGAAACATACTTTCAAAGAAGTGCGTTATACCTCCTCTTTCTATCTTGTGCCTTAGATTGAATAAAAAAATTGAAAAAACAATTTTAGAGACCTTAAAAAATAATACGCAAGTTCTGAAATGTATAATAGATGCTAGCCTAGATATCACTACGCTTGAGTGCTTACCACCTTCAGCGACAACATCATAGACCATGGTGTAATTGTAGTCAAGAACAGGGCTGTGCATAATTTAAAAAAAAAACTAATCCTCTGTGATAAAAATGTACTAAGGATATTATCGACCATTTTAATGTCACTGAAAACAAATATAAGTTTTTGTAAGTAGCGTGGATGTTTAATACACTGACTGTTACCCAGCAGATCGTGGTTTCAATTCCCGCCCGAGACGTTTGTCTATGTTCACAAATGTTTATTTGTGAGCATAAAATAAGTCTGTAACTGTTAGCTATAATTCTTAAATGTTATAAGATAGGTAAATGATAGGTATTACTGTATTTACCCATGTCCATTAAAGTACGAAGAACTAGCAAAAACTAAAACGAGGTAGAAAAACCATCCTTATGTCACCGTGATGCGGACTATAATTTACTATATGGGGTTCTTTAAAAAAGGCGTAATAAGAGCTCTTCAAGGTCGGCAACACGTTGTCAATCGGCGATGACCACATTCCATCAGACGGATCGTTTGCCTGTTTATCAACCTGTTGACATAAAAAAAGCCTTCTGCTTTTTAGTAGCTCATCACAAAGTTCTTGCTTCAAAATATATTTATTATATTATTTTTTCTCTGGATTCTTTTATAGTCCAAAGCTCGCAGTCCTGTGCAGCTAAATGTACTTTTATAAAAAAAATGTACAGTCAGCTTCAAAAGTAGACTTCGCTTTAGTAGGATACTCTGTGACATTTTCTTGACAGTAGTTTATGTCAAAACTGAATTACGTAATTTGACACGGTACCTACGTGGTAGCTACTTTTGTATCATGTGTTTTTTTTACTAAAATATTGGTAATTTACAAATAAAAAACTATAGAAAATTAGAGAATTACTATGCCGCTGACGAGGAATGCGTTTCCGATACAGCTAAATAATAGGTTTTATATTTGAAACGGCTAATCTGATTTCTATAGGACTTGAATTATTACTATGTATAAGATAACTTAAATTAAAAAGATTTAAGAAACCCCCCCAAACTCGTAATGAGATTATGACCTTACACTCAATAAAGACACCTTTCAAACAAAAAACCTTAATCAAAATCCGTTCATCCGTTTAAGAGCTATGATGCCAAAGACAGATACACAGACACGCAGATACACACTACAAACTTATAACACCCCTTTTTTTTCGTCGGGGGTGAAAAATTTTGGATCTTTTCATGAAAGATCCATCAAAATCAGTCGAGCAGTTTCTGAGATTATAAGCCCATTAATTACAGAGACGTTAAAACGTATTTTCACAGCAGTGGCTGCATTGTAGATAGGTACTATAAGGGAATGTTTTAATGTACAGCCAGCGTCAAAAATATCTGAACAGTTTAGAACCTTGTCAAATTAACGCAATTCACAGTTTTTAAACAAACTATCAAAATAATGTCAGATTTATTATGAAAGGGTACTTAAAGTGTCAATATATTTTTGACGCTGACTATACTATCGTGCTCCGATACTGTCTGTATCAAAATGTTGTATTATCATAGATATTTTAAAATGTTACCTAACACTTGTATAAAGTAGAATTATATAGCAGCCTTTTATGTTATGTTCATAATAAACAGGATGTCTAATAAAAAAAAACCTTTTTATATACTTAGTGTAGGATACCTATTTTCAGTGCCGGATTAAGTAAGCGCGGGGACCGTAGCAAATTCCATCGCGGGGCCCTTAATTTGTTATGGGTTTTTATTAAGTGGTAATAAAAATGTAAGACTCAATACGTTTATTTGTCATCTATAGGTTACAATTTTGTAAAAAATATGATCAGGCGGAGTTGGGCTAGTTAGAATACGCGGGGTCCTTTTTGCTACGTGGTTAATCCGGCACTGTGTATTAATTCTGTAAATAATTGATCATAACATCTAGAAAGTCCAGTTTTCCTTTGTTGTATTTTAATTTTTAATTTATTGACGCGTTTCATAAATTAGATTGAGGGTATCTACCTACATAACCTACATCAGGTAATTTCCTACCCTCTTTTTCCTATATGTGAAAATACCAAGCCAAAACGTCACTTGCCGTAGAACATTGAAAGACTGAGGTCGTTGTCGCGCGTGCTCTCGCCAGGTTTATTTAATAATCTGCTAATTCTTATTCGTTAAAAGTGTAAACGTACTATTTGTGTGTGTTACCTATAGACAGATCACAGTACCTAGATATGGTTATTTCTTGGAAAAGTTTGAAGAAACGTGGATCGACGGAAGACTTACCTACACGGAGACCACACAGTACCGTAAGTAAGGCATGTCTATGACTAGGTAGGTACTCTAGGTGCTATTCGAAATCTTTCAGAAAATCGTTGGATTTCACCCGCGTTCTAGGGAACGCGGGTGAAATCCATTTTATGTTTCCCCGGGATAAAAAGTAGCCTATAGGCTGTATGTTATTTCATGGTATGTTTGATCTAGCTATCGACAATAATATGCTTCGCAAATGCCAGTACCTGAGACTTAGGGTAGAATCTAGTCAGTAAATCGTACGAAAAGTGATATAACTAGTGTTAGAAAAGAAATAATTTTACGAAGCGCTTGGGTAAGATCCAAGCTTCTTTTTCAGTTGGTTGGGTGCAAATGTGATATAGGTAAGCCTACGTAATACCTACACCTACCTATACTTATATTATATCCAAGTTAAGCCATTTGGTAGAGAATGTGGGACGCCGAGGTGTTTTTACTAAAACAACAACTTTAACACTTACACTTTATTTGCACTGAACTTTTAAGAATTTCGGTATAATCATGGGCGAACTTCTGTAGGTTACCGTAGCTAGTACTGGAATCCGCTCCCGGACAACGCTGGCTATTTTATATCCCCCCCCAACCTTATTGACGGATGGTGTATTAAAACTGTGGCGCCACTTTTGACAGCCAGCGTTGGCGGGGAATCAGATTTTATGACAATGCAAATACTTATTTTACTATTCGTCGAGATGAGGACTTATTTATCTCCTCTTAAATCATAACATATTCATACTGGTATTTTCTATAACTGTAATCTTAAAATATACTTATCTATAATACATTCTACAGGCAATTATACCTAACGATTCTAACAATCGGCCATCCGCAACATTTACACGTCCTCGTGTACGAGACATGCGTGTAATAGTATTAACGATCTTAAACAGATAATGTACAAACAAACAACTCATAATATATGTTAACATGTAACACTCCAAAAAAAAAAATATAATGTAGTAATATTACTAACCTTCATTAAAGACGTCACAAGTAACACATTTCATTTTATAGACTAAGGAACTGGCAAAACATGTTTAATGTGGATTTTATACATAACTTGTGAATTAAGGATTGTCATAGCTACTACTTATCTTCAATACATATACAAGTATACAATACAAGTCACTTCTACCTTCAAGCCATTAACCAAGAACACAATATCGTACAAACCCAAAATACGGTACAAGTCGCTACTACCTTGAGACCGTACTTATCATATCTATTCATTAATTAAACTAGTGGTACAAGTCGCTACTACCTTGAAACCACTTGACTTAACAGCAGTTCAAGTCGCATCTACCATGAGCCTGCCATAAGCCGTGTCAGTCACTACACTGAAATATGATAAATATGCCTTATTCTATTGATAGTCTAAGTCGCTACTACCTTGAACTATTACTATTCGTAACATTATATTATTGTAAGTGATCTTCTTATTATAACTGTATCTCAGTCTTGTTTTTATATAAAAAAAAAAACTTTATTCATTTTGGACAATTACTGACGACAGTGACGACGTAGCCTCCTCATCGTCACTACTGCTAGAAGAGGAATCAGGATTGGTTCTATCAAAACTTAACCATGATTTCATCTTGTCGACAGCAATTACAGCAGAATATTTGCGATTCGACTTTTTTGTTAAAGGAGTATCTTCTACTTGGTATCGATCATTATCTAGGATTGCTGTTACACGATATGGACCCTGATACTTTGGCACAAGTTTCCTACTCTGACCAGTCGATGGCGCTTCCCGTTTGACGCTTACTAATTCACCAACTTTAAATTTTAACGGTGTACTAGCTTTTCTATCGTACGCTTGTTTCTGTTTTTCCTGGTAGTCTGTAATGTGATTGTTGATAGTTTCTCTTATTTCGTCGACCGTATTACCGTTATCGATGTGTTCGTTATCTAGGTAAGATTTAATTCTACCTTCTGAAGTACCTGTCAGGGACGTACCGAATAGGGCCTGTGAAGGTGTCGTACCGATTCCTTTGTTCACCGTATTGTTAAGACCCCACTGGACGTCAGGCACGCTTAAATCCCATTTGCGTTCGTCTTGACCTATGCATTTTGCAGTAAGTGCATCAAGCAACGTCCGGTTGTATCTCTCAACCTGTCCGTTAGCCCTTGGTGTAGCCACAGCATTGAGGATATGTTTCGTTCCTAATTCGTTAACGTATGCCTTAAATTTACTACTCGTGAAACATGATCCGCGGTCTGAGATTATCCGTTTTGGCACGCCAAAAATATTAAAGTATTCGCGCAACCGGTCTATTACAATCGTAGTCTTCGTACTCTTAACTGGCCTTAGAACAATGAACTTGGTATAGGCATCTATTATAACCAAAATATGCGTATTCCCTTTTGAGCTCTTTAAAAAAGGGCCGACGTGATCGATGTGGATAGTTCCAAAAGGGGTATCTATTTTTGGAATTGGGTGCAACAATGGCTTCTTCCTGCCAGAAGCTTTGGCATAAGTGCACTCTAGACAAGAGTCGACATATTTTCGAATAAACTTTTTAATTTTACTAAACCAGTAAGTTTCTTTTACTTTAGCATAGGTTTTATCAAACGCGAAATGACCAATATCATCGTGGCATTGTTTGAGTATTTGCCAGCGCACCCCTTTAGGCACCACCCACCTCTCTCCGTCATCTGTCTTTCGATATAACTTTTTATTCCGTACTACGTAATTTTTCATGACGTCTACTACTTCAACTGATTTCGGATCTGTTAAGATGGAAATTTTCTGTTGTATTTCAGAATCGGAGCTTTGTACCGTGCTCAACCAGTCTGAGTCTCCTACTTCTACAATGTTGACGGACTTAGTCGAGGCGTCGTTAGGTGGTGGATTTCTGCTTAATGCATCAACGTACGTCATTGACTTTCCCGGCCGGTATTCTATGCTGTAATCAAACTCTTGCATAGAAATCCACCATCTAGCGACCCTTGGTATCAAATCACGTTTAAGAAAGGTTGCCCGGAGTGAATTGCAATCCGTGAATATTCTAAATGTAATACCGATAAGATACACACGAAACCTCTGCAATGATGCCACGACGGCCAATGTCTCGAGCTCATATGACGTCATATGCTGCTCATCAGGAGTAGTCTGGCGACTAAAATAAGCTACTGGTTTGAGGACCCCATTACTGTCCCTCTGCATCAGTATGCCTGCGATACCGATCTTGCTGGCATCCGTGTGCACTTCAGTGACTGCTTTTGGGTCATATAATGACAGAGTAGGTTTCCTCACTAGTTCGTCTTTTAAAGTGTTAAAAGCACGTATCTGCGATTCACCCTAAACCCAAGGCGTATCCTTTTTAAGCAGAATGGTGAGAGGCTTTGCTATAATAGCAAAGTTCCTTACGAAACGTCGGAAGAAACTACACAACCCTATAAACTGCCTAACGCAATGTTGGTCCCGAGGTTGTGGAAAATCTTGTACCGCTTGCACTTTTCGAGCGCCAGGTTTGATTCCCTCTGCACTTAATTCAAAACCGAGATAATCTACACTTCTACTGAAAAAGCAACACTTTGAGAGCTTAAGAGTCAATCCCGCTTGTTCTAACAACTGTAAGACCAATTCTAACTTCTCCATACCCTCGTCAATGGTTTTTGACGGCACTATTATATCATCCATATAAGCAGATGCTATTTTACCACTCCTATCTATAGCATCAACATCGCTGCTGTTGTGATTGTTAGCTGTACCTAGCACTGAATGAATCATACGCATGAACGTTGACGGCGCGTTTACAAGCCCAAAGGGCATCCTCTTAAATTCGAATTGCCCGTCGGGCGTTACAAAAGCAGTTTTTAGCCGGTCACTTTCTTTAACTCCAATTTGGTAATAACCGGAAGCTAGGTCGACGGTCGTGTAAAAGCTAAAACCTGAAAGTTCATCTAATTGGTCGTCGATCCTAGGTAAGGGAAAGTTTTCCTTAATGGTTTTCCTATTGAGCGCCCTATAGTCTACACAAAGCCTAACCTCACCGGTTTTCTTCTTAACTAGAACTATAGGGCTCGCATAAGGGGATACCGAAGGCTGAACAACGTCACAGTCAATAAGTTCTTGTACCATATCACGAACTTTCTCCCTCTCGCTAAAAGGTAGCCTATACGGCCGATATACGACAGGCTCATCATCTTTTAATTGTATGGACATCTCGACTAAATCTGTTTTACCTAGCTCTTGTAGATTAAAAGCGAAAGTTTTGCGATATCTATTAAGTAGTTTCAGCAGCCTTACGGTAGCCTCATTATCTAGCGCCTTATCAGTGCGCAAATCGTCTGCAATAATAGGCCGTGGTGGTTCAACCACATTAACACGTATAACCTTGTCTGACATTGCATCATTAGAACTGAACTCTTCCGCGCGCTTACATCTAGCTACCAAAGCTCCCGTATTAAGGGTAAATGGCTCAGATGACATCCCCTTAACTAATGCTACTCCATTCCCACTATTTACTGTGAATAACCCTTGAACTATGTAATGTTCGCGACCCGTTTGATAACGCGTACTACCATCGATGTAAACCTCTCCGGTATACACGGGCTCCGTTATGAAATCGACAGCTGTCAATCCATCAATGATTGTCTCAGAAGCGCAAATTAACTTAACTCTACCATCTAGACAGTCTTCTGAACTACTTATTCGCAACGATGTACTATCTTTCTCTACAACAATATGCGGCTGCTCGGTAAAACTCTGACCAATAAGTAACGGTACCTCTAAAACGTTATCTGGGACAATTAAGCATTCAACCCATGCCTTCACCGAGTCAATCTCTATTTCTAGTTTGCATTTACCTAAAGGTCTGACTATAGCATCCCCGAATCCCTTCAAGTGTGGCAGTGAGTTGTCGCTTTCCCAATTTAATGATAGTTCACAAGCAATTGTTTGTTTAATCAACGTCACTGCACTTCCGAAATCAATGAAACACTTGAAAGCTGATTTGTTTACTAATGCCTGTTTAAAATACTTGGAAGAGTTTGGTTCGGAAATTTCTACGCACATGACCGGTTTTGGGGTTTTACTATCATTATTATTAGTTCTACAGGTATCAGTGGTATGCCCAAAACGCATGCATTTATCACACTTTACTACGGGCTTAGGACACTGAGACTTGTAGTGTCCCTCTTGTGAGCAGTTAAAACATCTAATCAGCCTATCACTGGCAACGATTTTATGCCCGACTTCAGGTTTTGCGTCGTTCCTAGACCTAACCTTTCGATCAACGTACGAACTATTTTTAGCGCTCTTTAAAAAAGGTAAAAGCTGGTCCGGACTTTCAAAACGAGCTGCTTCAGCCCCAAGACGAACACTGCGATCATCTATACCAAATACTATGCAATCGACAGCCCTCTTTCCGTATATCTCGCAACGATTTAGCAATATTATTTTATCGTAAAAGTATTCCTCTAAAGAATCATTAAATCGAGCACGTTTAGCAAGCATTGTCGTAAGTAACTGTCCATAATTGTCATCACTTGGGAAAGCAAGTTTTAATTTCTCCTGCCATTCTTGCCAAGAAAACATTACTGTGGAGAGGCCAGCGTACCATTTTTGAGCTAAGCCCTTAAGCTTCGGTAACGCAAAGTGAACTGTTTGTCGATCGGTCCAATTGTATATAATCGCACACTCGTTCACTTTGTGTATCCACGTCACGACAGTTTGTAACTTATGAGCAGGATCAAACTCCGGTACGGTATTATGATCCGACAATTTCTCATGAGGGCCTTGACCACCAATGCTACGCAAAGCCTCCACTAATTGTGCAACGGTAGCATTATTACCAACGAGAGAGTTACGGCTTAAAGGCTCACATACAGGTTCACACTGACGTTTGCTTCCCGTTGGTGGCGCCCTCGTTGCCGATGCTCGGCTGCGCGACCGGCACCTCTCGCTGTGGCAGCTGCGCGAACGAGCCCTGCTGGCGCGGCCGCGACCCCGGTGACTGCTCCGGCTGCGCGACCGACGCGGCCTGCTGCGTTGACTGCGCGAACGGCGCCTGCTGGCCCGATCGCGCCCACGGTGATTGCTTGGGCTGCGTGAGCGACGAGTCGCCCGTCTGCCCTCATGCTGCCTGGTACCGCTGCGTGATCGGTGTCGATCAACTGGCGGTGTCTGCACACGCGACCTTCTCTGATCGCGGCTCCTTCGTTCCATTTCTCTGGAAATCGAAATTACTAGCACAGATCTTTGTCTTTAAACACCATACTAAATGTTAACTATTGACACTGTTTACTAATATTTTAAATAAAACAAATTATGCAATAACAAAAATAAAAAAAAGTCAAAATGTTAACACGGTATACGCTGTATTTTCATTTCATTACCTTGTTAATACCATCAACAGGACATTCAATCCTAGTTACATTAACCTCAAGAACTTAACGGCAATTGTGTAACGTAATATAAAATAATCAGGTCAAGTGATACAGTGATCAGCAAATAAGCTACGGTATATTACCTTTTAAAATATATAAGCGGTATACGTTGGTATTAAACGTATGTTAATCATAATTCTGACTGAGCAATCCACGAAAAGCAGTAGCAAATCTTACTATAAGTTATTAACAGCGGCAGCCAATGCCTCGAATACAAAATCTAATATAAATTCGTAGATGGAGGGGAGAAAAAAAAAAAATCCCTAATTTAAAGCACGTGGCGACAATGTGTTTTAACTTAGGCCTCCGATCTAAGCTGTCGCATATTAGCTTTGCATATTGCGTCGAAATATAGCACGCACTACCCTCTCAGCACATTAATCACAAATTGAACAATAATTATAAAATCGTGTCGTTACTTACGTTTTATTCGTCCTTCTCAACACATACGGGTTCGACTTAAGAAGCACTTACAACTTCTTTATATCCCTTCTTCTGAATTTGTGGGACGCCGAGGTGTTTTTACTAAAACAACAACTTTAACACTTACACTTTATTTGCACTGAACTTTTAAGAATTTCGGTATAATCATGGGCGAACTTCTGTAGGTTACCGTAGCTAGTACTGGAATCCGCTCCCGGACAACGCTGGCTATTTTATATCCCCCCCCAACCTTATTGACGGATGGTGTATTAAAACTGTGGCGCCACTTTTGACAGCCAGCGTTGGCGGGGAATCAGATTTTATGACAATGCAAATACTTATTTTACTATTCGTCGAGATGAGGACTTATTTATCTCCTCTTAAATCATAACATATTCATACTGGTATTTTCTATAACTGTAATCTTAAAATATACTTATCTATAATACATTCTACAGGCAATTATACCTAACGATTCTAACAAGAAGTACCTAAGTATTGAGATAAAACCTTTTTATTTTGAGCTGACTACTGTTTAAGTATTACCTAAGCTGTCATGTTAAAATTAGTTAAAAATAATGTTTAAATAATTTTTTCAACAATCGTCGATGGGTACGGTAGCTACCTACTATAATTATTAATATTGCGTGTTTTTTTGGCATTATCACTACTGTAATTATAGCTTCAGTCTGAAAACATAATTTCGCCATTTTCCCCCAACAATTTCCTTAACTAATAAGCATAATATCAGGCTGAAAACAAATTGCCTACCTACCTATAGGTAACAGCTAGTCAGCCACCCTTCGTGATTATAATGTTATCCAAAATTACGTAAACTTACTTTTTTAATTCCTTTTCGTGTCACGGAAATAATTCTCCGATCTTTGTATTTTTTCCACCATTTTTTATAATCAAGCTCGGTATGTTTTACGTCAAAAAATCTTCCTGCTTATTGATATATTAGTTCCTGCTACACATTTTTTACTTTTTCTTTACTTTTTAACATTATTAATGACTAGCTATATCGCCCCGTGGTTTCATCCGCGTTCCCGAGGGATAAAAATAGCCTAAGTAATAATGTTAATACAGGATGTCCGCTACAACCATACCAATTTTCATCAAAATTGGCCCAGCCGTTTGAGCGTGAAGAAGTAAATAACATACAAACTCACAAACTTTTACATATATAATATTACCTAACTAGGATGACATACCTACCAGTGGCGAAGGGTCCATACAAGCCGATTCCCATCGGCTTACCTTTTAGGAATCCCAGTCCCACATTTTCACCATTTCAAAGCCACTTTATCATGCTTAAAATACACTGTAATTATAAAATTACAGGTTTTTTTTGAACGGCTTACCCTCGCCATAATTTCACCCCTCGCCACTGATACCTACCTCCTTATAATAATTTAGTAGGAGAAACTACTTTTAGGTATTTCCATTTTCTGATACAAAGCAACGAAAACCTCGTATTACCATACTTGTAACGCTACTGTTTTTTATAGCTTTAAGGGACTAAATATTTTCGTATCTGAAAAATATGCTCGTGTTACATAGACATGACAGACAGATAGCCAGACGGAAATCGAAGTGATCCTATACGAATTCCCTATTTCCTTTTGATGTATGGAACCCTAAAAATAGTTTTTTCTTGATTATTTTTTGTGATAATAAATATAACCATTGCCCCACCATAATGTTTCTTTAAAAAAATTAGTGCCTACCTAGAGCAAAGAAAAAAGTTATATAGATAGATACCTAAATTACCTACCTACTTATGTTATTTTTACAGTATTCGAGCAAATGTAGCTAAAATGTGTTTGTTCTTTGCACATAAAAATATTTCTTCATAACGAACGACTATGCTGTCTATCCTGGCTATTTTTTAGGTTAAGTACCTATTATTTTTCGTAGGTCTTTTTATTCTCGTTTACTTTTTGCTACACTGTATGAAATATTACCTAGGTATGTCACCTACATAGATTAATCATAGGTCTCTGCGTCGCGCCACTCCGACTTTTTTTGATTTGATCTAGACACGGCATTGTGTTAGGCTGAAATCGAAAACGCTGGCATTATGTGTTATAGTAGGTATATTAATTAAAAAGTTTGTAAGTTTGGATGTAATGTAGGTAATCTCCGGAGTTACTGGTCCGATTCTAAAAATTCTTTCACCAATAGAATGCCACATTACCTATCCTTAAGCGCTCCTAAGGAACGCAACAAAGCTACCTTATGTTATTTGCTTAATTACCCTACTACTTTCTAGCGCAAATATATTGCAATAGTGTACCTACCTTCAGTTTATAAATTTAATGAAATCTAAATTTACTAAGGCAGAAAATCCAAAACAACATATAGGTACATTATAAACGAAATAAAACCTCCTTTTGCAAATTTCAGAGAGTATTAAAAGATAATATTCTAGAGCCTCCTCCCTCCGTATTATTGCAAACGGCCAGCGTGGGTAGAGGCAATGTTATTTTAGTTTTATAAGACCATCACATAAATGGCGAAGTTAAAATGTGAATCTTCAAAAAATAAAAAAACTGGATAAGTGCGAGTCTGACTCGTAGCCTCGTAGGTACACCTAGGGTTGCATAAAGATAAGTCTGATTGAAAGACAAACTTATCTTTTTAGTTGAGAAAATATTCTCCAACATGTTTTTTTCTATATTTACCAGTTGGCTCTTCTCGTTGTAGATTCTTTCACTAATAAATAGTCAGCTACATTATCTCCGAAGGTTATAGGCTCCTTTTTATCCCAGGAATGCGGGTAAAACCGCGGAGAACACCTAGTAAATAATATGGTAAGTCTATAATCTTCACCAAATATATCTCATCTTTACTTATAACCATCACGGGTCGAAATATACCCGTCGCAATTTCCTTCAACACCCACGCTGTAAAATGATGTGCTCTGTATTTTATTTCTCAGAGCTCAGTAAGTAGTTATCCATTGCTACTAACCTATTGTTGATTTTGCGAACAGGAAATGACTTACTTGCCTACGCCATTATGACTAATAACCTTATAAAACATGAGGAAGAGCCATTATCGTTCTAAGTTTCGATAACGACATAATGATGACATTTTCAGGCTCACCATTAGACATTGGAATACACCCAAAATAGTGCTCTACAAAAAAAAAATTGGTATTTTTATCCTGACTCTTTTTAATTTACAATATTCAATTAAATAAACTATTAAAAAATAGTTTTAAAGTTTTGCTTTAGTATCTAAAATTTAGGGTTCAGTACCTCACTTAACCCTCAGTTCGTTATCCATATATCTGCCAAGCAAGACCCTTTTTTCAGGAAGGCATGGAGCTATTATGTTGAAATTATGACCTATGAATTCAATCTTTAAATACGGTCTTATGCAGCATATTTAGAGGCTCGCAAATAAATCAAAACCTATAAGGTACTTCCTGTTAATCTCAAGTAAATCAAGAAATCTGAAAATTGCTAATTTGTTAACTGCAAACAAAAATCAAATACTTGAAATACTATTTTTTTGTACTAAGTCCTCCCCTTCCCCCGGTAACGACCTGAGCCGAGGTTCGTACCCCACTCGGGGGTGCCCTCAGGCGTGGTTACCTAAATGTTACCCGGCTGAGAGCCCTCTGCGCTCGCTGATTGTCCGGTAAGGTTGGAGCAGCCATCAGAGGCTACCAACTTTAGTCCTTTCAAAAAAAAAAAAAAAACTATTTATTTGTTATTTAATTTACACTTGCAGTTACAACATTATGTTTGTACGAAACCCTTGACAGAGAGCCCCACTCACACTTCTCCATTTTTTCATAGCTTATTTGTCCCTCAATAAATATCTTCTGGCCTGATTTATTGGTAGGTATTAGGTACTTTCAACTATTATTACATACAAGCGACTATAAAATGTGGAAAGTAATCTCGATGAAACCTATAATCAAATTTTATTACGTATATTAGTTTTATGTTTATAATAAAAAGTTATCGGGGATCTTTTTCTTTATTCAAAGGTAATATCGGATGATTTTCTACTTTATATGATAACTAAATATTGGTCCATGGTCTTACCCTTATTGCTGAGTGGTAATAATGTTCTTGGGATGAAAAAAATACCCTGTATATTCCAATTTATGATCTGGGTACTAGCTTCCGCCCCGCGGTTTCATCCGTGTTCCCGAGGTACCTTACGTTTTCTCGAGATAAAAAGTAGCCTATATGTTATTCCAGGGTATGATCTATCTATGTGCTAAGTTTAATCCGAATCCGTTCAGTAGTTTTTACGTGAAAGAGTAACAAACATTCATTCATACTCACAAACTTTCGCTTTTATAATATTAGCAGGATAACTGTAGGATTAGATCCATAAACTTATCCTACTAATCCTAAGTACCTAAGTATAAATTAAAAGTAAAAAACATGCTTAACCTTTAGTTAAGCATTTTTATTCAGCTCTATCATCGTAATGTCATCGAACTTACATTATGTGTAAGTATTAAAGGTTTATTCTTGAGGGCTGAGCAATAATAACAACAGCAGATATTTAGATACACTTCAGTTTAATATTTTAACTTCTTACAATAAATTTTATGTAGTGTCCTCCATACATGCCAGGCAGACAAGAGACGGAACAGCTAGAGCGGAGACACACTAACCGAACTCCACACGACTAATACAGATTACTAAATCTTACTAATATAATATTATATATACCAAATACATGTATACCTGTAATAAAGAAACACGAATACCTAAAGTAATAAATACAATTTAAATAATACTGACATGATACTAAATATATATATGTCATTAAATATTAATATAGATACAATTTAACAAGTATAGAATGACTGTAAACCATTTATATCTCCTCTCTCCTATACCTCTCTAGAGATGTTGCTGTGCCCGACAGGGTCCACAATGTATGTATTACATAATTACCACCTAAGGTGTACACATTGTGGAACGCAATTAAATAAATAAATATAAATAAATAAAAGATTCTATTCGACTAATAATCTTTTATTGCTATCATAACAGTAAGTAAATACAACTTTTAAGATCAATTGAACACCGGAAAGTAAGTCAAAATGGACCTAAACATACCTACCTACTAACACGGCAAGTTAAATTAAAGTTTGTAGTTACCTAATTATAAATGCGAACAATGTAGTGTGTGTTTGTCACCACAAAGCTTTACCGAGCTGAATGGATTTGAAACTTCAAACTTAGATACATCATCATCTGAAAATTAAATTCCTATACCTAATTAGGTTAGGTACTGTTATGGGAACTGGGAATACTTAACTTAGATCCCTCGTGAACGCGAGTAACCGAGGGACTTGACCTAGTAGGTACCTTAATATACTAATTATACCTACCTACAGGGATACTTTTCAATAAATAGCAATTGTTCAGGGATTATTGTAACCCATCATTATGAACAACTTTTACTATGGGACCAAACTCTGAAATCTCGTAAAGGAAAAAAAACTTTTCATACAAAACAACAATCTTGTTTGGTCAAATAGTATGAAAAGTTTGTACTCAACTAAGTACTTATTCATTGAAAAGTAACCCTGTCTGAATAAAAGGGAATAATTTCAAAAGGAAACAAAGCAAATCCTCTATAACTAAAAACAAAGGAATAAGAATAGTTCGTTCCCACAATACGAGTATTTTTATTGTTTTGAACACCCTTGTAAAGTTTAATTACACTAGTTTACATTACTTTTGTTCGGGAAATTAAACATTTACACGGTTACGGTTACGTTTCTACATCTAAGATTTTTTTTTTAAAAATAAAACTTAAATTTTTTGACATATTTATTATTATTATTTTTTACAATAAACTACCTACTTAAAAAACAATAGATGCGACCGTCAAAAAAATTGCAATAGGTATATTTTGGTCAATCTAGATGAAATCGCTCACCACGTTCAACATTCAAAAACTTAAACTTAATTTTTTTTTTAACAATATCTTTTTTTAATAAAATGCTGAATTGTCTATCGCGGTGTAACCCCATTTCGCTAGAACGACGTTGAAAGATATAAACAGATATAAATAATATTATTTCTGCAACTTCTATGTATAAGTCTGGATCTTTGAAAACTATGAATAAATAAGTTCTTAAAACTTTCAAAGATTATTTTTGATCATAGCGCAAAAAAACAAAACTTCTCCGTCTCGTACAATAATATTTCAAAGTGGGAAAGTTTCAGTCATCCAAAAAGTTTGTAATAACCTAATTTAATGAAAATATTGAAATATTGATCCTAAATTTAATTCTTCTTTTTATACAGGACTGAATTTGGTTAGGTAAGTATATTAGGCCCAAGCCTGCAATATTTAAAATAATAATTTTCGTCTTGGCTCTCTTCCGCGGGGCAGCGCTTGGCACTAATTTTCTATTTATAGTTAGGTAGTTTAATTTTGATTTTAGTAGTTTTAACCAGACTAAGGTACTTAATTTAATTTTGTTGTACTAAATTCGATTATGATTACTTTAAAAGTTTATGTAGGTCAAGGAACATTTAAACTTGATGTAGGTATTACCAATTTTGAAGCTCGAAAAGGGTTTAAGAAAATAAAAATATTTTTGATTGACTAAAAGAGCCCATTTCGTTTACCACACGTCTATTATCTATTTAAAAGCTTTGAGTACACATAAAAGTAATTAATTATTCAGAATGAGAACTGGGGGGCTAAAACGGCAGCTCGAGCAATATTGCTATGCAATTCATATCTCGAATTTACAGCAAAGCCAAATGTTTTTTTAATGCAAAACATTTTAATCAATTAATTTACAATTTAGACGAATTCCACCATAATCTGCTGTAAATTCGAGATATGAATTGCATAGAAATATTGCTCGAGCGGCCGTTTTAGCCCCCCTGGATTCTATTTAATATTATATCATTTTATGAGAATACCGCCATCACCCAGATTTCTCCTCTCCATTTTACTAATATATTCTACATCTACGACCCACAACCTATTGTTTGAACAAAGTCTTAGAATAAGTACATTTGTTTGTTAATGTTCTTTAAGGGGGAACGTTCGGTTGAAGCGCGAAATTCAAATTTTATCACGTTTTTTGCAAATTGCAGCTCAGTTATAGGTCGTAAGTTGTCAAAATGTTATTTGCGACAAGAATTGTGGTATATTTACTGATTAATAACAAAAGAAATCATCAATATATTCCTCCAAGGTATATTACTGATATATACGACTATTTCATGAAAATGTTACTATATACCTATAACTGAGCTGCAATTTGCAAAAAACGTGATAAAATTTGAATTTCGCGCTCGAACCGAAGGTATACCCTTAAAGGATAATGGCCAATATGGGCGTTAGTTCTGTTATAAAATTAAATCAATTTATATTGTAGATAATATTAGTTTTCCATTCGGTTAAGTCCCAATGGCGTTTATTATTTTGATACAATGAATATAGCTAGCTACTGTGTTGATTCTGAAAACTTTTTGAAATTGGATAGACAATTTAATTAAATAGTTTAAATTAATTTGTAATAGTGATTAAATACGCTAGGGGATTGTAACAAGATTCAATTCAGTACACATATTTAATACTAGCTGACCCGGCAGACGTTGTCCTACCCTAAGAACAAAAATAAAACTGGGACCTACCTCCCTATCCCTACCTACTCCTACCTACCTCTACCAACCCCTACATACCTTACCTACCTACCCTACCTACCCCAACCTAACTACCTACCCCTACCTATCCTATGTCCTTCTCCTGGTTCTAAGCTACCTCCCCACCTATTTTCAGCCAAATCAGTGCAGCCGTTCTTGAGTTATAAATAGTGTAACTAACACGACTTTCTTTTATATATATAGATTAATATTACCGCGAGTATCACTATAAAAGTACTACTTAAATTAAATTTATCAAATATCAAAATGGCCGATTTTTGGCCTAAGTCTAAGTATTTTTTCAATTATTTTTCTTGCAAACCTATCGAGTGTCTGGGGTAACAATATGAAGGGATCTATAAAGGATGATTACAAAAATATAATATATACCTACCTACTACTTTTTTTTTGTACCGCATTCGGGTTTTTTTTAATCAGGTACCTACACGACTTGTTACTTTTCTACAAACCACAACCAAACGTAAAGCAAATTGGCACGGAAAGGGACAAAAACTACTCTTAATAGCAGGTGACGCTGCGATGTGAAAGCTAGTGAAACATTTCTCACACTATAAATGTACTTGTTTGTACCCATATTGTTCGCGCGTACGTAAGTATGTTGTAAGAACCTAAGGCCCGGCACCCACTTGTAAGTCAAGGCGGATGCCACGCGGCGCGCGTTTTTCCATACAAAAGTGCACCGCTGCTTGTGCGCCGCTTGTCCGCCTCTTGTGAGCTGTTTGTATTAATAAAGGCTGTATTTACGTCAGGCACACAAATTAAACACTAGAAAACTTATGACACCGTATGTAATCCACATGAATATTGACACATAAAACAAAACGATATTGCACAATCGGAGCGGTGCGACCGGCTAGTTGCGCGGGGCACGGGGGAGGGGCATATACCATCTATGCCGGCGCGAACCCGAAGACCGTAGTGTGGTGCCGCTGTAGGAATTATATGATGAATGAGTTGCTCCTTTCAGTATGAAAAAAAGGCATCGTGACGCCTCGCGCGTCACCTAGGCTTACAAGTGGGCGACGAGCCTTAGATATCTGTTTGCTGTAGGAGATTGGTTTCTCCTTGAACATTTATATATCGAGTGAGCTAGAAGTTTTACATTACTGGTAGCGTAGTAAATAGCAACATTATTTTGTTGATATATTCGTATAAATTGCGTGTATATAATACGTGTAGGTATGTTTGTTAATAGGTATATAGGTCTGAATGGTTGCACAGTTAGATGTTACCTACATCTTAAATCTGTGGTTTGGATCACTGAAAAACATTTTTGTGCATGAAGATGTCTGTTAGTCCCGAGTCTGGGTACTACCTACTATCTACTTATAGATGGCGCCACGATTGTGATTGAAGGCAAAAATATATTTTGTCGAATTCAAAAGAATTTCAGATGCGTAAGAAATAAATCTAGAAACCAATTTCCTTGAAATCTGATAAAGTTACGCTTTTTCATTTAGGTTGAATTGGATGTGGAATATCTTAAAATGTTTACGTATAAATTTATAATTTCTCGCGAACGTAGATATTATGTCCTTCAAAATAAATTCAACAAATCCAATAAGAGAAAATCGATAAATTTGAGTTTACGTTGTTGGGTGTAGGTATGTTGATTAATAAAGGTAAAAAACAAAGTCGCTCCCGCTGTCTGTACGCTTAAATTCGTGCGACGTAATATACGGATGGCCCCTTACTCATAACATAAAAGCTAAAAAATTAAAAAATGAAGAGATTGAATAAATAGAAAAGGAGCTTTTACACAATAACGCTAACGACTCACAGAAAAGTTGTGTCCAGTAAATTAGCAACGTTGAAAAAGAGAACATGTTAATTTTTTCTTGCAAGTTTTAAAAGCTTTAATTAAAACAATTTACATATTTTTTGAATTAATTAGTCTCATTTATAATTATATTCTACCTAATTATCATCATCATCATATCAGCCGAAAGACGTCCACTGCTGGACAAAAGCCTCCCCCAAGGATCTCCACGATGGCCGGTCTTGCGCTACCCGCATCCAGCGGTTTCCCGCGACCCTCACAAGATCGTCGGTCCACCTTGTGGGGGGCCTGCCCACGCTGCGTCTTCCGGTTCGTGGTCGCCACTCGAGAACCCTTCTGCCCCAGCGGCCGTCGGTTCTACGAGCGATGTGCCCCGCCCACTGCCACTTCAGTATGGCAATTCTTCGGGCTATGTCGGTTATTTTGGTTCGCCTGCGGATCTCATCATTTCCATAATTATCATCCATCATTTACCTAATTATATTTTCATTATTTTTTTCCTTATTTTTTATTTCCAATTATTTACATCTATATGTAAACATATAGAGATAGAATTATCAAGAAGTTTTGTGTCTCGATCGTATACGTATTTGGAACGTAATTCTAATATTTGCAATCATTTTCCTATTTTATTAAATGCTAATAACTGCTTCTAAATCTAATTTAGTACAATTAATACAACTTAAACTTGTTTATTATTATTTCTTTGATCAATATCGGCATTTAATTAAACTTTGAAATACTTCAAAGTAGTTGCGAAAATTAATTTAATTTGCTCTTCGTTCTTTGAAAGTCGTAAATTTTATTTTTGTCAATTACCTATGTAAAATTTACATTGTAAATAGTTCGTATAGAATTCATTTATTTATTTAAAAACGGATAGCTGCTTCTCCTTTCAAAAGTCGATTACTCAAACTCTTCCCGCGTAAAAATAAATCAGAAACACTGAACCTTATTTTTTCCAAGCACGTTCGACAAGATTGATGAAGACTGCTCCACAATAAGAATTGCAACTGGATCTTAAACTTATCGCTACGTGATCGCAACATTCTACCGACAATCTTCGCATCGCATTACCCAACTGAATGCCTGTGGAATGCAACTGATGATTTTATTAAAAGGATCACTAACGCCAATGACCTTGACGAGTTGTCCAGACAAAAAGTTTTGGCGTCCGCGTGTGGGATCTAGAGGGGAGCCTTGGGTTTATACTTGATTTTTATTTATTACTTCAAAAAGATTGATATAAAAACAATTTTAACTGATACAAGTAATAAAAAAATAAATCTCCTTTTATTTGGTGTAAAGTTCATTTCTACATCGGATAAGCCGTTTTGTCAAAAAATTCCCATTTAGGTTAAAATTGCATCTCATAGGATTTTTTTTTCAAATTCAGTGATGTTCCCTTCAATTTTAATCAATATAATTTACATAATGAATTAAAAACTATAACATAGGTATATTTCTTGTAGGACAAATAGACGAAAGGATTAGTCAATAAAACGGTCTAAACACAGCCTATTTCGCGGTTTGACCCGTGTTCCACTATTAAATGTGAAAAAAATATTTATAGTAGGTTTCCGCTGAATCACTTATAAGTTTAAAACTAACATGGTATTTCTTTAAAGAACCCTCGGTACGCGAGTCAGACTCGCACTTGTCCGGTTTTTTTACTTGTGAACATTTAGCAGAAACAATTTGGCATAGTACAACTGTCACATCAAAATAATTAGAGTTCAATTAGGACTATTCTAAAATTCTATCCATAGTATTTTTGTTTTCATTTGCATACAATTACCTATACTATAGGTAGCTACAAGTCGTAGCCTGACATTTGTATCTAAATT
Source organism: Tethea ocularis (assembly GCA_963555595.1). Lineage (NCBI taxonomy): Eukaryota > Metazoa > Arthropoda > Insecta > Lepidoptera > Drepanidae > Tethea > Tethea ocularis. Next base: position 8,593,506 of record OY741970.1, read on the forward strand.
GTAGTCAATTCACGACGTGTATTGTTCAGATCGGGAGATGTTTTTATTTTCAGTTTTTTTTTCTAATAGGTACAAAAAAACATCGCAATTTTACTAAACTTTACTCTCACTTACACTTTTAAACAACTTAGTCAAAAGAAATTATAATTTTAAATTAAAATTTAATTATAAATAAAACTAAAAGATACATTGAGAGTCTTATTTACACAGAATCTGGGTCACTGTCAAATGTCAATGTTTGTGTCCCCGAAAGCTTGGCTACATCTCATAACAAGGTTTATTCTCTGGCCGAGGTATTTTGTTTCCGGGTGAATTTACTTTCTTACTTCATAACTCTTTCATTAACACTTCCATTAACCCAAACTATTCGTTTTTGCCTTTTGCGGTCGAGATCATGGGTCTGTATGTTGGCTTTTTCTCCCAACGCGTTAGCTTGGCCATCCAAAGAGGAAACGCTGCCAGCCTGCTGGGAACCTTGCCGTTGATAGGCAGCAGCGGCCCCATCGAGGATTTTTTTTTAAGTAACTAGATTATTTAAGTACCTATGTTGTAATTAAATTTTAATGTGTTTGTGATATTGTTACCTCGAACTTAATATACTTACAAAATTGAATAGGTTATATAGGTTAGGTAAAGAAAATCTTTATTTATAAAGCACATAATTAAACAAGAATACAAAAAGTAAACATAACAATATACCTACTTGTATATAACTAAAAGTACCTTATACAAACGGGAAGTGTTATCGATAAAGCGATGTAATTGATTACAAAATTTTACCCTCCTAAAATTAATCATGGTTTTCGACAACTCCCACTCAGCGACTCATTTTCCGTTCAGATCACGAATCCCTCGGCGTATTTAAATGGCAAACTTTCCGTACGGCAGTTTATTTTATAAACTGTAGGCTGCTTTACACATTTGAATAAAATTTTCGAAATATTTTTTTTGGTTAAACGAGGAAACGTAATCTGCATTGAGATTAAACTTTCGATTTTAAGAATAGATGTAGGTACATTTTGGCTAAGCTACAAAATATACTGTACAGTCAGCGTCAAAAGCAGGTGTAGGTATTGTTGACAGTTTGTAGTATATTGCGTAATGTTACATTTAGCTAAATAAAACCGTTGTTAAAAAAGAACGTCCAGATAGAAAAAGTCAGATTATAATAAACAAATCTTCCATAAATTTCTCCTAATTATATTAGTCATATTATAATTAGCTGTAGTTTTGATGTTTGTGACTTAAACACAGATTTAGACGGACGGTGACAATTATGAAACCGCGAGGCACACACTAGTGTTACTCTAACTTAGGTACTATGGTAATTATCCTTTATTACAAAAATCAACAAGTCAAAAGTTTTTCTTATCATTTCTTTCACCAATAAGCTACATATCTCAAAATTACTACTTCCAAGCAGTAAATAGAAAACAAAGTATCACTACACATAGGTACCTAAGCATTCCTCGAGATGATACCCTTTGACAAGCATTCAGGAATCCAACCCCTCGAGAGTATCAGATATTTCCTTGTTTAGTTTATTTTTAGCTTGTTTACATTGTTCACTTCATTATATTATAATAGGTATATTTATTTTGAAAGGTTTATTTAAAGTGTTTGGTTAAGGGGGAACGTTCGGTTCGTTCGGTTCGGTTCGAAGGTATACCCTTATGTAACTGATTATAACTCAAATGGTATTTGACTTGAGCTGTTTTTACGCACAGCCCAAACCACTTGACGGATCGAGCTGAAATTTGGCATGTGCACAGATAACTATTATGACGAAGGCATCCTTTAAGAAATAATTTTTGAAAATTCAACTTCTAAGGGGATTAAATAGGAGATCGCGGATGAAACCGCAGGGTGGTTAACTAGTTTATAATTTTAGTATGAAAAAGAATAGGATTAGTAGTATAAAATAACTAAAAAATGAGAAGCAAGAACATGTAAGAGGAAATCTTAAATTCTGTTTACCTTTTGATAAGGAAATAGCTTTCCTCCATTCTGATTTGTGGGTGTCGACAGGAACTTCCGTTAGAAATGGGGTCAGTGACAGGTCAAAAGGAAGAATTTCGTGTACCACAATAATATCGAAAATCGTCTATGAGATTGTAATTTGATGCCACGATAGTTCAGTAAAGAAAGGTGTAAAATAAAAGATCTTTATCTACTCTCATATCGTAATGTTCTTATTATGAAATCAAAATCAGTACTTTAATTACCCACTTTAGGCACACCCGTGTATAATGATTCATTATAGTACAGTTGTGTTCCCAAGATAATGCTATAAAATAACTTTTTTTCTATTAAAGTACACTTTGGACCTATCAATAGTATAATCAATCAGTATCAATTCAATTTGATAAATTTTTGACTTGAACTTTTGAGGTAAGAATTTTTGGGAATTTTTCGGTACTTAAACTCACACTCGTATTTAATAACCCCTATAATGCAACAGTATCATAAACTACTATAAATTGTAAACATAACGAATATGATTTACAATTCAATAAAACCTGAATAGGAATGATGACTAAAAAAATCTCATTAGTCCTTTAGTTAGATTACCAAAAATATTGCACACATATTTTTTCTTTACTTCTGTAAACAAAAAATTACGAAGATACAGTGCGTTAAAGTTTCGTGGGACATCACGTCTTAGTACACTTTTTAGAGAGAGATGACGTCACAAGCATCCCACTCCTGAAATTTTTTGTGACTTATCTATGTAGTTTTGTATTGATTTGATAAAATAAAAAATACAGATCCAATATGTTTTAATCTGACGGACTCACCATCATCATCATCATATCAGCTGAAAGACGTCCACTGCTGGACAAAGGCCTCCCCAAAGGCCTATAATAACTAAACAGAATTAATTATTTTTTACCCATTTACCATCCCTATTCTAAATGGAATGCATTAATAATTCTAAAAATATTAATCGCCACTTATTAGGAAAGACAATTCAAGTGTTCATTCTAAAAGAAAACTTTTAATTTTCGTCATAAAATACGAAGACAAAACCGGGTTATTAGACGTTTCGTTACGCAAACTTTGTGAGAATTACTTTCTTGAATTTCCATTTCAAATTGCAACTCTTTGGTAAATTAATCAAAAGTGAAAGAAAAGTTGAAAACGGAACGTTGATCGCGAGGGTAAATATTTCGTGAACATGATAATGTTTATTTTAATATCATAAAGATTTGGAAATATATCACTCTTTCTCTTTTCCGCGGATAAACTAATAACAAAGTATGTTTGAACGCGCTAATCTCTGGAGTTACTAGTTACTTCACTAATAGAAAGCTACATCCCCGAAGGTTGTAGGCTACTTTTTATCCCGGGATCGCGAGTGAAGCCGCGTGAAACAGCTAGTACATAATAATATTATATGCATCAAATCTAACGTAAAATATACGACGCGCAAACGATAAGTTGAATAGAATCACAATGTAGGTACTACAATAAATGCATATTTTATTTAAAACCAAGATAAATACGTTTCCTTGAAATCTCTCTCTCACGTAGTTTTCTGTGAAAAATCGCATCTTTTATCTTCCCGACGCATTCCGAGAGACAAGTGGGATTTGAAAAGAACTTACTCAAATAGAGCGTCTGTCGTTATCCTAGATTTTTATCGTGAATCCTATAAACGTATGGTATAACTTATGTTTGTAGTAAGAAAACGTTTATACATTTTTACATCATATAAACGCCTGTATATTTATTATAAAACTTTTTCAGCTTTATATTGGTTTGATTGTTTAAGAAAAAAAAGTTTACTTTTTGTAATTTTATCTATAATTTTTTTAAGTTACACTATTTATAATACAGGTCTATATTACATTCACTTCACTCCAATTTCACTTGTTCTCTTTGAACACTTATCATTGTGCCCAAATATATCTCCCTAAATTATTGCTTGGGTCCTCGCGAATCCCTACGGAAACGGTTTATGGAATTTGAGATATTAACCTTACCGTCGCTATACATCTTTGAAAATATTATGTTTGTCCGTAAAAATTTAAATTTATTTGACACTAACAGTAGTCGCCATAACCTAAACACAAGAAACAAAGATAAAATTGTTACACCTAGATTCAGGCTAGCAAAAGTCAATAAGTCTTTTCTCGGGAACTGCATTCATTTTTATAATAAAATCCCATATGAAGTAACTAAGATGTCGTACAATAAATTCAAACAGTATGTTAAACAGAAATTAATCGACAAGGCCTACTATAAGGTGGCTCATTACGTTGAAGACAAGAATACATGGTTGTAGTAGCTTCTCTCTGCACTTGCGGCCCCCTGGCCAAGTGACAGTTGTATGAACTTTATGTATATTTGGAACAGGAATAACATAAATTTAAAAAAGAAAGATCCACAAAAAAAAAAAATGTAGCCTTGCTGAGTTTCTTGCCGGAGTCTTCTCAGTTCAAGTGTATTCCGAACCGGTGGTAGAGTCTATTGTAATGTTTGTAACTATTGACGTTCATAAGTGCCTTACCAGGGTCTAAATTGAATAAATGAGTTTTTGATTTTTGATTTTGATTTTTTTTAAAAATGTTTTTTTTCCATATCCATCAAGCAGATAAATTGTCACTACTTGCATCTTTATCGGATCAATAGTGACTGAGACTAGTTGAAACAATCAATTCACGTCCGAGAGATTCGTAATACCATTACCTAAATGTCTTGAATATAATACTAGTCTTGGTTCTCTTGTTTTTTACCCGACTACGGGGAAAGTAATATTTTTAGCAGTCTATTTAATATGTTTGTATTTACGCATGTTCGATCGTTTTTTTTTTTAAATGACTAATGTTGGTAGGCTCTGATGGCTGCACCAATCTTAGTCGGATAATCCGGCGAGCGCAGAAGGCTCTCAGCCGTACTTATAAGATGTTCGACCGTAGTGCCTAAATTACTTAACCGATTTTGTTGAATGAGGTGTCAATTGACTCTATTATGGCCCGGATGACAAGGGCTAAACTTTTTACCCGACTACGATACACAAAAGGAACGGTTTTCCAACTTTTTACTTTATTTTATCCTGTTTCTCTATTATTTTTTTTAACTCACTTTGAGTAATCCATCTGAACATGCGAAAGATACGTCTTACGAGATAGGTTTAGGCAACAGTCAACTAGAGCCTAGTATATGGACTATAGAGTTTTATTTACTTTACCTTTATAGTTTCCTCAAGATATTTTCCTTCGCGACACCAAAACCTAAAAAAAAGTGTATAGAATATTTTAGACTATATCTCAACAACAACAATAAGATGTCATAGACCTGACAAAGATTGAACGGCATCAGGTGTCTTGTCAGGCCTCTGTTTACTACAAGAGGGTCACGTTGACATGTCTCACGTCTCCTACAGGGACATATATCGGAAATTAATTGCCTACCTATTGCTAAGTAGACGTTTGCAAGATGTGTTTGCACTATACATGTATTTCCAATCAAACTATAAATAAAAATGTGAAATATTGTATGTTTGTGACTAGAACGTATTTGAATGAAACTTAGCACATATAGGTAACTATAGACAGGCGACGGTAATCACTTACCATCAGGTGGACCGCTTTTCAACCTTCTGACAAAAACTCATGGACAGACTGACTTCGTATTTGTTTCATATGAACGATATAGGCTGAGCACGTAGCAGAAGACCCCACCTAACCGCTATTTTGTATGTTTAAACGTCTTCTGCTAGACACCTATATAATTTACACTTTCTACACCTCATTTTGTTTTCACGTCGCATAGATATTACTACAAACATAGCTCGAATATGTATTCTAACTCTACAAGAAGAACCAACAATAGTAATAAGAGTTGATCTCTGCAATAGCTTTGCAGCTAACTCCATTCATAATAAAGCTTGTTAGTACGTGCCAGGAAAATTGCAAAGTCTAGCAACTTAATTACAGCGAGAAATAAAAACAAACAAGAAGTCCCGACAAACTAATAGGATATCTTGTAGAGATATACGTTTTCTTGTTTCCTAGATTTTGAAATTAAGTGAAGCTAGCACGCTTTCGGGGAAAATGTGAATGTTTGTGACTCAAATATAAATTGGCACATACAGAAATAGATCATTATCCTCGAATAATGCAGACGATGGTTTCATCTACAAACAACATTTCAAAGGAACGCGGGTAGAACTTGTAAGGGAATTTAGTCTTAGTAAAACTGGATTAAGATGACTTTCAATCGGATAATCCATTCTATCTATAAATAAATAAATATCCTGGGACATTCTTCACATACGGTTATCTGATCTCAAACTAAACAGATCTTGTACTATGGAAACCAGAGATATACTACAAGTATTTTTTTTGTAAAACTTATATAGACAATTACACTCAGACTCAGAACAAAGACCATGTTCAATGTGAACCCATGATCTGCGAACCTGAAAGGTAGTGTCTTAACCAAGTGCGCCAACTGGCCGGTTCTATTCGATACATAGAACATGTTAATAATTATTATCCATGAGAGGGACCCCCCTCCGGGTTTATATATCGCCACTCTAAATTTTTTGAATATTCTGCAAATATTATTATTTCAAAAGATTAGATGGAAGAAAAATTTTAGTAACTAATTCCGCTGGATATATCCTTCTCTGTCAAGTCCAAAACAAGGGAACTTAACAGGAAATCGACACGTGTTTCGCTTCTTCACGAAGCATCATCAGTACGTAGTAGACCCACTGTCGAATACTCGTCGAGTAGTGTGTTTTGGACTTGACAGAGAAGGATATATCCAGCGGAATTAGTTACTAAATATTTGTCTTCCATCTTATCTTATAATGGATTTCCGCAAGGTCACGCCTGAGTCAATTAGTTATTATTTCAAAATACCTTCGCTCGCTCGTAGAACCGACGGCCGCTGGGGTAGAAAGGTTCTCGAATAGTAGCTATCACGAAAAGACGCAGCGTAGGTAGGCCCTCCACAAAGTGGACCAACCGACGATCTTGGTGGGTCGCGAAAAACCGCTGGATGCGGGTAGCGCAAGACCGGCCATCGGGGAGATCTTTGGAGGCCTTCGTCCAGCAGTGGACATCTTTCGGCTGACATGATGATGATGAAAAAACTTTCATACATCTGTGGCTAGTATATGGAATGCGATTCGTAAAGTTTCCTCGAAACGACTAGATGCGGAATATATATCTACGTGGACTTTCCATGGCTTCTACTCATATCAGGTGATGCCTTACAAATTATTATGAAATAAGGAACGTGTAAAATATTCTACAGAAGCCTGAAAAAATATATGTTAAGGGCATGATTAACACATAACGCCTTCAATAGCGTATATTTCAAATATTATAAATAGGTATGAAAGTATGTTTGTTGGTTTCTCCTTCTGTCACGCAACGATGAAGTATAGGATCGACGTGAGAGGTAGGCCATATACTCGTACCTATTGTTTACATAAACTACATTTATCTTGGGAACGCGGGTAAAACCGCGAGGCATAACCTAGTCTTCTGTAAACTGCTCTATAAAGATTAATTGATATTATTATTTTATTAAAATATCTGGTATCAGAAACTAACTTGTTATTTTATCTAAATTATACCAATATAATAGGAAAGCGTCACTGATAGCTAGTCTAATATAAAAGGAAAAGGTGACTGACTGACTGACGCAACGCACAACTCAAACCACTGGACTGACCGGGCTGAAATTTGGCATCCGCTAAAATAGGGGATCGCGTATAGTGGAAAGCTAGTTTCTATATATTATCTCATATTTATTTTTCGAATGTTACTCTGTTCCGATTTGCTTTACTGTTATTTGATCACATCTGAGTCAACTTGCAGCCGGTTAAATAATGTTAGGAAGTTAAAACAAGCAGTTTTCTTAGAAATAATAAACTGTGTGTGTGTCCTACTGGAACTGTATAAACATTCATTCAAAATACAACATTCAGTTTAAAAAAAAATGAACATTTTACGAATAAAAATAAAGGAGCGGGTCTAAGAACGCCTTTCAACCAAATTGCTAGATTCAATTTATTTCTCGATTTTGTAGCAGATACAAGTACTTTATGTAACTAGCTCTAATATTTTTTGGTCAAATGTACCTAACTCATTATACCTAATTGACATATTTTACAAATTGCATAATATACCTAATCTGTTGTAAATTCGACCCTGTATGCTGTACTAACTACTTCCAGCGATACTAAAAAGCATGAAATAATAATGTAAGAAATCTAATCTGACAGTTTTGAAGTCAGTGAAAAAAACTTGACTACCATGATATTTTCCATGGAACATGAACTAAACTTTTGCTGACTTTAAAACTGTCAGATTAGAGTTCCTACATAGTTATTTTATGCCTTCTAGTGCCTTTGAAGGCGGTTCTATATTTGTTAAAGAGTTTTTTGTTTATGAACTAGTAACTAGGGCATGCTATCCGGATATTCGGATATCCGAATTATCCGGATATCCGTCGATTTTAATATTCGGATATTATTCGATTTACTATCCGGATAAAACGAATAAAATGAATAGTTACTTTATTAATATAGCATACTAATTTTTAATTGGATTACATCAAAATCACTCAAATATTACAACATTTTACATCGTCATCATGTCAGAGCTGAAAGACGTCCACTGCTGGACAAAAGCCTCCCCTAAGGATCTCCACGATGGCCGGTCTTGCGCTACCCGCATCCAGCGGGTATCGGTTCATCGGTCCATCTTGTGGGGGGCCTGCCCACGCTGAGTCTTCCGGTTCGTGGTCGCCACTCGAGAACCCTTCTACCCCAGCGGCCGTCGGTTCTACGAGCGATGTGCCCCGCCCACTGCCACTTAAGTTTGGCAATTTTTCGGGCTATATCGGTTACTTTGGTTCGCCTGCGGATCTCATCATTTCTGATTTGATCTCGCAGGGAAACTCCGAGCATAACCCTCTCCATTGCTCTTTGGGTGATCTTCAGCCTTCTGATAAGACCCATCGTAAGCGACCACGTCTCTGCTCCGTAAGCTATCACTGGCAACACACACTGGTCGAAGACTTTCGACTTGAGACACTGCGGTATTTGAGACGAGAAGATATTACGTAGCTTCCCGAACGCTACCCAGCCGAGTTGGATTCGACGATTGATCTCTTTCTCGAAGTTGGACCTACCTAGTTGGATGGTCTGTCCTAGGTAAATATAGTCCTCTACAACTTCGAGTGCAGAATTCCCAACGTTTACTTGAGTGCAACATGGACGTTCGTCATGATTTTCGTCTTATCCATGTTCATTTTTAGACTCATTTGTTGAGAGACTCTGCTGAGGTCATCGAGCATTGTACTGAGGTCTTCCAAGGTCTCAACCATGACTACTATATCATCGGCAAATCGAAGGTGAGTGATGTACTCGCTATTGACATTGATGCCAAATCCATTCCAGTCCAGAAGTTTGAAGACGTCTTCCAGTGCAGCGGTGAACAGTTTCGGATATATCACGTCTCCCTGTCTCACGCCTCGCTGCAATTGGATAGGTTTCGAGTTCTGGTCCTGGAGACGGACCAAAATGGTGGCGATCTCATACAAACACTTTAACACCTCTATATACCGGTATTCGATTTGGCACCTTTGAAGAGACCTCAGCACGGCCTAGTAGGTTTCAATCGAATCAAAGGCTTTCTCATAGTCGACAAACGCTAAGCATAATGGCTGGGTATACTCCTCGGTCTTCTGTATAACTTGTCGCCGCATGTGTATGTGGTCTATGCTGCCAAAGCCTTTTCGGAAACTGGCTTGTTCGAGAGGCTGGAAGTCGTCAAACCTGCATGCGAGACAGTTTGTAATGACTCTCGAGAACAATTTGTAAACATGGCTCAGCAGTGTGATGGGTCTGTAATTCTTGAATAGGGAATTATCTCCCTTTTTGAAGAAGAACACCACCACACTTCTGTGCCATGCTTGCGGCGTCCGGCCTTTGAGTATGACGGAATTAAATAGTTTCTGAAGGGCCCTGAGGATCGGTGTACCTTCAGAAGTTCAGCTGTAATTCCATCATCACATGGCGCCTTGTTGTTCTTGAGTTGTTTGAGAGCCATTCTAATCTCGTACAGGCTGACGTCCGGGATATCTTCAGTATAGTGTTGGGTTAGCCGACATGTTTGATGTGATGATTCTGCCACCCTCAGTCTTCAGCTTCGTCAGGTGGCTCTGCCCAACAGACAGATCTCTTGCGAACACTTTAGAGCCTTTATTCTGCTCAATGGCCTCTTTAATACTAACGGTTTTAAATTGGCGTGTGTCGCGACTTCGCGAGTTAAAGACTTTGAGATCTGTTGAGCATTTCGTTGGGCGGCGTGCGTGTTTAAAAATGTTAATTAAAGACATATTTTTAAGTTGACTGATTGATTTACCCATTTCTAAGGGGGTATCCGAATTATCCATATTATCCGGATTTATTCGGATAGTGAACTGGAAGTATCCGAAATATCCGGATAGTAAAATGAGGCGGATAATTGCATGCCCTACTAGTAACATGATAAGTATTTTGTATGATAATTAATTATAACCTATTACTATTAAATGTGGAACGCAATTAGCCTATGATATACGGAAAAGGAAATAGGTTACCTTTTAATTCGGGGGTGAAATCGCGAGGAACAATTAGTGTTATAATATAAAAAAGTAAAAAGAGAATGAGGTTAAAAAATCCAGCTGTTACCCTTTTTCCATGATTAGTTCAGGTTTTTGTTTCATATTCAGGTACATGTTCAATACTTTTCAGTTGAAGGCCGAATTCCGAAGTTTCTTCATAAGTGCCCTTCTGGGGCCTAAATTGACTTTATACAATACGTAGCGCAAAAAATCCAAATACCATCAATCTAAGTGAAAAAGCTTTTAACTATTTTCATCTAAGTGTCCTTTACGCTAGTTGGGAATCTTTGTACAATCCCTTTGATGTTTGAAGCCTTGTCAAATTCGGAAATGGACTCGCGAAGGCTTTGATCCACGGAAGGATTAAGGAAAAACGTCCTATTCGTGAACAAGTATATGAACATCAACAATAGTAATTTTGTCTTTGAAAATAATCTGGTGTCTCTTTTGACATGTTTTGATACGACAAATAAAGATTAGTAAAATAATCAATTAATTTGATTCACAATACATAATTTTAAGAAAACGAAAATTGCAAATATTTCGTTATCCTATCTTAAAAACTTTGACAAGATATTAGGTTAACGTTTTTTTCCTATTCCTTTCCTACTTGTATATTACACAAAGTTACTTTGTTGAAGTTGTTTGTTATTTTTGTTTAAACTTTTCCAATATAAGTAAGAAAATTATTAGTTTTAGAACTGCTGCCAAAAATGGCAAGCCACTGCCGAACCTTTAATAAAACATTGTGATTATCGGAACACGGAAGTAAATTGCAATATAAAATTCAGTAATGAGAAAAAAAGGTATTTAATCAAATTTATTACTGTTTAGCAAGAATATCATATGTATGAAATTTCGAATCTGGATTTGGATACGTACCTATACCTACATTATATGAATACTATTACTTCCAGACACATCTATCGGCCCACACTGCGTTTTAGCTACATGAGTTTCGACGGCTCCTAGCTAAAAATAAGTGTTAGGTTCAGCAAAAAGTTTTTATGCAGTTTTGAAGCGGGCACATTTAACAAAATATTTTTTTTATTTCGAATTCAGAATACTGAAAAAAATTATACACTAAAATGCAGGGTGGGCCAATAGATGTGTCCGGAAGTATAATTATATCGGTTTCAGAGGGCCTACTCCGAAAAACGATACACGATAGTTCGGTCATCGTTGTCAAATTATTAACCAATAGAATAGCTCAAGATTTACGTGTCGTCAGTTTGCTGCAATTCTATTGGTTAATAATTTGACAACGATGATTGAACTATCGTGTATCGTTTTTGGAGTAGGCCCTCTATTACCTACCGTTAAAAATATGAAATCATTCGAAAGTTTTATCGGATCGGTTATAGTGTCGTATAGATTTTTATTTCGGATATTCGGTTACTGTTACCGAGCTCCTCAACTTCCGTATAGTAAAAAAGGTTGCAAATACATGTGCTATAAACAATCACATGTTTCCCTTTGAAAGGATAAGGCCAAATAACAGTGGGAAATTGATTCCCCGCTCGTTCAATCCTTGAAAAATTCCTATATAGTAACAATAAGTACGTCAGAGTAAAAAATATTTTGAGCCTTTCAACTTTTAATACATAATATGTAATTTATTATGTATTTCATCAACTTAGGTGATTTTAATTTAAGTAAAAAAGAAATCAAGTCGACTATTAAAAATTATAAGTATAATAATTTTTTTCTCTATACAATTAATTATCCACATTAATACTATAAATGCGAAAAAAACTCTGTTTGTTTGTTATGTTTTCGCGACAAAATCTCTGAATCGATCTCTATAAAATTTGGCACGCAGATTGCCTGTGATAAGGAGATGAAAATAGGCTACTTTTTCCCGGAAATGCAGGTGAAACCGTGGGGAATAACTAGTTTAAAATAAACTCCTCGAGGCGGCCACTGCCGCCGATCAACGACAAGTTTCCCAATAGGCTGGCAGCTTTTCCTCTTTGTGTAGTCAAGTTGGCGAATATTTCCTTATTACTCTACGGCCTCTATTTTATTGTGATTCAAACACCTGAGTCTGAATTGAATTATTTTTATATCAAAGGACTTCAATACATGCCTTTCGCGTGGGGTAAACGTGACATGACAGATAAACCCTAAAATGATTATATTTTTCGACGTTGCCAAAACCCATAGCGGATATATTAGAACTATATCTATACTAATAATGAAGCTGAAGAGTTTGTTTGTTTGAACGCGATAATCTCTGGAGTTAGGTTTTATCCCGGGAACGCGAGTGGAACCGCGGGGAACAGCTAGTTATATATATAGTTCAAGAATCGCTACATATTATATAATTTTTCAATACATAAAATTTTCCCATCCAATAAAAAATAATTCAAAACATATTTACAGCGTTATAAAAGAAAGAAGAAAAAAAAATCAGATATACCGTCTTCCTTGATTACCATAACTGAATATAGTCTATAAAGGGGGCATATATTGCTGTGCCGCGGAATTGTCGATCGACACGCATCTACTGTTCCTTCCTTCATTGATAGTTTGGCTCTGCATATATTCCACCTCATCGAGCATATTGCTGAACCGAATCTAGGTTATTTTATGAAAAGACAATGAATTTTAGATAGAAAAAGTATTTTCAGGAAACATAGTCAAAGAATACTGTAATGAAACACACGTAGTTGGTTGAACACTGATTTATTGACGTACCTACATTAACACATAATATAAAAGTATACTACCCACGTAAACATACTACATCTTTTCCCTTTCGAAATGAGAAAAAAAAAAATACAAACAAAAAATATATCCTATATGTACTTAAATTCTAATAATGAGTTTAAATAACAAGTCTTATACGAAACAATTGACAAATCTGTGCGTTTTCGTATGAAAATCTATTACACAGCCTTTTCACGCTAACATTGTAATAGAGAGAAGCAATAAATTCATATTATTATTACATTTCATCTATCTAAAATATAAAGTGAGAAATAAATATATATTTTATATAACATTTATATATAAACTTCTGGCTACCTTATACCAAAGAATAAATAATATATAGGCTACACTATTACCTATATTATTAAAAAAAAAAAAATTTACTCTTGATTCGAACCAAAAAATAGATTTGTCAACATTCGTGCAGTTCTTTCCCTTGATCTCGTTATCGGAACGAGTGGTGATTGTGAAGGAGGCTCTTCTGAAACACCTTCATTTGAATTTTCATGATCATCATGCCATTCTGTGGTCACCGGTTGATATTCCGTCTCCGGTGAACTTTGCTGTGATGAGATCGCACATTCAGATCGCACAGTTTCTCCAGGCTGTAATTCAGTCTCATGTTCTTCAGTCAATGTTTTTTGTCTGCGCCTACGTACACCTGTTATCATACTCGTACTTGTTTTATAGCTTGGTCCTGCAGTTTCAATTGTATGTCTTGATACTTGTCCTACATGCCCTGTGGACCCGGTCGTACGCGACACCAACTGACTACGATTTCGTCTGAACCGAGCGCCTCGCTCGTCTTCGACTACATAGGAACGCGGTTCAGATGCACGAGCCACTACAGAAACCGGTTTTCTAGTGCCGTTACATATTAAGGTTGCCTTATCACCCGAGGACAAGGGTTCAAGGGACCGTGCTGATCTATCATAGTGACATTTAACTTTTTCCTTATTTGAAATTAAAGCTCGATAATTTCGCTCATTATCTACCTTTTCAATTAATAATTTAGAATTGACTGGTAACTTAGTGTTTAAACGCCTACCCATTAGTATTTGTGCTGGTGAATCTAACTCATTTCTTGGCGTAGCTCTGTAATTCAACAATCCCAAGCAGAAATCCTGACCAGAGTCAACACATTTTTTTAGTAAGTTTTTCACTGTCTGAACAGTCCTCTCACTCTTCCCGTTCGACTGTGGATAGTGTGGAGATGAAGTCACATGGTGCACCTCCCAATCGCGCATGAACTTTTGAAACTCTTGCGAGCAATATGTCGGCGCATTATCGGTAACAAGCTCAGCAGGAATTCCATGGCGCGCAAACTGTTCTCGCATGAAATTAATTACATGTTTAGATGTAATACTAGCTAGTTCTCCAACCTCTACGTAATTCGAAAAATAATCAACTAAGATAATGTACCTTTTCTTCCTATATTCGAATATATCCGAAGCGAGTTTGTTCCACGGCAGCGCGGGCACGTGGTGCTGCAGCAGCGGCTGGCGTCGCGGGCGGGGCGCGTGCAGGGCGCACGCCGCGCACTCGCGCACCGCGCGCTCCACGTCCTCGCCCAGCCCCGGCCAGAACATCACTTCACGCGCGCGCCGCTTGCATCTTTCAATACCTAGATGTCCCTCGTGGACCCTCGTTACCATATTATCTCGTAGGGCACGTGGAATATATACACACTCACCCTTGAATATTATTCCGTCTATGTAATGTAATTCCTCGCGATATGGCCAGAATACATTAGCTTTTATGTGTACGTCGCGCCTATTCTTAGGCCAACCCTCGGTTATGTACCTTATTAGTCGTCTGCAGTCGTTGTCGGTCTTTGTCTCCTTCCTAACAGCCTCCATTTTCCGGTCACTGAACTGCACGTTTTCTAGCATGAAACATGTTTGAATATCCACCTCTTCAGTGACACGGTCATTCATTAATTCCTTTAGAGGGGCCCGTGACAACGTGTCTGCAATATACATATACTTGCCCGGCGTATATACCACTTTAATGTCAAATCCTTGAACTCTCATCATCATCCGTTGCAAACGAGCCGGCACAGATACCAATGGTTTACTAAATAACGCTTCCAACGGCTTGTGGTCAGTCTGCACGGTGACGTCAGACCTCCCGTAAATATATTGCCTGAACCTCTCGACCGCGAACACAATCGCCAGCATCTCTTTCTCAATCTGAGCATATCTGGTCTGTGTTTCACTGAGCGTAAGCGACGCGAACTCCACCGGTTGCCCCGCCTGTAGCAGCACAGCGCCAAGCGCCACGCTGGACGCGTCCACCGAGACCACAACCGGTGTGCGCTCGCAGTACAGTGCTAAGACGGGGGCGCTTGCCAGCTTGCGCTTCAATTCGTCCACTGCCGAGGAGTGCTGCGGCTCCCACACCCACACGGATTCCTTTTTTAATAACGACCGTAAAACGTTCACACATTCCGAGTAATTTTGTATGAATTTTGATAAGTAATTAACCATACCTAAAAACCTTTCGAGTGATTTTCTATCATTTGGATATGGCATTTCCATAATAGCCTTTACCTTAGAGTCATCAGCTCGCATACCAGAAGCATCAAACTTATGTCCTAGGTAAGTTATTTCCGACACTCCAAATTTACATTTTTCGCGATTAAATCTTATACCAACCTCTCGCGCACGCTGCAGTAAACATTCCAATCTCCGATCATGTTCGTCCCGAGTACGTCCCCATACAATTACGTCATCGATAAAAGATTCTACACCCTCCAGATCCTCTAGATGTTGCTTAAACTTCGCATGAAAAACTTCGGGCGCGCAATTAATTCCATACGGTAAACGCAAAAATTGGTATCTGCCAAACGGGGTACTAAATGTGCAGAGATCGGCGCTTGCGTCATCAATTTGCACCATCCAGAAACCGCACCGCGCATCCAACACGCTAAACACGGCCGCCCCGCGCAGCCGCGCCGCCAGCTCCGGCACCGTCGGCAGCGAGTAGTGCGCGCGCCGCACCGCACGATTCAGAGGTCGAGGGTCTAAACATACACGAATGCTGCCATCTTTTTTCGCGACTAGTACTATTGCATTAACCCAGTCAGTCGGATGTGTGACCTTCCTTACTACACCTAATCCTTCCATTCTACGTAATTCCATAATAAGTTTATCTTTAAGTCCCAAAGGAATTTTTCGGGATGGACACACAATCGGCTGTACATTTTTATCCACACTAATGCTATATTCTCCTGGCAATTTACCTAAGCCTTCAAACAAATCATTGTACTTACAAATATCAATTGTATTTACACAATTAATCAACCCTAAAGAAATGCAACCTTCCAAACCGAGTACATTCTGGCAGCTTAGATTTGCAACAACAAATGGTAACATGTACTTTTTATTATTGAACATAAAATATATGTTATCAGTGCCTATTATTGGTAAGCGATTTCCCGTAAAAGAAAGTACTCGTTTTGCAAACGGCTTAAGGTTCATAATTGACAAACCCAAGCTTAAATACTCAAGTTTAGAAATAACGTTTATCATAGACCCAGTATCTATTTTTAACCTTAATCTCTTTCCGTTACATGAAATAGTTTCAGTCCATTCTTTACACGACTTACTTGATACAACGTCCTCATTAATAACATCAACGTAGAACATATCCTCCTCGTCGTCTTCGTTTTCACTCATCGCAGATTCTACGCTCAAATTTAACACTTTACGTATTGTTTTCTTTTGCTCACACACTCGCGAAAAGTGACCTTTTTTATCACAAACAAAACACAATGCGTTACGTGCTGGGCACCGGTCACCGCTGTCACAGCGGGCACTGCCACACGCACGACACGAGGCTACGCCGCCGCCGCGCGGGCCTGCGCCGCCGGACGCGCCCGCGCCGACGCCAGGGCCGCCGCCGCCGCCGCGCCACCTGCTGAACCGGCCGCGACGCCCACCTCGCACGCCTCGCATGCCTCCACTCTGTACCGCGTTCACCTGCACATTCTCCGATGCACCATCAATGCACTGACTTTCCTCCTTGGACATTTCTGCCACCTGACAGATCTGAATAGCCTTTTGTAGCGTTAAATCATCCGTACGAAGCAATCGATCTCTTACAGTGTTATTTTTGATTCCGCAAACAATCTTATCTCGCAGCAAATTCTCGCTTAATTCACCAAATTCACAGTGTTGACTCAACACCCGCAACGCTGTCACGTATTGATCGATGCTTTCTCCCTCTTCCTGGCTGCGTGTGAAGAATTTATATCGCCGCACTATTATATTCGGTTTAGCACCGAAATACGAGTCAAACTTTTTTAGGATACAACTAATGTCGTCCTCACTTTCGCCATCGCCGAATGTGAACGTCGTATAGACCTCGTATCCAGCCGATCCAATGAGGTTCACCAACAAGCTAGCCTGTACTTCCTTAGGCTCTTTGCTCACTCCAGAGGCTTTGAGAAACACTTCGAATAGCTTGCGCCATTTTCGCCACGACTCAGATCGTGCGGCCGGACCGCCGTCGAGTGATAACTCCGCTGGAGGACGCGCATGTTCCATAATTTATAAATTAAAACAACAAACAGGGTGCTATATCACTGATTTTATCAATATTCTACCGGTTCGAACACAAGTTTCTGTATAATTAATAAAACACCGCTGTCACCATGTAATGAAACACACGTAGTTGGTTGAACACTGATTTATTGACGTACCTACATTAACACATAATATAAAAGTATACTACCCACGTAAACATACTACAAATACTATATATTACTACCTAGAGAAGGGGCACTTATACAACTGCCGCGGATGTATCGCAATGTACTGCATAACAGTATTCTTGGTAGTATTGACCAATGGCCGTTACAATAATTTCGTTTGTATAAAGTGTCTAGGTCAAGGTTACCCCAAGAGTAATATGCTCAGAGTTTCCTTGCGAGATCGAATGGGAAGTGATGAGAACCGCAGGCTGACTAAAATAACCGACATAGCCCGAAGAAATGCCAAACTGAAGTGGCAATGGGTGGGGCACATCGCTCGTAGAATTGACGGCCGCAGAAGTGGGCAGGCCCCCTACAAGGTGGACCGACGATCTAGTGAGGGTCGCGGGAAACAGCTGGATGTAGGTAGTGCAAAACCGGCCATCGTGGAGATCCTTGAGGAGGCTTTTGCCCAGCAGTGGACGTCTTTCGGCTGACATGATGATGATGATGAAGTCCATAGGGTGTGGAGTGGGACATAGTAAGCATTGGAAGGGGCTTTGCATTCATTCGGCTGGCTACCACACACAAGTTAAATAACTCGAGGTAGTAATGAAAAAAAAAACCTAAGTTTATAACTTAAGTCTAACTTAAGTAACTTTTTCAATAAAATTCACGTTGTGTTCATAATAAGGGTTGAAGATAGTTATCAAGTGCAACATCCTGATCATGACAATTGACAGACAGACAGCCAGTTTGTCCTGAGTCTGGATGTAATTATATATTATATATGTATGTATTTACTAAAAAAATAGTTTATGTAGTATATCAGTTATCTGGTTTCCACAATACAAGTTCTGCTAAGTTTGGAATCAGTTAACCGTGTGTGAAGAATGTCCCAGAATTTATTTATTATTATTTATCCTATCCTTTCTAACATAAAAAAACCTTATTCCAAAAGAAAATGTTATACTTTAAAAACAACATTCTAATTGAAACATTTCTAGCTTCACATAACTTTTCATTTCCCTCGTAGCATTCGCAAATCACTCTCGCCCAAGCAAGTATAAATTCCACAATCAACCCCGCTTCTTTGATGATTGAAATTGTAGATTTGAAAGGACATCCTCCAGACTTGTAACATCATTACGAGAAACAAAGCTATTCGGATGTTGGAACCCTGGGATGTTTGGACGGAAATGGACTATCCTATCTTACATTTTAGGACTAGTATACAATGTGAATATTTTACGTTACTTTTATTGTAACAGAATTCTTCAAAATCCTTTAGAAATAAATTAAATACCAGTGTACGTGACAGTAAATAAGTCTACGCTGCGTTTCTTACCGGAATCTTCTTAGTTTAAGTGTGTTACGAACCGGTGAAAGAGTCAATTGTATCTTCCGACGAAACTGAATAAATTATTATTGAGTTTGAGTATGAGTTACGTCATAATAGTTATCCAAATTTCAGCTAGATCCAGTACAGTAAATACAGTGGTTTGAGTTTAGGTAGGTCCTAGCCCCTGCTTTTACACGCGTTCTCAGCATAAATAGCAACTTATTTTGATGTTTCCTTTTATATATTTAGAAAACGTAACTGACTGACTGATCTATCAACGCACTGACACCACTATTATGATGTAAGCATCCGATAAGAAGGGATCTATGAGAACTCAATCGCTAAGGGGACGAAATAGGGAATTGTAAGTGAAACTGCAGGGCTGAAAGTAAAGTTAAGTTTCATAATAATCATCATCATACCAGAAAGACGTCCACTGCTGGACAAAGGCCTCCCCCAAGGATCTCCACGACGGCCGGTCTTGCGCTACCTACATCCAGCTAAACAGCTGTAGGTAGCGCCGACCCCCGACCCTTACAAGATCGTCGGTCCACCTTGTGGGGGGCCTGCCCACGCTGTGTCTGCGTCTAAAATGTGTAACTTACCTTAAATTGTGTAAATTTTGTTCATTCAATCAATTGATAGATTGCTCAGGATCCCTATACATTTATTTCCCTTTTGTAAAAATATTTCGACATGATATAAATACGAACGGTTCTTTTACACCTTGAACGAAACAACATTCAAGTAAAGTATTTTGTTTCAATTTGCACAGTAGGGAATTTAAATGAATTATATTTACAAACTGAAACTCAAGGTTCAAAGCCCGTTTATTTATTCAAATTAGGCCCTGGTAAATTTAAGAACATTATAAACTGACTCTACCACATAAAAGAGCCGTTAAAATTTGCTTTTGGCAAAAAACTCATTTACAGTACAATATAAATAATTTGTGCTAGAGTTATTGGGCAGGCAGATAATGATGATACATAGAGGTTCGAGTACATAAAATAAACTAAATAACAGCATCCAAAAAGATTCATATTTTTTATTACGTCATCAGGAAAACATAGCACGTTTTTCATTAAACTTTTTAACCAGTGAAGCGGTTCGTAAGGATTTTAATTTGGCTGAGATTGATGGATTTTGTACTGTGACGGTGAAGTGTTTTGAATTTCGTGGACATGAAAAAATTTACATAGTACAAATAAGATTAGTAAATAGTCCTTAGTTTTGTTGAAATAATTTCAGGAATGATCTTACGAGAGGAAGACAATAGTGTTGTTTTGCTCAAAGAGTAGTTCAGCTGGCGGAGTACTCATCAAACAGCTTCTCTCTAAACTTGCAGCCTCCTGGCCAAGTGACAATTGTATGAAGTTTATGTATATTTAAAACAAAACTGTAATTAGGTAGATACATACTTTCAAAAGAAAGATGCCTAGTGGAGTATTGTAATAATTGTAACTATCGATACACAAGTGCCTTACCAGGGCCTAAACTGAATAAATGAGTTTTGAGTTTGTTTTTGAAATTCCAGCCACGTAAGTAAGGTAAGGAAGGATCGGTAACGTATTAGATGATACTCTGGTGTTGCAAGCGTCTATCAACTACAGTGTTTGGTAGTTTACCAACTTTTTCGTAAAAAAAATGTGTTCACGATAACAGTTTTTTAATTGCTTTCTTGTATACCTACTCGTCTTTGATAATTAAAAAATACGAGGTAATTATCAATTTTTTAAAACTGTTTCAAAACAAAAAAAAATACGTTAAATAGTTTCTTCTCTCCCCTAAACCAGCGCTGATTTATTATGTCTATAGTAAAAAGCAATTATTAATGTTTAGCAATGATATTGAGATAGATACTTATGTTTTATTATGCTACTGTGCTATATTTCTAAGCTGTGGCATTAATTGCATGCCTTTGTCAAGTTTTCACTCACGCCCTAAAAAATGTCAAGTCTTTGTTACGTCTATCTTTTCACAGACTTTTGCTTCTACGATATAATGTAAGTATTAAACGAGAAAGTACTTAGCCCTATACCTAATGTCTAAAAAAGAGTTGATAAAAAATATTATTTTTGTTGAAGAGTTGGAAGTTGTTTATTGATGTACTTATTTTAAGCAGGGTGAGTCTATGGTCTTCGTATTATTTAACGTTATAATCACCTTATTGTTCCTCATCATCGAATATACTTATTATTTTAGTTTTAACGACTACAATTTGTTGAAAAATCGTATAAAATACACAATATTAATATTTGAGACAGACCAGAGAAACATATTGATAAAATAACATTCAAAGATAATAATGAATTTAAAAAAATAATGACACTAAATCCAAATTTTCAAAAATGGAATGTCGAATACTAATAGTTTCTAATTAACTTTCCCATGTATACATTCGAACAATATAATTCGCATCAATGTTCAGAATACCAGCCCTAACGCAATCAAACTAAGACAATGGAACAGCAGATGTTATTTCCGGAGATTTTGACGTAAGGCTCAATTTATCTACGAATATTACGATCCAAATTATTCGGTTGAGATTGACAACACTGATGTATACATACATCTGGTTTCCCTTCGAATATTAGCGTTATAGGATTAAATTTTGTTACAAATTCCAGTGTCCTGGAATTATTTTTCTATAAAAAATTGTTTTATAGTAGGACCTCGTAGGTAGAATAAAGTGAGATTTAAAGATAAATTGTAAGCAATCGGGTATCAAAAGAAGAAACAAAAATATTTAAACAAGTGCGTATGTGATGTACACTATTGTACATAGACAAATTATACCTAATACAAATTGTTTGTTGTAGTTAAGATAAAAAAGAAACTTTTAATTTAATAACTATTGGTATTTTAAGATACTATATAGTTGTAATATAAAATATGAGAATTAATTGCCGACAACCTTACCTAATTGCAGTTTGGCAGATATAACTTTTTCATAAATAATTAAAAAAATGCCTTCTTGGCATTGTAACAGTTCAGCAACACATTGACAATACCTCTGGTATTGCAAATAGGCGGTAACCATTTATCATTAGGTGGACCGCCTGCCTGCTTGTCAAGATATTGACATAAATAAAAAAATACCCAAGTATAGTATGACACAACTTAGATGTAGCATCGGCGAATCGTTTTCGTACACTTCACTTCCGATTTACACAACAAATAAAAATAATTCAGTATCGCGCCATTCAACGTTCAACAAGATCATTTTCGCCGATCATTTTTTAACACATGAGTAATGTTGTAGGCGCACTCTTTTCGAGAACGATCGATTTTACGAAGTTTGCCGATGCTTCATCTAAGTTGTGTCATACTATACCTACTTGAAATCAAAAGCAGATTGTGATGGAACACAATAGCTTGTATCTCCGTTAGTTTAGTGAAGGACGGAGTCATTCGCGGAGAGCCTCCTCCAGCAGGAAAAAATATTAAAAAACTATGATTTCCTTATCACCGATGAGGGCGTAACACATTCAAATATCACAAGATAACATTATATTATCGACTCACAACTATTAGGGTGTGAAAAGTCAAATAAAATGGACTTTTCCTCGTACCTTTTCTTACCTTTTCTCAATGATGACTCGGTACGGTGTTACTTTTATCTCGAAAATAGTCATGTCGTCGGTCTTTCACAGGAAATAGTGTTGACATAATTGAGAAGTTAATAGTACTTACATTAAAATACTTTCGTACATATGTCTGTCCGGCGGATTTCCGGCTATTTTCCTCTACATGTACCGTTTCTCAATCGATTCTCGTGAAATATTGTGAACAGATTTTTGTCGATTCAGATTATGTTCTTTTTAAATTCGAAATAATATGTTTGTGCTTAAAATAAAACTGGGGAGTTATTCTTGGTGCAAATTAATTATTAATAAATATTTACATTTCATGTCGATTTTTGCGAACGAAATTTGTAAGATAAATGGTAATAATTATTTTATTAATTGTTAATAACATATTGTCCATCCATAGACCAGTAGTTGGAAAATATCTTTAAGTTATTGGGAATTTTCCGTTTATTTTTACTCATATTTATTTGGAATATGAAGAATCTATTATTCCTACTGGATAAAAATTTAAGATTAGTCACTAAGGGATAAACTAAAGGGACTAAAGGGAACCCTGGGAATTACAGGAACTCGAACATAGAAGAACATCAATATTTTTTAGAATTATCAATACTTAATCTCAAAACTCATTTAGTTATGAATGTCGATAGTTACAATTATTAAAATAAACTCTACCAATAGCTGAACCTATAACCTCTTAGGAACTACGAACTGCACTTGAGAGCCAGTTCCCTTCTAGGCTTTGTGCGCTTATCACCATGGACAACATCATCACTGACCATGGTGAAACATCGGCCTATACCTACCAACATAGTAAAAAAAAAGAACTTAGATTGGGGGCAGAAATTTAATTTAAAATTTCATCGAATTAATTAATATGAATAATTACGACTAACAATAAGTATGATCGCGTCTAAACCACATAAAACACACCATCAATACAATATCTAAGGACATACTTTATGCAAGGCCATTTGTATCTAAACTATACTCTGATTTTTAATTTTATTAGGTAGACTAAAATGACAGCTGTTATCAACATTTATTTTTTGTTGCAAGCGTAGAGCATAGTGTTGTAGTATGGCTCATTATGAAACCTTTCAATGTTATTTTACCTACTCATTTTATAGGTAATATATTATAATATAAATAAATATTAAATAAACATAATATGACGCAGCGTGGGCAGACCCCCTACAAGGTGGACCGATGATCTTGTGAGGGTCGCGGGAAACCGCTGGATGCGGGTAGCGCAAGACCGGCCATCGTGGAGATCCTTGGGGGAGGCCTTTGTCTAGCAGTGGACGTCTTTCGGCTGACATGATGATGATGAAACATAATATAATACACATAAGCTCCTACAACTCACTCACTCAGTCACTTATCCACTCACTGATGACTATCTTTAATACAACACTATTTTTACTTTACGATAACGTGGCAACCCATCAAATGTCATTTAGACTATGTAATTAAAAATCTGTGTATAAGCAGACTTAGTGTAATATGGCTTCCATCTATGTAAGCATGCGGTATCAGAAAAAATTGTTGTAGGTACTTGTACCTACAGCGTCTAGACAAAATATTATCAAGAATATGTACCTAAATGTCTATTATGATCACTTAATCGATTTTTCGTTTTTTAGGGTTCTGTGCCCAAAGGGTAAAACGGGACACTGAGACTCCGTTGTCTGTCTGTCAGTCAGTCTGCCTGCCCATCTATCACCAGGCTGTATCTCATGAACCGTGATAGTAAGGCAGTTGAAATTTTCACAGATAATGTATTTCTGTTACCACTATAACATCAAATACCTACTAAAAAGACAAAATAAAATAATTATTTAAGGGAGCTCACATACAACAAACGTGATATTTTTGCCGTTTTTATAGATAATGATACGGAATCCTTCGTGCGCGAGTCCGACTCACACTTGGCCGGTTTTTTTTATAAAAACGTTAACGTACGGGTTAACAAGCTCCTCAAATGTCCAATTTATCATCCATCATTGTATTAGAATGACGAGGGAAAACCGACAGGAATTCATTCATTAAAAATAAATCGCTTTTTTCCATGAAAGGGCGGTATAAGAAAACTGATTGTATATTATAACATTGGAATAAAGTCGAATATTTTTTATTTCAAAAATGAATTTTACAATTTCGAACCCAACTGAAAAGGTATTCAGAAATAACTGAAAGAGTTTGCAGATAAATTTAATTCTAGCTTGAAAATAATTTTAGAAAGTTCAAGCGTTAAATTGTAATATCCCAAGTTCTAGGTCACATCTAAAAATTCAATTTCCTGCGTCCTTATTAAGATTTGCAATGATGAAACAAGAAAGGTCTTTGATGAAAATTGACTTGAATGAAACATTTAAGTAAATAAAATGTTCTTCAATTTGCCTTGTTTAAATTTATTTGAATATATTAGAATATCTATAAAGTTTTATATGATAAAAAGACTTCATTTAACTGACTCAGGCGTGATCTTGTGAAAATCCATTAGAAAAGACAAATATTAAGAAACTAGTTCCGCTGGATCTCCTTCTCTGTCGAGTCCCATACAAGGAATCTCAACAGGAAATCAAATTCATAATTAATTTTTTTTTTAATTATGGGGTAGGTATAATCGTTGTATGGTCAGCGGTCTGTTTTTTTGCCTTATGTTTAACTAACCATCAGATCTAGTAAAATGTTACGGCAAAAAAACACTTTATATTACCAAAGATAGTAAATGATCACCTAAATTAAATACTTATTTTAGCGTGAAATTAGAACCAAAAGTTGTAAAATTTTATAATATTAGTAATTATAGTACCTAAGGAATGTATTGTGTTACTAAAAATGTATTTATCACTGAAAAATATCACTTATTTTCATGATGTAAAATATGATTTCAGATATCTGTTTATTGTCCCCGTGATGCAATATGTCTTTATTCAGGATCTCAAAGCCAAGAGCGCCATCTCAGTTATGCACTTTATTGCAGCACCGCTATTTTCAAGAAGAAGTGTGTTTGTACGTAGTATATTGTTAACTATGTTATTTATCATATAATATATAGCATAGCAAGCATGTATTACAATAAAAAATATTCTGGCTAAGTTTGTGAAAAATCTAATATATACATATGTGACATAAAAAATGCGTAAAATATAATTTGTTAAAAATGACAATTTAAAATGATTTTGTTATAATATTTTAAATATTAATTTAACGTAATAATATTTTAAAACCATTACATTACTAATGTGTAAAGTAAAATCTAATAAAAAGATCCATAGTTTTTAGTTTAAAACAAAGTTACACAATGAGGAATAACAAAAAAAAAATCTAATTAGTCCGTCAGTTAGATTATCAAAAAATATTGGATACGTATTTTTTATTTTGATCCAAAAACAAAAAATAACGAAGATACAGTGCGTTAAAATTTTCCGGTCTGCAAAAAGTGTACTAAAAAGTAGTTGTACAATGACGTCACAAGCCCCAATCCTGCACTTTGATGGAACTTATCTTTGTAATTTCTTATTGATTTGATTAAATAAAAAATACGTATCCAATATTTTTTGATAATCTAACTGACGGACTAATTAGATTTTTTTTTTGTTATTCCTCATTGTAATAATTATCATGATTAGCTCATTTTACAATAGTAATAAAATTATTCAAAAATTTTACATTACACTTAATAAGCATACTCGTACATAGGGTCCACATGCTTGTAACTAAGTAAAAGTTACAAAATCTAATTATTTACTACTAGCCGGTTTTAAGTTTACTTACCTATTTTCTTGTATCTATTCATCGATCATTATACAATTATTATTAATGTAAGCTGCGACGAAACTTAGATTCCCAACGAACAGTGTTTCTGCATAATTATGACGTCATTAATCATTTTGCATAATATATTTAATATAGAACCGAGAATTATACCCGCGCGGGATAATTAATTAACACTAACACGGAAATATATTATTCGTATATTGTATAATGACATTACAACGAATTTTATGTGTTTTAGGTAAGCCAATGACCGAATAGGGATAGTTTTTAACAAATAAGAGTCACCTAAATGGTTCCTAAGGAGCTTCCTAGCACAGACGCTCAAGTTGTGGAACGACCTGCCCGCAATGGTTTTCCCAAGAGACTACAGCATGGGGTTCTTCAAGAAGGGTGTGAAGAGATTTTTGCAGGGTCGGCGCGAGTGATACCCCTGGTGTTGCAAGCGTTCATAGGCTACGGTAACCACTTACCAGGTGGGCCGTATGCTTGTTTGCTGCATTAGTAGTATAAAAAAAATAAGAGATTTTGACAAGCAAGTATACCGTCAACCTGTAATTGATAAGATATACATCTCTATTGTATCATTATTCGAATGTCATGTTTATAATAATATTATGTCGGGTTTATTCGTGCACAAAATATAATTCACATCAATATAACCTGTATTGTGTAATTGTCTCGTAATGGGATTCCGATAGCGATGGCTCTCGTAATCGTCTTTTATTTTTGGTAATGTCTATGATTTTTGATTCCGATGGCTAATGGTGCCGATTCTGTTGTTTACGAACTTAACTTGTATTAAGTCACCTCTCTTTCATTTCAACCTTATTGAAAAAAGATAGAACATTTTTAATGCTGTCAGTTTAATCCATGCCGTCGTAATGTACGGGTAAATAGTCGTGACCATTATAGATCGCACTTAAATTCACGTTGAAATGTGTGATCGGATTAAACTGACAGGACTAAAATATCTTGCATCCCTTTCTTATAGGTATTTACTATTAGAAAGAGATATAGTGAGATTAAATTTATTTAGTTCGTAAACAACAGAATCGACACCATTGTCATTTTTTTTTTATGAGAAGTAGTTACAATGTCAGTTTCGTTGTTGTTCACCTAAGATAGATAATGCCAAAATTATAAGATCATTACGAGTGCCATCGCTATCGGAATCAAGTTAGTTAAAATTAGTCAAATTAGTTAGTCAAAATTATATTTTGATAATATTTTGTGCGCTAGACCCGATATATTACCTACTATAAAGGTAAATATGAATTTTGTTCGCGATATTTTAAAAAGTAGATATTATATTCGAATGTCAACTGTATTCTAATGGTATGGATTCTATTTTTTCCAAATAAAACTAATTTAAACTCGCTATATTGTATATGTACCTAGGTGTTTTTTTACCGAGATTGTCAACTTGAGGTCAGCCTGGGAATATGAAAGGAAAAACTGACTGAGTCATAATATCAACCAAAGGGTCTGACTTGAAATTTTGCACACAGTGGTCGGACCTGCACTTACCAAAAGGGTTTATAATCTGTTCGTTTTATCACTCACATAAATATAGGTACCTACCTATAATTATTATATTATAATATTAAATAAATTAGCTTCAGAGTGAAGCCTAATGGCGTGTAATATCAAAACGAGCGAGGGTCGTTATAGCTACATTGGTTAATCGGCAGGGGGCGCCACGTGCAAATAAGGACTTTGACATTATAACGGTTATATTAGAGTTCTCTTGTTCATATAAATACTAGCAACCGCCTCCAGGCTTTACTCGCGCTCATGAGAGTAGTGGAATCTAAGGTTTTTTCTAGATAAATATTATCCAGCTTTTTCCAATTGGCTACTTTTTATCCCGGGTACACGGGTAAAACCACGGGCGAAAACTAGTAGAATATAAAGTTGAAATTTATAGAGCGTGCTTAGACTTTGCTCAGACTTTACTTAGAGTATAAACCTACTAAAGTAAATATTTGTGTATTTTAATTTGTAGCTAAGTTTTTGGTAAGTCGTCGATTAGGTGCACTTAGACTTGGCTTAGCACACACTCAGAGAGATTCGAAGATTGTATTTTAAATACCGACTTTGTACGGTAAATTCTGAGCAAAGTCAAAGTACGCTCTATAGATCTCAGCTTAAGTCTGTGAAATTTTTTGGGCCATCATGAGACACCCAAAATGACAAGGGGATTTTTTTTAATTTTATTAAAAATGAAATTTGATGGAATTTTTCTTGCAATGTTTATGCCTAGGCAAGTTTAATAAAAAAGTCTAATGACAGTCAGTTGTTTGCGAAAACGTGTCAAATTGTGACCCATTTCGGTAATCCCTTTAGACATCAAGTCGTTAGCGATTTTATAAATTAGCCTTTGAAAACTCTTGTAGATACTAAAAACAGATTATGTTTTATTCATAAAGTTCAATGACCGCAATTTATTGTACCAAAAATTAAATTATTGATAGCTTAATTTATGATTAATATCAGAATAAAGGGAAAAATTTTAGTTTGCGTAGGTGTCTAATAGTTGGGAACGCGATTTGAATTTTTTTTTTTCACATGATACTAATTAAGAAGATCACTAATGCCAATGACCTTGACGATTTGTCCATACAAATAAATACTTTATTACCTACTAAAAATAATTTTAACTAATACAATTGGTAAAAAAAAATCATTTACATAGGATAAACAGTTTAGTCAAAAAATCCCATTTAGGTTAAAATTGCATGTGACAAGATATTTATTTTCAAAATTCAGGGATGTTTACTTCAATTTTAATCAATAAAATTGAAATTTGATGAACTAAACTATAACATTTATTTTTCGTAGGACTAATAGACAAAAGGATTCGTCAAAATAACACAGCGTATTTTCGCGATTTGACCCTAGTTTCACCCTTATGTACTTAGCTACAGAAGGGCTACTCCGAACCACACACGTTCAATCATCGTTGTGTCGTATATCGGTTTTCGCAGTAGACCCTCGTAGGTAGGTACTGTCATCGCGCACGAAGTCTTTATATCTCATAATAATATTTAGATAGACTTAGATCTGTAAAAATAACTTAAAAAATACGTACCGCTTAATTCACTTTATATGGCAGTGTTTCTCTTAATTTTCTATTTGAAATTAAAAATATATCACAAGATTTCAAATTCTAGACCACACTTTTAATATTTATTTTTTTTTGTAAATGAGTTTTTTTACGTTTTTACGATTTGCGCTAACTTAATTTCACCTCCAATATGTATGGCAATAATTTTACGACATGAAAAATGGTTCTCACTCAATTTATCCATATTGCCTCATTTAGTAATGAGCCCTTTTAAGTCTGGGATCGCAATTTAAGAATGTCTCTCACGATTTACAAGAGCAGAACTCAATTTGTTCTTCGGTTGAACGATCCGTCAATGATCTTTTTTTTTGTTTCAAGTCCCTTAGGATCGCTATCGCATTTGCCCATTTTGTGCTGAGATTTTCTATCTTTTTTTGCGTACGTATTTAATTCAGTTTTCAAGAGAGCTATACTTTCTTTGACAATATATTGACGTTATAATTTATTTACTCGGTCGACTAGACCGAGGCTTTTGACTTTTGACCACAGTTTTGACGGTATACCTATGTAATATTTGATATATTGTGTGTCTCCGTAGTGTTAGTAAAATGGCACAACGATGGATGATATGATATGATTTACGACACAACTTCAAATAAGATTTCTTTTTTAGAGTAGGATTAAACTTATTCAATTGAGAAAAACGCTGCCAACTTGATGGGAGCAGCCATAATTAAATGCTGAAAAGCTTCATAATTAAATTACTTTCTCTTGTGAATAACGATTAAAATAAAATCTATAGGTATTACATTCACAAAATCTATATATGCATATGAAAGAAATAAAATCTTAAATTTTTTGGGCCATCATGAGACACCCAAAATGACAAGGGGATTTTTTTTAATTTTATTAAAAATGAAATTTGATGGAATTTTTCTTGCAATGTTTATGCCTAGGCAAGTTTAATAAAAAAGTCTAATGACAGTCAGTTGTTTGCGAAAACGTGTCAAATTGTGACCCATTTCGGTAATCCCTTTAGACATCAAGTCGTTAGCGATTTTATAAATTAGCCTTTGAAAACTCTTGTAGATACTAAAAACAGATTATGTTTTATTCATAAAGTTCAATGACCGCAATTTATTGTACCAAAAATTAAATTATTGATAGCTTAATTTATGATTAATATCAGAATAAAGGGAAAAATTTTAGTTTGCGTAGGTGTCTAATAGTTGGGAACGCGATTTGAATTTTTTTTTTTCACATGATACTAATTAAGAAGATCACTAATGCCAATGACCTTGACGATTTGTCCATACAAATAAATACTTTATTACCTACTAAAAATAATTTTAACTAATACAATTGGTAAAAAAAAATCATTTACATAGGATAAACAGTTTAGTCAAAAAATCCCATTTAGGTTAAAATTGCATGTGACAAGATATTTATTTTCAAAATTCAGGGATGTTTACTTCAATTTTAATCAATAAAATTGAAATTTGATGAACTAAACTATAACATTTATTTTTCGTAGGACTAATAGACAAAAGGATTCGTCAAAATAACACAGCGTATTTTCGCGATTTGACCCTAGTTTCACCCTTATGTACTTAGCTACAGAAGGGCTACTCCGAACCACACACGTTCAATCATCGTTGTGTCGTATATCGGTTTTCGCAGTAGACCCTCGTAGGTAGGTACTGTCATCGCGCACGAAGTCTTTATATCTCATAATAATATTTAGATAGACTTAGATCTGTAAAAATAACTTAAAAAATACGTACCGCTTAATTCACTTTATATGGCAGTGTTTCTCTTAATTTTCTATTTGAAATTAAAAATATATCACAAGATTTCAAATTCTAGACCACACTTTTAATATTTATTTTTTTTTGTAAATGAGTTTTTTTACGTTTTTACGATTTGCGCTAACTTAATTTCACCTCCAATATGTATGGCAATAATTTTACGACATGAAAAATGGTTCTCACTCAATTTATCCATATTGCCTCATTTAGTAATGAGCCCTTTTAAGTCTGGGATCGCAATTTAAGAATGTCTCTCACGATTTACAAGAGCAGAACTCAATTTGTTCTTCGGTTGAACGATCCGTCAATGATCTTTTTTTTTGTTTCAAGTCCCTTAGGATCGCTATCGCATTTGCCCATTTTGTGCTGAGATTTTCTATCTTTTTTTGCGTACGTATTTAATTCAGTTTTCAAGAGAGCTATACTTTCTTTGACAATATATTGACGTTATAATTTATTTACTCGGTCGACTAGACCGAGGCTTTTGACTTTTGACCACAGTTTTGACGGTATACCTATGTAATATTTGATATATTGTGTGTCTCCGTAGTGTTAGTAAAATGGCACAACGATGGATGATATGATATGATTTACGACACAACTTCAAATAAGATTTCTTTTTTAGAGTAGGATTAAACTTATTCAATTGAGAAAAACGCTGCCAACTTGATGGGAGCAGCCATAATTAAATGCTGAAAAGCTTCATAATTAAATTACTTTCTCTTGTGAATAACGATTAAAATAAAATCTATAGGTATTACATTCACAAAATCTATATATGCATATGAAAGAAATAAAATCAAAAAATATTTATTTTTATGATTCGAAATATTGAACCCAACGTAATATATCTCTACGCATATCTAGGCTTACAAATATAAAACTTTTAAGAAC
The DNA here is from genome assembly GCA_963555595.1 of Tethea ocularis. NCBI lineage: Eukaryota > Metazoa > Arthropoda > Insecta > Lepidoptera > Drepanidae > Tethea > Tethea ocularis. The sequence continues at coordinate 8,626,042 of OY741970.1, forward strand.
CTCGCTTTGGATTTGAACCCAAATCCTCTCGTCTCAATATGAAAGTTATCATTGGGGTACACGGGAGATAACTTAACTGTCACTTTTGACTTTATAAAAACTTTTTCAATGGCCAGATAAACGGTATCTGGCTGTAATTAGAAATTAGAATAGTTTTGTGTAGAATTAAATTAGTTGGTAAGATACATCTAACCAACCATGACATTTTCGCTTGGTAACTTATTACCAATAATACCTATGGGTAGGTTGGTACATGAGTCTATGAAACGATTTACCAAATAGAATTAGTTGCAATCCTAAATCTATTAGCGAATAATGTAGTACCTAACTGTTGATGTCACTTTCAAAAATGTGAAAATTATAAGTATCTCGTTTCATAAAATTACTGATTTCTTAATTTCTGCGCGACAAAAGTGGGAAAATAAGGAGATAGATATCAAATAAACGAAAGTATGTACACATTTTAATAATAATGAAACCTGATAATGAAAATGTTTTAGATTTAAGATGTTTGTGTAGCAATAAATGTTGTTTCATTTCATTGAATAGAAGTATACAAAGTTTATTTACATTTTTCTTAATTTCGAACATCCCACGTGATCCCACGGATGAATTAAAAGAAAAATAAGACAAAAATCTACCTACAACATAAAACGGAGTTCACCTTACGAAAAATATATTTTTACTTTCTACTTCTATAAAAATAATCTAGTATTATGTTGTATTTATTTTATTATATTTTTGTAACTTTAGTTTAATGCTATTAACTAGCTTTCCGTCCCGCAGTTTCACTCGTGATCCCCTATTTTATACCCTTAGGGTAGAATTTTCAAGAATCCTTTCTTAGCGGATGCCTTCGTCATAAGTCGCCAGTGGTTTGAGCTGTGCGCTGATAGATCAGTCAGTCAGTCATATTTAGATAAGGTAGCAAATGACCATAAGGCCCACCTGATGTTAAGCGGTTACTGTAGCCTATAGACGCTTGCAACACCAGAGGTATCACTCGTTGCCAATTCTTACCATATCCTTCTTGAAGAACCCAAGAGGGAAAACTAGGACAAATTTAATTTAACCCTCATATAAACCTTTTTAATTTTATTTATTCCTATGTTAATATTTTTTTAACAATGTAACATACTTCGTATTGAAATATAAAGGTCGTGTTCATTAGGCCTAAGCTTGTGATTTTAATTAAAAAAGGGCCTCAGCTTATCTAAATGTCATATCATTTCAATTTAACATTAAAAGCATGAGCAAATTTTAATAATTTATTTTATGTAACACTCGGTATCATGGAGGTTGAAAGCTGATTTGATTTATATCAGTTTGTGTGAGTAATCGTAATATTATCCTATTATACAAGCTTATATTTAACTTCATATGTTAGGAGGTTTAGTTCGTAACTTGCGAGTTAATTTTAACCCACTTTCGTGTGTTCAATTGATCTGAAAATTCGATGACAATACAATATGGAGCTAAATATAAAAAGATTATCCTTAAAGAACACTTTAAATTTTAATTTATTATTATACAATTAAGGAAAGATTGGATATCTTGATGTTTGTAACACATTCACTCATAAACCACTGAACAGAATATGATAAAATTTGGCACAAATTATTAAATTACTTAATTTTCGTCAATTATGTAGGTAAATACATGGTATGAATTTTCTGATGATAAACAGATTTCAAAAAAACATTTATATTTTATTATTTTATATTATATTAATGAGTTTTTTTAATTACGTACACAACAAGACGAAAAGTGTTAATGCAAAGGAAATCCGTGCACTGTACAAGTTTCAAAGGCCACCAAAGTACGACACTGCGGAAATTAAAACGAGCACAACGATTTTGACATAAACTGAATTAAGTTTCCGTATAGAGATTTGTTCTGACATGTTTGTAATGAAAACCTAATTAGGTGTGTAGGTACTTACTTCTCTAAAATAGAACAACGCTTTGAACAATGCAATAGAGTTCGACTGAGAACGACTTAATTTAAAGCTAGAATTAATATTTCGGGACATTCTTCACACATGGCACCCGAACCAAGCTTACTATGGAAACCAAATAAATTAAATACTAATATTTCTCCGGTTTCTTTTTTACCGGAAACGCGGGTGAAACCTCAGGGCAAAAGCTAGTCATCATCATCATATTAACCGAAAGACGTCCACTGCTGGACAAAGGCCTCCCCCAGGGATTTCCATGATGGCCGGTCTTGCGCTACCCGCATCCAGCGGTTTCCCGCGATACTAACAAAATCGTCGGTCCACCTTGTGGGGGGCCTGCCCACGCTGCGTCTTCCGGTTCGTGGTCGCCACTCGAGAACCTTTCTGCCCTAGCGGCCGTCGGGCCGATGTGCCCCGCCCACTGCCACTTAAGTTTGGCAATTCTTCGGTAAAAGCTATTATAAAATAAAAATACTAAAACGGTACTGCAAAAGAGCTATCTTGATAACATAACATTATCTAAATGATTAATTCTGCGCTATAGCGTGCCAAATGGCTGCACTTTAAGCCAGTCATTCGTCAAGTTGCAGAATCAGATTGTAATTATAAGCTTTATGGTATTTTTAGATATAATTTTTTATGTTTACAGTCAAGGAAAATATTTTATCTACTCTCATATCGTAATGTTCTTATTATGAAATCAAAATCAGTACTTTAATGACCCACTTTAGGCACACCCGTGTATAGAGGTAAGAATTTTTGGGAGTTGGCAACACGGATTTGATTAGGTATATGATTATTGTGTCTATTTATTTTATTGTTTCTGCCTACATATATCATTTTGACCAAAAATGTCACATTTTTTGTTTTTTTGAAAAGTTGGTAGAAAAATACTATCGATTTTTCATTATTTATATGAGTTTAGATAAAGTACTGTATGATACTGCACATAATTAGGTATTAAAAACTCGTGTGATACTATTAAGAGCCTCGCCTACGGCTCGGTACTTAAACTCACACTCGTATTTAATAACCCCTATTATGCAACAGTATCATAAACTACTATTAATAGCTTATCTGTATATTACGGGTCACCATCGTATCTTTGTTGCAATTAATTTTGATTATGAAACTGTATTTTTATGAAAATGGCGACGGTAACCACTTACCATCAGGTGGACCGCATTATTGATTCAGCAACTCTAAAATTTGTTTAAATTTAAACTAATTTCTAAATTCATTTGAAGATATTTTTGTATAAAATAAACTAGTAGATGTCAGAAAGATAAATAAACCTAGTTTTCATACCTCCAAAAGGTATTTCAATTGGACAGTATATAAAAGTAAGTTCCATTCGTTGAAAGCCATTCACTTTACTGACGTTGACCTAACGACCCGTGAATTGTCGAGCACCCTCCCACGCTACCTGTGTCTCTGTCTACGAAAACGGACCTCGTTTAGTATAGTCAAGTTAGCGAGTTAGTTGACCCGAGTAACTCGATTCAAGTCATAAGCGAGTAAGACCGAGATCAATCGTGTGAACTCGGTTAACTGCAATAGTACCATACACTTTTTCACGTCGACGTGTTATGGACAGCAACGATTTAGCCGAGCCGAGTATCCAATTCGTGCGTGTCAGTCACCTCACTAACAAGCTAATTCGCTGTCTCGCTGACTCACTGAATCGTGACTCGCTGACTCGCTGACTCGCTAACTCGCTTTGTAATGTTTGTTCTCACGTCGCGAGCTCGCGTGATCGAGTCAACTCGCGACCCAAGTTGCGGGTGGCCGGTGCTGAGCAGTTACCGAGTCGAATCTGATTAATTATTCTTTAAAATAAATATTTCGTTTTTTTACTATCCGTCATAGTTTATTTCGCTTATCCGTCAATTCAGTACAGGACGAACGACATTTTATCAGCGACCGCACTGTACTAAGTTTTATTAGCTAATTTAATTTACCTTATAGCACCACTACCAGTTTACTCTTCGCATAAATAATGTACTGACTGACTCGTAGTAGGTACTGAATAATAAATCACTTGAGAACGCTGACAACGGCGTAGACAGTCTACGACGTAGCAGGTCTACGAGTACATTTTGCAAAAGCTACGATTTTATTTTTATAAAAGCTATTTTATTTTTTTTGGTTTCTCTGACATCTTAGTTAATTTAAGCTGGGTTTATAAAAATCTTTATTAATTGCAGTTAATTTATGGCGATTATAACTTAAATTTTGAAAAACAAAACGTTTATTTTAATAAATACTGGCGACCCGCCCGGGCTTTGCATTAGTACAGTTAATATACACAAACCTTTCAGATTTGTTGTTCTTTCTATCAGTGAAGATGTATCATATCGAAATTCGTTGTGTGGTTTTTTAGGGATTTATAAACAAAACAACAAATTTCATGTCAAGTTCAGAATGTCGAGGGTTGATGGTCGGGTAGCACTCACATAAAAATAATTTAATTATTTACAGTAAACTCTTAATGGAAGAGAAATAAATTTTATAATAATTATTCACATCGGAACCCAAAACTCATTTAATCAGATTAAGTAGATAAGATTTTGATAATAGGGATTAGCGCCTTAATAAGATAACTTCACCTAAAACGTATTTTTTTCATTTTTATAGTGAATAAATAGACGAGGCCAGACGTAAGACAGCAATTAAGGCTCTAGACATACTGCCTACGCTATTAAGGTAAAGAATATAAGCAATAAACTTCACTTAAAAGCAATTGCCAGACATACACTACCTTCCTAAATGACTGTAATTATATATTATTACTTTGAAACATGCATGTCGAAGTAAAAGAAGTGGCAAGTAAATAATATGTATTTTTATGGTAATTTTTAATAGGTTAGATGACATTTTTTTATTATTTAAAATTATAGTCTTTTTAATTTTGATATAAACGGTAATCATAGAGGTCTTCTTTCGTCTTTATGAGACCTCCCGTGACAAGAGGGCTGGCACATATTTTACTCAAAGAATTGGCATTGCCATCCACAGTGGCAAACGTAAACAGATTTAAAAATAATTTCTAAAACTTTAAATAAAGTAACTTAAACTATCTTGACAATTAAACAATTCAAAGTACTCAAAAACATCGTGGTACGTCAGAGAAACTCTATAGCCAGCCAGTCGGGCACTACAAAGTAAAGGTACCTACTTTCAAAATCAAAATCAAAACTCATTCATTCAGTTTAGGCCCTAATAAGGCACTTATGAATGACAACAGTTACAATTTTTAGACTCCACTACCGGTTCGGAATACACTTGCAAGAAACTCAGCAAGACTTCTTTTTATTTTTTTCTAGTTATTTTTTATAGCTTCTTCTCAGTCGTTACGCTCTCTACTCTCTCTACTTTTCAGAGCGATCGTGGTCACATTAAAGTGTCTACATCGGTGGTAAAGGCAGACACGGTTCTGCGCACGACTCTTGTGCAGTCAGATACGCGGATCCTAATGCGGATTTCAATTGGTCAGTCCAGCGCATAGACCTGCCGCGTGATTTGACTTCTTCCACTTTTCCTTGTACGACGACTTTTCCATGGTGTCGTTTTCCCGCCTAGAGACATTTCCAAAGAACTGTTATGTAGTATACGCAACTGTACTACAGCCGACAAACGCTGCGTGATGCCGAGCTCCCGACAAAGTACCCTACCAACGTGCTATCGTTTCCTCACGATATTTTCCTTCACCGAAAGCTCAAGCTCATTGTAGGATTCGAATCCTACTAATATCTACGTTAGACATAATATACAACGTTTTCCCGTAATCGGTTCAACGAATGAACGTTAAAGCTTTTACATGTTCCGATATGTGGTTAGTCATGTCACTTCCTACAAAGTGCATCTACGTTATTGCAGTTAAAAGATTTTACTACGTTCTGGCCATAAAACTAAAGTTTGCTACTAAGAGCATAATTCTAAGTAACGATCCTAGGCAACGGCCTTATACTACTTTTTAATTTTAACGCCTAGCGGGTGTCCAACCGCACTGTGTGTATAAAACTTTATAAACATTGCGGTTTAATTAAAAACTTATTGTTTTTCGATGATAAATACGAGCGTTATAAAAGCTAGATGAATTTAATTTAAAAAAATTATGTTGTGAACATTTATATTATAATTGAAATTGTTTTAAGAGTTGAAAAATATTGTGCAATTTAAACCTGATTGAAATTATGAATACGGATCTGCTAATGACTAGTTCTAAGTTCTCCCTACCTCCTCCCACTGTGGAAACAGGTTCATTTAATAAAGGGTTTTTTTTGCAGGATGAATCGGCTGCACTATTATGGTAGATCTTCAGATATGGAAAAAAATAGATTAAGGTAACCGACACTAAAACAAAATAATTATAATACATGGTTTTTTACCTTTTTTTATATGGTAAAGAAGTTGACATGCGGAATTCCAATTTTGTATATTTCTAATTAGTTTAAAAACATAAAAAAGCCTATAAAACAACGAGGTATGTTGAATTAAAAATAGTAATCACTCTCACAAAGATAGAAAGTGTTTAATATTATATTCCTTAAACTTAAAAAGGCCTACCCGCTTTAATCCTTTAAGACCTAGTGAGGATAAAACTGTCATTGACTCTCCTAAAGCAGTATACTAAGAATTCAGGTTACGATCTTGAGACTTTCAAATATCGTGTAAAAGATTAAACACAGACGTTCAAAAACCTCTTTGTGGATACAGACGTATTATTTGAATAACAAAAACACAATATTATAGTTGTATCGTACGTGATATTTGTTTGTGAAATAAACAAGATCTGAGTTTGATTTGTTGATATCGTTTCGATATCTCGAGTTACGATTGCAAACTAAAACAAAATTGTTAGGTAGGTAGGTACAATTAGCCTGGTATTTAAGGTTATTTTGTAAATATCAGAAGTATTAATGATATTGCAATCAAACAGAAGCCTATAGGTATATGATGGATTTTCAATAATAGATTTTTAGCCAAAATGAGAGGCATTTGAGAAGAGCATGAAAAATTAAAAAAACATTGAACACAAGACATTGATTACTGAATAAAGTCTTTAGTTACTTGACAATTAGGTACCTACTTCCATAACTTTTAGTAATTTATTTCTTAAGTTGTATGTACCGACAGGGATATTTATTTATTTCTGTTTAAATGTCACATGAAATCTGATTTCAAAAAAACTTTACAATGTGCTAGATACACATTGTAAAGTTTTTTTTAAGAGCCTAATTAAATATTTAAAATAAAATAGGCCAAAAACTGAGTGGATAACAAAAACATAATTGCGGGCGGCAGCGGAGATTTTTCTTCTCCATCTCGTCAACAAAGGTACACGGAACAATCAACCTTATTATCTAAAAAGAAAGAATAATTTGGTCCGTTCATAAATATTAATTTTGCGAAGCAACTTCAAGTGCACTGGGCTTCCTGAATTTTAATTAATTTGTACCTAGAAGTAGGTACATAAATAAAAATAAACTACAATAATGTAATAATAATAGTGATAAAATCAAATACTACTATATTGTTTTCTCTGACACCATTTTGTTTTAGTTGTGATATTAATCATGCCTGAGTCGACGATGTGGAAAAGATAAAGAAGGTCATGACAAATAATTTCCACCCCACATACGCGTTACAAAGTCCTACTATTTTTTGAGATATTGTCAGCAACTGAGCTATGTGGGTCGGAAATGATTTGTTATGACGCCCTCAATCTCCTCATATAGATTAGCGCAAATGAAAGCATCTAAGCCGTTAATGATACCTTTTATTTTCGTCACTTGACACAGCTTTTGACGGCACTAAAATATTTTTAACCAGTAGTTACGGCTATAATGCCTGTTTTTTTTCCCAAACCTATCAAGTGGGGTGTAAAAATGAAGGCTTTTAAAAAAGGTAACAAACAAAAATATAATTTATTATGGTTTACTGTAATTAGGAATGAAAAATGATAAAAATACAATTTCGAACTTATTTTCGTACCATTCGTATTTCCAATACCAGAGGTTTTGCCAATGTGTTGCCGACTTGTTACGAATGCCAGGAAGGAATGTAGTATAAGTAAAATTGTAGTAAAAAAAAAAACTTGTAGCACAATCCAATCAGTTATCGATTGAACCGGTAACGCACGCCGGGACACAGATTGTTTATAGGTAGGTACAAGGTATGTATCTACTACCCGGGCCCAGGGTACCTAATCTGTTCCCGAGTATCACAGAGTCTCTACGCTAACGACAACCGCTTACCACCAATCGCAAACCGTACACAAAAAGAAAAATCCTTATAATATTTTCTTTCACCAATTATATTTGACGTCACTAACACTGAATTTTCATCTTTAACTGACTGATACCTAATTAGTTGAAGATTCAAAGAAACACAACACAAATACAAACAACAACAAACAAAATCTCTGTGGGTATAAGAGATCACTTGTCGAATCCACATGAGTTTATATCCATAGACTAAAAAAAACTCATAGACAGACTGACTTCGAACGTTAGAACGACGCTACCCAATGATGAGTTTTCTTGTAAATATAAGCTTCACGGACACACCAAAATGTTGGCGATTTTTGACATTCCGCATCAATACGCCAATCTTAGGGTCGGTTGCTCGTACATTTTAGTTAAAGTTATAGTCAAAGTTAACCTAGCTATTACCATGTTTTGACCGTAAAGTCACTTTGATGATGACCGATCTCCCTCGGTCGGTTATGGTTACGGTTAAAATTTTAGTTAAAGTGACACGAGCAACCCAGTTTGCTTTCTTTCGGCGGTTAAAGTTAACTATAACCTTACTATGACCGCGCTTTATGCAATCAAACCTTAGCGTAGTATAAATTTGTTTCATAAAGAAACACTCATGACACACATACGTACGATAATATTGTGCATCATTTTTTACAAGGGGCGTCTCCATCCAGTTTATTCCTACATTCGTCTTTATACCTTGCTTTTTGACGTGTGTTCTATCGCCGAATAACACTTTATCGGTGGCGACACAAAATTGAGCTCGCACGCTTGAATTGCCAGAATACCAATTTTCCAGTCGATTCACATCCCTCGGTTATCGAGAACTGAGAAGGATTCCAACACTCTTATAATTATGAGGTTCACCAATATTTGTAAGATGAAACCAATGGGATATCAGATGATATGATTTCAATTATTATTATATTATATATCTTGTTGTTTCCCGCGGTTTCACTCGCGTTAACATGAATTGTAATTCTTTTTCTAGAATAAAAGTAGTCTAAGTTATTAACCCCATCGTGCTGTCAGAAAAAAAATTTTTACCTACTAAGTGTTTAATTTCATATTATTATGCATTTAGTAAATAACTGCGTCTATTTTTTTTTTATACTACTAACGTAGCAAACAAGCATACGGCCCACCTGATGGTAAGTGGTTACCATCGCCTATCGCCATTTGCAATACCAGAGATATTGCCAATGTGTTGCTGACCAGTTACAATACCGAGAAGGCAAACTAGCTCTCAAGTGCAATTGCCGGAACACACCGGTAGGTGCTTGGCGACAAATTTTCAACATGAGGATGGTCGCCAGCCAGGCGGGAACTACAAAGTACCCTACCACCGTGCTATAGTTTCCTCAAGATGTTTTCCTTCACCAAAAGCTCAAGCTCATTGTAGGATTCGAACCCACGACCTTCGTCGCGGCATCCGACGTCACTACCACTGAGCTATCATCGCCTTATACCTTATTTTGTGACTTCTTCTTCTTCTTTCCACTTCAATTGACAAAGTATAATGTAATATACCTATGATAGTCCGAAGATAATATACTATTACACATTGGGAGCATTGTCCTCATAATAAAATCATTTAGAAATAACATATAGAATATTTATCCCGGAAAGGCATAAGATCCCTCGGGAACGCGAGTGTAACTGGGGGATGGAAACTAATATGTCATAAAATTTACTTAATGACCCAAAGTTAGATATATCAAAATGGCATATAAATAAAAGTGTGCAATTTAAAATAAACTCTTGTTGCTTCAAAGCAAAAGAAACTGAATGTAATACGGGAATAAAATACTGAGTGAGTGAGTACTAAATGAGTTCACAATACGTAAGTAGTTCAAATTAAAGTCGATCCGATAAGCAATGAGATATTGACAAGCCAGTTGGCGCAGTTGGTTAAGACCCCACCTATCACGCCGCTGGTCGTGGGTTCGATTCCCCTCCAGGACAAACATTTGTGTGCATGAACATGTCTGTTTGTCCTGAGTCTGGGTGTAATTATCTAAATAAGTATGTATTTACAAAAAAAAAGTAGTATATGTAGTATATCAGTTATCTGGTTTCCATAGTACAAGCTCTGCTTAGTTTGGGATCAGATAACCGTGTGTGAAGAATGTCCGAGGATATTTTATTTATTTTATTATTCGAGTACACTTCAGTACCTACATTAGTACCTACGTATTATTATATTGAACAGCGTAAATAGTTTGAACGGAAAACTATATTTTATTTTAAGCTTTGAAGCTCCAACGTTCTAATCCCCTCCTCACTGCTAAGGACGAAACATTTAACGAATATTAAGCTCAACGTATTGTAAAAATAAAATAGCATTTTAAAAGATCTAGTAATTAGCCAATCAACTTTTAAGTCCACATAAATAAATGTTGTGCACGAAAATATTCTGTGAATGAATATTTCATGCGTCTAGCTGATGCCGTTATCAATATCGAGCAAAAACGACCAAAAATCAAATTTGTTGTATGGCTCCCTTAAATAATTGTTAGTAAGTCTTTGTTGTTACAGCGGCAACAGAAATACATCATCTGTGAAAATGTCAACTGTCTAACTATCACGGATCATGAGATTACAGACGGACAGACAGAAAGACAGCGGAGTCTTAGTAATAGGGTCCCGTTTTACCCTTTGGGTACGGAACCCTAAAAAGAACACACTTGTATTTTGTTGAAAAATTATAATAGGTACCGTAATATGAAATGTGATAAAAGATTAGGTACCTACAGAATTTCAATAACGGTATTACGATTCCAGGATGCTTTTGTATTGGTACTGAAAGCCTCAGTATTGAAAAGGTTTTTATATCTAGAATATCATAAGCTGGGTTATAAGTATATACGTTTAATATAGAAAATTAATTACTTTATTATGTTACGTATCTTATCAATAATTTGATATGAAATCGGAACTAGTTTCCAGTTCAATGAGCTTAATAGATTAGGTTCTATCTGTCCTAGATGTACCGACCTTGACCCTTATTAAATTCCCTAAGTAACTGATATTCTTAAACAGGGTAAAATATTATTATATATTTTACTCTGTTTATTTCTGTTGTCGAACCGGAAGACGCAGCGTGGGCAGGCCCCCCACAAGGTGGACCGACGATCTTGTGAGGGTCGCGGGAAACCGCTGGATGCGGGTAGCGCAAGACCGGCCATCGTGGAGATCCTTGGGGGAGGCTTTTGTCCAGCAGTGGACGTCTTCCGGCTGACATGATGATGATGATTTCTGTTGTCATTAGGTAGATATAAATAAATAATAAATATCCTGGGACATTCTTCACACACGGTTATCTGATCCCAAACTAAGCATAGCTTGTACTATGGAAACCAGATAACTGATATACTACATAAACTACTTTTTTTTATGTAAATACATACTTATATAGATAATTACACCCAGACACAGGACAAACAGACATGTTCATGCACACAAATGTTGTGGATGGGAATCGAACCCATGACCAGTGGCATAATAGGTGGTGTCTTAACCAACTGCGCCAACTGGCTTGTCAAAAGATATAAGGAAGGGACGTATTAGACGTATAGATAATGGATATCTGTAAGTGTTCTTGGAAAACAGGAGGAAGGATTTATGAAAGTACGAGGAATGTTAATAGCTTTCATAATATTTGAGAATCAATCAATATCTCAATAAATCAATTACGCACTTAACAAAAGCTCCATTCAAATTACCACAATATTTAATGTCAAATATTAAAATGTTGTTGATATTTAAATTTATTAAAGACTAGCTGATCCACGCGGTTTCACTCGCGTTCCCGAGATAAAAAGTAGCCTATAACCTTCAGGAATAATGTAGCTTCCTATTAGTGAAAGAATTTTTCAAATCGGTTCAGTAGTTTCGGAGCCTATTCAATGCAAACAAACAAACAATCAAATCTTTCCTCTTTATAATATTAGTATAGATAAGTTGTACAAAAAAGGGTACTATAAAGTTTCTGATTTTATAGAGGACAAGAACGCATTTCAATGAGTTGTTCGCTTCACATGCTATTTATTGTTATTATTATTGTCTTAATGTTAATTTTGATATTTTATTTTATTTTTTATAGTTTATTTTTAAATACATATTTTTTATTTTTATAAATTTGACGATTAAAAATACTTGCAATGAGTTCATTTAATAAAGACACTTTTGAATTTGAATTTGAATTTAAAAATTAACTTTTATTAATTGTACTGGACGGTGCCGAGTGAGAAATAATTTAGTACAGTATGACACAACTTAAATGTAGCATCGGCAAATCGTATATCTACACTTCAGCATTTACACAACTAATAAAAATCATTAAGTATCGCGCCATTCAACGTATAACAAGATCAGTTTCGCCTAAAGTACTAATAAAAATGGGTATTGTTTTAGGCGCACTCTTGTCGGAAATAATCAATTTTACGAATTTTGCCGATGCTTCATCTATGTTGTGTCATACTGTACCTATCTATGTCAAAACAATTATTTCCAATTTACTTCTTGAATGACTGCCAAGTCATTTCTGAGATACCAAATAATCCCTCGATATAATATGAGACTATCTCTTCAAAACCACTCATCAATTTTCTCGAGAGTCACGCCAACACATCAGACTATACCTCTTTGTTGAAAATAGCTCTTATTACAACCGCATAAGATGCCGCAGTGTTTACCTTGTGTTGTCGTCCTCCGTACCTACTATAAATTTATCAATAATTGTTGAGGTTACTGATTACAAAGCAAACTTGCATCGTAGCCAAAAACCAGTGTAGCCATTGCTACGACGTAGACCCTTCGTAGCATAGCTAGTAGTTACACGCAAATATTATAATTTATACTAATAACTTTTGTCAAAGAGATCATCAACACAAGATTGAGTATTTTGAATAATTTAAATTCTTCGCGCTACGAATACAAATCGAATTGTAATCATTAATTTATTTGATTCAGCATTCAGGCATTTCTTTTAGAATTTATTTGAAGAATCATTTAACATCATATTTTATTTATAGAACGTACTCTATCACATTTACATTATAAGACAAAGCAATGTAAAGTAAATTAAAAGTTTTTTTTTTTTATTGTAGACACCAACAGCTGTCTTAAATTTTAGATGAAGGATCACTGTTCTATCTGTTGTATGACGTTAGAAAGTGTATGATTATACAGATATAATTGAAAACCAGGATTTTACTAGGCTTGCTTTACACCGTCTCACCTTATAAGAGTACAATTGTCTGTTTTCTTGTTTTTTATGACTGGTGTTTTCTTACTAACTAGTTCATTATTTTTTCAGTTTAATATTACCATGTCGTCTAGGAACTAACTATAAAACAAATTAACTTATTAACTGGTAACTACCACTTTAATATAGCTCATTAGTTTCTCGGTAATTTTACGCTCTAGGTACCTCGTGAGGGTAGCAGTAAATTAATTAAAAAGATAGCCTACGTTAAGAAACTCCTGCCATCTCCAAATAGTTTAAAAGCTGTAGATAGGTAAGGTCGGCCAAGAAAGTGGTGTGCCAGTTTTGATTTAGTGTCCTAGTCATCGAAAATTAAAACAATGTTCAAACTAAGAACAGCTGTCACGTAACAAACAGTAGGTAAACAAAATTTTGTAAGTTGTCAAAATGATCTGCAAGCGACATTCAACCTTAGGGTGGTACACCGCTTTCTTGGCCGACCGTACAAATTAAATAACTACTATGACTATACTGTTTTTGGTATCAAGTATCAGTTTTACTTTTAATTATCTGTTTGTAAATGCAATTTTCAAACAATTTTGCATGTCATCTATTATGGCGAATTGTGCTGACCATCAATAAATTTTGCTAGCACCTTATTACGTATTACTGTGGTGGCATGCAAAATTGATGAAAATTCTCAGTCACTGAGATAGCTACTCTATTATACCTGTATTCTCACTTACTTTTAGTTGTGTAGATTTTTTAAACATCATAGTTTTATTTTTTGTCATCTCACTACTTAATTAATGTTGCTGTTTATAACCAAATATAACTAATATTTCCCATTCCATTCCCTTCCATTCCAAAAAAATGAGATAGGCTCCTAGCGGAGAGGTAAAGTGTCTTCCGGGGAGTTAAGTATGATAAATAGGCCCATAGAGGCAACAGTATTATGAGGGTTTTTCTGCAGTGTTTCATGCTTTTCAAAAATATATATAATTCAATGTTCTATTAATTTTACACACAGTAAATGATTGTAATACTTACTCAATTATTTTTAATTTCCAGGAAGTAGGTAAGTATAATGTTACAATTCGTTAATTAGTTTTATTTTCCTTTAACAGTGGCAGTTCAATAAATTATTTGTTTTTGAATTTTTTCATCGTTAAAAGTTGAAATCGTTTTTCTATTATCCAATTTATTTCATTTTAATTTTCAATGTTGGGTTATCTATACTGATAATAAAGCTGAAGAGTTTGTTTGTGTGTTTGAACGCGCTAATCTCCGGTGTTACTGGTCCGATTAGAAAAATTATTTGATTAATAAGAAGCTACGTTAGCGAAGGCTATAGGCTACTGTTATCCCGGAATCACGAGTGAAGCCACGGGGAACAGCTAGTTTATTTATAAACTAGCTGTTCACCAAAGAGATTCCAGTATTATTTTTATTGTAGATACTATTCAGCTGTGTAGTTTATTATTTTTTAAATGTTCAGTTTCCCTTTCTACATTGGCTTTTACTGCTATAAAAACTACAACATTTGTGGGTAACTTGTACTTTCCTCGTTGTATTACTTTACATTAATTTTCCAGCTATCTCCGTGCCTTTAGAAAAACATTTCCTTTATTTTGTTTCTATATTATGTGAATCTCTTTGTTGTTATATTTGAAAAGATTCCTACCTTACATTTTGTTTCTGGTATGCTTTTGATTGACATGACTTTTGAAAGACCTTTTAGATTCTTTCTATTTTTATCAAGAAGTATGTGAAGTAGTTTTTGCATTATAGAGTTTTAAGACTAATCTAATTGGACTAATACCGATTAAAAATGATTACTCATATAGTTGCGACTCAAACACGCCTTAAATAACCTGGACATATTTTGGTACACAGGCCAAACCACGATCTTTCATGGCGGAAAGGAACGAAATTAAAGTAAGATTTAATACACTGGGGCGCAAAGAAAGTGGGTCGGCAACAAAAACCTGAATACAATCACCAAAAAGAAATAAACAGTTTTTACTTCTTCCAACATTTGTGATGAAATAAACTTTAATTTAGGTTTTATTTTAAAAGGATTCCTCAAATATTTTAAAAGTTATCGCATTTTTTACCAACCGTGGTTTAGCCCGCGTTCCCGAGTTAAAACATACTGTTATATAAATTCAAAAGAAAGATCCACAAAAAAAGAAGCCTTGCTGAGTTTCTTGCCGGAGTCTTCTCAGTTTAATTGTATTCTAAACCGGTGGTAGAGTCTATTGTAAAAATTGTAACTATCGACTTTCATAAGTGCCTTAATAGGGCCTAAAATGAATAAATGATTTTTGAGTTTGAGGGATCTTATGTCTTCCCGGGATAAAAAGTAGTCGATGTTATTCCATGATCTATCTATGTGCCAAGTTTTATTCTACAACTTATTTTCTACATTTGTTACGGAACCTTAAATGTGTGAACGCCCTTGGCCGGTTTCATATACACATTGCACAGAGCATATATTATTGTGTAGTAAAAACACATTAATCTTTGATGCCGTGTGAGCGCTGTAGACATAGAGTTACTACCGCGGTGTCGAGTGGACTTGCATGACTCACTCAGTGAGATAAATGTTACACTAACTTTTTATGTCACTCGACTTTTCTCTTTAGTATTTATTTGCGCTTTGATAAATTCCATTCATACTTACAAAGAGCTAGTTAGAAATATATGTCCTGTTACGGCTTTTTGTATTAAAACTAGAACAAAGTTCGCTCTACGGAAATTGACTTTTAAATACCTAGAGGCACTCGACTGATATCTCGATTTTTCTCTTTGGTATTTATTTGTCGCTTTGATAAATTCCATTTATACTTACAAAGAGCTAGTTAGAAATAGATGTCCTAGGTATTACGGCTTCTTGTTTTAAAACTCTTACATAGTTTGCTCTACGGAAATAGAGGCTAATACTCGACTAATATCTCGATCAATAGTTAATAAACAAAATTAATTATCACGCCAATATCAGCTAAGCAATAATTTCTAGCTGTTAGAAAAAATATACAACCGAATTGAGAACCTCCTCCTTTTTTTTAAATTGGTTAAAAATTGTTTTGTGCTCTGAGCACAATGTGATATACATTTTTGTAGGTGGGATTAGATTATCTTAGAATAACCTTGTATAATGTAAACATCTACCTACTAAGAAAGGGGTTTTGAAAATCCAATTCTTTAATGGGCAAAGCGAGGAAACCACGGGACGTGTAGCGGTTTTGTAATAAATAATTGATATTTACAAATGAAACATTACAGTACTCGATATTATAATTAAAAATGTTTATGTACGTGAGAGTTAATTAATTGCCAACATACGATACAACATCATGTTTATTTACAGTATGGTAGGACTCGTATGCAAAAACATTATTATTAATCTTTACATAGTATAAAATGAAGTCACTACCGCTGTCTGTTCGCTTAGATCTTTTAAACTTCTCAACGGATTTTAATTCAGTTTTCAGCAATAGATAGAGCGATTCAAGAGGAAGGTTTATATGTACAAGACATGTTATTATTATAGTACAGAAAAGCCATGCGTAGCCGGGGCGGGTCACTAGTGTAAAATAAAATGTACCTATAACAAAAAGTAAGTAAATTCTTTCTGTTTGTCTGTTTATTGCCATTAGATTAACCGTTTTTAAGCTATTTTAGCTTTTCTCAATGTAATCTTTGCTGAGATTATGTTTATTAAAAATGTTAGTCTTAACATCAAACATCTTTGGAATCAATAAAATCTATTTACATAATCTGTATATAGTATACATGGATATTTTTAACCGCATCTGGAGGAAAAGTTCTTATTTCCTGGAGATTTTTTTTTTTACTCAAAGACAAATTTTACTCAAAGGAAACATTCCTTTATCTTTTATATCTTTTTTTTTTAATCTGCAAAGATTTTCGAAAACTCGTTTGCCACAATAACACCCTATACTTGTATGGCAAAAATAGATTGAATCAATTTAAAAGGATCAAATCTCTCTAACAAAAATAGAAAATTAAATCAAAGGAAAACCATGAAATCTAATATGAAAGTTAAATCTAAAATCAAGTTATAGCACTCAAAGGCCCAAAGATTAACAAAATTTATGAATTCAGATTTGTTTCTTATTAAAAATAAAGGAATGCTTCCTCTGAGAAAAATTTGCTATCTCCAGTATTTAGAGTAGGTTTCTACTTTGAAAACATTTATTTTTTCTAAAATACGCATGGAAATGGCTACTTACCCAATACATTATAAAAGAAAAAACCTGACTCACCAACGCCCTCAATCTTTTAGACTCAAAAAGCTGAATTTTTGAACACAGTGAGGGTTTTATCATAGTAATTTAGAGAGGATGCTCTCCGCAAATGACTCCGTTCCTTACTAAACTGACGGGGAAAAACGAGACAAGCAAGGGGCATTTTTAGTAAAAAGGACATAGTATAAATTTTATTAAAAAAAAAACTAACTAGGTACCTTTTTTTAAAGTAAGAAAACTATTACCTTTCTATTATATGAGATCTCAGAACGTGTGTTGATATTTTCAAGTTATTTGAATGGATCAAATAAGAGAAAATAATCATTTTTAATTTTCTCTTGCAACTAAAAATAAAAAGAAAAAAATCATAGAATCATAATTTCTCGTATAGCGTTGCCTTATGGGATCGCGTGTGAAGCTCGCAGGGGTGAAGCTAATTAAATACGATATGAGCAAAACTACAATATCAAGGAGTTAAATTAATATTCCTTACTACAAAGGAGTAAAATCTTTTGTTTAATAAATCTTAGTGTAAAGTAATATGCGGTTATTCTCATATCTTAATCTAGGAAGTTTTCAAAAACCACTAAAGTTTAACATAGGATATTGGGAAAGTTATATAGAAGGGCTTTGTAAGCTTTTATAGAAGCATGTTAATACAGTCAAGTTGTTGTAATAGGGTTTAAAATAACCAAAAATGGCATTATCTTATCAGCCGAAAGACGTCCACTGCTGGCCAGAGGCCTCCTCCAAGATGGCCGGTCCACCTTGTGAGAGGTCCGCCTACATTAAGTCTTCCGGTTCATGGTACTCGAGAACCTTATCTGCCCCAGCGGCCGTCGTCGGTTCAACCAGTGGCGGATTTACCAGCAGGCTGAGTAGGCTGGAGCCTATGGCGGCAGATTTTAGGGGGCGGCTAATTTGGCTCAATTTTTTTTGTCTTACAGAAATAAAAAAAAACATTATTATATAGGTACATACATGGTACATAGTGAAAATGAGTCACAAAAAATTCACATTACATCTGTATATGAAAGATTACTAAACGCCCTGTAAAATATACTTTACTGATCTTGAATTTTTAAAATATTCCAATACCCTTTCTTATAATTTAAATATACCTATTATTTTTTTTAATTTTTGCTGATGTTAGAATGACGATAGAGGAAATTACAATTTCATTGACAGAATAACTGTAATTAATATGATTGCAAACTACTTGGGTATCGAATTTCAGAGGTCAGTAGGAATAACTGAATACCTACTGGCGGCAAATTTATAAATCCGCCACTGGGTTCAACGAACGATGTGCCCCACCCACTGCCACTTCAGTTTGACAATTATCTATCCCTGAAATAAAAATAAATATACTATTAAAATATGTTTATCACCTTTTCTTTAAGACTGTAATCTAAATGTCAACTACGAATTTCAACTTTATGTACGCTACACTAGTTTTTCTCGCGGTTTCACTCGCGTTTCCGGGATAAAAAGTGGCATTTAAACTTCGGGGATAATTTAGCTTTCTATTAGAGAAATAATTTTTCGAATCAGACTGGTAGATTCAGAGACTAGCCGTTCAATCAAACACTCTTCAGCTTTATTGTTAGTAGAAATAGATTAAATTCTACAATCAGAGTTTTATAGATCAGTCATTTATAGAGCTGTACTAAGTAATAACAAGTATTAAAATAAACAAACGACTAACTTTAGGGACCAAAACGTTGTTTTAAGGACTATAAACAATGATTTGTAACGTCGTAAATGAAAGAATCCATCGAAAATTACGTTCGTAAGTTCGACAACGTAAACAGCTGACATCTGGCTTGTTGCGTAACAATTGATCCATCAAAGCTTCCTATAAAACATAAAAATAAACGTGTCTCATAAAAGTGTTCTCAATTTCGGATTTTAGGTTTTATTTTAGCATTAGACTATTAGTTACTAAAACTGTTTACTAAAGTTGTTTTTATATTCAAACGATGCCTTTTTGGTGATGATAGCTTCCAGTGGCGAAGGGTCCATACCAGCCGATTCCCATCGACTTACCTTTTAGAAATCCCAGTCCTACATTTTCATCAATTCAAAGCCACTTTTATCGTGCTTAAAATACACTGTAATTATAAAATTATCGGTTTTTTTAAACGGCTTATCCTCGCCGTAATTTCACCCCTCGCCACTGATAGCTAATGAGTAGCGACGTCGAATGCCGAGACGAAGGTAGCGTGTTTGAATCCTACAATGAGCTGGAGCTTTCGGTGAAAACATCGTGAGGAAATCATTGCACGGTGGTAGGGTACTTTATAGTACCCGCCTGGCTGGCTACCACCCTCAACATGGAAAGTCGCCAAGCACCTTTTGGTGTGTTCCGACAGAGCCAATTCGCTTCTAGGCTTTGTGTGCTTACCCCCATCGGCCACATAATCTGACCAGGGTGAGATTGTGGACTCATACAGGCCTATATACGTAGTAAAAAAGAACGTTTAATTGTTAGCAATATATTTTTCTTTTAGTTTATTTACGTTACGATACGTATGATCGACGATACGATATGAAGTGTGTATGTGAGGAAAAAATACCTAGTAATAAATTACCACACGAAGACCGTCAATAGATAAACGATGTAGACAGGTAGGCACTAATTTAAGCATTTTATAACATTCACTAAACCCTACTCCATAAATTGCATACATTGTTTATGGAAGTTATCTTTGAAACTGAAATACTTGATCAATCTTTCATAGTTTATTATAGACTAATAAAACAAAACAATCTGTTTGAAGTTCGACGAATTTAAAGTTTTTTTTTATCGAAAGCTATTTTATAAATATTTTGAATATAATAAAATATCTATATTTAAATAAATGGTCATGTTAGTACTTCATCAAATCTTGGTTAGGTTCCGTAGTCCAATATACATGGTTAGGTATATTGATACATACCCAAGAACGATACGATTCTAAGGGCTTAAATTGAATAAATGAGACATTGGGCAAGCGTGCATAATAGGGGTGATGACTGGGTAAACAATAATTAATTCTATTTAGTCCGTCAGTTAGGTTATCAAAAAATATTGGATACGTATTTTTTATTTTATCAAATCAATAAAAACTTACAAAGATAGGTCGCATCAAAGTTCAGGAGTGGCGGTTTGTGACGTCACTTTTCTGTAAAAAGTGTACTAAAACGTGACGTCACGCGATATTTATAAGCACTGCATCTTCGTTATTTTTTGTTTTCAGAACTAAAGAAAAAACAATATTTTTTGGTAATCTAACTGACGGACTAATTTTTTTTTAGTCATCACCCCTGAAAACCAAATACGTACATTAGTTCTTACCTTTAGCCCAATTTACATACATAAATAATTAAATGTCTACACAAACTGACGGATAAATTGTTGTAGCATTTCAAGCGAATACTGGCATTTTAGATATGTATATGAAAGGACATCACCCAAATTGGGCTATTTTTTATTTTGCCGGCCATCAAAAAAATGAGCCAATATTATTATAGACCTTATTAAAATGAAAATTTTAAATTACTACACTATAGCTCTAAGTCAATTTTCTGAGGAGTTATTCAACTATCAACTATTACACTATTCTATTGACTCACCACCCATTCACCAACCACTCATATTAGGTTACTTTTTTTTTAATAATACAATCTATTAGAACAAAAGTAAAATCCCGAGGACACACTAAGTATAGGATAAGACACTGCTTTATCCCATTGATGCATAATCACTAACTGACAAACAAAAGCATAAGCAAGCAAGCAAGCGATCTTTTGCGCTTGCATCACCATGTATATTGGGCGGTAAATGAGAATGAGGAAATGAGGAGTTAGAGTATGGTAGGGATATGATATTTCTTTTCACTCACACCCAGACAGTATATATTTTACATAAGTTTACCCCACCCAGCCTATGTACTAGTAGGAATAAAGATTGTGAAAAGTAATTTAATAGTTGAATAACACCACAGATATATGACTTAGAGCTTTGGTGTAGTAATATAAAATGTTTATTTTAATAAGGTCTATAATAATATCAACTTTTTTTTGCTGACTGGAAAAATAAAAAATATCCCAAATGTGTATGAACCGTGAATGATGTCCTTTCTACCCTTACCTCACTGGTCCATGATTTAAAAACATTGGCTCGTGGATAGAACGCGCGTCCCATAACTACATAAAAAAAATTGAGTAACTTCTATTCAAATAACAACTCAAAATTTGACGTATATTTTGACTGACGTTCTCGATACAACTAAAGCATGACGTCAATCACCCCTAGTACAAAAATCGAGTTTTATTTGTTGATTTTCAAAATATGCGCATCATTCGTCTTGTACGCGTTTGGAGATGACACGCGATAAAGTCCTAAACTAGCTTACGGAACTCTAAAAATAAAATCTCACATCGAGTTTGCCTATGATTAGAATTTATAACAATTTGTGTGTGAATCACGTTTTTGCAATAATAAGGCACGTGAAGAAAAATTGTGAAGCATTATTTTACTTGAAAAAGCTCGTATTCATGTTACTATGGTATCTAATCTACGACTTAGTGCAGATTATAATACCTATATTGATATGATATTATTTTCATGGTAGAAAATCTCCGTAAACCATTTCCTGAAAGTCAGAAGTAAGTAAGAAGGAAATAGTAATTTTTCTATTATTAGTAGATCTCTCGTTTAATGCCCTGTTATTTTGAGATCAAACATACATAAACTACATGTCTAAACTAAAAAAAAATTGCAATGGTTCATAAAATCGATTTCTGTCACAGAACCTTAGGTGGCGGAAATTCTTTTTATCTCTATATCTCAAATGCTTTCAAAGTAATGGGATGAAAATCGTAAGATACGCCATGGGAGCTATATGGGTCCTTCAATATTCCATGTGTGATGTGATTTGACCAATCTACCGCTAAGGGAATAAAGTATGAGAAGCTTTTTATTTTTACACTAGCTGTTCCGCGCGGTTTCACTCGCGTTCCCGAGATAAGAAATAACCTATAACCTTCAGGAATAATGTAACTTCCTATTAGTGAAAGAATTTTTCAAATCGGTCCAGTAGTTTCGGAGCCTATTCAATGCAAACAAACAATCAAATATTTCCTCTTTATAATATTAGTATTGATTACAGTATTGTTCCTCAAGAAATGTTGCGGCACATTACTATTGGTGCCGTTTCTGAAACTAAACTAATTTAATGTCACAATTTTTTTTCTAATAAGAAATGTTATTGTTTTGAAAAATTGAAATAAAAATTAGGTCGATTACTTATTTCAAGGTGAATTTTGTCGGAGATCTATCGATCGGGAGATAAATAGAAAAGCATAAACAGTTAACACATACCTAAATTACAAAATAAATCTGTAAATACACTGAAATTCAGATGAAGCTAGACAGGAAATGCTAGATTAGTACTCGGAGTGTAAGCCCATGACGTTAACGTAAACATAAACTAATATGTTTACAAATTTTAAGATAAAATAGTTTAAATCATCTTGATTACTATTTTCATCTTTTATCTGTATCTATCTCTTAGATATGTTCATCAAACAACGGCTAATCCATAGTAGAGTTCAAGCTAAGAAATACCCCTAAAGGGTATTTGACCCCAAAGACATATATTGTAGTTTACCTAATAGAAACTAATGTACGGAAACATTGGGCAATTCTCCGCAAATGGCTGGGGCATGTCGCGCTAACGTCTCAAGCCTCGAGACCTAATGCTTTTGACCTGATAATCATAGAAATTTGGGTTTGACCTGAATTTTGTTGATTATTAATCGAAATCCCAATTGATTCAAAAAATATGACCTTAATTTTTGGAAAGGATTAAAGTTGGTGGCCTCTGATGGATGCATCAACCTTCAGGACAAATCGGCGAGCGCAGAGGGCTCTCGGAATTTAGGTTACCACGCCTGAGGGCACCCCCGAATGAGGTACGAACCTCGGCTCTGGGCGTTACCGGGGGAGGGGGAGGGTTTAGTACGAGTAACGACTAATTGGGGTCAGTCGGAATAAATGACCTTAAATATAACATTATATAGGTATTACTTTAATCAATTAATTATTATGATTAACTATTGACACCAGTAATAATGATTATGATTACTTTTTCAATAATGAATAATTTAATCTGATTAAAATTAATGAAATTAGTTGGTTCATTAAAAAAACGATTAATGCCAACACTACTCTCCGTAAATGCCTACCGAACGTGTATTATAGAGTCAGGGCACTCATAAATATCTATTTGGAATAAAATAATTTCAATAATTTTGTCACTAATAACTCATATTATACGTGTATAGTTACTGGCAATTTTTATTTCTATTTCATTCATTGTATGATTTTTCTACATGGCAAGTTTCATACAAATCGATAGTGCTGCCATTATAATGTGATTGACAAAGGTCTGTAGCATCTCTGTTTTATGTAAACTCCAAGTACCTACTTAATTTGTGTGCCTAACCTAATGTAGGTACTCTAAAGTCATAGGATTTCAGTTTATAACCACGTAACGATATTGCCGACAAGATATATTGTCTTGCCGGACTTGAGTTGAACAATTAGGCATACTGTTTCTCAAACTTGGAAGTTCGGTTAGGGTTGCCAATTAATAAGGAAATTGATTACTTTTTTGTACCAATATTTTCGCAATAGACGTCACATTTTTAGATAAAAGGTGATCTTTAAATACATAATTATGTAAAATATAGTATTTTTTTATGTCATATGGTTGACAACAGGCAGGAGGTCCTACTGATACCTTTTATACACATACATCAGCAGTACATACAGTGAGATCATAGTCTGACACAGTCCTAGGAAAATAAATACTAGTGAGTGGTGGCCCTACTGTAAAATGAGCGGACAAGGGTAATGAACCTCTCGTCCCAGCTTGGCGAGTGTCTTTAACATGTATTGGACCTTCATTACCCATTCCGTTTAACGGAGGACGTTATTTATTGCCAAGGGATTTGCGTTTAAATTTTGTTCTTGGTCTTGTGATCTTCTTGATTGGCTTAAAGAATTCTACTATACTGTTACATTCAGACCTTGCAAAATTTGTAATGCTATCTGTATTTAGTAATAACTAGGACACGCCGCAGCTTCGGACGGTGTGGGTTACATAAGCACGACATCTTCAACAATTATTGACATATTATTTCAACTAATTATTATGAATTATTATATTGGTGAAAACCGCATGAAAATCCGAAACAATAATTTTCACATCCTGATGTCCCAACAAACTTTCGCATTTATAAATATTAGTAAGATTATAAAAACTAATTATATTTTAAATACATAATGTTTTTTTTTGTTCCATTATTGTTGTTTGTAGTTTAAGGTATAAGAATATTCTAGGTGTATTGTTGTTAAAGGTTTAAGAATGCGTAAACAGATATTTATTTTTGATCAAACAAACATTACTTATAACTTTTGTAACACCTTAACAGCGCTAATTATCAAGACAAAAATGTTACAAATTATCATAGATGTGATAAAATTCACTTGTTAGTTTAAGGTGATGTCACTTCATAAAGACATTGTATTCAAAAAAGAGTTTTTTAAAGCAGTTTATCTCCTATAAAGATCGTTGGTTAGGTCGTTCAAAAATATTGTGAGTATAGTATAGAGTTCTTCAAGAAGGGCGTGAAGAGATTCTTGCAGAGTCAGCAACGCGCGAGTGTTACTCCTGGTGTTGCAAACGTAGGCTACGGTGACCAGTTTCCATCAGGTGGGCTGTATGCTTGTTTGTCTTAGCCCACATATTGTGACGGGCTATTGCGGAACCCTACACTGAGCTTGGCCCGATATGCACTTGGCCGTTTTCTGTATTTTTTTTACTTTGATGTCGTCATTAAACTGAAGTTTTATAAGAGCATTTTCGAGTAATCTAATAGATACTCTGCTAATTCATAGATATTTGCAATTTGTATGGAAATATTTTAGTATTGTTTTCTATTCAAAATTATATTTTCACTAACTTCCGCCCCGTGGATTCACCCGCGTTCCCGAAGCATCTGTTTTCCCGAGATAAAAAGTAGCCTATATGTTATTCCAGGGTATGATCTAAATGCCAAGTTTCATCCAAATCCGTTCAGTAGTTTTTACGTGAAAGAGTAACAAACATTTATCCATACATCCATACTCACAAACTTTCGAATTTATGATATTAGTAGGATGATATGTTTAAGGCACTATAAGGTCTATCTATATTGATATACCATCAATGCCCTTTCGGGCTGCTCTACCTTCAAAATCTCCCGGTATAACAGGGATAAAGGTCATAATATATTTGAATATTAATGTTACCTGACACACTAAATCCATTATATGTTACTAATAATTCAGATGATGGCTAAAACTTGGTAATCTACATAGGTAAAGTTCCCAGTGATATCTGGAACTGAGATTAATTTAGGTACACGAGTATTACTATACTTATAGGCTCTCCATGGCGATATCCAGAATCCAACATTATAGGTTAGTAATTGCTGAATGAAATTATTTGGACAAAGAAATTAAAGACTCCAAATTATCATTCAAAAACAAAATATAATGAAGAACGCAATGTAATTGCATTGCTGAAATAACAATAATTTTAATTAAAAGAACAGATCATAATCATCAACATCATGTCACTGCTGGACAAAGGCCTCCCCCAAGGATCTCCACGATGGCCGGTCTTGCGCTACCCGCATCCAGCGGTTTCCCGCGACCCCCACAAGATCGTCGGTCCACCTTGTGGTGGCCCACGCTGCGTCTTCCGGTTCGTGGTCGCCACTCGAGAACCTTTCTGCCCCAGCGGCCGTCGGTTCTACGAGCGATGTGCCCCGCCCACTGCCACTTGAGTTTGGCAATTCTGCGGGCTGTCGGTTATTTTGGTTCGCCTGCGGATCTCATCATTTCAATCACACAAGGAAACTCCGAGCATAGCCCTCTCTATTGCTCTTTGGGTGACCCTGAGCCTTCTTATGAGGCCCATCGTAAGCGATCACGTCTCTGCTCCGTAAGTTATCACTGGCAACACACACTGGTCGAAGACTTTCGACTTGAGACACTGCGGTATTATTATCGGTATTATAGGTTTATTAATCATAATCGTATGCCAATTATTATCTAAAACAATAAGATTTATTGAAACCACGGGGCAGATACCTACTAATGATAACATAAATCTATACATAGTATAAAATGAAGTCGCTTCCGCTGTATGTTCGCTTAGATCTTTTAAACTACTCAACGGATTTTAATGCAGTTTTCAGCAATAGATAAAGTGATTCAAGAGGAAGGTTTTTATGTATAATACATGCATAATATAGAACAGAAATAGTGAGAAAAGCCGGGGTGGGTCGCTAGTGTTAATAATAAAATCGATTATAGAAATTCGATCCTGTAGAAACTACAAATGAAATGGCTATATAGTGTCAATTAGGTTCTGTTTACACTATTTCGGAAAAGTGTTTGCCATACGGGTTGGTTTCGTTAGGGCGTTTCATTGGTGAATTGGTGAACTTGTAGTCTGGGCAAATGTTTGATCTATCGAGGAGTTCGGTAGATACAAGAACACTTTGTGTAATTTCTATTGTAATCAGGTAGTTAGGGGTGTGTCGGGATATGTACCTACCTATTAGATAATATTAATTAATTAATCGATGTCCTTTTTTTTATATGGTTTAAGGTGAGTCATCATAATTTCTTGAGGAGTGTAGATTACTTTCTCTTTTTTATGGTATGGGCTCGCCTAATGGAAAGCGGTCACAGTAGCTCATTGACGCTTGCAATAATAGAGTATCACTCGTGATGCGCGGCTTGCAATCAATTTTAGGGCTGAATCCTATGCACACTTGTTACAGTCTCAGGCCCCGACTGTGGGGTCGTAGAACCCACCCAACTTTTGCTGAATATTTCGATCAGCACGGCCAAGCCGGATTGTAAATCTTCCTTGAGGTATCCCTAGGCTAATTCCTTCGATAATGGTGTACCTACCCCCCTCTCTCGTCCAGTAAGTTAGTTTTTCGTCGTAGGTTAGACATATTATTTTTGGGTAGTAAACTAATTACAACTTCAAATTGCTTTCTATAGTGTGCGGTTTCAGAAATAAAATTTCTTTTTTTTTATTATTACTTGGTAACCCACATATTTAGTTTTACATTCTTCTTTGATGCTATAAATATTTTCCTTATATTTTTATGTAAGGAAGACTTTGGTAACATCTTATAATTAGATTGGCAACCGTTTCTTGTCCTATTGTCGTTATTTAAATTCAAATCCTCTGTCCCTCGAGATTTACAAATGTCAGGCATTCTTTTTCCTGTTATACTTAAGGAAAATTTTATAAATATCTTCAACCATAAAATCTTTTTCAATATACATAACATATAAAAACTTATAAAAAATCAACAACATTTTTTTGAAATATCCTAAAGTTTTAAAAGATTAATCGTTTTCATAATTCATAATCTTCTGAAGAGTTTAGTAAATCCGCAAACTTTCATGTTTGGGGTTTAATATAATGGCGGTCTAATGGGCTCAGGCAACCTTTCCTTTTTTTTGTCCTTATCTGTTTTGTATTTTCGTGGCGGAAACGTTTTTTACTAATATTATAAAGCTGAAGAGTGGTTTGAACGCGCTTAGAGATCAGGAAGTATCAGTTTTTTTAGGATGGTTAAGCTCAGCTGTTCTGTACAAAAGTTCAATAGGTACCTCATATCAGCTGAAAGACGTCCACTGCTGGACAAAGGCCTCCCCTAAGGATCTCCACGATGGCCGGTCTTGCGCTACCCGCATCCAGCGGTTTCCCGCGACCCTAACAATCGTGGTCGCTTACGATGGGCCTTATAAGAAGGCTCAAGGTCACCCAAAGAGCAATGGAGAGGGCTATGCTCGGAGTTTCCCTGCGAGATCGGATATGAAATGATGAGATCCGCAGGCAAACCAAAAGTAACCGATATAGCCCGAAGAATTGCTAAACTTAAGTGGCAGTGGGCGGGGCACATCGCTCGTAGAACCGACGGCCGCTGGGGCAGAAAGGTTCTCGAGTGGCGACCACGAACCGGAAGACGCAGCGTGGGCAGGCCCCCCACAAGGTGGACCGACGATCTTGTTAACTCAACCATAATACCACGTCTACCAGAAATACGTGGTCATAATATAAGGATCATGAGGAGAACCATTAGATTCTTCTCATGATCCTTAGGTATTAACCTACATAGGTATTAATAAGAACTAAAATCAAAGTCTATTAGGGTTCCGGAATTCAAAAAAAGGAACTCTTATAGGATCACTCATGTGTCTGTCTCTCCGAAAATATTGGACTGAATTTAGTTTAAATTTGGTACAAAGGTTTGGTTATATAAATAAGATATGATAAAAAAATACAATCCCTATCTTTTTTTCATGTTACGAGTAGGTAAGTATATAATTATCTACCTTTATTGAACCCCAAAAAGTTTAGCTAACCTATTAAAACTAACCCTCCGCTGTCAGTATTACGCAAGTTTTATTAAAATTTAAATATAATGTGGGTGAACCGCTGAGTACACATAGCTGGTTTTAAAAAGGAACATACAAGTCTACAACATTGTTATTACCTACCGTATAAGCTACGTTTTACAGTATTATCTAGCCGCAAAGCGTACAATGTATTCAAAGTACAGATTAAAATGTCTTCCTTTTAATAATCCGCAATTATGCTTAAAATCTGCATATTAAATGCGACAACATCCCAGATCGTTCCTGAATATTTTAAGCGTTTTAAAAAAGGAAAACGTAAGTTTCTGACTTTAATTTAAGCAGGCATTAATTTAATACGTAGAAATTACAATTTAATTTAGCAAAATGTTTAACTTTATTTCTGAAATTGCAATTTAATTTAGCAAAATGTTTAACTATATTTAAGAACAGAACATAAAAGATGAAAGTGTTAATTTAAATTTCAATATTATTTTCAATATTTAATGCGCTTGAGCTTTCGGTGAAGGAAAACATTGTTAGGAAACCATAGCTTCCGTCCTCAAGATGTGTGATTGTTGTCAAACACAAGCCTATAAAGAATAAAAAAACACGTTCCCAGAATAAAATAAACAGGCTCTCATTTCAATAATATAGAAAAAGTAACATACAGTATCTCAGCGTACAGTTTACAGATAAATTTTGATAATTTTGCATCTTCTCTAATCTCTAAATAGTATAAAACATTGTCGCCGTCTGGCTGTCTGTATCTAAACCACGCAACGGAATCTCATGAATACGATTTTCGCTAATAGAAAGAACGATCAAGTTTATCAAACCACTCACTCCACTCCGCTAATTATGTTTGGTTAAAAAAAAGTAAGTCCTTAATTGGCATTAGGTTATAATTGAAAGTTTAATTGTACATGCTGTGGATGTTGTATAACTTTAAAATAAATAAATAAAAAATAGTTAGGTATAGAAATATTTTTAACCGACATCAAAAAAGGTTTTCGTACACTTCACTTCCGATTTACACAGCAAATAAAAATAATTCAGTATCGCGCCATTCAACGTTCAATAAGATCATTTTTGCCGATCATTTTTTAACACACGAGTAATGTTGTAGGCGCACTCTTTTCGAGAACGATCGATTTTACGAAGTTTGCCGATGCTTCATCTAAGTTGTGTCATACTATACCTACCTATGAAATATTTTTGTAAGTACCTAATATTATTGTGTGAATAAAAAAAACTGTAGAATATTTACGTATAAATGACTAGATTTCAATATCAATAACAGAACGTCCGTCTGAATGATGATAATTTGACATTTGATAGACATTTACGTCTCGAGAAAGGACACGAGACAGATTTTAATGTTGATTTTAGATTTAGATAAAAATGGATGAGTGTAGTTTTATACTAATTTCGGATAAAAAACTGACTTGTCAAAAATAGTTTTGTGGTAAAAATACATATATAAGTAGTTTAAATACATTAGAGTTATACCTTAAGGTTTATTCCACTCTAACATTATTAAAATATCAAAACATATTATTGGTCTTTTTAATAGGAGGCTTGCTTCCGCCCCACGATTTCACCCGCGTTCCCGAGGGATTCAAAAATTAGTCTATGTATTAATCCAGGATGTCAACTACCTCAATACCAAATTTCATCAAAATTGGTACAGCCGTTTGAGCGTGATGAAGTAACAAACATACTTTCTCACAAACTTTCGCATTAGAAGGAAACTTATATTTAATTCATAAATTAATTATTGGTGAGTATAGATGCAGGTATTTTTTGACATATTGAGAGGTTGAAATATCTTTGCTCATTGATAATTAATCCTCAAATTAACAAAGAACACCAAATTTAATAAGTACATAAGTACTATTTATTAATTATCCATTTCTGAGAAGTTGAAGATGTTGAATAGCAAAATGAAGGAAAGGTCTAATTTTTAAGAAAATACTATTTACTTTACATACTTCTTAAATCGTACCTTATTACATGATACTAATTATTTTGAAAAATGTACCTAATAATATTTCATCGATAAATTTTCCAATAACATTACCTACCTACTTCCCAGAAATTGATCTTTCTTTATATGCGACACTATGAGATGGTGCAATAATGTTGTATCTTTTTTTCAAATTCTGTCGATTTCGCGGGTAAATTTTTATTTTTAGAAAATCCTATTAAGTAGTTAAACAGTTTAAATTTTTATCAAAATCAGCCTCGAGACTTCTTTCAGTATATTTTGCCATTCCCTATAGGATTTCGTATACCACGCCCACATAAAAATATCACAATCAATCAAACTTGGTTACTTTTTCTATTTCACTTCAGGAATTAATGGTAGGTAAGTTTAAAAGATATTTTTAAAACCCTTTTAAAAACTTGTTATAATTTTATATCTACTAAAAAAATCCTATCAAACTCTAAACTCATTTATTCAGTTTAGGCCCTTTCGAAAAACCGGTAGCGCAAGACCGGCCATCGTGGAAATCCTTGGGGAGGCCTTTATCCAGCCGTGGACGTCTTTCGGCTGACATGACGCCCTTTCAGTTCTTATGAACGTCGAAAGTTACAACCACCGGTTCGGCAAGAAACTCAGTACCTATGCAAAGATTCTTTCTTTTGAATATAATACGCCATTACAGTGTATCCAAAGCCTATTATGAAAAAACCTCCAAGTGCGAGTCGGACTTGGGCATGAAGGGTTCCGTACCAGTATCAATAAAAACGGCAAAAAAACATGTACTTACCTACGTACCTATGTACTCGTACCTATGTACTATGTTGAATGGGAGCCCCACTTATTTATTAATTTTATTTTTATTATTTATTTTTAAAGTGAATAATATAACTCAATATTCTATGAACGGAACCCTAAAAACCCGGTAAAATCTCATTTTTAATACATCGCGTGTAATAGACCCGTAAGTGTACGGTCCACAAATAGTAAGCATTATCTAAACAGTAACAATCTTAATAGTCCAAGCGATTTGTGGTGGAAATATTGACCATTACCTTTGATTGCCTAATTTATAAACCTGGTGGTGACCTTCTGTACTGTTTTTCTTTTCTATGGTAGTGTTTTTTTTATTAGGAATCATCTATTCGATTCCTCGGGATAAAAAGTAGCTGGTATCTCATTCCAGGGAATAATTATGGTGATGATGATCTAGTATCTAAGTAGGTAGGATTAGATATTTTGGTAAAGGATATTTGTATTTCGCAGAAGGCTATTATTGTGGTGGTAAAAATAAAAATAGATGTATACAATAAAATATAATAGAAAACGTAACCAAAATAAAAAAGTACAAATAAAATAAATATCTGTCAGGTGTGGGGTTCGAACCCACGCTCCCTCTCGGGAACCAGAGCTTAAATCTGGCGCCTTAGACCACTCGGCCAACCTGACTCGTGCAAGTTGGTCTGAAATTATAATATAATTTCTAGTACAATTACACGTCTCAAGAATAATTTATTCATGTTGGTATGGTATGAGTATAATAATAGGTATGATGACTGTGACAATTTAGATAAGGTTAATTTGTTTGAATAAAAATATTAATATTTTACCTACACCTACATGCAAAATATCAACTGTGTACATAACATTTTAAAACGTAAGTAAATAATACACTTTTCATTGATAACACTTTTATTTCAAAACTAGCTGTTCCCCGCGGTTACACCATTCCCAGGATAAATGTACCCTATGTCCAACTCCATACCCCAAAAAAAGGTAACCTATAAATATTGTTAGTATCGCGTCAAATATTAGTAAGTGTATGAATTAAAAACGGTCATACTAATAACTGGGTCTTAAATAACTTCAGATTATATCAATATACGTGATAGTAAATCTATAGGCCTGCTTTTTATTTCTTTCTTAGACCTTATCGTAGTGCAATAAGTGTTAATAAAATGTATTTACATTTCTAAGTAAAATTGTTTTGATTATTATCAGTTTCCATTGAAGCATAGGTAAAAGTCCAATTTATAAAGACCTTTACTTCCGTATAGATACCACATAAAAGGAGCTCTTCTATTAGTGGTTGTGTAGGTATATCAAAACATGATATTACAATAATAACCGTAACCGTGGCGTGACAAACTTTTTACATACAAAAATAAATAAAAAAATATAATTAATAACTTTTTATTCATCATCATGTCAGCCGAAAGACGTCCACTGCTGGACAAAGGCCTCCCCCAAAGATCTCCACGATGGCCGGTCTTGCGCTACCCGCATCCAGCGGTGTCCCGCGACCCTCACAAGATCGTCGGTCCACCTTGTGGGGGGCCTGCCCACACTGCGTCTTCAGGTTCGTGGTTGCCACTTGAGAACCTTTCTGCCCCAGCGGCCGTCAGTTCTACGAGCGATGTGCCCCGCCCACTGCCACTTGAGTTTGGCAATTCTGCGGGCTTTTTATTATTCGATAAATATTATTTATTAACGTTATGTACGTCCGTGTTTTGGTCATCAACATACATTAAGTATACCAAATTTCAACTCAATCGGTCCAGTAGTTTCAGAGCAAATTGCCCGTGACAGACAGACCGACAGACAGACACACGAGTGATCCTATTCGTTCCGTTGTTCTTAATGAGTTACGAAACCCTAAAAACACCACATGGAAAGGCAATACAATATACGATGAAATTGATAAAAAGAGAGAAAACTATGCAAGCATCAGTCAATGTGTCACCAGGTCATAACAAATGGCCAATAACAAGTCGGGCGTAGAGTTCGTGGATAAATCACTGAATTCCTGACACGTTGGCAGTGACACGTGCACGTTTGGGCTGTTGCCTTTAAATCAATATCGTACCACTGAGGTAAATATGTTAGACTAGACAGGACAACCTCTAAACTAATTGCAATTAATAATAATAATAATAAGAGCCTCGACAAACACCTCAAGAGGCTCGCGTTAGGTTAGGTTAGGCAGTGCTCCTGGAGACGGCACGCATAGTGAGGAAGTTCCTCTGTCTGGAGCCTTAACCATCGGTATCTAGGACCCTGTTCCCGATGCCGGTTGGATTCTGTTTTTATATTTTTAAATGTATTTTTTTTTTATAGATTTTATTTAAAAATATAATTTACAAGATATAATATTTAATAAATGAGATAATAATAATAATAAGATAGCCTTTTATTCAGATCAATTTTACATACAAAGATCTAGATTTTAGTCTAGTCTAGTATTTGCTTCTTACTTGTTTTCTGTAGATCTGTTTGCCAGTCGGCAAAGGCCTCCTCCAACCTTTTCCATTTCTGTCTTTCTTGAGCCACTCTGTTCCACATAACTCCTGCTACTAGTCTGATGTCATCATCTCACCTTTTTTGGGGTTTGCCTCATGCTAAATAAATTCACTACTTCCTACTTTTATTACTGTATAAAATCCACTTCTAAATCTATATTTATACTAATAATCAAGCTGAAGAGTTTGTTTGAACGCCCTAATCTCAGTTACTGGTCTGATTCTTTCACTATTAGGAAGCTACATTATGCCCAAAGATTATACTACTAGAAAAACTTTTCCTTGAACTGTCTTCTCTAATATCTCAATGTTTTATACAAACTTTATCACTTTCCGATATTGGTGATTTGTATACTTTGAATGTTCTCAAGTGAGAGTCAAGTTTACTTAGTATTTTATGTGATCTGTTAAATGTAGCTTTACAACTTTAGCTTCCTTATACAGTGTAAGGATGAAAGATGAAAGTTTAAAGAGGTTGTATGCCTTCAAATTAGGGATGTTTGGAGTTGGAACTTTTTTAACTGTAAAGCGGTCTCCAACTCACATCGGATTTGAAGAAAAGGTTTTTGTATTCATAATAAGTTTAAATTTAAAATAAAAAAAATTAAGGACTAGCATTTTTATTCAGCTCCATCATCAGACCAGCTCAATGACTCCATACCTTTTATTGAATGTACCTTTTTGATCACTGGGAAGTGAGTTAAAATTGACTTACAAGATTCGTCCTAAGCAAACATACTTACATGGCAAGGCTTGTAAAAAAGGCTTAAGTAGGTAATATACTTACCAATCGATTGAGTTCTAAATAGCTATAGTAGATGACTAAATCATCAACTCCAGCATCGCTACATCAGGACAAATAAAAACAAATATGTAAGCGCTATTCGAGAAAACTTATGTTAATTTTCTCATCAGCCTCAAAACAATTTTTCGAACTAAGATTTATTGCTTCATAAAAAGTTAGGTAAAAACACTTTATAAACAAATACAACTTAGATAATCGAATTTAAGGAAAACCAGGCAACCAGAAAGAATTAGGTATTATGACCAGAATTAGTCATTCGAAGTGGGTCTAAATGACTAAAGCCCCAAACATCTCGATCGACACTATTTGATTTGTATAACTTATTTTTCTGAAGGTCCCTTAAAAAATGTTGGTCATATAAGTATAGTATGACACAACTTAGATGAAGCATCGGCAAAATTCGTAAAATCTATCGTTCCTGAAAAGAGTGCACCAACATTA
Source organism: Tethea ocularis (assembly GCA_963555595.1). Taxonomy (NCBI): domain Eukaryota; kingdom Metazoa; phylum Arthropoda; class Insecta; order Lepidoptera; family Drepanidae; genus Tethea; species Tethea ocularis. The sequence goes on from OY741970.1 coordinate 8,661,765, forward strand.
CTCGTGTGTTAAAAAATGATCGGCGAAAATGATCTTGTTGAACGTTGAATGGCGCGATAATGGTGTCGATTCTGTTGTTTACGAACTTAACTAATATTAGACAAGTCACCTCTCTTTCAAGTTAACCTTATTGAAAAAAAACAGAACATTTTTAATGCTGTCAGTTTAATCCATGCCGTCGTAATGTACGGGTAAATAGTCGAGACCAATAAAGATCGCGCTTAAATTCACGTTGAAATATGTGATCGGATTAAACTGACAGGACTAAAATATCTTGCATCCCTTTCTTATATTTACTTTATGATTAAATTTATTTAGTTCGTAAACTACAGAATCGGCACCAATGACCGATTTTTATTAGTTGTGTAAATCGGAAGTGAAGAGTACGAAAACGATTTGCCGATGCTACATCTAAGTTGAGTCTTACTGTACCTACATAAGGCATACCTACGTTTAAAAACATGTTCAAAAATAGCATTGTAATTAATAATCATATAGCCAAGCTTTACAATACTAACAAATTAACAATGAAACCGAGCAATCAAACACTGTTGCCTTTGCAATTGAATCAAAATTAATTTCTACGAGTTATACACAATGTTCTCCCTGGGGCGCGTCTATTTGGTTACTAAAGTCATATCAATATAACATAAACAAACATAGATATTTTACGCATGTACTCAATTAAGGATAGCAAACATTATCTTGTAAATTGACTCAAGTACCTACCTACGTTTATAATTCTGGAATATTTAGGGAAGGGATTTAGAGGAGGGTTTTTCAAATGATATATATAACCCTTCAAACATTCTTCTCATCTTTTTCTCTTTGTAGCAAAACAGAATTTAACATGGAGTTTATATGGCTGTAGTGTTATGTGACGTCACATACCATGTCGGATCTCTCTGTCTAATTAGTAGGCCGACTTTTTGTCATCTTTTTACAATATTTTAATAAGAAATGCGATAAAAAAAAACATTCATATACCCTACTAGATATCTAATCTACCTACTCCATACTCTAAAAAATAAAAATAATATGAAAATTTAAAAAGAATTTGCAAGTTACTTATCTAAATATTTTTTTTTTTTATATTTTCAACATTCAAAAATGGGTTCCTTATGGCCTGACCACCATTTTTAGCCGACTTCAAAAAGGAGGAGTTTAACAATTCGTCGGAATCTTTTTTATGCTTTTTAGTGCGTTTGAAGGTAGTTCGGTTTCGTTAAAAGTATTTTAACATTACAGAAACTGATTTTTACTTTAGTCTAAATTCAAGTTGGATCGCGATAAAAGTAGCCTTTATATACCTACATGCCCACTTAATTATATTAAACTCAAAAGGTGACCGTTCAATATCTTTAAAACATCTGAAGGTGCTATAAACTATCAGATTTACATAGTAATAAAACACATGTATTTCAGAAAACGGCGTAGAAACAATAAAAGCCTTAGTATAAAGACGCACGATTTTCAATTTCAAAAAGGATTAGGTTTCCTTTACCTTACCTATCTTTTAAAGGTTGACGATCAATTCTAAGGAAATGACATTTCTATTAAGCAGATGCGATCTTAGGTGGCCGGTAACTCCTAGAGCTCTAAGGTACCTACTGTTTTTTCTAATATCTTACTGAACGATAAAATAAAACAGAATGTAATAAATTATGTAACCAAAATCTATAACTACCTATATAAAAGATATCAGCTGAAATATGAAAATACGAGTACCTAATTATGATGTAGATATACCAAAGAAACACTGTTTTTTTATTCCGGCTTATCTCTAAAACGGCTAAACCTATTTTGACAGGATTTTCACTGATAGATAGCGTGTGTTACGAAGAGTAACTGAGATTAGACAAAAATAGGGTTCCGCGTAAAAAATATCCCGCTATCGTGGGTGAAACTGCGGGGGACAGCTAACCCTCAATAATATCCGTTACTATAATCGATTCAAACCAGCGCTGTAAACATAAAAAAAAGTAATAAAACTAATTTTAACACATTAGAAGAAAAAAATTAAAAATTGCAACATAAATTTTATACAGACATTATACAGCAGTTTAGTCGCAGCGGTTACTTTAATGCAACAGCTATATCCTGTGTGATACCGTTAATCAATGTTCTGCTTTTACGATTCACGCTTTGGGTTATCCAGCAATAAAATACATTGAGCTAATAAAAATGGGATCTACAACTGACTTTGTATTTTAGAATTACACTTTAGCATTCTTGATATTATTGTGCTGTAACTACTGTGGTTGTAAAAGAGCATCCATTATGACTTCTATATTGCTTTAACACGTATTTTTCAATTTTGTTTGGAAGGTAGCCAATATTGCTTGCGCGGGTGGTTTTGTATGTTTATAGATAAAATTTTGGTTAAGCTAATAGGTATATAAATATAGTTAACTTTACATACGTTTATTAAATAAGTATATAAATACTCACTGTTACCTAATACCGCGTGTATTGTAAGTGAAATCATAAAGAAAATAGTAATTAAGGATTCTGTACGCTATATTGAACCCCGCTGCAGCGTTAAAAATTATGCGTCAGTCTTTAAAAAAATTATCTTTGGTTACAGTTTTTTAAGTGCGTAGTATTTTTTTAAATGAATAATATTTTTTTTTTGGACCAAAAATGTGTCATTACGATGTCACTTACATCCTTATTTTTTTTTTTATATTAAATAGTTATTCTTATCTTGACCACGTCACGATTATTAGATACAGCTCCCCCCCACAGTTTCATCCACGTTTCCGGGATAAAAAGTAGCCTATAGCGCTCGAGGATAATGTAGCTTCCTATTAGGGAATGCAATTTTCGAATCGGACTCCAGAGATAAAATAGCTCTTCAGGTATATTATTAGTATATAAATACCGCTCACTAATAAATTATATATTATCTAAAGGTATTCATAAAAATGTCCTAATGATATTATTGAGGAAAGTAAACCACAGTAGGAATACGAAATCGCCTAAATAAGAATTTTAAAGCTTTCCATATAAAAGCTTTTATCATTTAACATTATTATGCAAAGCTCTTTTTAGGTAAATAAATCTCAAAGGGCCTATAAACTGCCTCAAAGTCCACTAAAATCGTCTTTACCGACGTTAAACTCTGACAGAGCCATCTATTCGTGAACTGTTACATATTCTCAAACTTATATAAAATTGGGGTATCATTACCACATCATTACATTTGACTGTAGCAGTCTTCAATTAGGTACTTTGAGAAATTAGTTAGCTCAGTATCTTAATTAGAATTAATTTCTATGACGTTTCTTCTTTTCTTAGTCGGTTTCTCTCTTGACAGAGTGGTCGTGGTCATCACTACAGTCGTTGATTGCAAGCTTCATAACACGCCGCCACTTCTATGATGGCCGCCTTCCTCGTGCATTCATGTAGTGATGATGAGCCATTTACTGCCTCTTATCCTCAGCTTTTTGGTCACGTATGCCACCGAGGGGAGGTGGCTATTGAGCGACTTGTGGTCCAGGGAAAGGTTGAGGGTACCAGGCTACGAGGGAGATCGCCTATGAGGTGGATTGACCAGATAAAAGCGGCAGTAAATGGCTTTTACAACCGGGAAATTATCTCCTGCATGGAATCCAGTGATAAGTAAATGTTGCGCCATGACTTACGTTCGAATATGTGCGTCGATACGCAGTTTTCGTACGGTGTGCCGTGTTTGTGAAAGTTACAAGACCAAATGATTTATTGGAGACAACAAAAAAAACCAAATCTAAATCGGTCCATCGGTTCAAGAGCCATGAGGCCACAAACAGACACATACAAACTTATAACACCATCTTTTTCGTTGGGGGTTAAAAATACCCGACAGCAACAGCGGTACAAAAATCAAGTTTAATTTGCCGAATAAAGACGATTCTAACGACATAATAACATTCATCAAAATCGGTCCAAACTTTTAGTAGTCACGAGGGAACATAAAGACGGATACATACTCGTCAAACACATAGCCCTCCTTTTTTGCCTTCGCCGTAGTTGGGTAATAAAAGAATAACATCACTTTTTTATATATAACTACTCAGATAAAGGATGGATCTACAAAACCCGTAAGAAATGGTAATAGGATTCAATAAAGTTCGAATCATATTTCAACGAGCTCTCAAAATAAATCATGGGTTCCGTAGGGGCGGTTTAAGGATTCATGACGGCATGTGTCATTCGAAATTTCCATAAATACTTTCTTGGAATTTTATTTCCGTTCGGTTAGTCTTGACATTTATGAATAGGCCAAAAAAGGGCATTGAATAGCAAAGATAATTTCTTGATTTAAAAAAATAATAATTAATAGCTAATGGCCCCTATTGTGTTTTTGACAAGCAGTAAACTTTGAAGCGTATTTATTAAGAAAATATGAGTTTGTAGCCGATATAACAAAATGCGTGCTCATTATTTTTTCATGCTCTCAAACATATAATCAAAACAGTAATTAACTAGCATTTGCCTGAACAAAACTCTCTGCAGAACTTAAAGTTTACTCGTTTCAGTACTTTGGAGGACAATTTCTCGCAATAGGTTGAGATTGGGCAGCCAAAAAAAAATACGTGTCTGTTATTTTAGACTACTCTCTAACATATAAAAATAAATCAAATCGGAGCCGGAGAGTTTGGTACCTTTCCTTAGACGTCCCTCGAACTGAAAATCAACAAAAACTTTGGCGTTAAAAACTACATTATAAAACAAAACAGAACTGAAATAAAAAATAGCGTTACGTAACAGGCTTTTGTCGCGCTCTATTTCCACAAATATATGCATAAAGGCGCTTTAAAGTGCTTAAAAGTGAACCATACAAATGCTACGAAGCTACCGTTCTGTAGCGCGTAGCGATCGTGTAGCGCACAGTTGGACGGTCATAGACAGTGTACAGTCGAATGCTAGCGACCGGGAGCGGCGGCCGGCCGAATACGAATTTCGAACCGCCCTTAAGTTCTTGCGCGCGAATGTCAAGTTTTTATTCTAAATTTAAAAACAGTGTATTTATTTTTATTTGCACGTGAATGTTGTTATGTGCGTTCTTATTTTAAAATATTTTGAATTTATGAAAGTGTTAAAGCGACAAAGTTCATGAAAGTGTGAGTTATTACAAGTGGGTTAAAACTTTTGAGACGAAAATCTTTCAAGTAAGTAGTACTTAGACCTTTTTAAAACTTATATGTAAAGATAACTAATTAAGTTTTGGCAGTTCTGCAAATATAAGAGTATTTTCGTAATCTTTTTCGAAGTTTAATAAGTTATAAGTAAGCAAAACTTCAATAATTTGGTGATTATGACAGTAACGTAGGTTTCGTAGAAATATTACTGGATTATCATTAAGTAAAGCCACAGCTGTCTGAAAATTAGAGTGTAGGCAAAAAGTATGATTTATTATGTCGCTCAAGACTCGAGAGGGAAAGTCTTGACGTTTTTCAGGAAAACAATAAAACACTTATTAAAGGAACTTATTAATTATAATATCAACACTAGTTATATTTATTCTAAATCCGGAAAATATTTTTATTTTAATTTTTAATATTTATTACAAAATTTGAACAATAAGAAAGAATTAAGTAAATCTTTATTTATTAGATAAACAAGGTTCATTAAATTAATGACACACGTGCCATGCGGTTTACTCGCGGTTTTACTCGTATTATATAAGCGTAATAACCCATAACCTTTAAACAGTCTATTTAACGTAATCGAATTTATAATTTAAGTACAAAAGTTCTACAAATTAATTTGAAATATGAATAACGTTTAAAAAAAACGCTAAAAGTTTTATAAATTATTTGAGATCTAAAATGTAGCAAAAATATATAATGAGAAACCATTCTCATCGCTTGTTTAGGGGTTGACCCTTAGGTACTCGTTATTAAGATCGATTAATGTGGATTATCTGTCATAATAAAATACCTACACTACATTATAAATATATTAAACTATTTTTAGTTTTAAATTTTATTTTTACTTTATTATTATTTAATGGTTTACGTTGTTTTTCAATTTGTAAATATGATTTAGTTAAGTGTTTATTTTATAAGCATTGCTCAAATATTTACATAAAACGAAACGAAATACATAGATACTAACCTAATAACTAAAATAAAACTAAAATACTTATAAATGTAGGTACTTATTGTATTACTATAAGAAGGTTAATAAGGTAATTTAACTGTAAAAAATATAATTAGTCTATTGAAAATAAACTAAAAGTATTATAACTCTGTTTTACTAATATACTAAACATTACCATATCACATTGAAAGCCGGCTACGGTGACATGGTCCCGCATATTTTATTTCGATGATTCTCCAAATTTTACGAGCTTCTCTTAATTTTGACATAATATTGCTAATAATCGGAAAAAAAATACAATTCTTCAATTCGACGTACACAGTTTTTACACTTTGCATATAATAACATAAACACCGATTGTGAGACGCAGAAATCCAAAAGCTGACTGCATTATTAATAAATTGTATTAATATTTTCGGGACCTAAGGGCTAGAATAATTTATCGCTATGAAATCATCGATATACGATTCTTAAATTTAAATGTGTATTTTATTTGGTTTACATTATGTGAGCGAAATTATATATAAACAAATGTTAAATTGACTTATGAACGATACCTACGAGTATATGAGACTGACATATCTAAATTTGGTTTTAGAATATAATATAAGAGTATTTTAACTAGAATTTTTGATTGGACATGACAAATATAATATTTTAAATAATAATGGCAATTCATTTTTATTGCATATTGCATTATTATGTTTACAAACGAACAAAACTAGATACAACCCTGTTAAAAATTAAATATTATAAAATAAATGACATTATTTAAAAAAAGCTTCCGCCGAAAACACAAGATCCAATGTTTTCCTGGGATAAAAAGTAGTCTATGTGTTAATCCAGGTTATAAACTACGTGTTCCAAATTTCATCCAAATCCGTTCAGTAGTTTTTGCGTGAAAGAGTAACAAACATCCATCCAAGTTTCGTATTTATAATATTAGATACAAGCTGACCCGGCAGACGTTGTCCTGCCCTGAGAACAAAAATAAAACTGGGACCTACCTACCTACCCCTACCTACCCTACCTAACTACCTACCCCTACCTAACTACCTACCCCTACCTAACTACCTACCCCTACCTACCTACCCTACCTACCTCTACCTACCCCTACCTATCTACCTACCCCTACCTAACTACCTACCCCTACCTAACTACCTACCCCTACCTAACTACCTACCTTACCTACCTACCCTACCTACCCCTACCTACCTTACCTACCTACCCTACCTACCCCTACCTACCTTACCTACCTACCCTACCTGCCCCTACCTACTTATTCTATGTCCTTCTCCTGGCTCTAAACTACCTCCCTGCCAATTTTCAGCTAAATCGGTTCAGCCGTTCTTGAGTTATAAGTGGAGTAACTAACACGACTTTCTTTTATGTATATAGATTATGAAAAATATGTACTTACCTACTTTGTGTGAGCAGTGCGGGCGAGAACCGATCTCGTGATTTATTTTTATCAGCATGTTTCGAGCTTACAATTTAATTATCATGGTTGCCAATAAAACACTATAATAATGACGTCAGTGGATAATGAAAATTAAAAGCTTTTAAAAGGCGTGCATACAATGACGATATTGCACAAAGCATGTTAAAGTTTTAAGTGGATTAACATAAAATGTTGCTTTTTATACCTACTTTGTTATTTAAAAATATGTAAAACGGCGGGCAAACTTTACTCGTTCCACTTTTAAAAGTTGATGACCTATCCTAAGGGTAAAAAAACGCCTTAAGATTGGCAAAAGGTATACTTAACAGTTTTGTGTGGCTTAATACATTGACTATTTTCCTGGTAGGTATTACAGAAGTCTATTATAGACAGCCGGTCTATTTGGTTAAATAGACCGGCTGTCTATGTGGTTACTCACCTAATGGACCGTCTAACACTGCACATCAAACTTGTGAAAAAGAAACAACTGATTATACAGTTGTAGATACTCTGTATATTACTTAACCTATATTTAAAAAAATACGATTTAGCCTTTGTAGGGTAATGACAAAATTATATTTTATCCTAATCTGTTTAAGACACTGACTGACAAACTCTCTGCGTTGAGAGACATTCAGAGGATTTCCTGAAAATCCACATCTAAGGGGGAAATCGCACAAGTACCTATTCTATAAAAATCATTGTTACCCCTCTAAATTTCAAATTCCAACTAATAATTTCCATGTTATTTATAATCTAACAAACAAAACGTCTAAACAATTTACGCCGTTAACTGATCTGTAAACATGACTTCCTATTTATTATTCTGTCATCACTCACTACTATTCCTCAACCTTGAAATCAGATTAATGTTAATTTGTATACAATGTGCTTCATGCCATGTATGAATTTGGTTCCTGGAGGCAGAAATAATAATTTTGCTCATGAATTTCAGCGTAAGCTAGATAAAAAATGTTTCAAGTGTAGGTACAGGATCATTTTGGGAGGGTTTGCCAGAAGTTTAATAGGTCATGAAATAAAAATTGAGTGGAAAACTAAGATATTTTCATATTTGAAAACAAAAACCAACAAATTAATTTACCATTAAAATACGCGCCACTTCAACGAAAATCTGAGTAGGTCTACCTATTAGGTACCGATCTACGAATAAATAGACTTATTATTTATTCGTAGATAGCGATAGTAGAAACGTAGTGATCGCGTTTCAAAGTGCGAATCTATACTATAGATTCTATAGTAAGAGTCTGCACGGCTTATACTATTCTCTATTTTACCGCTTTTGGAGGTGAATTCTGAAAATTAAACAATTACTCACTGGATGTCAAGATTTATAAACATAGAAAGAATGAAAAAAAAACCATTTATTCATAGAAGCTCTCATAGATTTGTATTTTTATTTTGGTCGTTGCTTGTGCTCCTGTAATCGGATCATAAAATCAAAGCAGCTTTAATTAAAATATACGCTCTGTAGTCGTTCTTTTTTAAATATGAACGTGACATGGATTATACAAGACTAGCTTTCCGACCTCGGTTTCACCCTCAATTTCTATTTTACCTCCGGGATTTACGTCATAATAGCTATCTGTATGCTAGATCAGTCACGTTTTCCTTTAGATTGAAACCTAAGTTTTTATTTGGTAAAATGTATAATTACCGGCCTCCGTTTTGTTTGTGTTAGATATGTTAGGGATTATCCGACATTCAAAGTAAGTAGGTATCTTCTGTTTTCACACTGAGGTATATTATTACGTATAGAGAAGAATATCCTAAGCAAAGGTCATGCTCCATTTTGTTAATATTCGTTGCAGCGCTGAAACAATAATTAGTCGTCTAACCAGACAGTTTAAACACGTAGCACTAGAACGCTTATAAGATGTAGTTTTTTCGTGATCAAAAGGTCAAAAGCGCCGTGATTTTCATGGCGTTTACACGATTCGCGTTTAAGCAACTAAGTGAAGTGCGGCCAGATGGCTGCACTTGAACGGAACATAGTGGTTATGTGTGGCGTCGTCTCTATACGTAGTAATATACCTCAGTGTGTTTTCAGGATATCATCTATATTGCACATATACATAAGCCACATTATTGCGTAACAAACATCCGTAACAATAAATTACAGTAAAGTAAAGAAAAAACCAAACTTTAACTTATACTTGTGTATGTACCTACCTGAAATAAACTCTTATCTCTTGCACGAAAGCGTGACGTCACAACGCCTACATTGTTTACATTTCGCCCTCGTATAACTTTACTTTTCGCTAGCTCAACCTTACGTTATGTAGTGACATGCATTTGTCGGCGCCATTGATATAGGGTCGAGATTCGCGTAAACATCATTATAATTTCTGACATTCATTCTCTGTGGCTTTGCTAATCTAGTGGGTGAAGTTCGTGAGCGAGGACGTTTCTTTCAGTCCAATTCAGAGATTCAACCATATTAGTATCTAGACTACCAAGTCAAGTCCCATAATATCATTCATCCTTAATTCTACGAATAATCGATAAGCATAAAGCTAGTTTTCTAAATCCTCGGCAAATGGTGGTGTAGGTTACCTGCCTAATTGGTGATGCCATTATCAAACCAAGGTAAAAGCTGCCTTCCTTTCAAAGTATTAGATATTGCATAATAGGAATGATGACTAAAAAAAAATAATAATCCGTCAGTTAGATTATAAAAAATATTGGACACATTTTCCGAGAACAAGAAATAACGAAGATACAGTGCGGTAAAATTTCGCGTGACGTCACGTCTTAGTACACTTTTGACAGAGAGATTACGTCACAAGCCCCCACTCCTGAACTTTGATGCGATTTATTATTGTATTTATTTGATAAACTAAAAAATACGTTTCCAATATTTTTTAATAACCTAACTGACGGACTATTCAGAATCAATGATTTTGTACCCAGTCATTACCCCTATTAACACTTGGATTTTTACTCATTTGGTGGTATTTTGTAGTTGACCGCTTATAACCCTATCTTAGCACACGCCAGCATATACAATAGGTACCATGCAGTCAGTCTGTTTTGGGAACTGCATTTGGATCAATTTTCTTTGTAGGCTTTGTGTGCATGGTACCTTTGGCAGTGAGATTGCGGTCCAGTAAAAAAAATACATATTGACAAATTTGTCAGAATAGAGTGGACCAAGAAAACTAGGAAAAGCATACACTGTTTGTAATAGACCAGTCAGCAATTCCAAAAGAAAAACACAATAAAATCAAAGAATAAAAAATAACAGATGTTCCTGTAATTTGTACCTGCCTTCTAATCAGATATACAAACCCGTATTCGACGTTGTACGGTTTAGATAATGTCTGCATTCCCTTTACGCTACTTTATTGCCCTACCGTTTGGTAGGTAATTACCTATTGGACGTTTATTCTATAAATGTAGATCTATAAATGACATGCACTGTAAAAGTGCTAAAGACAAGGAATAGTATTTATTTCTAAATTTGAATTTTTCATTAGTAACGTCAGAAAAAAATCGAGAATGCCCCTTTTTATAACTAAAAATTATTTTTTCTCTGATTTGGGCCATCCAAATAACTTGAAAATATTAACATACATTCTGAAATCTAATAGAAAGGGAATAGATTTCTTGCTTTTAAAAAAAAGTTTAGTTTTTATTTACTAAAATTCCGCCTCTCCTGTCTCGCTTGGGACGGGGTCATTCGCAGAGAGCTTCCTCTTAAATACGATTGTTTAATGTTTGTTAATCGAACACGTAATTACAGCTTAATACGTCTATTCGAATTTGGAACGTATAAAAATAGATCCGCGGTAATGATTGGTCTCCCACTCTCCGACTAGACGTAGATTGAGCATTACGTCTCTATCTAAAAACAATACAAAAAACTCCTCGCAGCAAGTCATTTAGGCGCGACGCGTCATCGTCACATTTGGTATTAGTGTATTTTATGTGTTTATTATTATTATTGTTTACACATTAACGACTCGCCAAGGTAGGTATAATATCATGAGATTTTAATTGTCTGCATAATCTGTGCAAAAAAAATATTTGATGTGTATTGCACAATGCTAGTGCCGCCCGCTACTTCTAGGTAGTATTATATTTTGTTTCAGCGATATCTAGTTGGAACTCAATAGAGAATCATTAATCTAAGCTATAAGTGTTGTCTCGATAGACGCCCGAGACTAATTTATAAAGTTGGAGTAAAAAAATATCAACAATTTCCTTAACGGTTTCTTGCAGAAAAATATCTTATCCGCCACTTTTTCGGAGCTAAATTTGTTTTCCACTTACCCGCCCTAATAAATGAATTATTAGACTTTATTTTCACTCCGAATTATTATTGAGAGTATTTTTAGATGTTATGCAAATTTGTTTTGGACAAATAAACAAACAAATTTATCTTTGGTTACTAACTTAGTAATAGCATAGACTTTATAATTCTCCTTGATATATTAGTAATCAATAGTAAGTACACCTGCATAATGAGGTGATGTAGTGACATCAAGATGAAGTGTCATGAAGTAATAAAAAAGGGATTTTTATAACAGTTTTTTTTTTTATTACCATTTAAAAAAAACATTTTATACAAAAAATACCTTATTAGACAGCATTTAAAAACCACAAAGGTTTGTGACAATATATGTAGATACTGATTTAAAATTAAAACATGTAGGTATGAATGACATTCTAAATACGTTTCTGCAGCATTTTCAACCTGAAAAAAATAGTATAGCAGCTATAAAGGTGATAAATAAGTAAATATCTATAGAGAGTAATTACACTTACAGTAGAAATCGATAAGTACCATAAATAGAACTAGAATACAAACATACCCAATGTATGAGGATATTATTGTCAATAATATTTGCAAGTTATGCAAACAGCAAACATGTAGAGACAGGTAAAACTAAAACTCATTTAGTTTAGACTCTGATAAGGCTCGTATGAACGTCGGAAATTATCATTGACTCTACCACCGGTTCGGAATACACTTGAACTGAATACTGTATAGGAGAGGAATAGAAAAATCGAAAATAAGCCAACACTTTTGAAAAAAGAAAAGAATAAAAGAAAGACATTCGAATTTTTAAGGGCATTTTGATTTTTTAACGGATATTGTTTACGTTTTAATTTATTACATTTCGTTTTAAATACCAATTGAAAATAATTTGTGATTAGCGCCTGAGACGTAAATATGTGAATTGATTATTCTATGTATTCATTATGCTTTGAAACAATTTTAATCATATTTACATTGGTTCCTTATCAATAGAATAAAGGATATTTGTCTGAAAGGAACCACAATGTACCTACAGTTTTATAATTATGTATTTTGAATGCAAAATAAATACAAATGTAACTACCTATAGATATCGAAGCTGGTTCGGCTCCCAACATGTGGAATACGCGTTGAATTGAGAACCGCCTCGTTTTATTTTCCTCGGTTGAAAATGATTAAACCTTACCGAGGAGTAATCAGAAATTGGATATATTATCGACTACAGAGTTATACGCTATACTAAAGTTGGAGCATTATATTGGAATCTTTTCGCAATAAACAGTGGGAGTAAAAAGAACCAAACAGATTTCATCCGTAAATACCTATTTATGAACTTTTCCGCCAGCCAAAATTCCAAACAGCAATGGTTAAATTTTCACATGTGAATGGTTCTGCGAACGGTAGTGAATATCGTATATATAAATAATATATAAATAGCTTCACGCTCAATATTACAGAAGTAGGGGTTCCCACATTTCAGTGAAGTTATTTTAGTACCCAAAGTAATGTCCCATCGTGAGGAAACCATAGCACGGTGGTAGGGTACTTTGTAGTACCCGCCTGGCTGGCTACCACCCTCAAGTTGAAAATCAATCGCCAAGCACCTTTCGGTGTGTTCCGACAGCTGCACTTGAGAGCCAGTTTCTTTCTAGGCTTTGTGTGCTTACCATCATCGGCCTCATCATCACTGACCACGGTGAGATTGTGGTCAAACACAGGCCTATACGTAGTAAAAAAAAAAAAATATTTGGCGAGGTTTGTTATCTTTCAGACATCTTTTCAATCCTATGTAGGTACTTATTTTTTGAATATTGGATGTATTTTTACCGTGTTTGACCTCAATTACACTGTGGTCACAAAGTAAAGAACCATCGTGGTCATTTGGCCAAAGGTAGGAACCAAACAAAGCCTAGAAAGGAAATAGCTTTCAAATGCAACTATTGGAACACATAGGTATTGTGTTTGGCGACAGATTTTCATCTTGAGGGAAGATTATACAAATATTTAAGTAAGTAGTAGGTAGTACGTACCGTAAATGTTTTTTTTTTTTTTTCGAAAGCTCAAGCTCATTGTAGGACTCGAACCGTTATGTCTTTCGACGTTACTGCCAGTAACCTTCAATTAATGTAACTAAACGCTGTGGATCAATGTTTACACTCCTAATACTTTTACACTGTTAATGTAATAAAAAAAAACAATAATTAATTAATTTCAATGCATTTAACACTCTTACCAACTGAAGAGCACAAAAGAGCGGAAAGTTTTAATTAACGAAGGCAACTGGGGCCAAATTGACGTTTGGGTCCTCGACAAAATAATGGTTTATGTTACCACTGAGTTTCCAAATGAAATTGTTTTGCAACAGTATTTTTAAAGGATATTAGTATATTTTGTAGTCCTTGCATGGTTGAGTAGCCACCCTAACATGGAATAGAGTTGATGATACATTCGAATATAAAATTCAATTGCCTCCATTGGATGAACCAGTGACTAAACGTAAAGTCATTTCAGATATATCCCGATTGTTTGACCCGTTAGGATTGGATATATATTATTATTAATATATTATTTGGATTTTTTTATTTTTATACACTCCTTTGCAAAAAAAACGGGCGGTTTTGATTTTTCTACATTATTGGTAATAATTTAGTTCTAAAGAGATTTTAATAGCCAAACTATGTTACTGGCAGTTAATAAACAGTCTGGGTATGAAAAAAAGTTAATTCCAAATTCGAAACTTAAATTTTTAAGAATAATAATCCCTTTTTCTGTTAGTGACTTTTTACTTACTTTTCGCGGGTTTGCAGTTAAAAGGTTATCAGGCAACTAAAACTAGCTTTACGTTATTTTTAGTAGAATAACATAATTTATGTTTGTCGAATAATCCTGCCTTATTGTGACTTAAAACAGATATCTTTGCGTTGTTTGTAATGGCAGAAAAAGCAATAAGAGCTAGTAAAATTATAGCGCTGCTGGAAGAAGGGTGTAGACAATGTTACGTCTCACAGCGGTTAGACGTGAGTCGTTCAACCGTCCAAAGAACCTGGACTCGATACCAAGAGACAGGTTCCGTTCAGAGAAGGCAAGGTTCTGGGAGAAAACGTTGCACACAACCACGAGACGACCGCTTTTTAGTGACTCAGGCACTGAGGAACCGCAAATGCAGTTACATAGACCTCAAAAGAAACCTTGAAGAGGTACGAGGAGCACAAGTTAGCCTATGGACAGTAAGGAGGAGGCTTTTAGCGGCTGATATACGCAGTCGACGACCAGCGCGGGCCCCCAAGTTACTCCGTGTGCACCGGATTGCTCGATTGAGGTTCGCTAGAAATTGCCTATCTTGGACACTAGGTAACTGGAGTAGCGTACTCTTCTCCGATGAGGCTCGAATTTGTCTGAATGGTGAGGACCGACGTCGGCGAGTGCTACGAAGACCAGGGGAACGCTATGCCGACGTGTGTTTCGAAGAAATCACCCCTTATGGTGGAGGGTCCGTTATGTTTTGGGCGGGCGTAACTTCCAGCTATCGTACCGAGATAGTATTCATTGAAAATGGGTCACTAAATGCGCAAAGGTACTTAACAGAAATCCTTTGTCAACATGCACCACCCGCAATTACTCTAATTGGTGAAGATGCCATTTACATGGATGATAATGCTCGAGCCCACCGTTCTGGCGACGTAGATGCTTATATGCAAGAGGTCGGTATTCGTAGATTAGATTGGCCAGCGCGGAGCCCCGACCTTAACCCCATTGAGCACGTCTGGGACTTCCTAAAAAAGCGAGTACGATCTGTCCAACCACCTCCACAAAACATCAGGGAGCTTAAACGTGTGTTCTTTGCTGAGTGGGAACACATTCCACAGGACACCATCAAAAGCCTGGTGGAAAGCATGCCAAGACGACTACATGCCGTAATCGCTGCAAGAAGAGGTCATACTCGTTATTAATTTTTATTTTTTAATGTCTTTTTTTTATTAATATACCATAAAAATACTCGTAGTCTTAATTTAATTATACCCATAAAAATGTCCTTTATCTGTTTACATTGACTAAAACACCGCTTCCATGATTTAAGAGTTAAAAACTATTTTCTCATCGATAATAAGAAATTTCTAGTCATTTATGCTAATGAAATACTAAAAATATTAATATTATCCATAGAAAAGCCAATGATTGTAAGGTGCCCGTTTTTTTTGCAAAGGAGTGTAGTTAACTTTTGGTTACTGAAAAAAACAAGCATTACGCTCATAATTGTGTTGCTTTTAATTTTGTTTTGCTCGAAAGTTGGTGTAAATAAACCATGGGAACGGTTGTCCTATTGACTGTCTGTCTACATACTAAGAGCGCATTTTCCGAAATTCAGTCCTTGATGGGGTTAAATATATTTTGCGTAACGTAGGTACTGTACCTGAAATTCCCACGCACAATGAAAGAAAGATAAATTGTATGTAATTTATATTCAAACGACTACAATCGATATTAAACCCTATACATAGCGTATTAAGGATGTAATAGGTGTAGGAAATGGGCAATGACTGGTTACAATGTTGGAAGATGGGACCTCTACAAACAATCGACTTGTCATATGCATGCATAATCTCATATGAAAAAATATCAAAATACTCTTAAATCTGACGTGGAAATAATGACGTAAATCTACTTAGGCATTAGGCCTGTATTTTGATCACACTCTTACCGTGATCAGTGATGATGTGGCCGATGGTGGTAAGTACACAAAGCCTAGGGGGATCTTAAATGCAGCTGTCGGAACACATCGAAAGTTGCTTAGTGATAACTAGTCAACTTGAGCGTGGTAGCCAGCCAGACACTATAGTTTCCTCAGGTTTTCCTTCACCAAAAGCTCAAGCTCATTGTATTCGAACCCGAGACCTTTGACTCGGCATTCGACGTCAACACCATCGAGCTATCATCGCTATGAAAATAAAGTTGTTTCCTTATCATAAAGCTCATTTTGTCTAGTATCACTTATCGGACGGTACACCTGATGTTAAAAGCCCACATTTCCTTATAGCCCATTAATACCTTAGGAATATGTTATTGACCATTACAAGACCCAGTAACATAAATAGCTGAACAGATCCTATACAAAACACATGTCACTTTAACTAACCATACTATGAAAAGACTAACCGTAGGGGACACCTACGGTTTCACCGGCGATCCTGGGATATATTTTTCTAAAAGTAGCCTAGGTACATAAGCTATCTGCCAGTGAGCCTCGTTAAAATCGGTTCAACCTCTTCGGAGATAATTGGTGAAATACTTAAGTAAGCAAAAACCTACATGCTATACTCGTATGTATTTATATTATAGATTGTTTTATCACACATAACGTAACTATATATCTACTAATAAAACTGGCTTTATTGTGTATGTTTCTGACGGTACAATTTCCGGAATACAATAGGATATGCTTTGTTCTCTTCGACGTCTATTTATCAGATATCATTATTATGATTATTAAACTGTCCCACTTCTGGACAAAAGCATTGCATACCTTTTTCCATTCCTCCCGGTCTGTATGACTCAAAATTCAATTAGCAATATTTTGAACCTTAGTAAACTTCGTCTGCTAAACTCTATGCTATAAAATTGATATTCCTTTTACACTGATGCCTAGCTTTCTATAAGGTTATAAGTTATGGTTAAACTTTGATCACTAAGCTTTAAAATCATGACTGAATCTAACCTTAGCGGATATGATAACCACGTAAAAAGTTTGGATTTATTCCAGCATCCCACACTAGACAATCGTAATCGATTTTCTCTGAAGTTTTCTAAAGAGCACTTTATTCTTTTATGGCACCCCTACTCTAAGTGGCTCAGAGAGACATTGAAACTGTTTACATTATCTATTTACGTACACGTAACATATAAGATCGCTGTCTATGGGTGGGTAGGATGCCAAAAACACTACCTACGTTATCGCTGTATGGCTAGGCTTATTCTCTGGCCCAGAGACAAACTAGCCTTTTAGTCTCCGGAGCCAGTCCGGAGCTCTCAATCAGGCGCCTCAATATTTTTTTAACAAGATTATTTTAGTTGATATCTAGCTCTTGATTTGTTTAATTGCCAATAAATAATTTTTGTTTAGTGACACAAACTCTATTATGGGACGTTTTTATTGAATAACTAGCTGTTTTCCGCGGTTTCACTCGTGTTCCCGGGATGAAAAGTAGCTTATAACCTTCACAGAAAATATAGCTTCCTATTAGTAAAATATTTTTTTCAAATCGGACCAGTAACTCCGGAGATTAGCGCGTTCAAACAAACTCTTCAGCTTTATTATTAGTATAGATAGATACGAATAGATATAAATAACATAACATTAGATTTAGTTACAATGAAACTGTACAATAATTTTGTATGTACATTATTTATGTTATAAAAGTAATTTATGCGTTTTTTCAAACCTTTGAAGGGAATATAAATTTATTTGACCTTTAATTAGCATACTATGAAAGGGGCTTATATTTTCAATTTATTGAATTTTCAACCGGTGGCGTGTCTGTCAAAATAGTATGCGTATTGTTTGAAACGAGCGTTTGGACAGTTATTACAAAATAGCTACTGTGTATTGTTAAGCTGGGTTTATTTATGACTGGTCAACAATAGGCTGATTTTGAAGGCATTGACAATATTTGAAAGAGTGGAAGTAATTATTTGATGCATTGCTGCTACGGGATTAATAATCTTGGGACAATTTTCCTCACATACGGTTACCCGATCCCAAACTAAGGTCGATGTTCACCGACAAGAAAACGGTCCGATAAATTATAATCGGGCGTTTACGATGATTTCTTCCTACGAAAATTCATGGTAAACGCCCGATTATTGAGCCTGAAGCCTTGCTGAGTTTCTTGCTGTAGTCTTCTCAGTTTAAGTGTATTCCGAACCGGTGGTAGATTCGATTGTAATAATTGTAACTATCAACGTTCATAAGTGTCTTAACAGGGCCTAAACTGAATAAAATGAGTTTTGAGTTGAGTTTGAGTTTGATTATAATTTATCGGACCGACTCAGGAATCCAGATAACTGATTAACACTTCTTATATTACTTTTCTTGTTGTTAATACATACTTACCTATATATAATATATACACACTTTGTCCTGGATGAAATGCAGCTGTACCGGTTTTTTGGATTAGACATGGAGTTTACAGCTGCTAAAAGGATGGGACTTGACATTGATGGGAAGCTTTACAACACTCTCTCAAACTAAAATGGAAGTGGGCTGGCCACATTGGTAGAATGCAAGAAGATAAGTGGACAAAAAGAGTAACTGTGTGGAAAGGTCCATCAGGCACAAGAAGGCCAGGCAGACCACTTGCACGCTGGGCGGACGAAATTGAAAAAGTGACCAATACAAAGAACTGGACGACTCTTACCAACCGGGACTTATGGAAGACACTGGAGGAGGCCTATACCCAAGAGGGGTCCTAACCTACCTACTCAACAAATTATTATAAAAACACTAATTTATTTACTTTAAATTTTTACTTTTAAAATTTTATTGATAAAACTTACCTAAAATGTATCTATCTATAAGGGTTAAGGAATAAATGGGCATTTTTTATTTTTATTTATTTATTTTATTAAAAGGATGGGACATACACTTACTTGTTGTAGTTTAGTTCTACAATGTCTCCAAAGTGCCTCCATTTTTGTGGAGATGTGCGACTAATTTGATAGGACATTTTTTTATCTCTATTATTGTTAAACCTGAGTTACCATGGCAATTCTATAAATTTCATGGTAATCTTTCGAGTGGTATTATTAATGATATCTTATCAATAGAAGAGTGGATAAAATATAGCACTTAAAATCTATAGGTACTTCATATAAATAGGCTCTTTCTAATAGGACTTGATTAATATGACTTTTTCTGATAAGATATTATTGATATCTACTGAAATTTGTGGTTTTAAAAAAAAAACTACAGATACAAAATAATAGATACAATAGTGCGATTATGTTGTTTTTAAATTAAACTAATTTTATTTGGTCTCAATATATTTCTTTCTAATATAAAACATAAGAAAAGGAATAAATCGAGGAGTAAATAAATAAAGGGTCAGAAAATTGGTCGTATCAAAATAGTCCGATTGCAACATGAATTTAGTCGTTCATCTTTATTGGTTACGACTATTTCCCCAAAAATGATAAAGGTACTTATAGATTTTGACAGTTTAAAATAGTTTAAATAATTATCCATCCTTTTTCGATAATCATTGTACGAAAACGGCCTGTCACACCCGGTGTGTTAGGGACAGGCTTCCGGAAACTGATTCCATGGATTCAATTCATGATTCTGGAGCCCCCAGACTTTGAATTTTTCGTCGATCTTTTCTACAATTACAATATCTGTAACCGATGCCTTCTGACATAATTGATTTCTATAGTGCTATTAAGGCATTCAGTGTAACATTTTCCCAAATTTTTCGTTAGGCTGTCCCTTACACCCGGTATTGTAAACAAGAAAATCAGTTGTGAATTATTTAAGCACAAGCGGTTGGCTATTTCAAAATGTAGCTAAACTGTGGTTTTTACTTCAGATACTAATTAAAATAAAACAAGCTTCTATTTATTCCATTCGTAACGTTGGGTGTCGGCAAATCTGATTAGGTACCTAACTTTTACCCGTTTTCATTTAGCTTATTTACTTTACTTAAACTTTGATCTTTTGCTTTTAGATGTCACACTCTTCGCTTAGTTTATTATGTTAACGTTTAGGTAAAAGGTTTGTTTGGCTACTTTTGATACGGGTACTTGATGTAATGTAATATATTTACTCGTTTTTTGCGCAAAGGTTGCGAGGACCATGCAAACGCAAAACTTTTGACCATAATGACAATATGGTCAAAAGTTTTGCGTTTGCATGGTTTGCGTTTTTCATGCGTTGATGCAATGCGGCATTATATATTTATCTCGTCTACTCCTTAGCGAAATGCTAACAACATTGATCGAAATCCGACACTAGAGCCTTAGGCACCTGTCTCACCAGAAAGCGAGCTAGTAGTAACAATGAGCAGTGAATGTTCTACCCGACAAATGAGCATCGCTGAGCGATTATTTTTAATAGCTCGATTGTCTCTGGGAAAAACTATGTAGTAGAGTTTTCTCAGAGACAATCAAGTGGTGCCGTAACTTGTTTCATAACTCGAATTCGGGTAACGATTGAACTTCATCATCATCATCATATCAGCAGAAAGACATCCACTGCTGGACAAAGGCCTCCCCAGGGATCTCCACGTGGGCCGGTCTTGCGCTACCCGCATCCAGCGGTTTCCCGCGACCCTAACAAGATCGTCGGTCGACCTTGTAGGAGGCCTGGCCACACTACGTCTTCCGATTCGTGGTTGCCACTCGAGAATCATTCTGCCCCAGCGATTGAACTTGAATAAATGTAATTATTTTCGATCGTCGAACTATACATAAACATCATCGACTAAAAAATAGAGACCTCCGTGTGACAGACGTGAAACGCCCTGTAGGTATCTGTTCAGGATTTGAATTAAATTATGACAATCTCGAAAACTTATATTTCGATTTACTTACCTACATAAAACACGAACCAAGGCATTAATAACTTTACAATACCAACTATAACGTATATTTCTGTCAAACTCGAACCTTTGCCGAACCGTTAACGATGTTGTCATGTCCATGAATAGTTGATGATTTGACTGTAGAAGCGAATCGTGCCTTCTGAAACTACACGTCCTTTGTTATACTACACTGGGCTCGCACTAATTGAAGTAGTGTGCATGGGCTGTCACAGCTTGTTATTAAGGTGCGTTTGTTTTCCATAACCTATACATAACACTTGGACATAATGTAGTTTCTTATTAATAAAAGATATTTTGGAATAGTAGCAGTAACTCCAGAGATTACCTACTTATTCCTATAGCCGAAACTGCAAACTTTACCTTTTAATATAGTGTATTATTAGTGTAGGTACATAAGGAATATAAATAATAATTATATATATTGACCTTAAAAAATAACATGTATAAATAATAACAGGTATAAAAACTTAATCCTAAAATAATAATATTAAAAATAAGTTCTTTGTGATTGCGGGATCGTGCACACTGCTATAGATCAAGCTACACACTGCGGCACCTTATGCGGTTGTAATAGAAGCTATTTTGCAACAAAGATGTGTAGTTTGATCTGTGGCCGTGTGTACACTGCCATTGCAAACATGTTCCATACACGCCCTGAAGTTGACGTTGCGGCTCGATTCCATTACCTACCTAGCTGCCACTTCGTCCTTTGATGCAAAATATTACTCTAAAATTAATCAGTGTCAATCTATAGTTATTTTAATTATTTCTATGTATTTTCTCTACAATGACCACAAACTTGTTGAACCAGGAATATTACCTAGCAGAAGTCTATAAAAAATAGAAATAATCGTAAATTTTATCTAGTTTTTTTATCTAATCTTATTATAAAAATATAAAACGAAAACGTGACTCTCGTGAATCTATAAATCGGGCTAATATTTGGCATACAGATAACTATGATTTAGTAGGTCAACTCCTAAGGGGGTATAAGGGAATCGCGGGTGAAACCACGGAGCGAAAATAAAGCTTATATATTTATTTTTTAATCCCCCCCCCCCCCACTCTTGTGTGAATAAAATTTAGGAGAGAACTAATATTCAAAATATTTTCTAATGTTCTTGAAATTATTTGCACAAAGAGACATGATCAAAGTAAGTAGTAAGTCACTTTAAATTAACTATTTAAATTTAACAGATAAAATACGCTGAAACCACTTTAATCATGAGACATGCTCTCTCATCTTTATAATAGATCCATCTCAGTTTATAAGAAAAACTAAATTGTCGTTTATTTTTAGCAACCCTAGGGAGGGCGCCATTGTTGAAAAAACCTTCGTCTTTACATACCCGGCTGACAAGTTAACAAAATAATAATTCTGTGGTGGTTCAAACAAATTGCTTTCACTCAGGTTTCGCAAAATCTGCTCCAGGTAATATTATAGACGGTTCTCAGTAATTTCAGCTGAAAATCATTCGTGAAATATATAAATATATGAAAGTATCTATACTTTTTGCTATGCCGCCGGTGGAAATTTAATTTAAACAAAAGCTAAATTGAAATAAAATGTTCAACGATGTTTGGTCTTACGAAATAGTTTGTATGTAGTTGTAAGCATTCGTCCAGTAGCAGGCGTCTTCAGTATCTCACTTATTACCAGATTTGTTGGTCAACTAATTACCTATAACTAGCCGACCGCGCAAGACAACGGATTTGCAACGGACGTCTCATTGTCATAGAGTACGTCAGTGTAGTAATAATAATGAGCGATGAATGCCGTCGCTAGTCGAGCAACAAATCCTTGCATTTGTTTTTGTTTGACGGCCGTATCAGTACACATGCGTTGTGATGTGAGTCTGTAAATACTTTCAGAAATACATTTCAAACGTTTGGAGCTTTGTAGAGGTGTGTCATGTTATCAATCCACCATGACCGAGTGTTCCCGCAATGCTTGCAACAGGGCCGAATGGAAACGCATTGCAAAAGCCGCCACTCAAGATCTATCATAACCACGACCACTCTGACAAGAGTGTCCCGACTAGGTAGTCATGTTATCGTATTTAATCTCTACCGGGGTATATAAACGCCACCGAGAGGGGTATGGCAACGTGAAACGCCCGGAAACACGTATTCGTGTGTTTTCGCATCGCACGCCGCAGCGGTTTTCACCGTGTGTAGCTCCGAAACATTTTAAATTACTAGTGATATTTTATTTTTATTACATTACACTCTACAAACCACTTCACCAATATTTAATGGATACCAATCGAAACATTTATAAATAAGTACATTTAGTAATTAATAAGTTACTATCATGTAAATAATTTATTGAAATTAAATATAATACCTAATTGAATGAAAATTTGAATGACCCTACGCTGAAGCAGGCGTGTATCATTCAAATACATATAATGTTATTTTAAATTTAATCATAAATTTTAATTTAAAATGAGTTTGTTTTGTTTTCTGTTTGTGTAACCCGTGACTATTATGTACTCTACTGTAAGTAGCTTTAATGACATCCTTTGTACAATTGTATGTTTTACGGTAGTGAAAAGATCTGTCTATATCAATGATTTGATGACTTGTTTATTATTATTATATTATTTATCTACTCTCATATTGTAATGTGCCAATTATGAAATCAAAATCAATTCTTTAAAGACCCACTTTATGCACTCAGTTATAGTACAGTTTTGTTCCCAAGATAATGCTATAAAATAACTTTTTTTTTATTAAAGTACACTTTGGACCGATCAATAGTATAATCAATTCAATTTTAGATGCAAATTTACTTTGTCAGTGGTTACATGTAATAGTGACGAATTTTTGACTTTAACTTTAGAGGTAAGAATTTTTGGGAGTTGGCAACACGGATTTTATTAGGTACTTATATGATTATTGTGTTTGTTTATTGTATTGTTTTTGTCTACATATATCATTTTGACCAAAAATGTCACCAAAATAGCAATTTTTTTCTTTTTTTTTAGGACTAAAGTTGGTAGCAAACTACTATCGATTTTTTACCTTTAAATTACATTATTTATATGAGTTTAGATAAAGTACTGTATGATACTGCACATAATTAGGTATTAAAAACTCGTGTGATACTATTAAGAAACTCGCCTACGGCTCGGTACTTAAACTCACACTCGTATGCAACAGTATCATAAACTACTATTTAAACATAATTAATTTGCATAACTGTTAACTGTGGCTGTTTAATTACATTTTTTTTTCTTAAATTAAGTACCCGAAAAAATCCTTTCTTTGTTGTTTTATTCTAAGTAAAAAGACGGTAGCCACTTACCATCAGGTGGGCCGCCTGCCAGCTTGTCTGTTCTGACATAAAAAAAAACGTAAACATTTATTTGACCTTAAACTTAATATAAAAAACATAACTCTGACAAAGATAACTCTCATAAATTCAATTTATCTGCAAAACAAAGAAATAAAAACCCTAAGAGGATTTGTGCTCTATTTAGCTCCAGACGATTAATGGTATTCGAAACTCTTATGACAGAGTAGGTATCTACTGAGTGTGGGAATTTAAAGGCCTGAGCATGATCCTCGTCCTTTTGATGTAAAAGCGCACTCGACATTTAAATGTATGAATTTCATATTTCTTTCATTCAATATCGAGTGAGAATATTGAAATTGAAAAAGATTGAAATAGGTCAACATTCTGAAACGCATAGCTTTTTTATTAAATTGTTTGTTCTACACTTTTTATCTTAAAATATGTAATAAACAACTTACTAAG
Source organism: Tethea ocularis (assembly GCA_963555595.1). Lineage (NCBI taxonomy): Eukaryota > Metazoa > Arthropoda > Insecta > Lepidoptera > Drepanidae > Tethea > Tethea ocularis. Next base: position 8,686,931 of record OY741970.1, read on the forward strand.
GACAACGTATTAATTATTATAGGTATATTAGCTTTCCGCCCCACGGTTTCACACGCTTTTCCCTTTTTCACCAATTGTCGCCTATTTTCTTAAATAACTTCATGTTAAAATTATAAAAAGTTATATATTCGAGATTCTCATAATGGACTCTTTCATCTGATATATCACACGATTTAGATTGCAAAACATTTTTAAAATTTTCTAATCTAGGTAGGTAGGTACTTACCTACACCCCAAAAGTGGCCTCCATTTTTAAAATTCATTTATTTACATCACACGTCCGTTTTTGGGTCACTGACTTACATATAATGTACCAAATTCGTCCGATAGTTTCGGAGTCAATTGGCTGTGATAGACGGAAGGACAGACAAAAGAGTGATCCTTTATGAGTTCCGTTTATTCTTTTTGAGGTATGGAACCCTATAAAATTTAAAAACACTGAATATAAACTCTACAGAATAAAAACCCTAAAAACTAACGAAGTTAAAAGTATTCTAGCTAGAGTATTCTAGGTAAATAAAATTGTTTAGAAAATAGTCTGAGTTTTATTGTAATTACTTGGCATGTTTATTTGCGAGGCTTATTATTTATGTAATGTTATTTAAATTTTAGAAAATTTGCCCTCCATTTAATCCATTGTTATTTAGCTTATTAACTAGTAATTAATTAAAAATTTAAAAAATCTATGTCTAAGACTGCTTGTAAAAAACATCTATCATGATTAAAATTTAACCATCAAACTGAATTAAAACAAAAAATCTTTTGAAACTCACCACAATGCTCTACTATTTGTGAATCTATTCCCTCCATGACTATAGACCCATTGTGCAGTGAACAATACCGGCAAAGAAACTCCTTAATACCAATCTTTGTACGGCATCCGGCAATAGCCAACTTCGATTGACCTTTTTCTACTACATCCGCCTGTATACGATACAACTTCATACAAATTTCAACCTTAAATCGGAAAGTTAAAGTTTATTCTTAAAAAGTAGTTTCTATTAATAAGTTGGTGTTGCCAACCGCACGCTAGCTTGCTGTCCAACGTTTATTTGTCTTTGTCCAGACGAATCGCTTTTCCTTTGCAAGCACTAGTTGTGCACCAGAGAGTATAGATTTGTTTCATCTACCTTATTTATTTTTATAAAAACACAATGTAACTTTATTAGGAACTTAAGAAGTGACGTTGCGTTTTCATTTTATTTTCATAAAATCGTGTATTTTGCATAGATATACTTTTTGTATAGATATACTTCGCATTACTAAAACCAAATTAAAAAATAATACTAACTTTTAAAGCCACAAGGCTTTTAGAAGTCGGTGTTGAAGAATCTATAGTTTTACGTAAATTCCGCGCTATTTCACGAATTATCAAATCTTTTGTGTTTCTCTGAGTGAAGAAACAAAATTATGTCAATGTGAAAATCGAATGAAAATAATACAACCCATCCTAAGTGCACACTTAGCAATGAAAACGTCCCTAATATATTAAAAGGATACTTCATAAACATAAATTAAATATGTCTTTCAATGAATTTCTTTCATTTTTTTTAAAATATTTTTATACCACGGGCAATTTTGCTTCTATGAAATAAAATACTGTTGTCATGTACAAAATAGCAATGTTCGAATATAGAATTTAAAAAATACTGTGCTATGCATATTATATATGGTAAAGATATTGTTCCTAGTTGTCTGTAAAGTAATCTGGGCTATAAATGGTACTACTGCTTTTGTTGGCCAAGCCCTCACTTTACTTCAATATACGTACCTACGTGATATGTAGAAAAGCGATGTTCTTTTACCTAACCTTTTCAGCTGTCTAAAAATTATAGGCTAGTTGACCCCGCTGACGTTGTCCTGCCCTAAGAATAAAAAACAACTGGGACCTTCTTACTTACGAAAAAAATTGCAAATTTTTCATACATTTAGACCGAACAAGATTGATGTTTATATTGTATAGGTATCAGTGGCGAAGGGTCCATACAAGCCGATTCCCATCGGCTTACCTTTTAGGAATCCCAGTCCCACATTTTCATCATTTCAAAGCCACTTTTATCATGCTTAAAATACACTGTAATTATAAAATTACAGTTGTTTTTTGAACGGCTTACCCTCGCCATAATTTCACCCCTCGCCACTGATAGGTATAATATACCTATCAGTGGCGAGGGGTGAAATTATGGTATAATGGTATAATATAATAATATAGATTGCTAAGAAAATGAAATATTATAAATTTTGGTCGTCAATAAATCGTAGTCTTTGACACACATTTTTATATTTCCTTTGACACTGTCTCACAGTGTTACTTTAACTTTAGTCCCAAATTTCTTTTGAAATCCAATGAAAAGGATTGATTTGAATGAAAAGATAATTGAATTTCCAGGGATAATGGAGCTTTGGAAATTGTCAAATGCTTGACTCGGGACTTATGATTACAGTTTGTTCGTCAGCTTCCTGTCTTTATTACCTAGATTTTTATGTATAGAGGTTTAAATTTGATTATTGTTGTGGACAATTTAAGTTTTGCATTAGACAAAAATCGATTAACTCGATTTTAATTAAATATAATAATATTGCGGAAATATAATAGATAATAGGGTAGTTGACACTGTCAAAAATAAATGACCAAACACTAGCCAATGCATAAAACATCTAAAAACACGTGGAAATATCAAATATGTTGTATATTTAATGCTTTTTATGATTTTAAATTACCAGTATTACCACTAAGAGTAGATGATTTGATGCTGTGAAACTATGACGTCATTGTGTAATATTTCATACAAAATTACATATAAACTATCGTTTTGACATTTATTGAAAAGTAGATGATTTGATATGTCAGTCAACTACCCTATTGTGGATTATTTTGAATTTATAGTCTCGGCGTGTAGCGGTGTAAGCAACGACAGATTTTTATTATACAGACCTACATGTAGGTACAATGTTTTCCGTTGATGATTAGTACCTAATAATTATATATGTACATTTACTTATCAGTCTTTTGTTTATCTCTTACGAATCCTTACACCATATACTACTGTAAAACCATCTTACAGTAGTATATCAGTTATCTGGATCTGATACCGTGTGTGAAGAATGTCCGAAAATATTATTATTTTTATTGATTAATTTTATTATTGGTCAACCTCTATGTTATATTAAGTATTGTTATATTATCTAAGGCGATGATAGCTCAGTGGTAGTGACGTCGGATGCCGAGACGAAGGTCCTGGGTTCGAATCCTACAATGAGCTTGAGCTTCCGGTGAAGGAAAACATCGTGAGGAAACCATAGCACGGTGGTAGGGTACTTTGTAGTGCCCGCCTGGCTGGCTACCACCCTCAAGTTGAAAATCTGTCGCCAAGCATCTTTCGATGTGTTTCGACAGCTGCAATTGAGAGCCAGTTCCTTTCTAGGCTTTGTGTGCTTACCATCATCGGCCACATCATCACTAACCACGGTGAGACTGTGGCCAAACACAGGCCTATACATAGTAAAAAAAAAAAAAAAATTAAAATTTTGTAACATTACATTCATAAAATTACATTCATATCCAAATTTTATAAATAAATATTACCTACTTTATCCTACTAACATTATAAATGCGAAAGTTTGTGAGTAAGAGTGTGTTTGTTACTTCTTCACGCTTCAATGGCTGGACCAATTTTGATGAAATTTGTTATGGAGGTATACTACACCCTGGATTAACACATAAGCTTTTATCTCTCTGGAACATAAGATCCCTCGGGAACGGGGGCGAAACCGCGGGGCGGAAAGGTAAATTTTGTATGTTTTTTTTTATCTTCTCTAGGTATTTTATTTAATTGACCTACATTTTAGTATTTTACTATTTTGGCCATAAAAAGCAACCTGTACTATATAGCTATACCTACATTGACATATCAACTTAACTATTAGTAAGTATATATAATATAAATCCCACCGTTTGCTTTTCAAATTAATTGGTTTGGCAGGTAACTGAGAAATTCCTCGAGTAGGCATTATTTCTTAAATTTTTCGGTTGGTCGCTAATTGGACCAATTAGTGTCTATTCGTGAAACTCTACGAAGTCGTACTTAGCTTTATGTCGTAGTGACATAAGTGTTATTATGTTTATAGGTATTATTTAAAGCAAATAAATCCTGGTAAATTTTAATTAGCACTCGAGGAAATCAAAATTGACTGTTTAACGACCAAACAATAATAAAGTAGATAAAATTTGATCGTAACAGTAATTTATAAATACGATAAAAAACTAGACATGTGCGAGTTGAATACCTGTACAGAGGATTCCGTATGATGTAGGTATGGTGAAATTCAATCTATTTTGTCAAATCCAAAATCAGACCTAGCAAAGAAATTTTGTAATTTGGTAAAACTCCTTCACCAGTGATTTTTTTTATATTTTTTTTATTTTATATACTTTCAATTTTTTTATATGATTTGGTGTAGTAGTTATTGATGCAGTTAGTAATTAAGTTTAGGATACTATGGGATTGACATGTCTAAGAGGACAAAAATCCCTAATAATAAAAGAGAAAAAAAAAACGAGGTAGGTACTGTCTTGCGTCACTCAGGCATGCTGAGTGATACCAACTCTTGATTTCACATAAAAGCTTATTCTTAAGCACATACGGTACAAAATACGTGTTTATAGCACAATAACAGTGTCTCAGCTTATCAGCCAACAGTTGGCTGTTTTTTTTTTGGTGTATAGATGCGTGAGCTCTCTATCTAGACAGGTTTATTATCTAAAGCTATAACATATGGAATAGACTCGATTGAATTTATACAGAATCCAAAATAATACTAAACCTATATTAATAGAACGAAGAGCGTTCTAAAGAACACCATTAAACTTCATTTAAATAAATCTAGTAACACAGTAAGTACTAGCAGACATTAACATGCAAATTACATTCCAGTATAATTTAGCTAATACACTGACGATGTAAAGTACCTTCGATAGCCCTGATTGATAACAGAAAGCAAACTTTATGTTGGTTCTAATAAGGTAATTTTTATAACAATCTGAGATCCGTACCCGGACACTCGGAGGTAAAATCTTTTTAAAACCAATGCCGAGTTTGAGCAACTTTTACTGAGCCGTATTTTCAAGAAGCTGCACTTATAAAGCAGTTTTCTTTAAGGCTTAAGTCGGCTTACCTCCTTGGACCACTTAAAGATTACTATCAGCTTTGCAAAATTCAACGACATGCCTATAGTTGAATCTTTGAGTTGAATATGGAAATATGATAATCTATGTCAGCATCTAAAGCAGAAATAGGGAAGTAACCTTTTACCTTCGTATCGTGTTTTTCGTTCTTCACTTTTCGTATCGTGAGGTCGGCATACCCTAGCATCCTAGCATGAGGTGGACGGTTTGCTTGACGGTTTGTCGCCTGTGACTGTGCCCAAAAGAAACTCATGTCATATTTTGTTTTGTTTTTATATTATTATGCTTTGAAATCGTTTTGAGGATCATATCTTGATTTCCTCGTTTAATACCCGTTTCTTTGCATTCTTAAACTTGAGCTAGAGTCTTCTATGTACAAATATCTATGTAGGTAACTTCAAGGACTTCGTCATTGAGATGAAAAATATAATATTTATGAAATATCAGTTATATTTCTGGGATAAAAAGTAGCCTATATCACTAGGCTAGAGGATTCTGTAGCTTTCTATTAGTGGATACATTATTAGAATCAGACCTGCAGGCCTAGACAAAAATAATTTCGTGCGTTAGCGTGACATAACGCTAAACGCTAATTCCAAAATGTATGGCAATGACATTATCTGTGGAAAGTCTTTTCCTATTAGCGTTTAGCGTTAGCGTGACACGAAATGATTTTTGTCTAGGCCTGTATATCCGGAGATTACCTCCTACATCGGATCTTACAAAATTTACCTCTTTTTAAAATTTGTGTAGATTTTTACAAAGGTATTGTTTACGTATCAAAGCTCCCTGACCTTTGGGACTAGCCAATGTGACCCAAAATTATAGCACTTTTTTATTTCACAAATGGAACGAGATGTCCTAATAAAATCCCACTCTCAAAGCTGCGAATCTTTCTATATTTTGACTATGAAAATATTTACTTATTATATTTCTCTGACCTTTTACTTACTGAAACACCTACTCTCTAAAATAATACCTTATACCTAATATTGTTCTGACATAATGTAATATTAGACACGTCATGATACTCTTTGGGGAAAAGAAAATGCGCACACAAGTAATCATAATCCAATTTATCACCCTATCCATCACGCTTCGTCAAAAATTGTAATCGAAACCTTTTTTACCCGAAGCCCAAAAAAGAGGGTTATGTGTTTGACCTATGTATGTATGAATCAGTGGCGAGGGTAAGCCGTTCAAAAAACACCGATAATTTTGTAATTACAGTGTATTTTAAGCATGACAAAAGTGGCTTTGAAATTATGAAAATGTGGGACTGGGATTTCTAAAAGGTAAGCCGATGGGAATCGGCTTGTATGGACCCTTCGCCATTTGTATGTATGATAGTCTCAATGTCTCGTAACTACTAAACGGCTGAACTGATTTTGATGAAAGTGGTATAAAAAACGATGACATTGGTGTCGTCGTTAGAATTGGTTTACAAACGGAGGAATATCAAGTCCAATTTCGGAATTGGTCACACAGAAATAGACGACCAACAAATTGATCTTTTAAGGGTTCCTTATAAGGTATGGTATCCTAAAAATAAAATGTTATAAGTATACGGGCATAACAATACTGATAAATGATTAATACTTCCCCCATTCGTACTTCCTGCATGTAACCTCAAGCGTTTTTGTTGAATATGTTTTAGCCAGATTGTATTTCGTTTTCAAATATAAACATGAAACGAAAATAAGCAAGTTTGTCTTGTTTAAACATGACGATGTTGATTTTGTGAAATTAATAAATCACTTAAGTTATTTGTAGCTGGGTTATATTACACTTGGGTACATTGATTTGATTTTGAAGATATTTTCCATTACTCTCTTTTTACATTTAATTAATCTTATCTTGTAGTGTTTAATAAATTAAATCTAAACATAAATTTAATTATTTAGAAAAATAAGTATTATTCAGCAAGGTACCAATATTAGCTATTTTTATGATAGCTCAGTGGTAAGTAGTGACTTCGAATGACTAGACGAAGGCGGGTTCCAATCCTACAATGAAATTGAGCTTTCGGTAAAGGAAAACATCATGAGGAAACCCGCTACGACCGATTTTTATGTTTTTTTCTGTGTATATTCGGTAGGTCTGAAAATATGACGTAAACGCGAGTGAAACCGCGGGGAACAGCTAGTAGGTACTATAAAATTTTATTCATTAATTTACGTCCAGCGAAGCGGGCGGGTAAAGGCTAGCCTTGTATACCTAAAGTTATTTTGATGTCCATTTTCAACATCGTAAAATGTCGCAAACTTTCACTATGGTATCAAATCTAACACATAATATAGAATTTCCAAGATTATAAATGTTTCCGCGAATCACTACTAGTTCCAACACATCCTTTAAATTGGATACAATTTGTCCCACAACTCAGCGTTTGCAGTGCATTCCAATTTGTGAAGTTCAAGAATTGCAACACAAAATAAATTGTGTCCAATTTATCGCCAACTATTCCATAGAGTTTTTAGAACTGCATTGCTTGTTTGTTATAACTAGCGCATTGTATAAAATATATATACTTACGCGACTGAGCTATGCTTGGCGTTTTTTTGCTACGAGGGCAGGAAAGACGCTTCTATGAATACGAGACTTTAGAAAATCCTTAAATCTATACTGACTATTAATAATCTATATCTATACTAATAATAAAGCTGGACAGTTTCATTGTTTGTTTGTTTGAACGCGCCGAAGGTTATATGCTACTTTTTATCCCGGGAACCTGTAATTCGTTCATCTGTTTGCACATTGAAGTAAGTAATTCAGTGACACTCTATAAACACTTCAGCATACGATTCAACAAAATATTTAATTTCATTTAATTTACAAATGTAAAAGTTGATTCAAAGTTGACTAAAACTAAAATATAATAAATAACTCAAACTCTTCTATTATATTTTAATCAAATACATTTAAAATTTAATTCTAAAATTCATTGAAGTAATTTAACATAGATATTTTTTTTATTTTATAAATACGTCTAAATTAAACACATTGATCTCATATTAATTTTTAATTTACCTTAAATTCATTCATTTTTGCTTACTTGAGATAAATAGTATCAGTTCTAATAACAAAAAACTTTAATATAAGTCTTACAAGTATTTTAAATTATTCAGAGTACATACGTTCCAACCACCACATTAACATTAAAATTTAGAAACAAACATACAAACTTTAATAATTAGTAAATTTAGTACAACACTCATAATGAATAACAAAGGTTGTGTACGGTTCGGTTGTGTTGCTAAAAAAGTGCAGACTCAAACACAAGCTAATTAAATATGTTTGTTTTGGGAAGCGCCGTTCCATAAAGCCGTAAGCAAAACCACGTAAAAGGGTTTAGGATGTTTTTTGTTGAGGATATGAGATGAAATGAAATGAAATATTATTTATTCAAATAGACCTTCACAGGCACTTATGAATAGTCAGACTCTAATGCACGGTTCGGAAGGTAGCTTTTGCTGAGAAGAGCCGGCAATAAACTCAGCAATTACTCTTTTGAAAATGAACTTCATAATTTAGGTACATAAAATATATCCTGCAAGAGCGAGCGCTTCACCCGAGCCTGAGGACGAAAATACCTTAATAATAATAATGTACTTAGGTATATTTTTTTTATTTTAGTTGGTATATGAAGATGTGGTCTGATTGAGCTAAGCTATATGAATTTTCTGGTAACGAATGATGATGCAGCTTGGCGACGATATCCGAGAAAATTATGATTCTATATTTTTCTCGGCATTTTTTGTTGCAAGAGATTTGTAAAAAATGAATGTTAAATTAGAGAATATGTGGGAAGGAATAGCTTTTTAAAAATTGAATTTTTGAAAAAAATCTTGAATAGGTATGCCCCTTTTTAAAACGAAGAATGGTCCATCCAAATAACTTTAAAATATGAACATACATTCTGAGATCTAATAGAAAGGGAATAGATTTCTTACTTTTTTTAATAACTTAAAACATTGTTAATGTGCATAATAAATATTACTTAAACCATCTTTTTTACTAAAAGTGAGCCTCACATGTCTAGTCTCCATCAGTTTACTAAGGGACGGAGTCATTCGCAATAATAATTTTAAAAAAATATTTAAATTTGTCACCAAGCACCGGTCACAGTATGTTCTGGTTTCACCCAGTTCTCTTCTGCTTTAGTCAAAAAAAGCATATTTTCCACGGTACGAAATGAAGCTGTAGGTTCATTTCAGCTTCTTCGCCACGCTAAATATTTTAGACTCTAGTCTTTTCTGTGTAAAATTACCGTACAAAAAAACTACGTAAAAACTCTACACCATACTACTTAATAATAGTAGTTTATGATACTGTTGCATAATAGGGGTTATTAAACACGAGTGTGAGTTTAAGTACCGAGCCGTAGGCGAGGTTCTTAATACTATCACACGAGTTTTTAATACCTAATTATGTGCAGTATCATACAGTACTTTATCTAAACTCATCTAATTATGTAATTTAAAGGTAAAAAATCGATAATATTTTGTCATAGGTTTTCATGACTCACGGGTATCGATTATTCGTCATTTCCATTGCCGCCTCCACAATTTCAGATCCAAGTTTATTTCACCTTAGTATCACTGCTATTTTACTGTCATTTTTGGCCAAAATAAAATTTGTATGCAAAAAATCAATAAAATAAACAAACATTAATCATCATGGCGCCCAAATCCGTGTTGGGAAAAACTCCCAGAGTAAATTTGCATCTAAAATTGAACTGATACTGATTGATTCATTGTTTACAAAGAGAATATAATACTACGTTTAATTGTTTAGTCATGTCTGGCCACTTATAATGTTTTTTTCTTTATTATTTCGTTTGACAAGTTGACTGACAGTAATTGAAGTATTAAAACCCAAAAAACATTATAAGTGGCCAGACATGTCCAAATACTCGTACTTTAATGAAAAAAAGTTATTTTATAGCATTATCTTGGGAAGAAGACTGTGCTATAATATAATTTTTTAATTTCATTATACACGGGTGTGCATAAAGTGGGTCATTAAAGTACTGTTTTTGATTTCATAATAAGAACATTACGATATGAGAGTAGATAAAGGATATAAACAATACGACTTCTTCTTTCATACTTTAGCTGACACTATAACGACATCGTATTTCATCAAAAGCTTTTCTAACACTACACTAAGCATTAAGACCTCCTACATACTGTACTAAACTCTTATAGCCTTCAATGAAGTTGCTAGGTCTTTTCTTTATTTACATCATGATTATGCAGACTAGCTTTATGATGACATGATGTGGTAGGTAGTAAATGCCCTCAAACCGCATCATTATCAGCTTTGGCCTATTCTAGCAGTGAGAATAATATAGGCCATAATATCTAATCTAATTTTGCATAAGCAAACGAAGTGCAGAACGGTAACACCGATGATCTGCGAAATCTGTCTACAGGCTGAAGATGACGATCTCACCTTAATCTGATGTAAAAGACTTCATATACCCTTCATTCAGAAAAAAAAATCCCTAGATAGAGGAATGTATGATATGAATTTGCTTTATAAATTAACAACCACAGGTCTGCTCAGCCCGGCGCTTTCAGGCACGTAGATGCATTTAATTTTGTATTTGAAGCAATAGATTAGCCCTTATTAGAGTAGCCCTTCTAGGCTTTGTGTGCTTACCACCATAGGCCACACCATCACTGACCACGGTGAGATTGTGGTCAAACGCAGGCCTATACATAGTAAAAAAGATTAATTATGTTTGATAAAAAATTTCAAAGCCATGTATTTTTGAGACTCTATAAAAGCTTCTTCAATCTTGAAAATATTACACAAAAGTATAAATCGTTATTTAATTTAATGACTTTTAACGAACAATACCTAATCTAAATTAACATTCAAGTACTTAGCTACTACAAATTCCACATCTTCAACAAATACTACACTAAATTTAATCCCAAACAACAGAAGCGCTAAGGCAACTAATACCATCGGATCTTTTCCTCAAACACCCAACGCAGTAAGCAATCAAAGAACCTCTATCTGTCTCTCATTTGAGATATTTGCAGTTGTTCCGCCTTGTAATCAGTACGTAAAACCCGGTTTCGGTACATTAGTGGGAGAAATAAATGGATTAAATTACGAGATAAAGCGAATTCCTCAATCAGGTGGACTACCGAACCGGGGGAATAGTTTAGAAGCGGTTTACAGCAATATACTATTGAAGCTGGAAAATGGTAAAATTAATTGGTTCTATTATTATTAGTTTTATTTGGTGCCTGTGCAATGCACTGGATATTATGCGAGGAGAAAACGATGATGATGAAGCAATAGTGCCGATTTTTTTTACAATGTATAATCAATTTTACCAAAGCCTAGAAAGGAACTGCCACACAAGTGCAGGTGTCGAAACACACATGCAGGTGCTTGGTGACAGATTTCCTCAGAACTTGAGGGTGGTAGCCACAGTCGGGTATTACAAAGTACTCTACCTCCATGCTATGGTTTCGTCACGATGTTTTGTTTTCGTCACGTGATTCTATTGTTTTACAAAGTAAACTTCGTATTATTGAAAAAGTGTTCGAATGCTCTAACTCACTCTGAATTAGGCTGTTCCAATGTAATATGATTAGAATTTGACACGACTATTTTGTATGATTCTAATATTTATCCGATTATTTTATATTGTGTGACATTTTTACAAGCTTTTTTTCACATGTTATGTTCAGGTCAAAACTTGAAAGGCACAAACTTCCATTGATCTGAAATTTGGTACACATTATGATATAAATCCGATAACAATACAAACTGAATAAACGGGATAAAAAGGATTTTTGAAAATTCGTCTCCTACGGGGGTAAAATGGGGGATTAGGATGAAACCGCGGGGTGGAAAGCTTGTATAGTATAGTGACAGCATAAGTAAATACTAAAATAATAATCGAATGGAATTTGGATGGAATCGCTTATAACTTAGACCACACATACACCTTGGAGATGAGATGCCAGAGCTTTGGTAGGTAGTTCGTGGAATCTTTCCAATTAGAACCTTCGAGACGTATAAATACGGAATCGATATCCATTTCATTATACTGAGCTGTAATCGATGTTATTCGTGAAATATGACATTGAATATTGGCTTTTATGAGATGAACATAAGCTGAGCGGTGAATACACAACACTAGAGGGCGAACATAACCAATAGTAATTGATCAATAACTATGACTATGACCGTCCTCTAGTGTTGTGCCACGCCTTAGTTAGTCGCGGTAGTAGAGTGACATACGCACATGAGATTAAATATCCAGAGATAGGTCGAGCATCATCTAGTGATGACGAAGCCGTTATTTGTAATGTCGTTGCAAAAGAAGCGGATTAAGAAATATTTTTGCAGGATGTATTTTTAAAATAACATAGAATGGAGCTTATTAGTTGAATTCTGTGGATAATGTATACCTACCATTATCAATAATTCTATAAAATTTCAGGAGTATAGGCACTACCATTACATAGTTAAACATTTAAATTTTATCATAAAAGAAGAAGTATAAAATACACCTTGTATTTTAATGGTAAAATCATTTGGTTGAGGTTTTTTTTTGAAGTTTTTACGGAAATACTTCAATGCCCTTTCAGTCGACTATTACTCAATAAAAATCAATCTGTATGTAGGTAGATAGACCAACAATGCGGAGGGGAACAAAGCTGTTCATAAATTTGGACAGCTTTATTTAGTTTTGTATAACAAAAAAATAAGCTATACAATGCCACACTACGTGGGTGTTTCTTATAAATGAGATCTCCAATAACTTTTTTATATGCCGTTATATTTTTATGACATTTGCAATTACGCAAATGCAATTGCCGGTGTATTCCGGCAAGCCAGTTGAGAGCCAGTTTGCCTTCTCGGCATTGTAACAGGTCAGCAACACATTGGCAATATCACTGGTATTGCAAATGGCGATAGGCGACGGTAACCACATAGCATTAGGTGGACCGTATGCTTGCTTGCTTACCTTAGTTGTATAAAAAAAAAAACGCACCTATCTACGCATTCCTTCACATTTGGTATTTTCAGTTTATCTGTCTGTCAGTCTATCTGTAGTTTGTATAAAATAAAGGTAATAATAAATATTGAATTTTATCTAGGGTAGAATATTAATAGTATTTGATAAAAAATCGTAAATAGCGTCACATTGATTGACAGGAAAGTGGTCAATAAATAGTCCGACCAAAAAAACCAGAATAACGCACCGCCACAAACAACAAAAGAGAAGCGTTACAGCTTTATAGAAATCCTTGCTGTTCCACGTAAACATATACCTACTCAACACAATCTTACTAGGTCAAAATCATAGACTTAGATTTTTTAACTAAAGGTCGGTTGCTCGTACATTTTAGTTAAAGTTACAGTCAAAGTTAAGTATATTTAACCGCCGAAAGAAAGAAAACTGGGTTGCTCGTGTCACTTTAACTAAAATTTTAACCGTAACTATACTATACTAACCGACCGAAGGAGATCGGTCATCGTCAAAGTGACTCTGCGGTCAAAGCATGGTAATAGTTAAGGTAACTCTGACTATAACTTTAACTACAATGTACTCACGCTACACATTTTTATTGCAAAATAGCGCCTATTACAACCGCATAAGGTGCCGCAGTGTGTAGCTTGATCTATGGCCATGTGTACGAGCAACCGGCCCGAAGTCAAAATGTATGAAAAGATTTATTCATTCATATGAAATACATACGAGTGTGGAAATCAATATTAATAAAAATAAACTTATAATTCGATGCCACCAAACAATAAACTAGTAATCGAAAAATAAAAATAATATCGTAGACACGATTTAGTGTATATTATTTTTTCAAAATTAGAAGTGCGATATCATTGATACACTTATCAAATTGTAGTTTTATTTTGTAATAGTATATTGTAATGTTAAAATTATAGACAACTAATAACTGCTACAAAATAGGTAAATAATATGCGAATAATTGTTATTTCACTATGAAATTAGAACTTGTTCCGTAGTTTGTTTAAAACGCATTCATTATAACTTTGTCTCGCATAATGTAGGTAGCTATTACTAAGGAAATACAAATTTTAATTCCATTATGACACATCATCGTTTAAGTAGGTACGTTTTTTTTTTTTCAATCTACACTTTTTTATTTTTCTCTACTGTTTTATTACGATTTTATTAGTTTTTCTATTTTGAAAAGGCTAGGCTAGGCCAGGCTTTTAAAAAAGCCCTACTTAGTGAAAACTTAGCAATATGTCCATCTAATTTAATTTAATCTCTGTCTAATTGTTGGTTTGTTTGAATTGTTATCTCATTTATTAAATATATATCTTGTAAATTACATTTTTAAACATAATCTACCAAAAAAAAACATTTAAAAATATAAAAAAACAGAATCCAACCGGCATCGGGAACAGGGTCCTAGATACCTATGGTTAAGGCTCCAGACAGAGGTACTTCCTCACTATGCGTACCGTCTCCAGGAGCACTGCCTTCTGAATTAGGCCCTTGAACCAGCCACCTAACGCGAGCCTCTTGATGTGTTTGTCGAGGCTCTTGGCCATAAGGTATTAATTGTTATTATTATTACTACTTACCTTTTTTGTACATTTTATTTCTTTTATAAGATCAGATCAATGTAAATGTGTTATTGAGCCTACAGATTTATATAAGGTACCTATACATTATGTACTTCTCCAACAAAAAGGAAACTACCTAATTGTGTTTTTATTATTCTTTTCAGGTAAGAAAAGTCGACCGATCTATATCAAGAAGCAATTGAACCCAATTACAAGGTAGCTCGCAATAAAACAAGTTTATTAACCTAACAAACTCTTAAGTGTAGCGCCACACCTACGGAAAGTGCGGCGCGGAAAGTTCCGCTAAACACGCTCTCCGTGTTTTTTAAGTAACCTATTGCACATCAGCTGAACGTAACCCACTATAGTAGGTACTATGACAAATAGTTCAGTTGCGGAACTTTCCGCGCCGATCCTTCCGCAGGTGAGGCGCTAAGTACTCTTCGTTTGTTATACAAAGTATACAAACATAAGTACCATTAAGACCGTCTCAACATCGCTAAATTATATAGTATGGTATAATACTATGTTACGCTATAATATTATAACGTGTGGATATTTTGACATAGCATCTTATCGAAATATATGTATATATCGAATTTGTTGTGCTTTTACTAGGAGGCCCTCAGAAATGACGACAATAATTTCAAAACTCCTCCCTACAAAAGGATAAACCTTGTTCAATGAAATGTGTGTTATTCGTGCATGGCGCGACGATAAGGCTTTGTTTTTGGCGTAACAGAAATGATAACAATTTATATATTACATTTTATGTAATCTGTTACTGTCATCAACTGCTCACCAACTGTTGCCAACTCAGGCCATCATTTTGTCCAATAGTTGACCAACATAACTCAATTTCAAGTTTTAATTTATTTTGGACGATATGCCGATAACATAACTTTATAAATATCTCTGATGAAAATGTTTTAAATTTAGCGAAATTTCAATTATTTGAACAAAGAAAGTTGAAGTCACATTTATATAGGTAGGTAGGTATGTATGAATTTAATAAGTTTAGTTTTACAAGCTAAACAATTTGAACTCGGCTGTCAAAATATCTGTTAATTGAACAGTAATTCTCTTATTTATTCTATAATATAAAATATTTACAATTATTTACAACAAATATACAAACTATATATTAAAAAAATCCTCGAGGCGGCTGCTGCTGCCAATCAACGGCAAGGTTCCCAGAAGGCTGGCAGCGTTCTCTCTTTGTATGGCCAAGCTAACGCGTTATTATTGAACAGTTATTATTAAAATGGCTCATAAAGTATGATGAGGAAGCCGAAAATGTTCAGAAAAACCTATTCAGAAGTCGTGAACTAATTTAAATGGACTTTGGCACATAGGTAGCTCATGCCCTAGACTAGAATAACACACTGAGTGATTAATTTGTACCCATCATCATGAACTACTATTGGACCAACACTGAAATCACGAAAAAAAAAACTTTACAAAAAACATCAATCTTTGTTCGTTAAAAATGTATGACAAGTTTGAAAATTTCTCAGTGATTGATCCCTGAAAAAAAAAGAGAAAAAAAGTTGTTCATAATAATGAGTAGGTAATTAAGACGGTGAAGAAAAAATCAAACCTGTTTAACAGTACATCATCCCTCAGGAACGTGGGTAAAACAGACCAAATTAAGACTAGGTCTTAAATTATGATTTAAATAAGAAAATATTAATCTTAGACAAATTTAATCGTCTGGAGTCCTCTACCCACCAATTAAGGGCAAATAGAGCGTAGAGTCGGTGACCGACAGTATATTATTGCTTGAATTTGGTTGACAACTTCGATCTATACACTCATCAACCTATATTTGCCATACTATATTGATAGCTGATTGTGAGTCGTGACTATGTTGTAGCCTCTTAACTCTTGATAAAATTCCAAATTAAAGTACACTAACGGTCGGTTGCTCGTACATTTTAGTTAAAGTTATAGTCAAAGTTAACGTAACTATTACCATGCTTTGACCGTAGAGTCACTTTGACGATGACCGATCTTTCTCGGTCGGTTAAAGTGACACGAGCAACCCAGTTTGCTTTCTTTCAGCTGTTAAAGTTAACTATAACCGTAACCTGACTATAACCTTACTATGACCGCGCTTTATGTAACCGACCCTAAGTGTGATGCCAAAAAGAAAGAAAAAAAAATCTATATTAAACGTTCGGTAAAAATAATAAAATAAATCATCCCAATGTCACTAGCACCCGTTAAGGTAAGGTTTCCTCCAAAAGCGGTGCCTAGAGAACGGTAATTGACACCGTTACGTTACGTTCTTTAGGAAACCGCGCCATTTGGTTAACATAGACAACGTTCTAGTGACGTCATTCACCGCTGTATTACGGTCGCTACATGATGGCACCGCTTTTGGAGGAAACCTTATCTTAGACTTTTACAAGTCCTTTATGATTTCAACTTCATTATTACCTACAAAGAGTTTTTTTTTGCTATGGATAGACTGGTGTTTGTATGAATGTTAGTACACAAAGCTGAGAAGGGAGCTTTCTCATGAACAGGTACCGGAACAAACGGTAGATTTTCAACGCGAGTACTACAGAATAGGTACCAATGTGTTACAATAATAATTTTCACGTAAACTCTTATGAAAGAATTTATCTGTACTAATAATATAGCTGAAGAGTATCTAATCCCTCTGGATCTACCAGTGAGAAGGATTCGAAAAATTCTTTCACTAAAATGTTGTAGGTATTTTTTTTATGTTTGTGCACGTATATTTTTTTGTTTATGAACCGATTTTAATAATAAGCTAGATGACAGTGTCAAAAATAAATGACCAAACACTAACCAATGCATAAAACATCTAAAACATCAAATATGTTGTACATTTAATGCTTTCTATGATTTTTAATTACCAGTAGAACCACTAAGAGTAGATCATTTGATGCTGTGAAACGATGACGTCATACAATATTCCATGTAACCGATCGTTTTGACATTTATTAAAAAGTTGCTGATTTGATATGCCAGGAAACTACCCATTCTTTTTGCGTTGGATTCAGTAGGTACTATATTCTATTAAAAATTTTGTTTTTGAAGGTCTTAATTTTTGTTCAATGCTGCTCCAATACATTACTTAAAAAATTATATTCTACTTATTGAGAGGTTCCAAGCCTTTGTGTTTATTGAACCCTCTAACGAAATTTTCGTTCATCATGAATAGGTACCCGAAAATAGAAAACCTGACAATGCCGATGACATAAAATATAAAGTAAACTCCGCGGAGTCACGTATTTGATATGTCGTTACTCGTAAGTAATATGCGACGTTAGGCAACATTTCCTCCATGAAGGGAAACCGTGCTATAGGTGTTTTACTACGTATACCTGTGTTTGACCACAAGCTATGATTTCACAAGCCTAGAAAGGAACTGGCTCTCAAGTGCAGCTGTCGGAAGACACCGAAAGGTGCTTGGCGACGGTTTTCAAACTTGAGTGTGGTAGCCAGCCAGGCGAGTACTACAAAGTACTCTACCACCATGCTATGGTTTTTCACGATGTTTTCCTTCACCTAAAGCTCACGCTCAATGTAAGCCCCCAAATAAATAATAAAAAAGAATTAAATACGCCGTCTGGCAACCATAAATCAGATACAAACACACAAAAAAAAAATTCCATACGGTACATTTACTCATTATTGTTTTTATGAAACTCCCTTTTAGATGATAAAGCTGCGATCGTTATGATCTATTTTGTTTTTATGACCTCTTAAATGTAAGAACCGACTAAAATAAGTCTCTCGTTTCATGCTCCTTACTTTTAATGCAGTAATTTTAGTGTGATGCCAAAATGAACTTAATTATACACATAATTAATTTTGGTTTTGGTTAAAAAAATACTACTACATAAGTCCTGTTGTAAATTAGAGAAATGAATTTCATGTAGCAATATTTTAGCGGCTGTTTTAGACACCTAGGTGTTTATTTATTTATGTAGGTATATTGTTTTAAATAGGTATAGTATGAAGGTATGTTTATTTTATTTATGTTGTTGTACCTATCTATCGTGGCCAGATCTTACAATTGAACACTCGTATGTATGGGTGTATTTCATGATATGACCAGCTAAAACTAACCATATCGTATAAACATTTCCCTGAATAATAATTATTATTATTAGGTATCTCTCTAATACCTTTAAACGAACAATTCTTGTATATGTTAACGGAAAAGTATCTAATCCGTCATTGTATACATTTCCTAGGAAATCCATACATTTCCTAAATATCTATCGGAGTTACATTCGGGATATTTGTAAGGATAGCGGTATTTGGGGGGTTGTAAGTGAAAGGTACTTTTTTGCGAATACTTTCTAATTTATGCAAAATAAAAAAAATAACCGTAACCTATTTTTTTCAAGTTTTTATATATTGCCTAGTATCATTATTGAATTATAATTTCCTAGGGGAAGTACACAGGAATTGTGTACAATTCCTATGTTTCATATATTACCGGTGACATATATAAACAAACGGCTCTGAAACGGCTCCAACGAATTTCATGAAATTTAGTATGCAGAGGGTTTCGGGGGAGATAAATCGATCTAGCTAGGTGTCATTATTAGAAAATGTAATTTAAAAAAAAACGAGCAAAGCTCGGTCAACCGGGTACTGGATATAATATATGGTATCTGGAGCCCAGCTAGCTAGTAGTCCAATATCTTTCCAATATCCAATTTCTATTTCCAAGTGACAGTGACGTAAACTGACTACGCCACGGTGTAATAGATGAAACGCGACATTATCACCATTCACTCCCTATTCATTGTGAATGGGTGTCCATTTTCATTTCCTCATGCTTTTTTCATTTCTAATCCACCCGCTTTATTGCGTTTCGACCTTTAGATATCACAAAAGGTGAGTTGTTTACAGTAGCGCTGTAAGCGATGACGTGATTGAAGTTGGTAAGAACTTAAAATTCTTTAAAGGAATGCAGCAGTCAGAATTACTCAGAATACACAAGGTGTTTGGAGCCTCCGAACCGACAGAGAAAAGAAACCACTCTAATTAGAAAGAGAGAAAAAAAATCAGGCGCCGCGTGGCGCAAACGGTTTTTTTTTTTTTTTTTTGAAAAGACTAAAGTTGGTAGCCTCTGATGGCTGCTCCAACCTTACCGTACAATCGGCGAGCGCAGAGAGCTCTCAGCCGGGTAACATTTAGGTAACCACGCCTGAGGGCACCCCCGAGTGGGGTACGAACCTCGGCTCAGGGCGTTACCGGGGGAGCAAACGGTGCGAGTGAAAGTAGCGGGAGCGCGCGTGTGGAAGAGTATAAGAGAAAGAGTAATAACAAAAGAACTGGCAACAGCGAACCGCAGTCGGAAGATATAAGGTTTGTACGGAAGAGTTTTGGTATGCGCGCAAGCGTTTTTATTTTCGTAATACTATACTTGGGTGGCACTGGGATCAATAAAAGGTAAGCCGATGGGATTCGGCTTGTATGGACCCTTCGTAACTAGATAATCATAGTAAATTGAAAAGCTTTTTGATAAGCTTAAATTATATTTCGACACGTCATCAAGACTAGTTACGTTTATTTTCAGTTATAAAATTCTACTACCAACTATAAATTCTGTCAAAGCGTAACTGACTGATCTATCATCGCACAGCACACTGAACAGATCGGGCTTATGAGGGCATGGGCTTTTATATACCTTAGGATAAAATAAAATCATATACCTACCTACGTTTACGGATAAATAAGCTTTTAAGGTAATGATAGCTCAGAGGTAGTGTCGAATACCGTGACGAAGGTCGTGGGTTCGAATCCTACAATGAACTTGATTTTCGGTGAAAGTTTAAAAGTTAGAAAGGTCAAAACGATAAAGAGAAGGTTAAACCCAAAGCTCAGATATTTAACGAGGTGTCACTTATTTGATAATAATCAACGCTTTTGAAAGTGCTAAAATACAAAAGCTTTGTAAGCTTTCGTTGAAGTGTCAATTATAATTGGTCGGCTAGAATTATGTGCTAAAACTAAGTGAGCTGAAATTTGTAAGAGACCTAGTTGTTTAAACGTTGTAGACTTTAAGTTTAATCATTTAGTTTGTAGTAAGATTGATAAACAGAATATAAAAGATAACAAGGAAAGGAAAGAAAAGAAAATAGCTCAAAAGGAAGGGTTCTTACCAAGACCAAGAAGTTTCTCGATTTTATTATTTTATATCGCTGTCTACATAATATTTACACAAATAGTAAGTTAAAAAAACCTAGAAAACCTTACTAAGCAAAAAAAAACTTTTTTTTTTTCAAACTAACATTGGGTGTCTATATCAAATGTCTTGGGCACCTCGTCCAAGCTCAATTTCGAGTTTGAATTCACCAAAACGCCTAAATAACCAACCAACCAATGTCCAAGATATGATCTATCTATATGCCAAGTTTCATCCGAGTCCATTCAATAGTTTTTACGTGAAAGAGTAACAAACATCCATATATCCTCTCAAGCTTTCGTATTTATTATTATTAATATTATTTATAGTTGCAAGCAAGCATACGGCCCACCTGATGGTAAGTGGTTGCCGTCGCCTATCGCCATTTGCAATACCAGAGGTATTACTAATGTGTTGCTGACCTGTTACAATGCCGAGAAGGCAATCTGGCTCTCAAGTGCAATTGCCGGAACACACCGGTAGGTGCTTGGCGACAGATTTTCAACTTGAGGGTGGTAGCCAGCCAGGCGGGTACTACAAAGTACCCTACCACCGTGCTATGGTTTCCTCACGATGTTTTCCTTCACCGAAAGCTCAAGCTCATTGTAGGATTCGAACCCAGGACCTTCGTCTCGGCATCCGACGTCACTACCACTGAGCTATCATCGCCTTATATTAGTATCTACAGTAAGGATGGCTAGTTAAGTAAATATGGTAATCAGATATAGTCGGCAAGTTCACCTTATTATTTGGGTCAGCTGATTTATTCCGAGCCAGCATCGAAAATAGAAATCAGGCTTCGTATATATAGCTCTCGAATGCTGATTGCATTTCCATGTAACATGAGAATCGAATCAATTAGATTGGCTTATATGAAGTTTGCTGGAGTTTTTCTTGTGTGTAAAGTAGCCTCTTTTAACTGACTCCATTATTAACTGTATTTAAATGAATTCCATTTTATTTATTTGTATTAATGTCTCCATTTTGTCCTTTTTGAGATTGTAGATTTTTAGTCTTTTCTCAGTGAGGTCAAACTTGACTATCTTAGCAGTTTTCATCAAGGAATTACAGTCCCTACATCACGGTTCCATCAGATCAACTCGATGGTACTATCATATTGTAATGTGATCGAATTTACGTTAAATATCAGCTCAATCGCATACCAGCAAGTCATTGAAAAAATAATTACAAACTTTGAGACGAAGAACGTCCATGCGAACGATGCAAGTTGATATAAAGCTTGTACCTAATAAATCATCAAAGTTTGCTTATTGATTGATTCAAGATTGAGTTTTTTCTGTATCTCACTTAATTAAATAAAAAAATACAGGTTGATTTAATTAAGGTACTATTTTATCGAACGTACGATGTTGCCCCCACTTAGACTAAATTAAATCGTAGCTTGGCTTTGGTGCGCTTTTATTTCTAACAAACGATAGACTAGTCAGTGAGAATATTCAATTACTATCCATTAGTGGTGTAGTTAAAATACTGTTACTTATTCTCTGGCTTTGCGAGAGACTTGTTTTAGCTTCTCCATTTTGAAGTGGTCGAAAGTGTAATATTGTACTAAAAATTTCCATCGTAAGTGATTTTTTTTTAAGTTGTACCTATGTTGTGCGATTTAATCGCAATATTGAAGCACTTTAAAAACTTAGTATATCAACTTATTATCTATATAAATTACTAGCTGTTCCGCGCGGTTTCACTCGCGTTCTCGGGATAAAAAGTAGCCTATAACCTTCGGGAATAATGTAGCTTCCTATTAGTGAAAGAATTTTTCAAATCGGTTCAGTAGTTTCGGAGCCTATTCAATGCAAACGAACAATCAAATCTTTCCTCTTTATAATATTAGTATAGATTATCTTCTTGGAACGTTTGTACAGGGCAGCGATCTGGGACAACTTTTCTATTTGTAATTTATTTTTATTATATTTATGATTTACTATATTTTTAAATTTGAAAATATGATTTAGTTTAAGTTGAGTTAATTTGTAAATTTGTTTTGTTTGACTTTCTATACCTAAATTATTAGGTAGATTTTATTTCACTTTGCTTTAGATTATAATATATATTTGAATACAATTAAATATATAAATCAATTTAAATTAAAGAAATAAAGCATTGCGGTACAGCGAGGAAATGCTGCCAGCATTTTCGGAACCATGCGAAGGGGCCAAATTTTTCAAATTTATTTTAATGTAATTTTCCGTTATAGTTTAGTTTACCTGCTTTTATTACATACTTGCAATAAATAATTTGAAATATTTCGTATATTTGCGTTGAATAAGTAAGTTGGCAGTAAAATAATTTATTATTTCATATTATATTATATTCTTATTTTTTCTGTGACTAAAGCGTGATGATTATTTATATGTATCGTAACTATCAATTAGTCAGAAACATAGAGTTTAATATCTAGGATCTAGTAACCTTAACCCAGAAATAGGTAGAAATCTCCTTAGATTCTTTTCGGTTTATAACTAACTATCCGCGAGAAATCTACGACGAATACTTAGGTACGTAGAAATACGATAATAAAATAGTATCTAACGTAGAATAACCCTGAATATGTGACTTTAGGATAGTTATATTAGATTTGACGACCGAGTCTTTAAATGTGAAAAGGTGGGAACGCAAAGAATTTCCATTCAGAGTGCCTCTTTTATGGGTTGAACGAAAAACGATTCAAATAACTGCGCTTTGTAAACTTGTAGCTATAGTAAAAAAACTTAAAGGCTTCACTTTTTCTTTGCATGTTGAAGCTGTTGTTGATGCTTTATGTCTGTTTTACCAAAAAAAAATGATGAGGTCAGTTCAGTATTACTACAAACTCCATTATTTAAACGTAAGGTAGGTTCATAAAAAGTTAAACCCGGATTAAAACATATATACCTGTATCCATCATTTGCTAATGGGGCCGAGCTGGGGCTCTTCATATCAAGGGATATTCATATCTTGGGGGTCTCACGACTTGTTTTAAGTATCTTATAAAAAAAACAGCTTATAAGAGGATGTTTGTTTGAACGCGCTAATCTCTGGATCTACCAGGCGGATTCGAAAAAATCTTTCACTAATATGAAGCTACACTATCCCCGAAGGTTATAAGCTACTTATTATCCCGAGAACGCGAGTAAAACCGCGGGGAACAGCCAGTATTGAATAAAGAACATGTTTTGGTAACCGCCCAACAATTAGAGCGTCTCATGTTCCGACGCCCTTTCGCAAATTGCTCTTGTCACATCAAGCCGCTTTTCTAGGGTTTATCTCGCACATTTGTCACGTAGGCAATAGCACACAGTCGCGCGTAATACGTAATACGTATCTCATTATGGAATACCACAACCGAAATATTATGTATTGCTCCTTCATTTGTATACGATTCAATTACTCACGTTCTGTTTGACGCATGAATTTCAATAATAAATTGTTTGATATTGATAAATAGGTAAGAATACATGTATAATAAAATCTATAATTCTATACTAATATTAAAAAGTGGTAATGATTGTATGTAACAGGTTCCTGTTCTTCAAAGTTACTAGTCTAATTTAAAAAATTCTTTCACCAATAATAGGCTACATTATCCCCCCAGGAACGCGAGTAAAACCGCGGGAAATAGCTAGTACATTTCTGTATCTGTGATTTAGCTCAGCTCGAGTTTTTATACGATATAGTAGAAGCTACTGTTACAATATTTTGTTTCATTTTTCGGCTTGCTACAAATTGACAATACTCAAGACTGAGTAGGTTTGGCACATTATAAACGCTTTTATGTCAAAAGTTGTGAACGTAATCTTCCTGAAATATCACTTTGAGTTTCAGTATATGTAGGATATGTAGATCAAGGAGATTTCTTAGAATGCACATTACCAACATAAAGGTAAGATACATTTTTTATAAAAGCACTAGGATAATCTTGTATCGCCAGCGACTGATTCGTTCCCAATTTGATATTTGATCGTAGTTCGATAGTAAGCCTTGAGTCTACTCATATAATGGTTATAATAATCAAATATATTTTCAGCAACGAAGTTCTACGTCCTACACATCTGGGATGTTTCCAACGAAACTCGTTTGAGACGTGGCCAGAAACAATGTTGGTAGTAGGTGGTAGGCGCTTAGCATCACCTACTAGCAGTAGTATTTAATGACTATCTGATGTAACCTTGATGCACACCTAAAGTTCAAGCTTTTGTTTCACGATTTCAAATGGAGCATGTATGTACCTGATTGTACCTACTAGCATCCGCCCCGCGGTTTCATCCAGGTTATAAACTATGTGTTCCAAATTAAAAAAAAAGTAAATTATATTTAAAATAGATGATTTAATAGATTTAAAATATTAATACTCTCGTTTATTTTATTTCAATCGTAAAAGTTTAATCATGAAACGTTCATAGATATGATATTTGAATAGACCAAAATGTAATCAAATTCGAGCACTCCATTACGTATTCAGCGTCCGAATCTAGATTTTCATTTAGGTTCATGTCGGAATGATTAATATAAAAATTCATCGTACGATTCATTTTATGAAATTGATATATACATCAAAATAACTTGGGTTTACTTAAAACACTTATGTTATTTATTATTTTGTGGCTATTTTATGTTGCTATCTGATCGAGATCGAGATCGATGCGAGATGATTTAGATTTGGGGTCGGTTCAATATGTAGGTATTTTTCTTCCATTCAGTCCTTCTATCCGTCCACAAATTCCTTACTCATTCCATATTTCGCACAATCCATCCATGTCTTTATAATTCTTCCTGTATCATACACATTCATATTCAAAACTCTTCAAGTCACATGCCTTATATATCCATACCACAACTAATGAATCCCATCTTTTCATTCATAGGTGCTACTTTCCATCAAAAGCATCTGCCACAGGGCACTGAAAATCATTCATACATTATGTGATGTTTAGTCTCTGACTATTTAGTACTCTGTGTGATACAGATGAAGCGCTATGAAAACTTATGTACTTGCGTTCGTACTTTAATAACATTTAAATTGACGTCAGATATTACCCACAAATTCTATTCATCATCATCATCATTTTCATATAGATTGCACAGCATAAATTAGGTCACGATTTTGCGGTTATGAGTCTAACCACAAAATCGTGACCTAATTTGTGAACCCTATCAAAGAGAACAATTTACTTCAAGTAACTGATAGTAATTTCTAGCGTGTTGGCAGTTTCAGCGTCTGATGAATTAAATATTACTATATAATCCTGCATCACAATTATCTTTCATCATACATTAGGTAGCGAATCTTGAATATACCAACTTTTCTCTTTTATTGATATATTTTCTTTAGTTTAATTGGCCAGATTTTTTATATTAAAGTTATCATAAATTTCTGATTTATTTGCCTCATCTATGTCCAGTCTGGCATCGCTGTCCGTATTTGGCCCAACAATTTTGTTGGCATGTGGCTTTTGTTTATAACAAGTAGTTTCCGTTACGCTTTTATTATTTTTAAATGTTATTTAAATTTCAACCTTGACAGGAAAATATAAGAATTATAATAATAACGTTTTTAAAGTCAATAAAGAAAAGATTCGCCTGCAAAATAGTTGCATTTCAAGACTTTCTTAGATTTTCCTTTTTTTTTTTATTTGACAGCGCCGCCTGACTGGATAGCTTAACTCTAATTAAATGTATCAAATCTTTACCTCCAAAATATGGAAACAAGTAACAAAATGAAATAATCTATACTTATAATAAATCTGTAGAGAGGTCAATTCTGTACATGAAATATATTTTCAAAATAACTATCAGGGGGTGATTAGTGATCGATACTGATGCCAAAAATGCAATCAGTAAAATTTTTGTCTGTCTGTCTGTCTGTATGTTCCTTATAGAAACAAAAACTACTCGACGGATTTTAACGAAACTTGGTACAATTATTCTTCATACTCCTGGGCAGGTTATAGTATACTTTTCATCACGTTACAATCAATAGGAGCAGAGTAGTGAAGGGAAATGTTGGGAAAACGGGAGAAGTTACTCCATTTTTTAAGCTTCCGTCGCGTGTGCAGCCTTAATGGTTAAAGTTACATAGAAATCATGTATGACGGAAATATTCTACATAAAATTGTCTAAAAAATATTCCGCAACAGCATATGTCTATCTTTTATGGTTGACTCACAATAACACGTGTAACTCCTGATAGCTTAGCAATTCGGAGCATTCTGATTATATTTGTTTACTCTTACGTTTATAATACTCTCACTCATCCCTAATTTTAAAAAGTTTACATTATTACCTAAAAAAAATCATAGAAATCGGTAAAGAAACACCAAAATTATGCATGAAATAAGCCATTGCGCCGTCGCACGTGAATACTGAATCATACTATAAGGATTATTTTTGTGTAACGGTTGCCGCGCTCGACACGGGTATGAGAGCCAGCTTCATTCAATATTTGTCTGTTGATGCGTTCAGAGCGTTCGACCTTATTGACAGACAATAATTGATATTGAAAAACTGTACTTATCAGCGCGACTTTTAGTCTTTAAATAGTTTATTTGAATTTATTTTGTTGTTATTTTGTAACATAGGTATTAGTTGTTTTGGTAGTGTTTAAATATTCGTTCAAATTAAAAATTATTAAGCGTAGGTAATTTTATTAATTAAAGTAGTTATAAGTATTTATTTTTAAGTGAAGTAGGTATAGGTAGATAGTATTGCACAGGCGTTTCAGCTTTATTTTCATTTCTTTTTTGTTGTGAGTTGTATATATTTCTGGGTATAATTCTATTAGAATATTTTAGTGTAAATAGTCATTAAGATTTTAAGTGTAAGGTAGCTAAAGTTAGGACCTCTAACGTAGGTTATTTTGTTAGGTAACTGACAGCCTTTTCGTTACCGTAGATTATTACACAATGCCACCTAAAAAACCATTATCTTTATCTCAAACTTCGAGTAAAGCTAAGAGATTGAGAATTACGCGATCTCAAGAATCGGCTGAGCAAAGAGCAAATCGATTAAACTCTATGAGAGTTAGAGCCTCAACTTCTCGAGCCAATGAAAACTCTCCAGAGAGAGAGATGCGATTAGCAGCTGACAGAGCAAGACGAGCTACATCATGGACGTCTCAAAGCTCTTCTCAACGAGAGCTAAGGCGTACCATTGACCTAGAACAACATGCGTTATCCCGAGAAGCTGAAACTGCTGCACAACGAGAATTCTATATGTACTTAAGCCTCATGTGAAAGTGATCTAAACAATATTACCAATACATTAACATAATAACATACAAGGAGTTACACGCTGATGGTCTCGGGGCACAGCTATTAATAATAATATTCTGCGGTTCCTTATTGCGATATTTTTTAACAGTATTGTGGATTGACATATTATATTTCCCTACTAAAATACGAAAGTTAATCTGTCTGTCACATCAAAACCACTGAACCCTGAGGAAGGACATATGCTACTTTTTTACGAAAAACGACGAAAACGCAGACGAAGTCGCGGGCAAAAGCTAGTTTAAAATAAACTAAAAACTACTTCAATAAAATGAACTAAACTCAAATTCAAATTATATTCAATGTATATATCAATTAAGTTGTTTTTATAATATCACCCATAATTTACGTAAAACATGATTGCAAATTGTTTCAAGGCACAATATGACTCTGATTTGCTCAGTTTGCGACTAACTGCAAATTAATTTCTCACTTGTATTGCAAACGAAAGGTTATTAGGTTCACAACCGTTGTCGCTCTTTGCATAATTGGGTGTGCCTGTCTGAAACACGTCATTGTGTATTTGAAATTGAATTCCATTAACATTGATGAAAGATCGAATTTCGCATGAGAGCAATGTGATATATATTTCCAACGTCGTTTATCAGTCAACACTCATTTATTTGGTAACGAGAGCTTAATTTCCTAATATTTGCATGATCTTATATGGCTTTAAAGGTTTTTGCATGCTACTAAATTGTTTTTTTTTAATAGTGAGATACGATAAATCTTTTATCAATGGAGAACGATATCTAAACAAACAAAAAATATCTGAATTACACTGTCATTCAATATATCCGGGTATCTAAAACGGCCGCTCGAGCAATATTGCTACAAATTTATTCATTTCTGAATTTTATAGCAGTTGCAGTTGTTAGGTAATTTGTCAAATTTGATGGTATTGAAATTTATCTTAAAAAGGTCATAAAAAAATATATTTAATACTAAAATATTTCCATACAAATTTCAACAAAATGTATCAACAATTAATCTTCAGAACTGATCAGATTCTAAACACTATTTCACTAAGTACCTAGTTGTTTATAAAACATTTGTTCTGTAAGATCTCAGAATCTATAATCAGAGTGTATAAGATGATAAGGTAAGGCTTTACTGATATGTTATTCTGTTGTCAAAATGAATGAACCAAAAGAAGTAAGAAAGGAAAAACAAAAATAAATTAATAAGTTCACGGTTTACTAAACAGATATTGTCATGATAAATACTCTAATATTTACGATAAAAACTCAAACTTTATCAGTAACAGGAAAATAACACGTACAAAACAAAATGTATGTATAACTTTCACAAACTCCAGGGAATGTCACCCGATACCTTTAAAATTGGAGGCAATTTGGCCGGCGTCCCTTTTCTGCTTTACAGAATTTTATCTAAAAGTTCAAAGTAGCCTCCTTAACATTCATAGAAATTTAAATAAATAAGCTCAAGGTAGAACTGGAATATTTGCTAGCGTAATTATATTTTTTGCATCTGTGACAATGTAACGTAATATTTAAAGTTATGTCTATACTCATAATTTTCCGATGTGACATACCAAGTGCCACAAAGTATTTATGATTAACAAAATGGTAATTTCATTCATCATCATCATCATATCAGCCAAAAGACTGCTGGACAAAGGCCTTCCCAAGGATCTCGGGAAACCGCTGGATGCGGGTAGCGCAAGACCGGTGAATAGTGTACATTTTTTTTACATTTTACGGGTTGCGCTAGCTTGATTTCACCACCAATAATATATTGCGATAATTTTGCGACGTAGAATGCATACTAGATACTTATTTAGATTTCTGTGGTGCACTTTACACTTGAATTCCTCGATAGTGAACGTGGCCATCACCATTTTTATTGCGTCATTGACAGGGATATTAATATATCTTCAGATAGCATCTTGGGGATAAATGTATTTTTTGGGTGTTATATGTTTGACATGTCTGTGTGTGTGTCTGTCTGTATGTCTATGTCCTTCTAAAAATCATAGGCTATCTGCACAGTATAAAGATGTAATTCTACTGTGCTATCTGCATGCCAGATTTTATCGCGATCTAAAAATGAAACCTAGCTAGATCGATTTATCGCCAACGAAACCCTCTGCATACTAAATTTCATGAAAATCGTTGGAGCCGTTTCCGAGATTCAGATTATATATATATATATACATACAAGAATTGCTCGTTTAAAGAAAGGTATTAGATAGATAGATTAGTATGAATAAATAGAAATAGTTCTCGACTATCGTTAAAATGTTCTCGCTTCTGTAGCTCCCACTTAGATAACAGGAACGTGGGCGAGGATTTCTCACTTTAATGTACATATCTGGTTAGTGTGTGGGAAATGCTGGATGCGTTCGACTGAATTCATAATAATAACTGTATTATTTGTGCAACGGTAGTGTTTGGTATTCACGCTATTCAGGCAAATATTACGTACATTCTTGGGAGATCCTGGTCGATTGCGGTATTCCCATTCAGGGTAAACATTTGTGTGTATGAACATGTCTGATTGTCCTTTGTTTGAGAATTATCCAATATGAACCTATTTACAAAAACAACAGACAAAATAATAATAAAGCAGAAGAGTTTTTGTTTGTGAATATGCTAATCTCTGGAACTACCAGACAGATCCCCAAAATTCACCACTTTTTATCCCGAGATCGTGAGTAAATCTGCGGGGGACAGCTAGTGTATTAAGTATATAGTTCTTTACGTGCGTGGTTTCCATTGTTTGGGATCAAACAGCTGTCCTACGGGTGCGGGGGCCTATATCGTAACGTACACTATTATTGAAAATCATCCAATGAGGGCTCACCGCACCCACCATTGGCAGAAATCATTAATGGTGTTCATTTCGATTACCACCAAAAATACGCAATAGCCCGGCAAGATATAATTACTGAATGGGTCTTGTTTTCCATAAATCAAACTTTCATTTGGAATGAGGCTGTCCTTGAATACACGACTGCTATAAACAAAGACTGCGTCTAATTCAATCTTTCCTACTGGTCACAATGGTAACGGAGTTAGTCTAAATAAGAGAGGATTCTTAACTGCTAAAATTAACATAACATTTCACAACCTTCGTTACTTGTATGACATTATTACCCTGAAATTAGCATTGTGTTAATTGGATATTTGAAATACAACTCTCCTATTATTAGGACCCAGCAATGATTACGTTAGTGTTGTAATATGACATTATTTAATATTCAGGGTTTGGCACCTCTGAGTACACTGTTTAGGTTATGGCATCTTTTATGTAAAAATACATATCCATATTCCATACTTAATATTATAAATATAAAAAGTAACGAAAGTAACTCTGTCTGTCTGTTTTTCTCACGTCAAGCTGAACCCATCGCGATGTAATTTGGCACTGGCACGCGTTTAGCCTATGATACAGTGACTTTGTTTTAAACTTTAAAGAGATATTTACCTATTTATCATGAATTTATGAGCATTCCAGTAATCCAAAAAGAGCTTTTATAATTAGTTTTTTGATGAACCTCTTGTGTCAAACCAAATTCGAATAGGTATTACCTACTCGAAACATAAAATTAAAGGGGGAAAAAATCTCATTTAGCCGTTACTGTAACGCGTAAATGGCATAAACTGCTGCTTTTATGGCGTAATCATTACTTTTACTGTGTTTGTGACGTATTTGATGATATGGGAGGCTTACCTTAAAGCCATTCATATAACGTTCATAATGTATGAAGATGTCAGTTTGATTTTCGATCTTGATCGTTAAGAGATTAAGGAGAAAATTGATTCAATTCAATAAACTATGTACCTACTCTAAGTTGAGAAAAAGTGTTCAATTTTCCATATGGCTGGTGTAAGGTGTTGGGACTGACCAATGAGGGTAATATTTTTCTTGCGTATGCATGTATGTTTGTGACCTCCTATAGCCTAAACGGCTGAACCGATTTTGATGCATATGTTCTTGGATTCATCTTTATTGCGCGACAGTCACTAGGTATTATTAAAATTATCAAAAATCAATGGTTATTTTATAATTAAATGTACAACAACTTATATGTTTAAATGTAATTAGGAATGAAAAAAGATAAAAAAACAATTTCCAAATTTTTTTCGTACCGCAGTCGGTAGGAAAAAAATGGCCCTCGCCTGACCTTTCTTCTAGCCGGAGTCATTTCATAAATTCCGATAACATTTAGGATTTGAAAATATTGCATGCATAGTATTATTTTATAAGTTAGTAGATTCTTTCTACCTTGGAGTTTCACCCACTTTCTTTAGGGATCCTATATTTTCTCGGAATAAAAAATGTTTTCTATATTTATTTATTTATTTATCACCAACTCCTTACAGGTGGGTACCTAATGCGGTAGAAGGGCCTTAAAATTATCTTAAAAATAAAATTTTACAATATTAATAAACTATACATCACACATAATATAATATATGTTTTGTATACCTGCCTATGAGCCAAGTTTCATCAAAATCCGTTCTGTAATTTTACGTGAAAGAGTGACAAATTTCTTCACCATCCTCACATTCAAACAAACTTTCAGATTTACAATAGTAATCTAGACTAACAATAAAGCTGAAGAGTTTGTTTCTTTGTTTGTTTGAACAAAGGAAGCTACATTATACCCGAAGGTAATACGGCTACTTTTTGCGGTTCCACTCGCGGTATAACGCGAGTGGAACCGCAGGGAACAGCTAGTAAGAAATAAGATTTCATATAAAATAAACTTGTTTACATGGTATAAACAAGACAAGCATACCTATTTGTAATATTTTTTTTATCACAACATCTGTACTACCAGTGAGTTTCATAATTATATGAATTTTTTCAGCATTTTTTAGAAAAAATGCCGCGCCTTAGGCTGAACAACGGAACATAAATAAAAGGAACAACCTTAATCCATATATTGGAGTCATTTAACATTCGGTCGGTGGGGTCAACCAATCGGATAATAGTAATTAACCTCAAACATTATGCCCGCTGCACAAGAGTTTTTATTTTTTATTTTTGGCCTAGTAGTTTCGGAGATAAGGGGGAACCCTAAAAACATAATTAACATTTAGAAATCGTTACGTTTCACTTTAAAATTGCATTATAATTGTCAGGGTTTAAAATTGTGTTTTATTAGGGCCTAAACTAAGTAAATGAGTTTCGATATTATGACTCTTCATTTGCCTAATGACATAATTACCAAATACTATATATAGCATTTGATCCCGAACGTCCTATCCAAACATGCTGCGGATAAGTAAAAAGCTTTTATTAAAAATTTCATGAACAAGGTTAGGCTGTTATTTTTTTTGTTTTTTAGAATGTTATTTAAATTTGAACTTTGATAGGAAGGAATAATAATAATGTTTTCATAGTCTATAAAGGTGAGAATCGCCTGCGAAAAGGAGTCATTTATGTCGATTTTCCGCGATTTTAGATTTTCCATATTCCTTTGTTTTCACATCGCGACGTTATTTAGGTTAAGATTTGGAGGCGTCATAAATACTCGAGATGCCACTACCTCATATCACATTCTACAAAATAAATGTACCCAAATGTAGTTTGAGTTGTTCCCATCTTTAAAACTGTATCGTGATTTTGATTTATCGTTTCAACCTTTTTGCAGAGAGCTTGCTGCATAAATTTTGCAGCTTTATTACCCGTTACATTCTACCCCTTCTATTGGTCCGTCCCATTCTAATGCTTCGTGTACGTGTGGGTTTACAAAAGCGATTTGTGGGTTAAGATTAAAATACGTTTTGATAATTCTTCTCACGTTTAATACTAATCGTTAATTACATTCATTTCGTATCTGCTGGAGGTTCTTCAATAATTTGTATTCATTTACGATGAAGTAAAAGGGTCATAGCATATTTAGTTTAATCTCAAAACTGTTTTGGACATCCATACTAATCTATATAGATATATATCTATCTATATAGGTTCTATTAATAAAGCTGAAGAGTTTGTTTATTTGAACGCGCTAATCTCCAGAGTTACTGGTCAGGTAGAAGAAGCTAAATTATCCCCGATGGTTATAGGCTACTTTTTATCCTGGGAACGCGAGTGAAGTCGCGGGGAAACGCTAGTTCTATATAAAAGGAAAGCTTGGACTGACTTACTTATCTATCAACACTGGACGGATCGGGTTGAAAAGTTTACAGATCGCTCTGTTTTTATGACGTAGGCATCCGCTACGAAAACATTTTTTAAAATTCAACCCCTTACGAAAAATAGGGGATCGCGGGGCGGAAAGATAGTCCTTTATAATATTAAAAAGGTTAGGTATATAGTTACTTTGATGTACGTATATTTTGAATCTCAGATATTCTCTCAAATTTATTAAACGTTACTTAATATGTATACCACAGTAGGATAAATATTCTAAATAGAAATTTCCGCTTCCGTTCCTAAAATGCCGGAATTCTATTCAGCTCCTGAGATAAATAATCCTTTACGGATATGTGCCACACAGTAATCAAACGAAGGTAGGGCCGTAATCAAAAATACGGAAGGCGATTTATTCTGCTTATTTACCTTTACCCTGGATTATTCCCGAATTGAATACCTTTTAATAATATGAATATATTTATGGTTATTCCATGTATAATACCAGATATTAGTTTTCTCAGTCTCTCATAGGTTTTATAATCAAGGTATTTTTTACATAATACTTTATAGGTTATTTATTCTTTGATAATACTTATACTTTTAAAAAAGTGCACTAATGGTGCCGATTCCGATCACACATTTCAACGTGAATTTAAGCGCGATCTTTATTGGTCACGACTATTTACCCGTACATTACGACGGTATGGATTAAACTGACAGCATTAAAAATCTTCTATTTCTTTTCAATAAGGTTAAAATTAAAGAGAGGTAAGTTATCTAATATTAGTTAAGTTCATAAAACATAGAATCGGAACCAGCTGTCTAATTTTTTGGCGACATGGTTCAAAATTCTATAAAGATATTAAACTATACATATACCTAAACCTAAACCTTCCGGAAAAAAATATCTACATGATGGTGAAACCTGTTTTAAAATCCGTTGCGTGGAACGGATAAACAGACGAGGTTGGCGACTTCCTTTTATACTATGTGAAGAATATTTTTTATGGTACTTAATTTGGATTTAAAAACTACATTGTAAAGCGTTTTAGCGCCACCTGTCTAAACTATTTGGTTTGACGACTACTTATTGTTACGAGTAGCAGAGAAGTTCAAACTCGTAATAAAATGGAGCATGATCTTACTTAGGATAGCTGTTCTATATGATAGGGTGGCGGACTCGGGGGAGTCTGCCGCCCTGGGGCTCGGGTAGACGTGCGTGTGTTACTGCACACCACCCAAGACGAGACGGTGAGGACAAGAGCTCCGGTCCCCACCAAGAGGAGGCCTCACACTAGGCCGTCACTGCTGGGTACGCGGACGAATGCTTTAGACCCCCGTATACCCAACCGGCAGAGACATGTCGGAACACTGTGGGGATTCAGTAGAAGTCTGGCATAACCCTGCCGCTCCCCCGGAGCCACAGGGTATCCTATGAGGATTTCCCCATATAAAATCTGCTCTACCTATATATGACGCAAAGAGAGTTGTAGGATGTAATATTTTATTCAAGTAACATTTCCTACATAATACTCGCACGCAAGTGAAGTGTCATTGTTCAGAATCCCTTTTGATTAATTGTTTTATTCCGGCACATTAAACATGTATGTGCCAGCCGTGGGGACATTAAATAAGCCGTCGTCGATGAATATTCAATATTTTCATGATCATACATTTCTTCAACATTAAATTATTTATCGGTCAGTTATTGGTACTGAGGGTTCAAATGATACCTATATTTTTTGTGGTTCGTTTTGCTGAAAAACTTTTATTTTTATTTCGGTGTAGGGATCTCACTATAAGATGTGAAACGAGCGAAAGGAGAAGACAATGCAACTCAACTCATTGGCTGGGTAGTTATACTCATATGAGTTAGTGCAACAGAGTACAAGAGTACTGTGAAAGTGCAAATAAATAAATGAGTGTAGTTTTGATAACTCTGTGGTTCAAGACGACTCAATGTACTATCTAATGCATTCTGTTTGTGCATGGCTATATATACAAATTTTGAATATTTTTGGTCTATAAAGTAAGTAGGTATATTTTATTATTAAAATTTAAATAGAGTATCCGTATTATCAAATCTGGTAGTATTAACAAAAGTATTTATTTAATAGCAGCAATTAGGTAGCAGACAGTTGAAAGTTTTGCTTTGTTTTACTTGTAAATTGATCTTACTTAATAGCCCTATTAAGGCCAAAGTACCTAGACCACTTGCTAACTCAAGGGCCAGTTTATCACCAACAAAATCAAAGTATTCGATACTTTGTTGGTGATTTGATCATATTTGTAACTCTATATAGGTATTTAGAGAGACTGAGAGGCAGATATTTTTATCCTACTAACATTATAAATTCGAATGTTTGTGAGGATGGTTGAATGTTTGTTACTCTTTCACGTAAAAACTATTGAACGGATTTAGATGAAACTTGGCACACAGATACATAAATAAAAACAACATAACCTGGAATAACATATAGGCTTTTTATCCCTGGAAAATATAAGATACCTCACGAACGCAGGTGAAAGCGCGTAGCGGAAGCTAGTTTTTAGTATCGCTCAAAGATTTATGAGAAACCCTTATTTTCAATGTTAAACATGCTCGTATTTATTTAACATTTCACTCGCGGTTTTACCCTCGTCAGAATAATTTAATGTCAATATTTCAAATGTCATTACGGCGTGATTGAATAGGTACCATACACCATATATACGAGAAATTATTATTATAAATGAAGATTTCATTTCCATTTTTTGTTGAAGATGAAAACGTACGCAGTTTCACAATAGTTTTGTAGCATCGACACTAATATTTAAAAAAAGGTAAAGTTTGTGAATGCAGGTAATCTCCGGAGTTACTGGTTCGATTCTAAAAAATCATTCATCTATCTAAATATATAAAAGAAAAGCATAACGGACTTATTGACTCTCAACGCACAGCTCTAACTGTATTATGTCGTAGGCATACGATTGGAAAGGATTTTTTAAAATTGAAAAAATAAATAGGGAATCGCGGGTGAAACTGTATCTACTTGTACGTACTTAATAATACTGGGTCATTTTTCACACACGGCTATCTGACCCCAATCAAGACAATAAAAACAGATAAAGATGCTTAATGCCTATCGTCATAAGGTACTTAATATAATATTGATTATTGAAATTTACTTTACAAGTCGTATTTCACGGAAATTTATAACCTGAAATGGGGCATGACAGCACATATTTCAATACCCAACCCCTGTTATTTATTAAGGGTAATTATATTAATATCTCTGATAAAATTAATTTGAGTCTCTATGGCTTCATAATATTTTATGAAGACGGTGCGGTAATTCCCAGTCAGACATTTGTATAATTTTATGGTGATGAGTGAGGCCAAATCTTACAATGAACTTGGAATTATTTGAAGTACTGCGGAGTTATCCGATTATTGGTTTGGTGTACTCTATGGTTACGTCCGTCTACGAACCTATGACTGGCAACATTGACGGGTGGTTATTATGAGCGGGGACTAGCCACGGGTCGACATTTTGGCTCGAACGATCGAGTGCGCTTCGTCTCGTGTAATATATTAACGAACATTTTTGTATTCCACCGCCATTTTGTATTTTATTGTGATTAAATAAATTTGGGTGTTTGAGTTAACGTTAAAAGTACATACCTACCTGGCTTCAACCCTGAATATAAAATCTGAAGCCAGCATCAATTTCCGCTAGTTGTAAGATCGCTGATGACTTTGCCTCATTACAACTTTGGTCACATCATCACTTGATTCGTAAAATTGTGAACAAACACTAAAAGTAATAGGGCGAGTGCATGTAGGACCATGCATAATATACGGTTCTATAGTAATACCACAGATTAACTATTCCTCTACAGTTCGGTAACGAATGTACTTGCCCAGAGAAAAGAAACTAAATATTACCTACACGTGTGTTTTATCCTTGGACACAATTCTTAATATAATGTTAATACACAATTATCATTCGCAATATGGGGAATCTCCATGGCCCTTTGCCCTTAAATATACTTAAGTACGATTGTCACGTCCAAATCCAACGTCAATGAAAGTCAATGACCTTTCAGCTATAGATATTAAACATTTCAGGCAAAGTCTGGAGGCGTGACGAAAATTCCAAAGGCTTTTTACAGATAACGTTAGGTGTCCTCCTTATCTTCCGCATTACGGTTGTAAGCGTTTATTTTAACTATGTCCATCTCTGATTTTATTAATTTTCATACATACATGGTAAAAAGAAACGTATTATCTACCTTTTCAAAATTATAATGTTTGTTAAATATTAATGTTTTTGGAAACGATACATAAATATTTTTGTAAACCGATATAGGTTTCGTTGTAGTTTTTATTTTCTGGGTTATATTAAATTGATATAACTAAAATAGGAACTTTAATTAATAAAAACTAAACTAAATATATACTAATTCCAATATAGGGTTTACATTTATTTAATATGGTAACATAAATACCAAAATATCTTACAATAAATTAAATGTCTCGAACAATATTATGTGCGTAGTTATTTGGTGGACATAATCGTCTGAATATCAGACATGTGGCCTGTGATGAAAAGGTGATGAACGTAATTGTGATCTTAAAGGTAGGTATTTTAATTGACATAGCTTTTAACTGTTTGATCCGAGACGAATAATTTATTACTAAAGAATGTCTTTGATTTATATGAGAGTTTTGGGTTACTTTCATACAATCAAATTTAATAAAAAGTATTTTTTGGGAACAAATACCGTCATAAAAGTTGTAAATGAACCGAACCTTTTTTTTTACTATGTATAAAGCCGACAAAATAGTCCCAATTCTGTTGTTAACTAACTTAACTAATATACTGTCACTAATGGTATCCCTTCTAACAAAAAACATAAAAGCTGTATTTTTTGTGTGTTGTGAACTGATGAAAATTGTAACGATCGCTTTCCTATGTTTGTAATTATATAGGAAATTTGGAAATTGAGATAAACTATACTAAATTATGACTTTCTGGATGAAAATGGACATACTTACCTATACCTAATAATGTATATCCCCACGTACATAAGTCAGTCGTATTTTGTGTCGAGTGACAGAGTCGAGGCTAGCCAGTAAGCACGTCCGGCCCAATGGCAAAACAAGTAAAATGCTTTTGATAGTCATTCCATTTTGGCGACCTGATATTTTTTCATAAAATAATGTTAGTAAGCTTTCAGTTGCAGCCCAACGTGTCAAAGGCTTTGTTGAAAACAGACTCTTGCAAATAACGTTGTAATTCAATTTTAACTAACAACCGTTCGTTCGTCTACTCATAGTAGATTTTTGGTAGAATATATGTGCAAAACTGAGCGACCTTTCCTTTTATTGTTTTTGCCTACATAGTTTGACCACAATATCACCATGCTCACTATTGTTTTTGAAAGTGTTACAAGCCTTATAAGGAACTGACTCTCAAGTGCACCTATCAAAACACCGGTATGTAGGTGCTTATATATATTTTATGTACCTAAATTATGAAGTTTATTTTGGAAAGAGTAATTGCTGAGTTTATTGCCTGCTCTTCTCAGCAAAAGCTACCTTCCGAACCGTGCATTAGAGTCTGACTATTCATAAGTGCCTGTGAAGGTCTATTTTAATAAATAATATTTCATTTCATATTTCATTTCATTTCACTTAGCGGTAGATTTTGTGTAAATATGTGTTTGTGTCCCACGGATTCACACGTTTCATCCATACTAAAAGTATGGCCGCAGTCTTCTCAGTTTAAGTGTATTCCGAACAGATAGAGGTAGGTACAGATAGAGAACAGGTAGAGTCTATTGTAATAATTGTAACTATCGACGATCATAAGTGTCTTATCAGGGCCTAAACTGAATAAATTGGTCTTGAGTTGATTTTCATTTTACTCAAAGACGTAAATAATTTGTCAAAAAGAAAAATGGAGTATCTTTGAAAGTAAAATTGCTATTATCTGTAATGCAACTGACTATGCAGACATAAAATAAGTTTTATCAAACGAAATAGCTATACACTTGTAAACATCTCCTTGAAGACAGTTTTTCATAAAAAATTTAACCTTTTATCAAAGTAATAGATTTATATTGACAAAATGTATAAAATTCTTTGAAAATAAACATTCCTTGCCTGAGGCTCTCTTAGAATTCCAAAGGGTAAAATGCTGGGAACAAAATCAGTTTAGTTATACAACATGGATCCCTCACGATCATGCGAATGGAACCTTATGGGAACGCTGGAGGGCCTTTTATATTAGGGAACTCTTCTTTTGGAAAATGAAAACAAAAATGTTATCCATAAGCTATCGGTATTGTTTTTTTTTTAAATTTAATTATCTTAGCGCGCAGTACACAGCGCTCCCGACGACACACTACTAATCAAAATATACATGGACAACTTAAATTAAAACTAATAACCTACATAAAAATTATTTCAACAATCATACCTAAGTTTTCTAGGAAATATGCTTTCTGACGGTGACTTCTTCATTTAGTTTAGCAATTCTTATTTGAGTAGTTTTTTTTTGTTTAGTTTTATTTTATTCATTTTAGTTCTTTGTAGTATTTAAATTAAAAT
Source organism: Tethea ocularis (assembly GCA_963555595.1). Taxonomy (NCBI): domain Eukaryota; kingdom Metazoa; phylum Arthropoda; class Insecta; order Lepidoptera; family Drepanidae; genus Tethea; species Tethea ocularis. Next base: position 8,727,865 of record OY741970.1, read on the forward strand.
AAAATTTGCACACTAAATGCAAACCCCGAAACCCTCTGCATACTAAATTTCATGAAAATCATTGGAGCCGTTTCTGAGATTCAGATTATATATACAAGAATTGCTCGTTTAAAGGTAGATAGATAAAAAACTTCCCCCAACTCTTCCTCCGGTGGCAGAGTTGGATAAATAATTGACAATTGGGAATTAATTATTGGAGTTTTACCAAATGAGAACAATCCGATATATAAACAATGGGCATAATTCTATTGCAAATCACATGGAACTAATTGTATTATATTTAAAATTGCAATTCCTGTTTTGAAATTGCAATAAACATACGTAACAATGCCGTATAAAATCACAAACGATCGATTTTCTAGTGTACCTATATGGACGTATACATACCATCAATATTATCGATTATTCCCGAAAAAGATCGAGTTTTAAATCGATCATAAAATAAATGAGAATAATCTACATTTTTTTGGAAATAATTTTCATAGTTTGAAACTTTAAATGCAACTATCGAAATAGAAAAAAACTAATCCCACTTTTCTTGTATCAGAGATCGAATCACAACTTAATCGATGTTAAAAATCCAGGGCCATAAATCGATTCTACAATTAATTGATCACATATCGCCATCCCTACTTACCGTAAACAACTTTCACAAGGCTTTGTATGCTACTGACTACTGACCACGGTGAAATTGTGGTCAAACACAGGCCTATTAAACATAGTAAAAGAAAATGATAATATTAAAAAATCTAAAAATGGTCATCACTCAATCATTGAGGTAATCCAGTTAGTAATCCGCAATTAATCAGGGCTCCGATATCAATCTCTTGTCTTGCGTTTACATTGACGGGTGAGCACCACCAAAACTTGCTGATCAAATTGATGAATGGATTTACAAACAATTTTGGCGTCCATCGATAAAATTGTTAGCACAGGCAACTCTTGTTGGTAATTAGAAAACTTTTTAGGTAATTTCTAATTAATGGCGTGAAAAGTAATTCAAATAACCCATGGATATTTTACAAGGAGTAACCTTTTCAGCGATTATTTTACTTATCATTATTATCACTATTATTATACACTGCATAACATTTTGACAGAACAAGATTGATATTTTGTACGAAATGATTTTTTTTTCCAGATTTCAGAGATAATAATAATAAAAAAGTAACCCTGTATGTATATGGAGGGAATAAATAAATATTTCACTTTATTGTTTTTTAGACGGACATGGCGCCACTCTTGTCGGCTTGACTCCCACCCTAGGCAAATATTTGTGTGCATGAACATAACAACATATTTTATGTTTGTTCTGTGTGTGGGACAGTTTGAATGTAAGCGTGCGTTAGTATACTATTTTAGTGTATCTGATTATAATATATACTAGCTGTTCCGCGCGGTTTCACTCGCGTTCCCGGGATGAAAAGTATCCTATAACCTTCGGGAATAATGTAGCTTCCTATTAGTGAAAGAATTTTTCAAATCGGTTCAGTAGTTTCGGTGCCTATTCAATGCAAACAAACAATCAAATCTTTCCTCTTATATATATTAATATGTTGTTTTCACGACTGAAGTCGGTTTTTATTAAATAAATATCCCGTCCCGTAACACACGGGAAAAGAGATATTTATACCCCTCTATCATTTTTTATATTTATATATATTTATAAGTATGTTAATTTATATATTATTATATATTTATATAAAAAAATATTATATTAAAGCTAGTCAGTATCTGTGTTATTTTGTGTGTCTTGTCTATTATTTACAAATACTGTGTCTCCTAGTACTTTGCTGAGAATGGTTGAGGTGTGTATGGCTGCTTGCTTCTGAAGGATGCTGATGTCAATTGTGGTATCTAACTTATTTATGTATTTTTTTATGCTTTTAGCTACTATTCCTGTTGCGCCTATAACTATGGGAATGACAGCCGTTTGGGTATTCCACAAACGACTGACTTCAGATTTTAAGAGGTGGTATTTGCTGAGTTTTTCTATTTCCTTAGGGCCTATGTTGTAATCGGATGGTACAGTTATGTCTATTAAGTATGTTTTGTTATTTATTTTTTCTACATATATTAAGTCAGGTCTATTATGCGTTACAGTGACATCAGTTTGGACGGGCATTTCCCACATAATTTTTGCAGTTTCATTTTCCTTAACTTGTGGTTGGGTGAGCGTTTCTTTCCACCATAGGTTAGAAACTTCTATATTGTGTTTTTTGGCCAGACACCAGTAGACGTACTGGACAAGGTTATTATGCCTCTGGATATAATAGGTCCCTGCCAACTTTTCGCATCCAGATATGATGTGCTGAGTGGTTTCATCTTTGCAGGCACATAGACGACATTTTCCATCTACTGGCTCTTTAAGTATGTCACGTTGATGTTGTCGGGTCATAACGGCTTGGTCCTGTATGGCAAATATTGATGATTCTATGCTAGGTGAAATCTGTTGTTTTTTAGTCCATTTAAAAGAAAGTTCCTTATCTACGTTGGCCTGATCTACTACTTTTCTAGGGAATTGCCCATGCAACTGCTTACTTCGCCATGTTTCGTTTTGATATTTAATTATTGACTCTTTGATCTCTTTATCTGTATGTATGCTTCCTTGTTGTAAATTCAGTTCTCTTTCTATGTCTCGTGCATCCTTCATAATCGAATATTTATCTCTGTGTGTGTCGTGTTGTACTATTGCTTTAATAAGATGATCACTTTCGGTTTTTAAGTATTGCTTATATTTAACTATCTGCGCTCTATACATTTGTTCTACATTCAATAGCCCTCTTCCTCCTTGTGTAAGTGGCAAGTATAATCTTTCAACTTCTGCTTTCTGTTGATGTGCCTTTTTTATTGCTAGTAGTTTTCTTGTTTTGATATCTATTTTCTTGAGATCACTATTTTTGTAATTTATTACACCAAACGAATAAAGTAAAACCGGAATAGCATATGTATTTATACCTTTTATTAAGTAGCGTGAGTTGAGGTGCGTATTCAGTAGTTTTTTAACTCTCTTAAAATATTCTTTGGTTATTTGATTCCTAACAGTATCATGTTCTATTTTACCTGATTCATGCACTCCTAGATATTTGTATTTATCTTCCATTGCCAACTGCTGAACAGTTTCCCCACTCAATAATATATGACCCCCTCCTGTAGTAGTGCTGCTTCTATGTCCTGAACTAATATGTATTGTATTGCATTTATCTAATCCGAATCTCATTCCTATGTCATTTGTAAATATTTCTACACTTTCTAACAAAACTTTTAAGTTACTTCTATTGTTTGCATATACTTTAAGATCATCCATGTATAATAGATGATTGATCCAAATGTTATCCCGAAGTCTGTATCCTTTCAATTCATACTTATTTAATATGAATGAAAGAGGGTTGATGGCCAAGCAGAACAACAATGGCGAAAGAGAGTCACCCTGGAATATTCCACGTCTGATGTAAATGGGTTCAGTAGTGATTGAGTCTTGTGATCCACGTGCTGTCATGATCACTCTCCATGAGGGCATAGCTAACTGAAGGAATCTTTTAACCATAGATGGGCATTTGTAGACATCAAGTATCTTAAGAAGCCATTCGTGAGATACACTGTCGAAGGCTTTTTGATAGTCTATCCACGCCATGCTTAGATTCTTCTGGGATTGATGTGCATCCTCTAATATGGATTTATTGACCATAAGATGGTCTTTACACCCCCTTGCACCGCGGCGACAACCTCGTTGTTCTATTGCCATAATGTCATTCTCTTGGCAGTGGCTATACAGTACATTTGCTAATACGGAAGTTAGTAATTTGTACATACTTGGTAGACACGCTATTGGTCTCCAGTTTTTAGGATCCTCAGTATTTTCATTTTTGGGTATCAATATTACCTGACCCGTAGTGAACCATTCCTCCATCATTTCTGTACCTGCAACTATATTTGTAAATAACGTAGCTAAATATTTGTGAACACTAGTAAGATATTTTAAATAATAATTTTGTATTTTGTCTATTCCTGGTGATTTCCAGTTCAGTAGTTTTTGTATTGCACGTTTTACTTGGTCCTCTGTAATGTCTTCTGTATCTATTGTGTTTATCTCACTTGATGCAAGTTCTACTTCTTTAACCCATTTAGCTTCTAAATTATACTGAACAGGATTAGATAATATTGATGCCCAAAATTCTTCCACTTCTACTTTACTCGGTATTTTGATGTCTCTATTGCTATTACCTTCTAGGCTTCTATATAGTCTATGCTCGTTTTCTTTAAATAATCTATTTTGCTCTTTTCTAGTATTCATATCTTCATATCTCCTTATTCTACCTGCTAAAGCTTTAATTTTTTGTTTAATAGTTTCTGCTACATTAGTATGATCGTTTTCATTTTGAATATTATATTGAGTGTATAATTTGTGCTTAGTTTTTATCATTTTGCGTGTATTCACTCCTCTTTCTATTTCTATTAACTGTCCCAATTCTTTTCTATACTTTTCTATCTTCATTTGAATTCTTTTCTTCCAGGGGGGATCACTTTTTGGTTTGATGGTGCTTTTAGGTAAGTATGGTGTTTGATTATTATTTATTATTAACGTTTTAGCGGTCGCATATATTACGTTGTTTATATCTCGTAAACTATTATTAGTAATTAATAAATTAGGTATGTATTTATTTAATGTGTCAAGGTTTTCTAAGAAACGTCTATTTATTTTAGCTTTAGGTAGAAGTAAGCGTTCTGCGAGTGGTGTTTCTTTTGTTTCAGCGAATATTTGAAGGAAGTGCATGACTAACGGATCCTGATCTTCGTTTACTTCAATATTACTAGTTAGTTCATCTATAATTTCTGCTTGTTCAGGTGTATGTTGCGTGCTTGGTTGTGTGTTTGGTTGTGTATTTGGATGTGTGTTTGGTTGTATGTTTGGTTGTGAATCTGCTTGCGTGTTTAGTTGTGTATTATTTATTTGTGTCGGTATTATATGTTGCTCCTCAGTATCATTCAAAATCTGTTCAGTATTTTCTATTGGTATTAAACCCTCTGCTTGTTTTTGTATTCGGTCCAGTAGCTCTTGTGATAGAACATTTTGTTTAACTATTCTACGGGCTTGATTTGACAAGGTGTTTCCATTAAATTGATGTCTTTTAGGGTTGTTAGGGTTCCTTTCTGTAAAAAGTTTCTCCAATCTGCCTATATATCCGGGTCCTCCTGATCTTGCTTTAAAATAACAAAACATTAGCTCCTGTATTTCTTCTGTTGACCACTTTCTTCTTCTATCATCGCTTATTGCATAACTTGTGGTCGTTGTAGATGAGCCGGCAGAGTCTGTGGGCGAAGCCCTGCTCTGCAAAACATCATCTACCCCCACCCCACCCCGTTGGTCGGCTGTAGCATTACGTTCGGGTCCCCCGGCTCCCGCCCGCCTGTTCAGCAGGGAGCCACTGACGGCTTGCATGCTGTCACGTCCAGCGTCAGCTCCAAACGTGCCCCGGCGATCGCCCCCGGGAAGCGGCCCTATACGTGATTCAAAATTACTCATACTCCATAATGGGTGTGCCATTGCCCTTGTTAGCTTGTAAGTTATCTTTATACAAGTGTCCCCCTCCCACGTGGGTCAGATGGTCGACCCGGACGTAAAGGTTGGGCTTAGGGAGGGACGTAAAGGTTGGGCTTAGGGAGGGGTATATATTAATGTTGTTTTCACGACTGAAGTCGGTTTTTATTAAATAAATATCCCGTCCCGTAACTCACGGGAAAAGAGATATAATATTAGTATAGAAATACTTCTATAATAATATTATAAATTATATTAGTAATCTCATATCTATACAGATATAACATTACTTCCCAGAAATTCTAATACAGCAATTCTTGTATATAAATATAATATATATATATAATATAATCTGGATCTCGGAAACGGCACTAACGATTTTCATGACATTTAGTATGCTGAGGATTTCGGGAGAGAAAAATCGATCTAGCTAGGTTTCATTTTTAGAAAAAAAATACGAGCAAAGCTCGGTCACCAGGTACTGATCATTATACGCGACACTATGAGATGGAGCATTAATACAGGCTGTATTTTTTTTTTCAAAATTAATCAGTTTGATTCCCTATTTCACCCACTTATAATAATACGAGTCAACCGGATTTCTCCCTATACATTCTAAAATAAAACACGAGTCCAAACTAAAACAATAAATAAATCATTAAAACAATAAACAATAGTTAGTCATCTTCACCTGCTTACCTCAAGCTGTAAGCTGTAAGTAAACACCTTATGTACAGCTTACTCTAACTACGCTAGATCTAAGCTACTGTTTCCTTAATCTGCTTTATGTTTGGTGAATATTTTGGGAATAATGGTTTATAAAGCTTGGAGATTTATGGTCTCACACCTTGACTTGAAGATTTATAACGTTCATAATTATCTATATACAAGATCGAGGGAAGTAAACTTAATTTATAATAATAAGGTTACAAATAGTGGAAGATTCGTTATTTTTTTTGGTAAGCCAATATTTTGAACTTTGACGCAGTGAAAAAAAAACCGTAGGCTTATTTTAAATTCATCAGACTGATTTTTTACCGAAAATGTGATGAAGTTGCCACGTTGCCAGAAATAACTTGCCACGAAATAAAACAATAACATACTCATTTCATTAAAAAAAGACAATCACAAACGACGTAACAAAAGCTCCACATTCCGGGTTTCTGTATATACGAAAGAGCTCTTATTAAAACACCCTATTTGAATTTGAAATTAGCTCAACGAAGCGACACGCCGCACAAATTTAACCAACATTCGCTGAATTATTTTGGGTATTTTTCTTCATCGCCTGTGTCTTGGGAATGTTTACGTCAAGTTGGGGGAGTGTTAATAAAATTTAAATAAAATATTAGGAGCTTTAGCGGCTGGTCTCGCTCGGTTTTCATCTTTAAACTTTGGTCTCTTGATGGGAACGCACAATGCGTTATGCGGTGTCAAACAGTAAATTGTTTGAAAATCATCTGAAAACAAAAACTGTAATTACATGAATGCAAAAGAAAGATCCATAAAAGAAAGAACCCTTGCTGAGTTTCTTGCCGGATTCTTCTCAGTTCAAGTGTAACGAACTAGTGGTAGAGTAATTTGTAATGTCGCGTCATAAGTGCTTTATCAGAGAATAAACTGAATATTCTTACTTTATTTCAACTGGATCTCATATTTTATCGCGATAAAAGTAGGTATTCTGTTCTTCCAAGGTATGACCTAACTTGGGAATCTAGGAATTGTGTAGCTGGATAACAGACATACACACTTAATAGTAGCTAAATAGTATATTTTTTGCTACTTTGTATCTCGGAAATGCGAGTGAAACCTTGTGAAACAGCTAGTCTATATTAGTAGGTACTCTAATGAATGCTTACTAGGTTTTTTATTCTTTAAGAATGATAATCTATTTTTATAGATCAAGGAAAATAACAAAAATCTCAGCTGGATTTAAAATGTAGGTAGATAAAAAGAAAAATTAGCAAGAGGTGAAATACCTCTTAAAGCATTTTCGAAATCATGTCAAGGTCGTTGGTCCAAATCGCCACAAAAATACCACTGCCTAGCAATTAAATTAGAGATTTTAACCTATCGGGATAAAAATAAACCTTGTCCACAAGTGCTAAAACTCATTTTGCTATTACAAATCTGAGTTCCTCACTTACCGTTCTTGTTAATACCTACTTTAAAACGTTCTGCTTTTACGGACATAAAATTAAGGCTTCTTGAAACATTACGACTTCAGAACAATCCCTTGTTCACTGTAATGGTTACAATTACGACTCTATTTACGTTTTACGCTTGAATAATTGAAATGTAGCGGTAAATAAAGATCAGATAATAATGTTATAATAGAAAGTGCTAGAGTGGAGACCTAGAACGGGACGGAGACATGTTGGGAGACAACCCGCAAGATGGACCGACGACCTTGTCAAGGTGGTTTGAAGGGACTGGATGAAGAAGGCCCAAGATCGTGTAGAATGGAGTGCATTAGAAGAGGCCTACACTCAGCATTGGGTGGGAATAGGCTGAAGAAGAAGAAGAATAATGTTATAGACATTACATTGACTTTGACATGTGTTAGTTAAAGTTAGCTTTCCCCGTGGTTTTAGAAAAAATAATTTACTATGGAAGCCAACACTTTACAAATGACACTCTCTCTCTCTCTCTCTCTGTCTCTCACTCAGGTCTGGTCTCCGAGAGCAGTGGTTTAGGCTATGCGTTGTTATAACAGTCAGGAACATTGGATTTTATATTATACTAGCTGTTCCCTGCGGTTTCGCTGGCGTTCCCGGGTTAAAAAGTAGTCTATAACCTTCGGGGATAATATAGCTTCCTATTAGCGAAATATTTTTTTGCATCGGACCAGTAACTCCGGAGATTAGCGCGTTCAAACAAACAAACTCTTCAGCTTTATTATTAGTATAGATAGATTGTAATACTTAGAAAATACGCTCAGACGTTTGAAGATCATCACCTATTTTCTAGTTATTATTTTAGTGGATGAAGAGATATAAACATTTTTTTTCCTTTTTAGAGGATTTTTATGTCGGGGTTTCTTTAATTTATCAAACAAACAACAAAATATCATGCTGAACAACGTTTACTATGTAACTAACTCAATCACTGATGGTAAGTGACAAACCAAACCAACTGGCTTTCAAGTGCAACTGTCGGAACATACCGGTACAGATTTTCATTTAATTAAGGCGGATATCCAGGCAAGCAGTACTACGAAGTCCCCTACTACTATGCTATGGTTTTCACACATTTCTTTTTCGTTTTTCGATGAGTAATGATATTTTATGGACGATCTTTCACATCAATAGTCGCCCTTGGATCATTAATCAAAATATACCAATCCTTCGACTACGAAGGTTATAAACAGTTATCAATTGTAATTGATGGGGGTGTAACCAAACTTTTATCCCGCTCGGCTGTTGGTCTTCCGATATGAGTTTCCCCAGGGCTTTGAACTGTTACCCCAACTTGTTTTATAAAAGTGAACACGTGAATTCCTCGAGTTGTTATCAAAGGAGGAATTTATGTACATTTCTGGGATCTCTGGAAAGTCCAAACTGTATAATATGTTATTTTTAATAATAGAAAGGATCTATAACAAAATGCCTTAAAATATATTTGAATGGATTGTTATTTCTTTTTTATATTTTTCACGTGTAACTTTAATCGTTCTCGATATTATTATATAGATAGCCAAAATGTAACATATTTAACGCGTATTATGACACCGTGTCTATTTATTTATGGACACACAAACACAAGTAAATAGAAAAGACAAAACAGATACAAAAGGACTGCTTATTTCTAATACAAAATTATTAATTAATTATATTTTAACACTTCTAGACATTGCTTAGTTTTCTATGGTCTATTATGACCGATGCCGTGCTACGCCGTAGGCCGTAGCATATATACTAAAATCAGTTATACCTACAGGTGCTACGCAACTCTTTCGTAGAGAGATAATGAACTCGTAGCACTACTGGGGCCAACTTTTCTTAGGATTACTTTTGCTACGTGGACTTAATAAATTAATTAACCCTTGACGCAAAAAACTACGAGCCGTTATAAGTTTGACGTTTCTGTCTGTGTGTGTGTCTGTCTGTGGCCTCATAGCTCCTGAACGGATGGAACGATTTTGATTTAGTTTTTTTTGTTTGAAAGGTGACTTAATTGAGAGTACTCTTAGCAATGTTTCAAAAATATTCGCTCAGCCGTTTGAAAATAATCACCAATTTTCTAGCGAGTTTCGGGGGTTTCTTTAAATTTTAGTTAAGTATTAGTTACTTTTACTTGTGAATTCGAGCTTATAAGATTTTTAATTACCAAAAATTTTACCATATCAAAATATAACCCTGTTTTTATTTGAGAAAATTTTATGTTCAATATCTTAGGAAATCGATAGTCGTAAAGTGTCCCAGAGTAATGTTCAAGTTCACAACAAGATTGTTCGGAAGTGACTATCTTTCCCATAAATACTAAGGAAAAGGGTCACAAAAACAGAGTAGTTTCACTATGAGAATGTATGAAGGTTGCTTTCGTTATTTTGGATTTATTTATATACCCTCTTTCAATCGTAAATAAGGTCGTATCATCTGAATATAGAAGGGTCTAAGTTTTAAAGTTAAATAAGTACCAGATCATTTATTTTTAGGGTTCATATCCGATAAAAAGGAACCTTTAATGCATAACTTATGTGTCTATCTTTCTAACTATCAATGAACAAAAAATGTGAAATAGGAAACATTATACTATTGATTAATGTATCTATATACTAATAATAAAGCTGAAGAGTTTGTTTGTTTGTTTGTTTGTTTGAACGCGCTAATCTCTGGATCTGCCAGTGGGATATGGAAAAACCTTTTTGCAATTGAAAGCCCATTTATTAAGGAAGGTTATAGGCTATAGAACATCACGCTACGACCCTCAGGAGCCGAGCAATGATAAAAAGAACGTTAAGCGGGAGCATGTATAGCATGGGTGAGCGATGCGACGCGGTTGTCAATGGATGACAGCGGTCGCCTAGGTAACAGTTTTTTGTTATTTTTAACTGTCATCAAGACGAGGTTATCAATTCGTCGGAATCTTTTTTTATGTATGTTCCTCGATTACTCGAAGATGCCTGACCCGATTTGGAAACTATACATACAGGTGGTCACATGGTCACCAAGTCAGGGTCTGATGATGGGATCTTGAAGAAATCGAGGGAACTCTTCAAATTTTATAGGCACTAACAATGTTTTTCATATATTTTCTAAAACTATTCAGATATTTGCGTCTGGTAGTCGTCACATGTTGCTGAACTGATGATGGAAGGTACAACTCCTTAACCCTACCCGTTAGTTAGGGGATAAATCTTTAAATATTATAGGAACGATGATGGAAAGTACAACGCTAATATGCTTATCCTAGGTCAGTGACCTTGAGAGTCATTGATTACACATAAGAAACTAAAAAATGAAATACTTTTAACAAAAAAAAACCACAAAGGCACTAATAAGTATAAAATAACTATGTAAGAACTCTAATCTGATAGTTTTGAAGTCAACGAAATTAGCCATTGCTGTTGCATCATCAGATATTTATTGCTGCTACACTATTGACAGGTAGAAGGACGGCTCATTTCACTTCTAAACAGACTCTTACGGTATTTCTTGAAAAAGACAGCGTACGCTCTATACGTAAAAATGGACCATTGGGCAAGGTTTTACAAGATGCAAACCTAATAATATGGGATGAGTGCACATGACTCATAGAGCTTATCTAGAGGCTTTCGATAGAACTCTCAGAATTATAAAATGCACAAATAGCCATGGGTGGAATAACTTTGATGTTTTCTGGTGATTTCAGATAAACGTTGCCTGTTAGGGAAACTAGAGCAGATATTATTTGCTTAAAATCTTCCTCATTATGAAAGTCTGTTGAATTATTGAAACTGTATACCAAAATGAGGAGTCACTTGGGTAGAGGAAGCACAGATTTCCCAATAAAGCTCCATTTAATCGGGGATGGGAAAGTACCTGAATCAGATAAAAAAATAGCTATTGACAAAGACCTTGGTGAAATCGTGACCAACATTGAAGACCTGATCTGTAGAGTATATCTGGATATAGCCAATATCGACCAAAAAAAACATTAATGGATGTGTGAGAGGGCAATTTAATTTAATTAGCTGCCAGAAATATAAGCGTTGACGCCATCAACGACAAAATAATTGCTAAACTACCAGCCGACAGCGTAGTTTTCGAATCGGACCAGTAACTCCGGAGATTCGCGTTCAAAAAAACAAACAAACTTTTCAGCTTTATTATTTAATGCTAAATAGCTTTCCACCCGCGATGCCACCCGCGATCAGTCAGTCAATTAACCAACTTCAAGCGGAGGTTATCAATGCGTTGAAATCTTTTTTTTGTATGTTCCCCGAATACTCGAACGCCTGGACCGATAAAAAAAATTATTTTTTGTTTGAAAGGATATACTTCACAAGTGGTCCCATTATCACCAAGTCAGGATCTGATGATAGGATCCTAGACAAATCGAGGGAACTCTTCAAATTTTATAGGCACTTACAATGTTTTTCATAAACTTTTCAGCTTTAATACTTAATAATGCTAAATAGCTTTCCACCCGCGATATCACACACGATATCACCCGCGATCAGTCAGTCAGTCGGTCAGTCAATTAACCAACTTCAAGTGGAGGTTATGAATTCGTCGGAATATCTTTTTTTGTATGTTCCCCGAATACTCTAACGCCTGGACCGATTTGGAAAAATATTTTTTGTTTGAAAGGGTATACTTCACAAGTTCTATGGATCTGATGATAGGATCCTGGATAAATCGAGGGAACTCTTTAAATTTTATAGGCACTTACAATGTTTTTCATCATACTTTCTAAAGCTATTCAGATATTTGCGTCTGGTAGTCATCATCTTATGTTGCTGAGCTGATGATGGAAGGTACAACTCCTTAATGGTTAGGAGTTAGGGGATAATTCTTTAAATGTTATAGGAACGATGATGGAAACTACAACGCTAATATGCTTATCCTAGGTCAGTGACCTTGAGAGTCATTGATTACACATAAGAAATTCAAAATTGAAAAATAAAAAACTTTTAACAAAAAATAGGCACTAAAAAGCAGAAAATAACTATTTAGGAACTCTAATATGATAGTTTTGAAGTAAGCGAAATAAATCTGCGGTACCATGATATCGGTTCAATTTTTTGTTAAAAGTTTTATATATTTAGATTGGCTATTGGACGCTGATCAGTGTTATTATCACCATCGGCATCAGCGTAGGCATCAAAGTGACCATAAGAAAGATCTTGGGAAAAACTTAACCTTTTGATGGGTTGGTCTTCTGTACCAAATTTGGCACACTGGTTTCCATTTCGATATACTTCAAATACAAATGGGTATATTTGACCGGCTGCAACTAACTCGCAGAAATGTAGAGTGTTGTAACATCTAATTTATACTTTTCTTTTGTCCCATGATTGTTGCCAAGACGGTCATGAGACATAACAGCAAATTCATCCCAATTGTTCGTCATATGCATTGCATTGCACCAAGCTTTTATGTGAGTTCAAAAGCAGTATTGATATCAACTTCGATGCAAATCACCCCCAAAATAACTTTCTACCCTTTTTTAACCCCGATAGGCGATGAGTTTCAATAAAATACAAAACACGTCTTCCATCAATTATCTTAAAGAATGTTTATGCAAAATTTGAAGTAGATTGGACCAAGGAATCACGTTGTTCCATACAAACTTTGTCCCAGTTTTTCAACCCCTAAGGATTTCGGAAGATCCTTTCTTATAGGATGCCTACTTCATACGAAGAACACACCCTCTAAATTTCAGGTCTCTACGATCAGCGGTTTAGGCTATGCGTTGATCCGTCAGACAGTCATTCAGGACAATGCATGTTAAATAGATATTAGACCACCAAATTTATGTAATGGTACCAGACTTCAAGTAAAATTTCTAGATTTCTGTCATAGTAGCGATTGGTTTTGACTGAGCCAGCTGTAGGGCAAACAGTACTGATACCTCGCATTCCGATGATACCCACAGATTTACCATATAGATTTAAACGAATAGGTACAATTTCCTGTGAAATTACCTACCTATCGTCTGAAGTCAATATAAATAAAGCACAAGGACAAACTTTTAAGCATGTTGGAATATATTTAAGAGAAAACTGTTTTTCCCATGGACAATTATTATGTTGCCTTATCTAGATCAGGTTGCATAGGCTACTTTTTATTTGGAAACGCGGGTGGAACCGCGGGGGACAGCTAGTATACTAATAATGAAGCTGAAGAGTGTTTGTTTGAACGCGCTAATCTCTGGATCTACCAGGCAGATTCGAAAAAATCTTGCACTAATAGGAAACTAAATTATTCCTAAAGGTTATAGGCTACTTTTTATCCCGTGAACGCGAGTGAAACCGCGGGGAACAGCTGCTCATGAATGACTTTCTCGAATCGCACCAGTAACTTTGGAGATTAGCGCGTACAAACAAACTCTTCAGCTTTATTATTAGTATAGATATAGATCCTGATATTTATTTTAATATTGTCTCTTGTTCCAGAGTATGCGCTATGGAGGACTACAACGTAACCTACGACGATATGATGAACAGCTCCGAATCCTACCAGCCGTATTATGAGAGACCCGAAACTTATATCGTCCCCCTCATCTTCGCCCTTATCTTCATCATCGGCGTGGTCGGTAATGGGACCCTGGTGGCTGTCTTCGTCAGGCATAAGGCTATGAGGAATGTGCCTAATACGTAAGTTTTCCTTCACCGAAATCTCAATCTCATTGTTGAATTTGAACCTTTGTCACATACGGATAACGTGCCGTATCGCGTTTTTTTTTTACTGTGTATAGGTCTGTGTTTGACCACTATCTCACCGTAGTCAGTGATGATGTAGCCTAAGGTGGTAAGCATACAAAGCCAAAAGGAAACTAGCTCTCAATTGCAGTTGTCGGAACTGGCAGTTCTTTAGCTACCAGACTTTCAACTTGAGGATACCAGCCAGGCGGGGACTACAAAGTAGGCAGAGTAGGTATCCTACCATCCTGGTATATATTTAACACCACTATTAAAAACTCATAATATATTTTCTATACAAATTTATTTTTGCTGTTGTAAGTTTCTTTATTGTCTACCTGTTAACAAATCTGAATCTAAAACCTCCATTACTGAAGTACCTCGGAGGTATTTAAGTCCTCAAAAATAAAACATAGAATACGACATAGCAATTCGGTAAAGTTCTATCCGCAAGTTGGTTTCCAAAAAGATAAGTAGATTGAATCAAAGGAATTATTTAAACTTCCTCAATTACTTACTTCTACTTAAAACAAACAAAAAGGAATCAAAGAAGGATTTTAATAATGAAGTAATTAATCAAGCCCTTTTATTGCTTAAAAATTAAGTCTTCCGTATTCAATTTTGTTTGAATAGAAAAGGTCCTCGATGATCTTTCTCAAAGGATTCTGGTCAACTCTCATTTAAGAGAAAGTTAATATAACAGTCTCATAAATGATTTTCCTTGAACATTAAGGCTATTTCGCCGTTATAGAATTATACATCGTCATTTATTTATAAAGAAAATGTCCAACTACAATACTCTAAACGCATTAATTTGCAATTAGCGCTTTAATTTGAGATTTATTTTGAGTAAATAGATAGAGATAAAAACCCAGCGATAGCATAAATACTTATTGCCCATATTTATGCTATCTCTGGGTTTAATTAAGTACTTCATGATACATTCGACAATATTCGGTTTTTACGAAATTTTCCGATGGAATCTCAGAGCATAGTTCACCTATAGGTCACCTACATACAAATCTAAAAATAGCCCGTTTTTATTCGTGCCCAGTACCTACCTAATGCCTTGATCGAAGCAATTATACCTTCGTAACGAATACTGGTGTAGGTATATCTATTTATATAAAGGCACTTACTTTTACGAATTCAATGTAATTTCGTTTATTAGATTTTGACTTTTAGGATCCGATGGCCGTGTTTGGACTTTTTGATACCTATAGGACTAAATTTCTTACATCGTTTTCTAATGTTCTTTGTTACAGTAAGATAAATGTTGCTTAATTCTACAGTTTACCTACAAACTAAACGTTGCATCTCTTTCTTTCAAATGTCATCGGAAAAAGATAGAAAATATTTAAACTTGTCAAATCAGTCTGTCATTATCATTGACAGTGAAATAGCCGTGACCAGTAAAGATCAGCGTCTAAGGAGCAAGGTTATCGACTAGAAAACAGTCCGATGAATTATAATCGAGCGTTTACCTTGACTTTTCGTGGAAAAAATCATGGGAAACGCCCACGCCGACAAGATTTCTTGTATCTTCTTCATATGTTTTTCTTTATTTCTCAAAAGAACTCACAAAAAAAAAAACAATTACGTGAGGTATTACAAAAATAATTAAACAATAATTAAGTACTTATTTACTAAGTATAAAAATATAAGGCTGGTCACACCAGCTACTCGACGACGACCTATCATCAAACAAACTAACATCGAAAAATTCAAGATATACAGACAACTGGTTCAGGTTAATCATATTTGTGTAGATATAGTATATTACTTTAGTTTATAAACTACAAGTATCAATAGTTTTTCTTCTGTTCCAGGTATATCCTCTCCCTAGCACTAGCAGATCTCCTCGTCATCATCACATGTGTACCGTTCACGTCCATGGTGTACACAGTGGAGTCCTGGCCGTGGGGTACCACCGTCTGCCGCGTATCAGAAGCCGCTAAGGACGTCAGCATCGGCGTCTCAGTATTCACGCTGACCGCACTATCGGCTGACAGATACTTCGCGATTGTTGATCCACTGAGGAAGCTACATGCTACAGGTGAGGGGAATTTTTATACTGTGGATTAAGGTGAATGCAATACAATACAACTCAATAAAGTATAATATTATGGTCATCTATTTTAGATGTCGATAATAGGCTAATGTCCTGGCATATGTAATCAGCTACTTCTTATTAAATAAATGTCAATGATAGTTTATTTATGTTTTTTATGAAATTGCACGATGACGTCACGAGAACGCGAGTGTGGATTATATAAGTCATTTCCAAAACCAAGGTTAATAATTTTAGAAGTGAGCTTTGAAGAATGTAATAAGAAATCAGACGTTATTTTTTTTTTAATATCATTCAAATGTAATATCAAGTGGTCGTAGCTTATCATATTTAAAGGTTTATCACGCAATCAGTCTATAAACTATGAACTAATTTAAGAAAAAAGTTACATCTAAAGACGCGTTGGCCTTTTTTGCCTTCTTACCCTTAATTAGGACGCCTACACTTGTGAAATAGCAGCTAAAAATGGCGCTAATCTAAAATTACAAAAAATACAGATGTTACCATCATGTTGAAAACCTCGCTAACACACTGTAAATGAGAAAACTTTGCAAAATTAAACGAGCAAAAGGCCTTAAGTTTTTCTGAGACTGAGAGTTCATAACTTGTGTAAAATAAAACTTAGGTATTCTCAGAGTTAGTTAAGAGGAATTCGTGTATGAATATACTTTACTAACTCTCGTTTTACGCTAAATTATTGATAATTATCTAGTTAGCGTATTTTTTCAGCTTGTTTTATGATTGATGATTTTGTTTTGCATCTAATACCTTGAGGGTAGGAAATTTTATGGAAATATTAGAGGTTGAAATATCTTTGTTGTCAAAGGAGATATTTTAGTAAGTACCCAAAAGATACCCAAATAACCATTCGTCCATTCGCATCCCACTAATATTATAAATGCGAAAGTTTGTGAGTATGTTTGTTACTTTTCACGCTCAAACGGCTGAACCAATTTTGATGACCAAATTTGGTATAGAGGTAGCTGACTGGTTTCCCGATCCGTTGCCGTTTGATCGTCTCTACTGCTCTGGCGGACGATGCCAATTCTGGGCTTCATTTCTTCGGCTACATCATCACTGACTACAGTGAGATAGTGGTCAAACAGGCATATGTACCTACATAGTATGTAGAGTTAACTAGGACTCAACACTAAAATAATTTCTAGTCTTACTAATCGACCGATTCTCACTGGGGTTTACGAGCTTTAGGACTATATAGGCAGTACCGGCGTTAGGGTAGGGCGCGGTAGGGCGATCGCCCAGGGCGCCAGATGTAAAGGGGCGCCAGGCCCACCTTTATTTCCGGTCGCTCATGAGCGAGTCCTGCTATCTCGAGTCTAAATAAATAAATAAATTCTCAAGTCTAAAGATAAAATGGCTATAATGGCTTAAAATCAATTTTGTTGGCGGGAGAAGGGGGGGGGGGGTTATCACATCTCGCCCAGGGCGCTGGTAGAGCTAAAACCGGCACTGTATATAGGGCCTGAAGTAATACACAAAAAACCTGAACCGTTTTACGAATAAAAACTCTGTCAAAGAGAATAATAAACTTTTCATATTTTACCGAATTGCGGAAACATCGTATAGTCTTAACAATGTATAGTCCAACACAAAAGTGTAAGTCATTCCAACACGTTGTAAGTGAATCGATCAGCTATTGTACGTACAGCTTTCCTCCTTCGAACGGTGGAACTTGAACGGAATTTGAATGTATAAGTTTCAACCCTGCCATCCTTCTTACTGTACTTTATTTGTGACATACTTAAGTAATGAAATACGTGATTCAGACGATACTATCGAATTGGGAATGTTCAAATAGACGCGTAGGTATCAAAGAATGATAGAATTGCGAGCATTATTGCGAGTGAATTTATTTTGAGTACAGTTCGATACATAAAGGATTTTTAATAAAAATACCAATGTATGTCACTGAATCCATATTTCGGTATTCAAAAAATCTTTTAATACCTGAATTCTCTTTTTCATCACTGCTCGCAAAAATGCGATGGTTATTGACGTCACTATCAGTGGCTACTAGATACATTATTTAGGTGAAATATGTATCACGACCACAATAATAATATTAGTCAACCGGGTCCAGCGTTGCCAGACGTCCCGATTTTGGCGTGACGTCCCGCTTTTTAAATCAAAATTAAAGGTCCGAGGGTCGCGGTCGAGGCGCGGCTTTCGCGAGGCACGGAAGTGGCTCCATACATTCCCATATGTTGACTATGGCCGCGCGCGTCTGTCGCGCGCGTCAGCCGAGAGCCGCGAGCCTCGGAAGCCTACCTTAAATGTCCCGCGCGGGACAGGCTCAGTCCCGCTTTTCGGGGATAACTCGACTCGAGAAATTCTTATAAATAATTGTTCTCTTATTGTAAGTTACAATTTGTAACACTCACTCATCAGACAGCAGTCAGACTATTGTTTGAAACGCCTTAATTTTTCTAATGAATAAATATTTTTTGATTTTGATTTCTGTTTTTTTTATTCCGACGACAAATAAGATTCAGCTATTTAACGATCGGGTAAATCTGACTTAAAATATCATATTTTTATTAGCATTTTCTATGGCTATTTTTCCTATATATTGTCACGTAAACGTAATTTGAACTCAAAGAAAAAGATAAATATTGAAAAACTTCTGATATATAGTTACGTTTTTTTACTATGTCCCGCTTTCGACGAAAGAATCCCGCTTTTTTCACTCAAAAATTCCAAAATCCCGACTTGGCAAAAAAAGATCTGGCAGCGCTGACCGGGTCGGACCAACAATCCAACCTCCATATATATATTTTTCCTTTTGATTGTCGGTCATAAGAGCCCAGCAGTAATCAGCCATCATGTGAGTATCCCATCTACCCTGATACCGATCCTCCATGACTTATATCTTGATGAAACGACATTGCTTGTTCTTCACTTAAGTCGCCCAGGTTATTTGGAAAGCAGTCCAAATGGCTGTGTAAGCTCATATTACATACCAAGTTTTGAAAAGATAAAATTCTACTAGAATTTCATAATTTACAGGATTATAACTGAAAGCATTAAACCGATGTGGTACTTAGGCACGAAGAAACTTTCGGAATGAGGTATGTACGTACAGGTTTTCTCGCTGATGGTAGGTACATCAGAATATGACCATTTACTTCGATTTATTGTTTCAAAAGCATAATTAATCTTTTGAAACTATTTAAATCCTTACATTGGTTGTTTATAGAAATTACAGACACTAGTCAAAAAGGTACCAATGCTCAGTTCTACAATATTTTGAATGCAAAAAGAATACATCGATTATAGGCATAGGCCCGAGTTGCTAATCACAAAATTACGACTCATAAACGCACGAAATAAAAAAAATCGTGAAAAATTCAAACGGCGCGGGCGGACCATTAACTTAGGCTTCGGCCGATGTTGGCGATTTAATCGGCTTTGGCTTAGGCCAGAAATTGATCTTTGGCCGGACACCAATTTAAAACCTGCGTTTGAGAAGAAGACTAGCTTTAAACCATCTCACGTAATAAGTATCGGAGTATGTAATATTTATTATGGTGATTTATCCCTACTGCCAATATTTTTCTATTCCAATACATGACATTGCTCCCAAGAACCTTGAAAGATAAAGCGAAAGACAATCTTTTTAGAAGGTTTTTCTGATATTCTCTTTACTATTTTTTATACTAAAAGGTTCAATAAAATGCTTTGTCCTAAAATCATATTAGGCATAGACGAGTAAGTGCGCAGATTTTATTTTGATAGTATTTTTTTAACAAAATGCATTATGAGTTGTCAGCAAAATATATACGTAGGGAGAAGTCTCAGTCACCGAAGTGAACCTGTATTCAATGAAGAGAAAGATATTCCAAGAAAGCATTATCATTTAAACCCATTCTTATTCTGTTTGGAAGCGACGAGGCCTGCACTGACGTCCCACTTGGGGTGTATTGTGCATTCCCCCCTGCCAGCTCTATCCAAGCCATCCTAGCTCCTTAAAGTTACGGAGTGTGGGGTGCTGACAAATACAATTCAATTTAAACCCATGTACAATAGCTTTACGTCCTAAGAGCGATGAGCATGTGTTTAGGTACCTGAAGGAGCACGGTTTTTAAAGCTTCGTTCACACCGCGAACCTCAAAACGTCGGAACTAAAGTGGCATAAGATTTTCCTTGCATAAATCTTAGATTACCATGACAGATTCCGCCATCTTCAGTTAGATTCTTTTTTTAGTCTGATGACAATTAAGAGTTACAATTTAATTTTGGTGTAATCTTCATGATATTGGTGAAATTCCAATAAAGGTGAAAATATAATTTGGGAGAACAGAAATTTTACATTACGTTTTATGAAGCTACATAAAATGTAAAATTAATGTTCATGAAGCATATGATACCTACCTACATATTTGATTTATAAAATTCTATCATATTTCGCACTGGAACAGGTAAAGTTTTTTAAATAAAATTCACCATTATAAATTGAAATCGCAATTGCGTTCGTTGGAAATGAACTGCCGGGCGATTGTGTAACTGATTCCGATAGCGATGGCTCTCGTAATCATCTTAAAATTTTGGTATTGTGTATCTTAGGTGAGCAACAACGAAACTGCCATTGTAATTACTTCTCATAACAATTAGTCATTATCAAGTTTATCAACACAGATATAGTGATATAAAATTTAAAAAAAACAAAGAAACAATAGAATATTAGCAAAACGTGACATTGTAACAATATTTCGATCACAAACAAATGTTGCAATGTTATTTGTAAGTTCTGTAACATTTTTATGGCATCAACAAAATTTTTTGGTGAATATTTCATAATAAAAAGTTTACTTTCATTCCAATCAAAAGCCAGAACTTGATTTATACTATACAAATATTTTGCCAATTTTAGCTGTAGCCTTATCGTTTTTTTCCAGTCAACGCTGGAATAATGCGATAAATTTAAGATGATTTACCATATAAATACCTGCTTGAAATATTATATATAAAAATACAATAGGACCGAATGGGGTCAAAACATAATATAAAAAAAAGAAGCATCGTATCCTACTTCGTACTAATATTAAAAATGCGAAAGTTTGTGAGAATGTATAAATGTTTGTTACTCTTTCACGTAAAAAATACAAAATGGATTTGTATGAAACTTGGCACATAGATAGATACATATATATATATGCACATACCCTAGAATAACATATAGGTTACTTTTTCTTTATCCTTATCCCGGCAAACATAAGATCAATCGGGAACGCTGCTGAAACTGCGGCGTTGAATCTAGTTCATAATAGGTATGTTCGTAAATTTGAAAATTGTTCTGAACCGACGATTTGTATTCGAATTGCCATGTTTAAATCACAATAAAACTATTATTATCTGTGTGAATGGAATCTGTTAAACTCGTGCTCTGTGTTAATTTGAAACACGGTCCAGTGACTCGTACTTCAGTGTTACCAACTTTTAATTAGTTTATAACATTTGCTCTGTGTCACTAATTGTGTAACAGTTCATTATTATCCTCTAACATTATTGTACTTACTTATTCAAGTAATTAAGTGAAAGTTTTATTATTTAAATTGTACTAGCTGGCCCACCAGACGTTATCCTGCTCTGAGAATAAATAATGGAACCTACTTACTTACCTACCTACATATAAGTATACTTAGTACCAAACTACCTATGAATATGTTCCCAAAAACAATAATTTGAAAATTTGCTAATGATAACAAAATCGGTACCATTAGGTATTTCTTTAAAACTTAAATTACTGAAATCAAAGGTCTCTTTAATATAGAATAATTTATCTCTATATACTAAATAACGATCAAAAGTAAAATATATTAATCTTGTCTCGTTATGAAGCGCACACTTAACCCATTTAGTTCGGAAGTAGCGTTCTTTGGCTGTAATACGCGACGCTGACTTCCAGACGAATTTCAAATCTCGTTTATGCACGAATACGGAACTCTGCCCGAGTTCCGTTCCGAGTTTAAATTGAAAATGTTTCAACATTTTACACGCGTCGGATATAAATTTTAACTTTTGATCGTCAAGTTTTCGTCCCAGGTGTGGTATACGGAGATGCCGTACCTACATACCAATTGAAAATTAATACCTACTAAATAAAATGGTTCAAGCGGAAAACTCTGCGTTTTTCCGTCAATATCTTTTTGGGTGCTGTCACCTCACGAAGTCTATTAATAGGAGTTTTTTAAACCATCATATCAAACTCAAACTTAAAACTAATTTCTTCAGTTTAGGCCCTTTTAAGACACTTATGAATTTCGATAGTTAAAATTTTTACAATAGACTCTACCATCGTCCAATCGGACCAGTAACACCTGAGATTAGCGCGTTCAAACAAACAAACTCTCCAGCTTTATTATTAGTATAGATTACCACTTTTACGCCTACTTTATACTAAGTTCACCTATAAATAAGTATATCTAAAAATATCTCTTTTATGTCGTCAAAGGGCCATTACTCGGCTGAGTACAGATATTCTATTATAGCATCAAATAATAAAACATCCATACTCATTGTAAAACGCAAGTTTTCTTGCTGCATTTCTATGCAATTTTCATAATTACTAAGAAACACTTCCGCAGTTAGAATTTTTGACGAATGATTACGTACGTTTTAATTTAATAATTTTAAGCGCATTTTTCATTTAATGAGTCGTCGAATTTTGTGATTAGTGTCACAAGGCTAAAGATTTATCCATTGTACCTTGGATAACCACTGTGGACAAGGAATGATCCTTAACCTGAGCGTCCGCGGTAGGAAGCTCCTTTGAAATATGAAAGTATGAACTCCTCGTTGATGACGAGAGTACAATAGAAGTTAGCCCATCAGCTAGACAGTTAGGGCAGAATACTGTCCGTTGTATGAGCGTTAGAACACAGATAATGAAGCACAATCTCTCCTCATACTAAGAGGATTTACATTACGCAGTAACTGTTTAAATGTAACAAAAATACCCATGTGGGTGAAACCGCGAGCATTGGCTAGTCAATAATAGAATATCATCGTCTCAGTAGGTAGTGGAGAATTTATCAGCGATTGTGCGATATGACGTGCCATGGCTGAGCAATACACCTTTTTGCCTCCTTTTTTTAGTACTCATGTATTTTGAAGTTTGAGACAAATAAACGTTCATTTATTTATTTATATTTTAGTTCTAAATTAAGATTATTTTAGTTCTACATGCAATGTTTTGTGTCTGCTGCAATTTGTAGGTCGTAAATTAATTGAAAAACAACAATCTGACATTTGACTATAAATTTAGTTAAATAAATACAGATGCAATTGTAATTAATATACAAAAGTATTATGTTCTAAAATACACTCAATTATATATACAAACTGGACCTGAAAATAAAACCCCTGCTGGAATCCTTCCGGCTAGTCGTCTAGGTAGGATACGCTCTCACGTAGAAATAATATTTCCGTAGTAGTAGTTAAAATAAGTTTAACATTTTATTCCATACGAATTAAATATAATATTTATAGGTTTCTCATAATCCTTAAATTATATATGACCATTCTATTGCCAATTGCAAGGAACTATTTTACGTAACGTGCTATGCGCAGTCATCACTTACCGCGATCGTATACCTATCGATATTTCTGAAAATATGAACGGAATTAGAAAATCTGCAGGCTAATAGGTACCCAAAAGGTTCTTCATTGGGACCGTAACCAAGAACCCCCCCCCTGTCAATTTGAATTTTATATAAAATTGCAACAAATACTACACTAATATTACAAAGAGAACATTTATATTTTAGTTTGTAATAAAAAAACTACTCGCTCGATTTCAAAAATTCTCTCTGCAGTAGAATGCTATATTATCACTGAGTAACATAGACTATATTTTATTTTGAAAACTCAAATGATGTAACCCAAGGTTAAAAAAATAACCTATAAAAATACATCACGCTTTTCGCGGGTAAACTTTGGATGCGGCAAGCTAGTCTTAATATAAAAATACAAGTAGGTAAATAGTAATAAAAACACTGATTCACAAATTCTTCTCCCAGTTTTACCTGCGTATAAATATTTATACAAAACAAATTCCAGTTTTATGAGATTCTTTTTACGTGTCATTAAAAGTGATTTAACGTAGCAAGGAGATGTAAAATTTTAAAATAAAACCACGTTTCAGTAACGGTGGAAACACAAACATGCGGTTTAATTGAAATTTATTTCTTTAAAAACAAAACATGTTAGAATAAATTTTCAAAAAATTCAGCGTAACGAGCCACCTGATAGTAAGCGGTTACCGTAGCATATAGATGCTTGCAACATCCGCGGCACAGACTACTTAGTTCCCGGAGTAATCTACGCCCCGGGTATCACTCACTTGCAGACCCCTCTCCTCCCCTTCCCGATGAGTTCTGGCGACCGATTATACTCAGTACTTGCAGTGCTTCTCCAACTAGTGAAGGTTGGCTTTTGAAATCCGGTCCTGTCCTGTGCTAGGTGAAATAATTGGACAGCGCTTGAAATTCAAGTCCACTCCCGAATGTGCGGTGCCACGTTTTTTTCATGCGACAATCTCGCCTCTTGCCGGTGACCTTTCCCATCATAATATTGCAATAATGCAGGAGTTAATATATTTCGTGTCTAGGTACACGTGGTCGAGATTATGATATTCTGAGTAATTCAGAGCCGCTCGGTTGCGGTCCCGATTCGAATGACTATCCAAATAGGTAGGTAATTTATTATGAAAATTGGCTAGTATTTCCCAATTTCAGACTTCAATTTAGGACGAGGTAGAAGATCATTTCACGATCACGGTAAAAATAACTGTAATAAGTCAGTATCGCTATTCCAATGAAATTAAATCATTCTTACCGATCGGAATGGAAACCGAGTCGGTCTGAATAAGGGTGATTTTCCGTGCTTTTATGATGGGCAAATCACCGTATTCTGTAAGAAGGTATTTCCCCAGACGAGCTCCTCTTCGAGGCTAAATATTATTTTGCTCTACTTCTCTCATAACAAAACATTAAAATGATGCCGCATACAATATAAATATTTAAACAGCAACTCAGTGTTTTATAACGCTCCATTACAAGGGTAATTTGCAATAAAATAAAAATCAGAACAATGATCAAGCGGCCAATAAAATACCGGTTCACTACCCTATAAAAATCGTTACATCTCTATCGAATCCCATAAATAAGACAAATCGTTCGGTGAGCTACTTAGTGTTGCGAATATCGGTAGTCGATGATAATTTGGTTTTTATGAATCGAAATTACATCTAAGTGATTACATCGAAACTTTTCGATTAGAAACTGTTTTAGTATAGAAGGTTTAGGTACTACAATATTAACGTATATTTAAACGACAAAAAAGCTTGGGTGTAGAGATCGCTCTTGCAGGATTTTTTTTTCATTTTATTGATAAGAAAAAAGGACCATCCTAAAAGTTATTATTATTGAAGTATACTATCACATGCTCAAAATACCACGAAATATTTTTACTGTAGGTACCTATATATATTTAAAAAAAAAAATATCTGAAAATATATTTTAATCAACGCTGCTCCGCCATTTGACAGAATCCATTGTTCAAAATGCACAACAATTATAACAGTAGTAAATCCCCGAAATAAACTCGTACCAAACCAGATGTTCATCCAGACTCCCCGGTGTAAACTCAAACATCGATTAGATCAATAAGTATGTTCTTTTTGATCGGAAATATGGGCGTAAAACTTTTCATAAACATTACGCAGTGTTACATGCCTGTTATCTTTGGCTCGAGCTCAAAATTCACTGTATTCAGTCTTTGTTATGTTAGCAGATGTTAAATACTATTGCTGGAAAGATTTCCGAGATGAGTGTTCTATTTTTAAATATTAAGAAGCAAAAATAACGCATTGTTTATTTATTGAAAAAGAGAAACTTTATAATTTACTGTTTTGAATTGTCGATGTCTATTTTTAATTCCAGGGTTACTGCACTGACAGGCTTTCGCCTCACTATTTGTTTTCCATTCTGACGTAATTCACACAAATAGTTTTGAGGACTATGTTAACGAGTCTAGGACGGGTTCCACTACAGGTATTCTATTAGAGATCAAACAATTAATTACATAATAGGGTTCGCCCCACGTTCCCGAGTGAACTGATGTTTTCCCTAGATAAAAAACTATCCTGTTTGTTAAGACCTGTCTACCTATAGGTAATACCAAAATCCGTTCATTAATTTATGCCTACCTAACTATCTATCTAATACCTTTAAACGAGCAATTCTTGTATATACCTATATATATATATAATCTGAATATCGGAAACGGCTCCAACGATTTTCATAAAATTTAGTATGCAGAGGGTTTTGGGGGAGATAAATCGATCTAGCTAGGATTCATTTTTAGAAAACGTCGTTTAAAAAAAACGAGCAAAGCTCGGTCGACCAGGTAGGTAGGTAGGTAGGTAGGTACTATAATAATAAAATCTGATATCAAAGTTTAGATGTGTAGATGAAACGGCAGGTAATATCAAAACCTAACAAACAAATAAAAACAAAAAACATAAACAGACAATTCTATCATTTTATATAATCCCCTGTCAGAGTATCGTTGGATTGATAGATCCAGGGCCGGCTTAGCGCAGACATAATGATTACAGCTCGCGTCCGACCAAGTTTTCCGTATCTTCTTATTTTCACTGGATTAAGTATCTGGAATTTAAAATAGGTAATTATTTTGACATCCAATGTCAAATTCAGCAAA
Organism: Tethea ocularis; assembly: GCA_963555595.1. Lineage (NCBI taxonomy): Eukaryota > Metazoa > Arthropoda > Insecta > Lepidoptera > Drepanidae > Tethea > Tethea ocularis. Next base: position 8,755,066 of record OY741970.1, read on the forward strand.
CACTGTCTTTTTCAAAAAGGTACGGTCGGCAAAGAAAGTGGTGTACCACCCTAAGGTTGAATGTCACTTGCAGATTCACAGGTGATAATGATTAGTTTCGCTTGCAGATCAATCTGACAACTTCTATTGACAGCTATTCTTAGTTTGAACCTTTTGTAATATTCGATGTCCAGGAAAATAAAACAAAACTGGCACACCATTTTCTTGGCCGACCGTACCTACGGTTTATTATTAAAATTATATTAAATAGTTTAATGGAAGTCTAAAAGGCGAATAAATAAAATAAATATGTGATTATAAGTGACGTGCACCCAGAGACAGTTTATTTTTAGGCTATGTATGCGCTATCTTCCTTTCCCCGCATCATCACCAACATTTTGGTCAAGCAATATGATTGGTTCGCACAATAAAGTAGTGTTTGTTGCGAATATTATAACGATAACTTATCAAAATAACTGCTCGTAACATCTCAAACTCCAAATTTATCAAATCCATCAATGCTTGTACGAGAATCAACGGATTATATTGTATTTATACAATAAACTCTACAAATAAATTAAATTACACAATCCGACTCCTGCCGATTTCACAAAACGAAACTCGCTAGATACACCGCTCAGGCGAACTTACTGATTACGGTACGGACCTCTCATTTGATTGCGCAATTAACGAACGAGACAGAGAATATTCGCGTCATGGATTCTCAGTCATGTTTCAGTACAGAATAGGGTAAGCTGGAACCCAAAGATTAATTAATTTGTACTATAACAGTACTACAAATACAAAGTACAAATATAGAGCATTTATTTTAGGGATAGTGACAAATAAACGCTAAAGGAACGCCTGTTTCATGAGTGGGATATTAATTCAGTTAGTTATATAGCAGTTTAGATTCAAGCTACATTTTTGAGCCGTTTGGGGTCGAAGCTCTGGGTCCGTGGGGGCCGAGTGGCCACCATCTTTATAAAGAAATCTCAATACGCATAGTCGCATCTCGTGACCAGAATGCTGGCATATACTTGGGTCAGAGAATCAGCGTTGCCATCCAACGTGGCAATGTCCCTTTTATATAAGTAGGTTTTAGTTTATTTTGTACGTTATAATAAATATATTTCTTGTATACCTGTATTGCCAAAATATTCAGTTACAAATAGGTAAGCAATATTGATAAACCGATTGAAGCGTATCTATTAAAATTGGAAATCAAATCAACGATGTTAAATCATACGACACAGAACTCAATCACAAATTCAGATTGATTTCTTGTTCTGCATCAATTGATGCAGAACAAGAAATCCACTCAGTAAAAGAGATAATATATACTGAATTAATAAAGCCAACAAAGTAAAACTCAAATTGAACAGATCATAATTAATCGCAGTAGATACTATCGGTAATGTAGGAATACTCCGTTTCAGTTCTCATCCCGTCTCTAAGTCCAATTTCGCACTTTCACAAAATAAAAAGAAGTTAGCAAATAAAACTAAATCTTCTGATCGACTCTGGAATCTAGACTATAAAGCTATCGCTGAGACACGTAGACATCATTCTCCTGGGAAATCTGAAAAGGTGTTGTATTTTGATCCCAATAAACAAAGAAAAAGTTATTTCGACTTATTCTTATAGCTGTATCGAATAGTAACTAGTTTTACAGAAAAATCGACGCATCGATAGTCAATTATTTTCTTTCCAGATCACTCGTACTATCGATTGTACTTAGCACAATAACATCAATAGTATTTATACTATCGGCCTAAGTTCTAGATACTATCGATAGTAGAATGTCATGCAATAAATATTAAGGAGAAAACAATCGATGCATCGATTTTTCTGCAAAACTAGTAAGGTACTATTCAATACAGCTATAGGAATAAGTCGAAAAGCTTTTCCTTTGTTTATTGGGATTAAATTACAACACAATACAATCGATAGATACGAGTGATTTGGGGACCCTATACTATGGATAGACAATCGATTTTCCAGCAACACTAATAGTAACATCCACAAATCAGCCCTGTTGTTTATAAATCCCACCATGATTGGTAACATATAATGTTGTAAATGCATCCGAACCAATAACCCGAGATTTATGACTTCGTCCTCGTTTCTTGAAGTTATTCTTGATACAACAACGTCATTCGCATTTCTTGTTGTAACTATTTGCAGTTGCATCAAAATGCAAGCTTTTGTATTTATATAAATATCACACTCGAATGTAGTGTCTGGATGAAATTTACTTTGAAATGTCTCTATTTGAGATCTCTTAACGTTTGTTCTGTAATATGTTGTTAGCAGTTTCATTTTATATTCCTTCGATGAAGGAAACTGCATATTTTGTAACATTAATGGTAAAAGATATAAATGTCATTATTTAAATGTATTTCATGTTATAATGAAGTGAATGTGTGAATGAGTGTCCCAGTTTATGAGTTGAAATGTGAAACTGTACAATGAAATGTATTTAGGAGCGCTCATCAACTTGAAGATAAATGAATATTTAGCTCATTATTTGTCGTTATATCTGTTGTCTGGTTCTCCCCACATGTAAATATTACTAATAATTATAAATGCGAAGGATTGTATGGATGTTTGTTACTCTTTCACGTAAAACCTACTAAACGGATTTGGATTAAACTTAGCAAATAGATAGATTATACCCTGAAATAACATAAAAGCTACTTTTACCCTTTAAAAAAGATCGCGAAGCAGAAGCTCGTAAAGATCGATAAGATAAAAGCTTTTGAGGATGTACGGATGCTGGTTACATTTTCACTTAAAAACTACAGAACGGATTTGGATTAAACTTGGCCCATAGATAGAACATACCCTGGAATAACATATAGATAGGCTACTTTTTACCCGGGAATACATAAGATCCCCGGTAACGCAATTTACCTACTAATTAATATAACAAAGCAATTCTATCAGACAAGCAAAAACAGTCAAGGGTAAAAAAACATAGATAGAGTCAGAAAGAGACCCGTCGTGGAAATGGAGAGAGCTGCTGTAGGTACTTATTTACCTTTTTTGTTTAGCGGGCAATACAATAACGCGTCTGTTCCGATCGCTTATTTAAAATGCCGACAGGTAAGAAACCAGCTCCTAATTATGGGTGTAATATAAAATTGGAACGTTAGTTCACAATTTGGCCAAAACGACGGCTCTCTTTCGGAACCACAGATTCTGAACAATCAATACGTCTAAAGTTTCAAAAATAGATATTAGGCTGCGCCACCAGCCAGTTAAACATGTATAAAGTCGTACTATAGCTTGTAAAACTTTCAGTACTATTATAGAATGAAGCTTACGATTTTGTGTAGCCTCGGGTATTAGAATTTCACTTCAGTTTCAAAGGGGCCTTTTTGGACAAAAACGAGTTTAATTTCGGCCCTGGGGCGCCGCAGCGTTTTGCTTGCCAAATGTCCTACTCAGTCCCTCCTTTCATTGCTTAGTATAATTTTAAATTAATCTTTATCGTATTTACTTGTATCTACTTACTTCAATAAAAACTGCATCATAAAAAAAATTAAAACAACAGCTTTCCAAGTTCCGGCGTTATCTTTATTTATACAAGGTTACTTTTCAATGAGCCAAATCAAGGATTATTGAGGTCATCAATAATTATGAACAACTATTACTAGTATGGAAGCAACTCTGAAATCTCGAAAAAAAAACTTTTCATACAAATATAAATCTTTTACGGTTAAAATTATATGAAAAATTTCGTGATTTCAGGGTTAGGTACTCTCCTTGTAAAGGTTGTTCATAATAATGAGAACAATAATCCGTTAAAAATTAGCTACACATTATTATGTAACTCGGTATATAAAATTCTAAGTTCTAAGTGTTTGTACGTTGAAGCGACACGTATCAAGAACATTCACACACCGATAGATAGATGGCGCAGCAAGGTTCTACATCGCGCTAGCAAAGTTTATCCAGTCATTGTCGTATACAAGATTCCAACATCTACCGGTTAAACCGTGGTCCCCAGACACGTTGACCCAGGCTGGTCTTCCCTTTTCAATGGAAGAGTCATACACTTTGCTCCACCATATTGGTGTCCCCGACATAATCTGCGCGAGGCGCTGTGCAATAAATCAATATTGAAACAGTATTAGTGTCCTAGTCCTGTCCTGTCCTACAAGTTAACTTTGCAGTAACTGCAAAGTTAACGTTAAGGGGGAACGTTCGGTTGGAGCGCGAAATTCAAATTTTATTACGTTTTTTGCAAATTGCAGCTCAGTTATAGGTCGTAAGTTATCAGCATGTTATTTGCGAAAAGAATGGTAGTATATTTACTGAATAATAACAAAAGAAATCATCAACATATTCCTCCAAGGTATATTAGTAACATTTTCATGAAATAGTCGTATATGTCAGTAATATACCAAAAACTTGATAAAATTTGAATTTCGCGCTCCAACCGAAGGTATACCCTTAAGGTAAACTTGATTGTATAAGTTACATGGATTTCCAAGACCTCGTAAAGTAAACACTGCACGCCTGCGGCAAAGTTCTAGTTAGTTTTGAACTCTTAGAACTGTATTCTATACTTCGATTGAAGAGAACCTAAGTAGCTTATATTTGTTATCAAGATTTTGTACTCACATCATGTGATGTGAAACATAATTTAAATATTGCGAACTTGTAACATGTTAAGTAACAATACATATTTGTGTATTGTGTACGTAAAAATATTTTTTTGTTGTGCTACCCGTATCCAGCGGTTATCTAACTAACTATCTATACCTACCCGTATCTACGCGTATCCAGCGGTTATCTAACTAACTATCTATACCTACCCGTATCTACGCGTATCCAGCGGTTATCTAATATACCCGTAGTCCGTATATAGCTACCCGTATCCAGCGGTTATCTAACTAACTATCATACTAACGCAATAGTTGTTGGTTGCGTATTGTGTACGTAAAAATTAAGTTTAAAGAAACCGTATGAAAATGTTAGTAACGAAATTTACTATTGTAAATTCTTTCACGGTATTTTTTATGTCTCAGAAAATGCGATAAGTAACAAATTAATTTGCGTATTTTATTAGATTGAGTACAAGATAGATAGCATTACCATGGTACAAGGCTAAAATTTAAATGCTCTAAATTGGATAAAAATTTATGTAATTTATACATTTAAGACTAGCTGTCTCCCTCGGTTTCAACCGCGTTCCCTGGTTAAAAAGTAGCCTAAATTCCTAGTTATGATCTATTTATGTTCCTAGATTCAATCAAATCAGCATAACAGTGCAGTAGTAGGAAGAACTCGGATTTTCCCTGCGAGATCGAATCAGAAATTATGTAATAGGTAGTAGGATTCCATTGATATGCAAAAAATAAATAATTACATAAAATACCTTTCCGAAACACTTTTTTTTCAATAAATCATTTTAATGGTTACATTAAAATGTGAACTTTAACTTCTAAAAGCTTATTTCAGACGTGATATTGTCTCCAGACATTAATTGTTCCAGACTTTCCTAAATACCTATCTAATGCTTCGTTCACACGATACGTAGATAAAGCGAATGTAAACTACCGTCAAAAACCTCGTTGTTTCAAGGCCAATGTTCATTTGTTTCAAAATCGTGTCGCAACATTTGTGTTTAATCGTCTGAATTAAAAGTCGTAGCTTTTAAACCGGGAATAAGGGGTGCATGTTCTGAACCCATATTTGTAGTAGTTTATTGAAGAATAAAACGTGTCTACTTTCTGCTGTCTTTATTATAAATACTAGAGTTTATTTAGAAGTAAACTAATATTATTTTAAAGCATTATTACCCTTTTAATTAAGTTATGTTCTCATATACATTTGTGGTAAAAACCCCTACAAACATTTGTCATTATCTCTCCGCCCTGTTCCCAATCATTTGTGGTCGGCGCAAAATTGACTCTTCTTCCATTCAGCCCTTCTATCCGACATATCGGCATTCACTCCTTTCTTAAGGGTACAAGTTGGTAGCCGACTGCACGCAGCAGCAGCAGACGACATGTCGTCGCTTCATGTCGTCACGACACGTCGTTGCGTCATGTCGCTGCAGTCATGATTTCGATCCCGACTGCAGACGGCAACAGCAGATGGCATCCAGTTGGTTCCGAGTGCTCCGTGAAACAAGATGTCTGACGTGTTCGAGAATAGTGATCGCATTTTTTTATATCTTTTATTAGAAGAGGAAGAAGACGATGATGACTTGTTTTTATTATACAGAAAAAGACGAAAAGCCACTCGTCCTATGCTTAAATACAGAGCAAGTGAGGCAATACTGATCTGCGGTCGGACGACACTGCCGTCTGCCGCTCGACGACGCCTCGCTAGCTTCATTTCGCTAACTACGGAGGGATTTTCATAGAAATACGTAGAAACCAGTAGTGTCGCTGCGACACGTCGTCTGCTGCTGCTGCGTGCAGTCGGCTACCAACTTGTACCTTTACTCATATCATCTTTCACACAATCCATCCATCTCTTTTTCGGTCTTCCCCTTCCCGTATAACCATTTACTTTCATATTCATGATTCTTTTAGTCACATGGGTTTCATCTCTCCCCACCTGTCCGAACCACGATAAACGGTTACCTCTCGACTTAAGAATCATTTACTGGTGCTTATTTCAAACTTCCTCTTATGAATTCATTCCTATTTTTGAAATATTCTTCATCCCATTTGTAAACTATTTGCACATGAATAATTACATACTGTAAATTACTCATGTGCTATTGATCAATAATAACGAATGTTCAATTACTCTTTCAGCGCTGTATTTTTTGAGAAAATATAAGAATTGTGTCATTTTCCAACAATTTACCATCGTACGTACAATTTATTTAGCACAAGGAATCATCTTTGACTTTTACAGCATTCGAACCCACCTAGTCAGAGTTTATGACACAGAAAACACTCTTATTCTGAGAGGAGGAAGCAATATCGTTTTAATTCTACAAAACGTATTCCCTTCCATGTTTTGTAGGTATGTTGGTTAAACAAATGCTGATGCCGTGATGCGTCATAATAAATAATAAATTGTAAAATCACTCAAATATGTCACCCGCGTTCCCTAAAAAGTAGCTCATGTCCTTTTCCATATTATACGGTATCTGCATGATAAAATTTCATCAGTTCAGCTGTTTAGACGGAAAGGTAACAGACAGACGAGAGTTACTTTCGCATCTATATTATTAATATGGGTATTTATAGTAAGTGTGGATTTTAAAGCCTTAATCAATTCCTATGTTGTAATCTCGACAACGACTGCAAATGTATTTTTTTGTAATTTCTTGAAAAACGTATATAGTTGTGATAAAAAAGATTTATTTCCCAACAATTTTTTTTGTAAGGTAAATCAAAATATTTACAATAAACTATCTGGTACACTTTCGCATATATAATTTAAAAAAAAACCTCTCCTCTCGACACAGAATACGGACTGGGTGGGAATAAATCTTGCAAAATTACGATCGCACTTATTTACTGCACGACGAGGTACTGGTACCGTTTGCTCGAGATGTTTGTTTTGTTTTATGGTAACACTAAACAATGATAGAACTGTGTTAAACGTTTACTGAATTATTCGTTCACGTTTGCAACAGGTTATATAAACATTGAGGCATCAGATGAAAGAAAAACCGGCCAAGGGCGTGTCGGACTTCGCACATTTACAAAATAATGGGAAAAATAAGGGGATTTCAAAGAAACAATCTGATTTACTTTTGTATTTGTTAGTAAAATGTATGTTATCATAATTACTAAATCACCGAATTTCAAGTTCATAAGTCAAAAAATCCATATTTATATTAAAAAATCGTCGCTTATATTACAAACGCTAAATATGCATTTTCCTGCCTGTAGGAGAGATAAGAAACTAAATATTTTCAAATTAATGATAAAATAAAAAAATAACAGAGTCTATGACAAATGCCTGTGACCGACATTCGCGGTGATACGATTATCGAATTCTAACCTCTGCAGCTCTGATTGACGAGTTTTTTTGGACGCGATTGGTACAATAAAAGCGATCCAAATAAAAACAAAAGTCAATAACGAATAAAATGCATATTCCGCTAGAAAGCCGTTAGAAACCGCTAAACCGATCACCATCAAATTTGGCACGCAGATAGCTTATGATACGGAGCAGGACATAGTGTACTTTTTATCCTGAAAACGCTGGTGATACCTCGGGGAACAGCTATTCTTTTATAAATATGTACCGTTGTCAACAGGTGGCAGCAAGCGAGCTACGAGGCTGACGGTGGCGACTGCCATCGGCATATGGGTACTAGCAGCTCTGCTAGCAACACCAGCGTACGTGGGATCTTATGTTAGAGCCTTCGTCGTCAATCCTACCACACAGGTAGGTTCTATCATGGTTCTATCTATTATATTTCATTATAAGGATTCTCCAAACTAGGCTTCCCTGTGCTATGAGTCTCCTGGCTCTTCTTTTGGTATGAAAAGTCGATGTAAAATTTATGTTCTTTTTTTCATAATATCCGTGAAACAGTTTTCCACTTTATCTAACTAGTTTTTCCTCCACGATTTCACCCACGATCCCTTATTTTACCACCTAGGGGCAGGGTTTTCAAATGAATATTTTGTAGGCTTTTTGATGTAGGTACACTATAGCTAACCAAAATCAACCTGTATAATATGCCATCAAACCTAATATCTATGTAAATAAACTCTTCATTCGCCAATCCAATTCGGTTGCCTGACACAATATAATTGCACCCATTCAACGCTTAAGAGAGGGTTACCGACTTTATTTAGAGGATTAAACTGATATTGTCAGTCCAATTCCACAGTTAAGGAAGTTTGGACATGTCCAATTAGGTTATTAACTCGTCTCCCCACGGACGGTGATGAGAAAACGAAACAATCCTTATTTTAAGTTGATAAAATGTTGAGAAGGAAATTATTTAATAGGGTAGTTTCCTGGCATATTAAATCAGCAACTTTTTAATAAATGTCAAAACGATCGGTTACGTCATCGTTTCACAGCATCAAATGATCTACTCTTAGTGGTTCTACTGGTAATAAAAAATCATAGAAAGCATTAAATGTACAACATATTTGATGTTTCCGCGTGTTTTCAGATGTTTTATGCATTGGTTAGTGTTTGGTCATTTATTTTTGACACTGTCATCTAGCCTATTGTGAATCTGCTTAATTCGATCAAGATAATAAATCTTCTGCAAATGAAATGACATGGAATTCGCCGAAAATAATCTTCTATACTAATTAATATAAAGCAATTATTAAATTAAGGTTCAAACTGAAATGATTTACGCCCGATAGCCATTAGTGATTGAGTAGGTACTTATGTACTTTCTGAACAAATTTGCCCCATCACCGTCGTCATATTAATCTAGATTTACGGTATAATACTTTTTTTTTTACTATGAATAGGCTTGTGTTATCACAATCTCACCGTGGTCAGTGATGATGTGGCCGATGGTGGTAAGCACACAAACCCTAGAAGGGAACTGGCTCTCAAGTGCAGCAGGCTATGGTTTCCTCACGATGTTTTCCTTCACCGAAAGCTCAAGCTCATTGCAGGATTCAAACCCGCGACCTTCGTCTCGGTATCCGACGTCACTACCACTGAGCTATCATCGCCTTGAATCGCCGTTATTGTCACATATAGGTATAAACATATACTTTTTTGTTCACAGTTTCTAGTATGCTACCCGTACCCAGTAGAGTGGGGTGAGAGTTACCCCCGTACGATGGTGCTATTCAGGTTCCTCGTATACTACTCCTTGCCACTGGCTGTCATTGCACTATTCTACGTGCTGATGGCGCGCCATCTCGTGTTGAGCACCCAAAATGTGCCTGGCGAAATGCAAGGCACACAACGGCAGGTAAGGTTTCAGTTATGTAGCTTATAGTTGCTTAAGATGCTACTATATGAGTTAAAGCAGTGTAATTCATGAACGTGACTAAACCACTTACTATCATGTGGTTGCTCGTGTAAATTATTTATTGACACGTAGCTCTGAGTTTTAACCTTTTTTAATTTACCATAAAGGAAAATATCGTCTAGAAATCTAATTTCTGAGAAAGCAAATTCAAAGGTATGTGAATTCTGAAACTGCCAATTAGGGAAGCCTGCCAATTGTGATAAGAGAAGGCTCGTGCTGTTTTTGTGGGGACGAGCATATGACCTATAGATGAAGAGATAGGAGTTAAAATTGGTACTTTGCATTGCTACTTGGTTTTCAAAATGATTTCAAATAAAAATATAAATTTATTTCTTTATTATCACCCTTTTAGTAACTAATACTTACAGACGCTTTTTAAATGATTTTAAACATTATATTATTTATATTTTTACGAACGGTGTTTAGGTAACTTCTAGGTCTAGAGCTTAATCTAGATGAAACTTCTATAACTTCGATTAGGGCTCTTAAGTTCCTAAGGCTAAGACCGTAAATTCAAGATGATATTCAGTCATAAATAATCCTACCTCTAGACCCTACCCGTATTATTATCTATAAATAAATAATATCATTGGAATACTCTTGTCTACCACTTCAGACATTTACCTATAAAGTCTTGATATTGCTTGTCATAAGCCAGCCTTAGGTAGCTTTATAATTTTAGATATATCTGTTATCATTATTGATAAAGTCTAATCATATCTGGGACATTATTACATACACTTGGGATTTATATTGAAAGTTATTACTAAAGTTTCTTCTGCCGGTTTCGGCTACATAGCCGAATAATTATAGTATATTTTTAATTTTCCAGAATTTAAAGAATTCCAAAGTCTGAAAGGTGGATAGATTATGATTGTTTTTTTTTATGTCAGAAGGTCGACAAGCTGGCAGGCGGTCCACCTGATGGTAAATAGTTACCTATCGCCATTTGCTATACCGGAGATATTGCCAATGTGTTGCCGACCTGTTACAATGCCGAGAAGGCAACTGGCTCTCAAGTGCGATTGCCGAAACATACCGGTAGGTGCTTGGCGACAGATTTTCAACTTGAGGGTGGTAGCCAGCCAGAATAGAGATATATGAATGTAGAGTCATTTAATGGACAGATTATACTTTTGTCCTGGGATAGAAATATCCTTTATTTAAGGCGATGATAGCTCAGTGGTAGAGACGTCTAATGCCGTGGTGTAGGTCGCAGGTTTGAATCCTATAATTAACTTGAGCTTTCGGTGAAGGAAAACACACTGAGGAAACCATAGCAAGGTACTAACTAGGGTACTTTGTGGGACCCGCCTGCCTGGCTTCATGTACAACCTTCCTGTTGATACATAAAGATTTACTTTTATTTCAGATGCGAGCGAGGAGAAAAGTAGCAGTAACGGTATTAGCTTTCGTCCTGGTGTTTGCTGCCTGCTTCCTACCCTCACACGTCTTCATGATGTGGTTCTATTATTCGTAAGAATATAACTTACTTACTAGTTTTTCGCATCGCAGTTTTACCCCTCCGCGTGATGTAAGGAATTTTATGGGTTTTTTTACACCAAAAGGCTTAGTTTCTTTTTAAATAACATAAAACTATAACCGTCAGTTTAGTAAGAGACGGAAAAAAAAGCGTAGAGCCTCCATTTAATAGGTGATGTTTATCCCCCAGGCCCACAGCGCAAGAAGACTACAACGGATGGTGGCATGGCCTGCGCATCGTGGGGTTCTGCCTCTCTTTCCTGAACAGCTGCGTCAACCCCATAGCTCTGTACTGCACAAGTGGTATCTTTAGGAAACACTTCAACAGGTAAGTCAGCATCATATTCAACTAGCTGTTTCCCGCGGTTTCACCCACACTGTTGGGATAAAAAGTAGTTTCTAGCACTCGGGGATAATGTAGCTTCTTATTAGTGAAAGAATCTTTCGAAAAGGATAAGTAACTCCGGAGATTACCCTACATCAAAACATACAAATTTACAAACTTAACCTCTTTATAAAAATGATAAAAAAATGTAAGTGCGATTATACCTCTTGATGCTTGGGACAATACCAATGTCAAACTCAAAACTAATTTATTTATTTTAGGCCATTTTTTATTTTTTTTAGACAACATGTTAACCAGAGGTATAACTATAACACCCTTACGCGGACGAATATTTTAGGCCCTGTTAAGGCTCTTATGAACGTCGAAAGTTATAAATGACCACCACACATGGCAAAACATAGAGACAAATTATAAATTACTTTTACAATGAAATAAAGGCTTCTGTAAAAGCTATGTATAATCTAGGCTTACAATACAATAGGTAGCGGAAAATAGCGTAGGCTCTTAAAATTGAGCTTTAAGTGATTTCACTCCATTTTCCGCTCGGTTAGCAGACCGACATTGCCAATTTAGACCCATCTTTATTAAGCTTTCCTAGATTTTCTCTTTATTTAAAAAAAAACGGAAAATAGCGAAATAAGCGACATATTTTATATTACGTTGATTTTTATTCAGTGTCAAAGGAATACTAGATACCCCCAAGGGTACCTTAGAAAAACGGTCTTAACACGCGGACAGACGGACAACCAAGTGTTCCTATAAGGCTTCCGTTTTTTCCTTTTGAGTTACAGAAACCTAAAAATTATGGTGATTTATTTTAGAAGAGTACTGAGTAGGTGTCAATAAATTATAAACAGTCTTATGCTTTAAATACCTGTTCCAAAATTATAAACAGTCTTATGCTTTAAATACCTGTTCCAAAATTATAAACAGTCTTATGCTTTAAATACCTGTTCCAAAATTATAAACAGTCTTATGCTTTAAATACCTGTTCCAAAATTGATCCACAATTCACCTCCGTATTAGATATCTGTCTTCGGGCATGGTAATAGGGTCACGCTACTGACCCCTTGCTGCGTAGGTAAGAGGTCATCAAAAGCCGCACAATAATTTGAATTATCCGGCCATCCCTTTATGCTATTACCAACATAATTTCCGCCTCCAGGAATTTACGGCCTTAAATGTTTGCATTCTAAACCTAAGTATGAAATATGATAAGGATTTTTATATTTATATTAGAAGGGACAGTTTTTTAGGGTTCCGTACCCAAAGGGTAAAACGGGACCATATTACTAAGACTCCGCTGTCTGACAGACATCCGTGATAGACAGTTGACATTTTCACAGATGATGTATTTTTGTCCGCTATAACAATAAATACTAAAAAAACAGAATAAAATATTTTGCCGTTTTTATAGATAATTGTACGGAACCTTTCATGCGCAAGTCCGACACGCACTTGGCCGGTTTTTTTAATGTTGGTTATCGATAATCGATAGAGTAAACGAGTTGTTGAGTGGCTTGCTACTGTTTTGATGGACAACAAATAAGTAGGGTCTTTAACCACAACCACATTTATAGCAAATAAACTATTCTATTCTAACAAATAAACCGAGCTATGTAAAGCGTCGGTGATACTGCAATACCGCGTAAGTAGGTTTTACTATAAGGCCGAACTTTGGATTTAATAACGTTGAAATTTTGACCTTATAGCACACGCTACTTACGCGGTATTGCAGTATCACCGACGAAAGGTCACTATTTGACCACGTATGTGGCTGAATATGTATGTAAATAAAGCCTCGAAGCATACCTAGGCTCGAATACAGATGCTGGAATAGGCTCATAAATAGTTTACCTACAATAGACATTGTGGGGTAGGTAGTGCAGCCAGATGTGCTGTTGTTTCCACACGTGGTTTCATCGTGTTTCTCATTGGCAAATAATTTTTATACTGTCAATGAATTTATATTGATAATAGTTTTGAATGATTACATTATTACATTGTTACTGTTTAATTATTTCGAGTTTGATATCCTACTAAAATTATAAGCGTGAAAGTTTGTATGTATGTATGTTCCTCTTTCACGCAAAAACTACCGAACGGATTTAGAAAGAACTTGGCTCATAGATAGATCATACCCTGGAATAACATATAGGCTACTTTTTATCCCGGGAACGCGGATGAAACCGCGGGGGACAGCTATGTATATAAATTTAAAATTAGATATTTATTTAGGTAAAGGTAGGATGACTTTAATTTAACATTAATATTATTATTATTTGATTTTGTATGCTGACATTGTAGCAAAACATGCCGACGTTTATGTAGGTATACCATGTTCACGCAAAAATATAATTGGATTTCGAGGTTTTCCTTCACAGAAAGCTCAAGTTCATTGTAGGATTCTCATAAGCTACCTTCGTCACATCATTCAACGTCACTATATTTGATATATTCCTTAAAAAACTATAAAGAACAAAAATAACGCTCCTTGTTCTAGTGTATCTTCGCTTTTCTACTGTAGTTGTATAAAAATAATAATAAAAATAAACTCAAGTTTAAGAGACATTCTTTGTTAGTTTAACTACTCAATTCCGCGCTGTATAAGGCAGATTTTATGCATTTTCCAGCTAGAAGTATCCCTAAGAGAATTCTCTCATAGTTTTCTGCTTATAATGGTCGCTCTATTACGTCTTACAGGTACCTACACTATCTATCTATATACATTTACTGTCCCCCGCGGTTTCACCCGTATTCTTTCGAGTGCCTAGTTATTATTTTATTATTTAAGTAGCAACCCTAAATATTCCAGAAAAGCTTACTGAAAAGGAATGAAATCTACCAATGATTGTCCCGTTGAAATAAGTTCAGCCGTTTCGAAGATTATCCCGAACAAACAGAGATAAAAAATACCATTATTTTGAAATTACAGAGACGTACCTACTCGTCTACGTACTACGGCAATGGATGTAAGACCTGTTATAATGTTGTTACTGGTTTCTAGGTATTATTTTTTTTATTTTTCCAGGTATCTCCTCTGCCGCGGTGGGTCAGCACATGGAGCTCGAGGTTCGCTATCTCTCTCTACATCCAGGAGGCTACATTCCAGCAGGAAAACTAACATAAGCATGGTGCCTAGAACGTAAGTTACTACCTATGTTTAATAACCGACGTAATTAAAAAAACTAATAGGTACTTGTCTATACGTTAGTTAACATTAACGTACCATTTTTTCCAAAAAATAACTCCCCTCAGCAACTAGCTGTTCTGCCTGTATCAGACGGAGGGTATATCCTACGAGTATGTTCTTCGTAGGTTATAATATCTATACTTACTTCATTTGTTTAGAAGGCCTAACGTAGTTACTAAATTAAAACTTGGTTTAAATCTTGTAAATGTATTACTAGTACCAAAGAATAAATAATATACTACGTACTACTAGTACCTAATTACCTTGGAAAGTTGTTTATCAGCTCATAGATCCAAAAAGCATCTATCTAGGTATATACCTACGATTAACATTTCTTTGTGAATAAATGATTGCTATAACCCGAATTCCCGTTCGAGAGAAGTCGTCACCACATGTCACTAAAACCCTAAAGCCTTATATTTGTTGAAATGTGGGTCTCAATTGAACTCATCTGCCTACCTTGAAGGCCCTGTGTAGGCGCGTTTCTCACTATTATGTCGAAGCGGCGCTGCGTCTTATCACGCCGCGTTTATTCCTACAAAGTCTACTCAGACTAACGGTGAAGCGTTAATAAACTAATTTGTTGATAGGTATTTTATTTATTGATGTACATATATACACAAGTAATAATAAAAAATATAAAAGATATACCTAAATGTACCAAAGGGACTGCTTATTTCTAATAGAAATTTCTTCCAGCAACCATACGACTGGAAAAAAATATGAAGAAATGTAGACACAGTTTGAAAGTAAAAGAAAATACTTAACTATTTAGGTTATTTGTGTGTTGTTTTCCATTTTTTTTTTAATGTGTTTTTTATACTTTTATGCCCTTTCGGCTTACTATACCTTACCAAAACCAGTACAATAACTATATATAATTTAGCCATCATATCTACCTAGTATCTACGCTTGTTTTTGATAAAAAATATTGACCTACCTAAATATCTTCTGTTGAATACATAACCATTCTAATATATATAATGTAAACAGGACAAGCGTGGGGCGCGAGAGCAGCATCCGTCTACTCAACAACGGCTCGTCCAAGCTCTGAGGAAGGCCCCGTGGCACCAGGTCCACGGCCAACAACAACCAGGAGCGGAGCAAAGAGAACTACAGCAAGTCGTTCATATTCAAAACCGATAATACGGCGCCCTTCCCAAAGTGCTGTGAAAACGAAAATGGCGTGAAACACGTAGAAACACACCTCGACGGCAAAGACGTCAGCAGTACAGAGAGTTTTTTCTTACCCATAGACAATAATTATCGGTCTTGTTAATGATGAAAACTCTTCTTAGATCAATAATAAGTAAAGACTTCGCCGCGAATTTAATAGTGTGGCCGGTTTTGTAAGCATGTGTGCACATACTTTAATAATTGACTGGGCGTGTGTGCGTATCGCATATACGTATAGGATCAATATAACCTATTTGACTAATATTAAGGAATAATGTAAAGTGAAAGTATGTGTGTAATTACCACTTAGTTCTGAGAACGTCTGAACGGATTATTTAACTAAATTAAATATAGGTATCAGTTTAGGTCATGGAAAAGGATATTTATACCCATCAGCTTTGTGACGGTTAAACAGATTATCAAATTCTTAATATATATTTTAGGTCGTGGGAAAGGATCTTTATATTCCAAAAACGAAGGTGAAACCGAGAGCTAGCTGGTATGGTACGTGATAAAATAACCTCGATCCTTCAAGGATGCAGGAAGCTCTTTCACAAAACAGATGCATAATTTAGATACTAAAACCAGAAGGTTGTAAAACTGCGCTTGCCTGCATTGTTTCATCTTACTCTCTGTCTCAGTTATAGGTATATTGTAGTCTTTGGTATAAGTTCCTTCTCATTAACCTACCTAGCTCGTCTAAGATAAAATAGCCTTTATGTAGAACGCTCCGATATCATTATGCGGTGTCACAGTCAACGTATGGTCTGGACACTGAGGTGTATTACTACGTATAGAGAAGCTATCCTAAGCAAAGGTCATGCGCCATTTCGTTAATATTCGCTGCAGCACCGACACAATAATTAGTCGTCTAACCAGACAGTTTAAACACGTAGCGCTAGACTAGAAAGCTTTTAAAGTGTAGTTAAAATTCGTAAGCGCTGTGATTAAAAAGGCACTCACGCGTTTTGTGATTAGCAACAAAGTTATATGTGGCGTCTTCTCTATACGTAATAATATACCTCAGTGGGTCTGGATCGCTTCACTTCCGTGCTTCTTATGAACACGCATAAACTTATAGAAAATATTGTACCTATTCACAGAAGGGACAGATAAAATTAAACATGGAAAGAACTAAAAACTGCTAAGTATTAACAATCTACATACTTAAAACTCTTTACATACATAAAAATGATTATGTATAAAATGTTTTATAAATAATCTTTGTACAGTGTTAATAAACATAATCATTTATAAAACCTGTGTGTAATAACTACTTTATGAATGAAATACGAATTAATAATTAGAAACTAACTGTTATTTAATACTTTTGTTAGTTTTGGGTGTAAATAATATACCTACTTGTTTACGATAAATTATTGCTGTTTCGTTTTTTGACACAGCGCCACTTACAGAATTATCATGGAACTAATTTCTGCAGTACATTTTTTTTGCAAACACTAAAGTTTAATAAATTCGTTTCCCAACGCCAATAAAATAATTTACGCTCAGTTCTAGGAAACTTATAGCAAGTAGGTACGTTTATGGCTTATTCCTACCCTCTCCGCAAATAACAGTGCCATAACATCACGATTTCTTATTTTATTAGATATTATTTTCCAAAATATGTAACAATGTGGTGTTCATTACTTTTGTTAGGATTAGGCATAAAATAATTAATTATGTTTTTTAAATTAATATATATTTTTTTTGGGCTCATTGATAGGCAAGGAGGCTGCATCCCCCATTGCACAGGTGGATTCGATTTCTATTTGTATGATCATGTCTGGGGAGCTAGCTAATTTTGTCAATAGGATTCGATTTTTTTTTTTTTTTGCTATGAATCGACTACCTACTAAGAACACTATCACTAAAATAAGAAGCAGTTTTTCTATTTTTTGATTCAATTCATATATAAAGCTGCGAATGTAGTGAAATTAAACTCTGTTCATTCCGAGTCAGGGTGTAAATATATTTATAAGTAGATAAATCAGTTACAGAAATGAGAGAAAGAGAAAAACGTCTAGTTTTTATAGTACCTAAACACTCTGCTAATTGCTTATTTTCGAATCTGGGTTGTGTGCAAAGAATGTCCTGGGTAGGTATTTTGTAATGAAATTACTAAATGATAATTTAAATTAGGTACTACTTAGTTGTTTAAAAACACCTTTGTTTTAACCATGTTTTAACAGTACCTTCTTACCCACAAAATTATTAAAACGCCTAGCCATTAAATCTAGTCATCTCATTTTTAACGACTATCCAAATTACATAATGTATCTTCATTACCAATAAAAAATATTCATTGTAACATAAAATTGTACAGTCCTGTAAATAGGTATTTAATTTAAAATAATTAAATGTTTTGGTTATAATAAAAATGAAATTATCTACCTAGTTTTTATTATGAAATATTTTGTTTTATTAACACCCGAATTCTATACAAACCTACATAATTCAGGTACCTACACGATAAATCTATCAAATCGCTATGCTACCTATGGATTTACTTCAAGCCATGAGAAAAACTTCAGTTTGAACAAGAGACAAAAGTAAAGTTCAAAATGTAGACTTCAGTTAAAATAAAAAAAGATGAATATCTTTATTGAATGCGGCCATGCAACACACGCTTGCGTATTTGAGGCGTAGGCAGCCATAAACTAAAGAGTGGGGTTTTAGCCGGTATTCCGGCATAACCTAACTACTCCCACCGGGGTGGCTGGGTATGAGGATTTCCCCACGAAAAAAAAAAGGCGTTTAAAATTGTGTGTTTTTGTTGCATTCCCATTCCCAAAATGAAAAGATAAATACGTATGCTAATACTTATAATTGTTCACTCGTTAAATGATTGTGAATTTGTGAATGTTAATCAAAAATGAATTTCTGCAATAAAAAAATTACTTTTCAAGAAATAAAACGTAACTTTAGACTCAAGGGTCTTGGCAACACTGATTTGACAAGTCAATCAATCAAAGTCAGTCTAGGGATGCCGATTCTGTCCAAACAAATCGATTATTAAATATATTTTAATCGTATCCTGAATGAATTGATTCACAAAATAATTATAGCTTTTAAATAAAATTAAATAAATTTGTATGGGAAATTAAAAGACATCACAATAATCGATTTTATCGTTTCTAACTAAGTCACATTACATTTAAAAAAATGGATACTTACTAAGTACTGAAAACTAACTGCTATACGTTCCAATAAAAAATCCGACATTCTAGTGTCTCAGATCAATTCACTGAATCGATTCATTGCTTAAATACGATTACAAAAAAAAATAGTTTATGACTGACAATCGATTCTACGATTAATCGATCTCTCTCAGATCGCCACAACCCTAGACTCAGTCAGTGTCAGTTTGATTCGATTGTTGTTTGGTTCAATCACTTTGATCGGATTCTTGCTCTTTTAGCATTATTATTGTTTCTCAAAGTTATAACAATTAGTAGTGTTTATATCCTCTTTGTAGCTAATATAATAAGCAATACGGTATCCATACAATGAACAATGGTGAATGTTATGAAAGGTGTCCTCGTAGAATGGTAAGTAAAAATATAATTTTTCAAGAATGACACAAGAATTGTCACCAAAATCTAATAAAAACAAGTAAATAAGTGAACTAGGTATACTGTTTTAGATATTTATTACGACATTCAAAAGCTTGATGGAAGGAAAATTAAAAAATAACATTACAACAAAAGAGTGAGGTTATGTTATTTTTTTTAGATTTCAATGTAATCCAAATCCTGTGGAATGCTAAAAGACTGATCTATTACGTCATTGTCCCTCTGGAAAGTGTTCTTGATATATGACTTGAGGATAAATATATTCTCCGTCCATCTGTTTATTGCAGATTTTAATTCCTGTTGGTAAAGTGTTCCAATAATTATTAGCTAAGTAATACTAATACAAAACATGATTGAAATTGAAGCTATTCCAGTCAGTATAAATGTCACTAGAAAACTGGAATAGGGAACTCCAGTCAGTTACACTATTTAAATATCACTGGCTACTGTCATCTGCACTAAGTTACAATATGATAGTGTAGTGTGACTACTTAGACTTCTACATATCTATCTACCTGTTTGTTGCCATAACAAGCAATAGTTCTTTAGCATTTGTTTTATTTGTATAAATGTTGAGTGCCATAGAAGTTTGAAATAAAATACCTGTGTTTCAGACTTTAGTTGTGCGATATATTCAGGATCAGAGTCTCTGTACTTCTGCAATTCCTTCTTTAGAGTTTCCTCTTGCTTCATAAGTTGATCTAATGTTGACAATATCTCAGTTCTTTCATCACATGGTTCCCTGCCACACTATAAATATGTGAACCACATATAAGCAAGCAACACATTGTTATCCTACTAGTATTTTAAATGTCTAAGTGGAGGTTTGTACTCAATTCCTCATTGGTTTAATGGAATATCAGAATATAAAAGTGAGTGTTATTTTTTCATGAACCAAAGAATTGACATGTTTTTTGATAAAGAGATAAGTTAGTAGGCTATTTTCTATCCCAGGAATTTGGATAAAACTGTGGAATCTAGTACCTAATCAATAATCACCATTGAAACATTAAAACAATTATGACATTACTTAATTTAGTAATAATTATATCATTTTAATCATATGAAAATAGAGCAAAGGCTCTACTTTGCATCATCAGCAGTTTTAAGTAAATAAAAAGAGGAGTTTTAAAATATGCATACAGACTCTGTAGTGATACTATCTTCTGCTTTTTTAAGTCTCTTTGTACATTCATTTAGTTCATTCTGTAGATCTTGAAGCTTTCTCTTTTTAGCTGTTTTCACTTTACTAGAAATAACATTAAGTAATTAATAATTTACCAGAAAGAATATGATATAAGAACAAAAATATGGTAAGGCAAGGCAAAAAATATACCATATAGGTATAATATATGAACTACTTTCAGAAATTTACAGTTGCATGTTTACTGAATGAATGACTGACCTAGGGAAAGACCAGAAGTATATAGAAGTGCCAATTTTCTCAGAATCAACAAGATGATCGTCCACCAGGCTCTGTACCACCTCCTTGACTGATTGCATTGTAATCCCTTTCTCCTTTGGTGCTATTTTCTCTAGTTCCTAGTTGAACAAATTTTATTACTTGAAATTTTACTCTCATTTGTTTAAAATAGATGATCAAAATAATTATAATTATAAAAAAAAAGTACATTGTTTTATTGTTTATCTACTCTCATATTGTAATGTTCTTATTATGAAATCAAAATCAGTACTTTAATGAACCACTTTAGGCACACCCGTGTATAATGAAATTAAAAAATTATATTATAGCACAGTTTTCTTCCCAAGATAATGCTATAAAATAACTTTTTTTCATTAAAGTACAAGTATTTGGACATGTCTGGCCACTTATAATGTTTTTTGGGTTTTAATACTTCAATTACTGTCAGTCAACTTGTCAAACGAATTAATAAAAAAAAACATTTTATGTGGCCAGACATGACTAAACAATTAAACGTAGTATTATATTCTCTTTGTAAACAATTAGGAATCAATCAGTATCAATTCAATTTTAGATGCAAATTTACTCTGTGGTCGCGTATGCGGTAGGGAGTTTTTCCCAACACGGATTTGGGTGCCATGATGATTAATGTTTGTTTAATTTATCGATTTTTTTGCATACATATTTTATTTTGGCCATAAATGATAGTAAAATAGCAGTGATACTAAGGTGAAATAAACTTGGATCTGAAATTGTGGAGGCGGCAATGGAAATGACGAATAATCGATACCCGTGAGTCATGAAAACCTATGACAAAATATTATCGATTTTTTACCTTTAAATTACATTATTAGATGAGTTTAGATAAAGTACTGTATGATACTGCACATAATTAGGTATTAAAAACTCGTGTGATACTATTAAGAACCTCGCCTACGGCTCGGTACTTAAACTCACACTCGTGTTTAATAACCCCTATTATGCAACAGTATCATAAACTACTATTATATGAACTATTTTATTCATTCTACTTAAATACTCCAACTATCTATACTAACACATCACATGTTGTAAGTTTTATTCCCAGGAATAACATTTGGATTAACATGTCTGTTTGTTCCGAGTCTGGGTGAAAATGATCATCAAGTATAAAGCAGTATATATCATTAGTGTATTATATCAGTTAACCAGTTTCCTTATTACGAGGTCTGTTATGTTTAGAATCCGATAGCCATGTGTGAAGAATGTTATTATTATTGTACTTGAAATACATAATGAGAAATATACCTTCAACTGAAAGAAATCTTTGCTCTGATGAAATATCTCCAACATTCTGGTCTTCTTCTCATCAGCACTTAAACCACGTTTCTTTGACATGTTTACTTTTTAATTCCAGTGATCCAGCAATGAAGCAGTTCCTTCTACACTTAGATGAGACACTCGCTCTTGGCAGGAAATTTATACTCCAAGACCTGGACGAAACACACTTATTCATATCAGGTGATATTGTCGAGACTTTACAAGCCCGTGTGGATGATTTGATGGACCAACTTAGCATACCTGTTCATGATAAAGGGTTGTAAACAAAATGTCAGCAAGAGAGTCGGGGAGGGTAAAAGATGTTGATCGTAGGAAGGTTCTTGATGATGCAGCAAGGAAACGTAGAGCTAGAAAGGCCGTTGAGGCTCTTGAGCAAGACAACTTCCATGAGGACCCACACGCCGACCTGGTTATGTCGAAGAAGGTGCCGAAATTCGCAGATTCCAATGAGAAGCCAACCAGAAAGAAAAAGACTAAGAGTGCAGAGTATTACAAGATGCGGTTTCGGAAAACGTTTGCGCAGCTAGTTGAGGAGGATGCTAGCTTTAGGCCTGATCCGCCCAATTATCTATCCGCGCAAGTGCCACCTTCTAAGTGAGTATTTCATCTTATTTTACTCCATTTTTTTAAAATCTTCAATTGCTACGTACGTTCTTTAGTTTTGATTGTACATAAAATTAGTATGCTAATTAATTAACCGTAAAATTAATTGTATGTACTTAAATCTCAAATTTGACTTAAATCTACCTTTTGAAATATCATCAGACAGAACTGTTATAAACACGTCTCACTCCCGATTATGAGGGCATTATCATTTCTACACAATTTTTATACCTAGGTAACACATTTTCAGATTCCCTGATCGACATTTCTGTGCGGTTTGTGGTTTCCCATCGAACTACACTTGCATACCTTGCGGAGCGCGTTATTGCAGCGTACGATGCTTAGGAACACATCTAGACACAAGATGCCTCAAATGGACGGCCTAATTATCTTACTTTATAATTAATTATGATTTCCTTACCAATAAACACGAAATATTTTTGAAAACTTTTACTTGTCAGTAATTTTCCCGCTAAAATAATAAACAACAACTACAAAATTACGAAGAATGCCGATCGCTATAGATTTGTAGGCACCAAGGTGTTTTTAAATTTGATATCATTATCACTTTAATATACAATACTCTCACTAGATGGCGCTGTTACTAATACAAATAGTGACATCTAGCGGTAAGTAGCATAACTTTTATATCAAAGTTGTCAAATATAATTGTTAGATGTCTCTAGCTATAATAGCTCAATTTAAATTATCACCATCTAGTGATGAATAGACGAGGTTTTTACCAGTTGCACTGAATATTGTGATATTACTGGGACGTAGTTTCGAACCCATAAACTTGAAAATAATTAGATCTATCAGTTTTCTTAACATCAAAAATAATGGGACGATTCCCATAAGACAAGCCTTCGACTGTTAAAATCTCATAACTTCATGTGGGAAATACCACCCGAGAGACGATTAACTTGAGAGGAAGTGTGTGTACTACTTACTACCACCTTCATCGTTTACCTTCATATTTATTACATTTCAAATTATTATAGAACCGCATAATAAATAGTTCCGTAACATTGGAAATCGTCTTCGCTGTAGTTCAACAATAAATAGGTAATTTAACAAACAAGGGTAGATTGCACACATTTGTTGCGATAATTCCTGTGAGTGACACAGCTGTTACTAACACGAGGAACGTTCGTTGTTAGAAAAGGGTTGATACTGTTTGCTGTGTAAATAACATATGAAATAGATTTTTAAAATAACAAACAATGATCATTTGCAAAAATAGGGCATTTGATTTAAAAAAAAAATACATCCAGGCTAACTAACTAATACCATAGAATAATTAATATACTACGTACAACTAATACCTAAAAACAAGTGCACTCACGCACGCGCTGTCAGATAATGATCCTATATGCAATTTGTTGATACCTTTGGTTACATTAATGTACTTTTCGTAGGGATCTCTATTTTTTAAATAAAATACAGCCATATTAATAGGATGCCGGAGGATTATTAAGAATATAACGTGATAAAATAAATACACGGAAAAGTTTGCTCATTATTTGTTAGTATTATTTAGGCAGCTTGAGCAAACACTTTTTTCTCACAGGAGGTTCTCAATTCGGTTGTTAGTTTTTTAATGTTTGTTCACGCGTAACTTTTTTGCTTATGAAACGGTTTTAATAAAGGTGGTACGATAGCAATTTTATTGTCTTTGAAGTTCTCTTTTTTTAAAGTTGTTTATTTTATACATGGTACTACTACTAGTTACTTGTTGTGTTTATGAAGGTATCTACAACTATACATAGATTTATCTATATTCTATTTAATACTTACCTATTGGTTTATTTATTAAGAAACAAACGGTAATACATAGTTTATACATTAACACTTAATTTAGTAGGTAACATTAGTATATAAAAATTTTTGATACTTAGGTATTCAAGAATATAATGGTCCCTACCCTAATGTGATATATGAAAGAAAAACGACTCTAAACCACCTTATAAACTTATTTTATTTTATTGAGTTTACAGAAAAAAATATCTATATATTTTAACTTTTTACTATACAAATCACACGATTTTTAGCGTAGCAAGTTCTACTACAGGTAATATGGAATAGCTTCTTATTTCGGCATTGGCGTTTACTTATCTACCCACTGTTAGTGTACTATGTAGTCTATCTCTTATTCAATGTAATTATCTACGTAACGACCAAAAACAGATTATATCTACTAATACAATGTTGAGTCACGATTGATGGCACGTGTGTCGTTATCAGCTCACCCCGCAGCTGATGATAACAGGCAGTTCAGGCGGCAGCCGGCAGATGGCAGATTTGGGGGCACTTCCTACTTGCTTATCGTTCTTCCGGTATAAACTTGCATCAATGATTTTATTGTCTGGGGTGAAGGTTGCGAGGTCTCAAGGTTTTACATTTTTAGGGTTCCGTACCTTAAGAGATACCCTGAGGGTTTGTTCTAGGGTCTGTCTTTGTATCAAGACCCTTTTTCTCAGAAACGTCAGGAGGTATCAAGCTGAAGTTAATATAATTTAAAAACCGGCCATCAATGTTGCTTATTTACTTTGATAATTTTGATTCTTCCCGTGGCAAGAACAAGGAAAGAAATAATTCTGAAAATGTATAATTCGTATTCGTTCGTATATATCTCATTAAAAAATTGCGATTACAAAATTACATTTACAAGGGATCCTGTATTAGTTCTTCCATCCAATTTATCTGTAAGGAACCCTCGGGCGAGTCAGACTCGCACTTATCCGGGTTTTTTTACTGAGTGACTGTTGTAAATATGTTTGACTATAATCTCGCCATTGTTCATATTTTCAACTAGGTAGTGTGCGGTAGCCAGACAGACTAATTTTCTCGTCGTAAGCTACCGAAAACTCAAGTAATAAGTAGATATGTAGCCAATACTCGATATAGGTTGTATGTAGGACTAATTTTTGCTACGCTTTTTTATCTTTCAGTCATTTTTCAGTAGGTTTGAGGTAGCCCTGAGCAGGCTGGGTGCACATTGTAACCCATTCACAAATCGTTGTGTTTTGTAGGTACGGGTGCCGATTCTGTTGTTTACGAACTTAACTAATATTAGACAAGTCACCTCTCTTTCATGTTAACCTTATTGAAAAAAGATAGAACATTTTTAATGCTGTCAGTTTAATCCATGCCGTCGTAATGTACGGGTAAATAGGCGTGACCAATAAAGATCGCGCTTAAATTCACGTTGAAATATGTGATTGGACTGAACTGACAGGACTAAAATATCTTGCATCCCTTTCTTATATTTACTATTAGAAAGAGATATAGTGAGATTAAATTTATTTAGTTCGTAAACAACAGAATCGGCACCAATACCATTCCAATTTTATTATATTATGTGTAACAGTGGTAAATAGGACTAGCTTTAGCACCCGCGATCTGCTATTTTACCCCCTTAGGGGTTGAATTTTCAAAAATCATTTCTTAGCAGATGCCTATAGCATATAGCCAAATATTTGGTATGTTACGACTACTACATTTTATATTGTAGGATCTTCCTGGTTCTATTCCTGGATTCCTGGTTTTATATACGTAGGTATTTAGGTAATCCAAAAAGTGTAGGTAAAGATAGGTATTAAAATTGAAACAATAAAATAACTGTGTACTTTCCCTTCATTTATTTATTCTTTGTTTTTATTTTCTAATTAAATATTTTAATAGGTATGCAATGCACCATCTGACAATGTTTATTGGTTGCATAAAGAGTAATATTATATTGCAAATTATTGTTATATTTTAGACGCAAATATTACTTAGTTTTTGTCAACAAACATCAATAAAATGATATACTTATTTCAGTATATAACGCACACAAAATCAGATATTATTTTTTCAAGAAACACTTGAAAGTGTTTTCATATTTTTGATCAATTTTTGAAAATATTTAGTATAGGTACAATCATTAAATATGCAAAAACATTACTCTTAATACAATTCAGTGTTTCACGTGAAAAGCTTAACAGAATTCATCCATTTCAGGCTTAAAAATGTGATGTTATAACTCCTAAACTATTTACAATTACAATATTTGTATCACAATAATTGTTCAAGGCATTTAAAGACTGTTGTTTACTTGGATACCTAGTGTTACAAAGCGCTGACGACATTTTATTTAACACTCTGGTGACCAGAGACAATTATAAAATAATTTCACAACGACAAGTGTTTTATTTAACATGCTAATAATCTGTGACAAAAAAAATGATTTTATATTCATTACATTCAAACGTCATTTTAATTTTGTCTTGGGATTGTATTTTATGTAAGTACATAATTTTTTTTAAGAAGTTCAGCTCTATTGTACCAGTGCTGCAGTGTACAATCAGCTTCATAAATAAGTAAACACTTCAGAGTGTCACGGCGGTACCAAGCTTAAAAGTGTTTTCGTGTTCACTAAACATTTACATTGATTAAGTTATCTTTTGCCTTGACTTCACTAATATTATCAAACAAAACAGTAAACATTTCAACTGTACACTTAATTCTACTATTTACAACAAATGCAATAATCATTCTTAAACTAAATAATAATTATACAGTTCTTTCTTAAAATTACTGACTCGATTGTAATAAATATATTGTATTAAAGCCAAAAATACATATTTTTCTATACAGATTTGTCATTTTTAATTATCTTTTTTTTTTTCATTTTAATACTGGGTTGAGGAATGGTTAACATTATGTATTATTATTTGATTATAATGCTGAGTACAGATTACGTGACAAATGCGATCTGCACAAAGCACGCACCATACATATTTAGTAAAATGCCAACGGTGTGTCTTTATTTTTTTTATTAGGAATCAATATTAATCACCCGAGATCCGAAAATACATTAATAAAGGAACATTACTTTTGTACTGATCTTTAAAGTTGTATACAAGTTTTGTTGGCGACTTAAACATAGGTACAGTCTACAACATTAAAACCTATAAACACTTTTTAATAAGTTTTTTCTCGTTTTTATGTTGGTAAATTAGTGTATTACTTACGTATATCTTTCTTTTTAAAATTATAATTGCAATTTGAGTATATGTTTAGTTTAATTTTAAAAGTAAATCTAAAATATACTCAAAATACACATTTGAAGTTTCATATCGTTTTCAAAATGGTACCTACAGTATTATCATTCGTACTTACTAGATTTTATATTGCTGACTATCAAATATCAGTCAATAAATGAGATTCAATCATTAAACTATATTTCCCATCAACAATGGCCAATATTATTGTCATTTTTTGTACTACCACATTTTTATTAACATGAACAGGCTTCCAAAGGACGGTTTAAATAGTTTACTCATGTTCAATCGTAATCAAATTTCATATATTTTAATAAGTAACAACCAATTCTAATAAACTCCATTTGAATAGATAATCATACTCTAGTAGGTAGGTACACATACACATTTCTATGAAACGTGCCTCTTTCTTCACTCGACAAAAACACTTTGTTATTGAGACGAGAAATTGGTAACGATTGAACAATTTCATAGATATAGGCCACATTTTAATTGGAAAAAAAATCACGGATCGTCTTTCTTTTTTCTCAATTTTCCTTCTGTGTGAATGGTTTGTGTGACGGTGTCGACTGCAGTCGCCAGGTCGGCGTCAGGTTCTAGTGTCGCGGACAACGCCGTTATGTACGCACACGCTATCCGCAACACAGAGAGTTTAGACAACTTTTGATTATGACTGTACGAGGGAACCGACCGCCTGAGAGTGTCGAACGCGGCACTTATTGTATGCACTCTCGTTCTTTCCCTGGCATTTGCTTCTATCCGTCTTTCTCTCGTCATGTTTTTGTAATTTCTCTGCTCTCTGGGCTTCATTTTATCCGTATACGTTTCCACGACTCCAGGGTGTGCTGGAACCCTCGGTGGGCCTGGCCTTGGTTCCGGCGGTGGTGGGATAGGGGGCGGGGGTGGTTCCAAAGGCCTCCTCCTTTGTCTGAGTGAACTCGTCTCATTGTTCTTCTTGACTAATGATAGTGGTTCGTTTTGTGGTTCTTCGGTAAAAGACCACGGTCTGAATGGACTGGTTGGAGCGTCACTTTCAGGGCTTTGTAGGTCGTCGCGTGAACTCAAACGGATTCTTTTCTTCGGTGGTTGGAGGCGAGTTGGAGTGTGCTCACGTTTAAGTCTGGTTTCGGACTCGACTAGTCGCACGCCGGAGTCATCGGAGTGCGCTGGCCCCGAGCAGGAGTCGTCGTCGTCACCACCAGACACGAATCCTGCATCACGCTCCAGAATCCTTTCTGTAACAAAGAAAAGTGTTTGTTTGTTATCGTTTTGCTAATTTTATTTTGAAGTAATTTTTGTGACACAAAAACACATGATTCAAAAGTCGTAGGTACATAAATTTTACGCGACTGTACGTTTCAAATACGATTTACAATAAAATTAAAGAATTATTATATTATTTTCTTTTGTATCATGCATTATTTATCATAATCAAAGCTAGGTTTTAAAAGTACATAAGAATAAAACTAAATATACCCAATTAGCCACAAGTTACTGGGACAGAGGCTGTTCGGGCGCCACAAAAAGACAATCATACAGACGGACGCACAGACAACGGCTCGTTATAGAACACACGGCACGACCTGCGTACGAAACATGGTAGGTTGTGGCCATAGAACTAACGACGATACTGTCAAACTTTTATGTTTAAAGTAACTTTAGAAAAACTAACTTTTAATTCTGCTGTTTCATACCATAGTTGAGAAAATATAGTTTGCGAAAGTGAGTTTGTTTGTTTGGATTTAGGCTATTTTTTATCCCGGGAAAGCGGAGATTTTATTTAGTCCCTGATAAGGCAAGTGCCTATTTTCATAAGTATGAATGTTGAAAGTTTTGACTCTACCACCAGAACGTAATACACTTAATTAAACGAAGAAGACTCCGGCAATATAAGGTACAGCCTATATTATACAATATCTATATCTATACTAATAATAAAGCTGAAGAGTTTGTTTCTTTGAACGCGCTAATATCTGTTGTTATATAATTTCGGGCCGATTCGATAAATTCTTTCACTAATAGGAAGCTACATTATTCCCGAAAGTTACACGCTGCGGGGAACAGCTAGTATAAGATAAAACTAATATGTATAAAACATCAGTAGCGAGTTGTTTTCGTGGCCCTTCATGTCTCGGGCATTTACGATAAATACACTCTGTATCAGTGCTAAAGTGCTAATAAATAACAATTAAACCCGGTGTACACAAGTTGTGTACGATACATATTTAATGTACGGCTTTGCTAATGATCAGATTTGCAAATAATCCACAGCATCGGCCTACATACGACATCGCTTATCCTTCAAACCTGGCGTATTAGAGAGTATCCTTATCGATATTCCAAAGGCAGGCCTCTGATACGAGATACTGACAGCCTAATCTGTCAAATACTCATAAGAGTATTCTGTCAGTATCTCATACTAACAGCAAGACAGACTAACATGAAAGGAGAATATGTTACTTAAAGACGAACTGTTTTATTGAGAAAACTAGCACATTTGCACTCAAGTTTTGCCACGGTGGTAAGGGACTATGTAGTAGGTACACACGGCCACAGATCAAGCCACACACACGCTATTTTGCAACAAAAATGTGTAGCTTGATCTGTGGCCGTGTGTACCTACTACATAATCCCTTACCACCGTGGCAAAACTTGAGTGCAAATGTGCTAGTTTTCTCAATAAAACAGTTCGTCTTTAATTAAAATATTCTCCTTTCATGTTAGTATGTCTTGCTGTTAGTATGAGATACTGACAGAATACCCTTATGAGTATTTGACAGATTAGGCTGTCAGTATCTCGTATCAGAGGCCTGCCTTTGGAATATCCATAAGGATACTGAGTGGCTACGACCGGACCATGTTAAAAATCTTTCGCCAAGCGGACACATCATCACTGACTATGGTGTTTATGGTGAAACACAAGACTATACTTGCACATTTCGAAGATTTCACGCCAATCTACTCAACGTTACATTAAATACAAATTATATATCTAAGTACTTTTACACTTGAGTAAGTATCGGCCACGTAAGGCAACGTTGTATGTTTTTTTTTTTCAAATAAAATTGTATGGGAAGGACAAGGTCCGCGCCCGGGCAGTCGCTTGGCGCCGGCGCCTGCGCTTCTGACGTCATCGGCCGCTGCGCAAGAGATTACTGCGGTCGCGATAAGTTTCAAGATAATTATGTTAATGCATTGGAAGTGACTTCTTTACAATATCATAAGTAAATGTTAGGCTTTAGAAACATGTAGAATGATTTGTCTATTTCGTAATACCTTCTATTTTTTTACCTGCGAGTAAAATGGAGTTATTTATTTTCATACAAAATAATATGTAAGATTTGAATGGAACGGTCGACGTCTCATTTTATTCAGTTATTTTAGCTCCAGTTTTGAGCATCATTGTTCGATTTTTAAAAAATAGTTGTTATTATTGGATTAGAGTTTTTCTAGAGACATATCTATGAAATCTGAATGCCGTGTGCGTGGCTCGCTAGTGTGCACGAAGGTAGGCACGTATCGACGGAATATGAAACGGGTTTTCGCCCATATGGTCAGACGCGGCATCGATTGTTATTTAATCATATTATTTTACTAACAGAACGAGTAATGGTCCGCATTCCAAGCTTAAATATTTTTATTATAATATACAACAACCAATTTATATTTGGATGTGGTTTTTCCATCTTGGTCGAAGGTTCCTTCGGTATTTTGGTACAATAAAAATGCAAAGTGGAAAAATTTGATACGGCGCCGCTCTAAGCAATTTGAATTCTTTTGCTAATCTATTATCTGTCATAGAAATGTCTAACCTGATCGTTCCTATGTGAACCTACTTTATTTATATACTTTATTTTTTCATAAGGTCGAACTTGAAATAATTTAACTTACATTCGTGATTTAAATTAAATGTTTCATACACTCTTACTTATTGTATATGTCACCGGAAATGTATGAAATATAGGAATTGTATACAATTCCTGTGTATTTCCCCTAGGAAATTATAATTCAATAATGATACTTGGAAATATATAGAAACTATTGAAAAAAAATTGGTTGGGGTTATTTTTTTTATTTTGCATAGAATAGCAAGTATTCGCACAAAAGTACCTTTCACTTACAACCCCCCAAATACCGCTATCCTTACAAATATACCGAATGTAGTACTCCGATAGATATTTAGGAGATGTATGGATTTCCTAGGAAATGTATACAATGGCGGACTAGATACTTTTCCGTTAACATATACAATACACAAACAAGTTAAGAACACACAATAAGATTTAAATATCATCCTAGAGTTAACTGATACCTAACCTAACTAACTTACCTATACATATTGTGTCAACAGTCGGGGCCCATTTTAAGTTATTTTTTTATCCTCAGTGATCCAAAAACCCATTTTTAAAAGTAGAATTAGTTTTACATTTAAAATGATAACAAATTTTACCTATATTTCAATGTGTTATAAAATGTTCGATGAATAATACAAAACGGAAATAAAAATCATAATTAGCATTAAACTCATAAACTACACAATTCTATTAACCGGAAAAATATATAATGATTTATTTATGCAATTGCATATTAACTTATTGACATTAGCAATAATAATTTAAAAAATGATCCATCGTTTTTAGAGTTGTCTAGTGTTCTATTTTTCCCGGGACCGTAACACCTTCTCCGCGGGATTTTATAAAAAAATCTCACTATGCGGTATTTAGTAGTAATGTTTAATCCTTGAGCTATTTTGACGATAATGCATCTTGTTTTAAGAGCAATACATCAGGAAATACCATAACCTTGCAAGACTTCATTAACACGTACATAACAGCAACGCTATTCGTAAACGCACATCAAAGACATTCGAAAATTCAAACGAAACAAACACTAAGGTATCTAATATGTATAATCGTATGTTCTTAATGGGTGAGCTACCGGAATTAGTTTATGGGCTCATAATCGGCCAGCCGCGGCGCCACGAAGGCGTTCCAACTTAACACCAATATTTACCGTTAGAAAACTAATCTGCCGTTCAATACTAGACCTTATACGCTGACAACAGGCATGCTAGACAATTTCCATTGATGATAAAAGCTATTTGGTCCAAGTGCAAGCGACTCGAGCGAGCTGGGATGGGCATTCACGAAGCTTCTCACACCACAGGTGTTTTTATGTGTACAAAAAGATTGAATAAAGTTTTGTAGACTTCTACGTTTGATTGAGGTTTTAATCGTTTTGATGTAGTTATCGTTGTTTCTTGGAATTTGATGAAGCTAATGCCAGCATGTAGGCGTAAGAAAGCTGTTAGAAACGTATATGATGTCATTTGTTTTTGTTTCACTCGGTTTAAGCATCAAGCAAAGCGCTTGTTAATCAAGATGGTGGAAAATATCAGAGAATATTATTCAATCAACCATAGCCTTTGCCAATCGATTCGATGTTATGTGGACATACATAATTGACCAAATTATGTCCAAATGTCAAGTTTCTTTAACTTGGTAGGTATTTAGTCTTCGAAAGTGAGAAAAGTTAATATAATTGTTCGAATGTATCAAACCATCGTGATGTGGTTTCTCTTATTGATTCTGGGACAACAGTACAGTAATATATGAATGGTTAGCAATAAAATTGGAGCTCGAACTCGAGGGCCTTCGCTCATTACGCAGTTTTACAGCGCTGTGTTAAAATAAAAGGTTAACTCAAAAGGCCCGCCTCGAGGACCACTCAGCGTTGAATAGGTGTCGATCTCACCATCAGATAAGACTCCTTGGTGCGTCCAGATACCAATCTGGCGCCAAATTTCACAGAAACCGAACGCCCATAGACAAAAAGGGTTCAACCCTTTTCAAACGTAAGTTTTTTTAATCCTTTCCTTTCGAACGGATAAGTAAAATTGTTATTATATTCTATTTCGATGATATCTTTCTTTCGACAAGAGTGTAAGCGATACTTCCTGTGAATTTATAGGCTTAGGGCATAACTAATGAGTTAAGACGTTTTGATAAGACCGATGATGACCCATTAATATTTGCTAGTCCGGGACCATAAATCACGAGAATTGCGCTTATCTAAGTGACTAGAATACTGGACAAAATGAGAAAATGATGAGCGGTCAGTTATGTTGAAAAAGAGTACAAAATATTATTCAGACTAATATGTCATGTTCGCGGTTATACATTCGCACGGTCTTCTAAGCTTAATGTATGTGAAGTCGTGATGTTACGACTTTCACCGTACAAACATTACCGATGGATGGCGCCGCCGGCCGCCGCCGCCGCGGCCGCTGCGTGGGCATGTACAATATTGCTTTGCCACTAACCTAAGTTGTTTAATATGTTCTTAATTGTATTCCAAATTTAAATATACCTTTATTTCTAAATAGCAATTAATAGTTAGACCACGATTTTTAATGCAATTTAGCAATTTTAATTGTTTTATTTTGTAAAAAAAAATACATTTAATTAATATATATGGCAACATTGGCAACCCAAACTGTAATCTTGAAATTTCACAATCGTTTTTTTTAATTTATTGATTAACAATAGTTTCAAATGTAAGAACATCTTGAAGAAAACAAATTAAAACTTTCACACGGGTAAAATAGGTAATTATAAAGTTCTCTCAATAGTAATATGCCACGGTCCTTGATTTCCACGGGATTGGGACTGCAGTTCCCGCGATCTTCCCGGGATCGGTCGATTAGTCACGTATGCGGCGCGCGCCTCGGCGGCGACGTACGGGCGCCGTGCAGTCGCCGCGCCGTTACCTATACCTATGTACTATTCATGTTTCTTTACTAACTATTTAAGTGGGAAGGTATTACTTTATTTTTTCTTTGTGTGAAATTTAATTTAACGCTACGGTGCTTTACAACTAACCTCTATCTATAATAAAATTAAAGGTAAATTAAGTAGGTATGTATACTGAGTGATTGTTTAATCACCGTCCAAATTATCAGGGATAATAATAATAATTATGAACAAATTTTACTATGGGACTAAGCCTGAAATCACGAAAAAAATTTCAAACTTTTCATACATTTTGACCGAAGAGGATACCTCGATGCTTTGTATGAAAAGTTTGAATTTATTTTCCTGATTTAAGGGTTGGTCCCATAGTAGAAGTTGTTCATAATGATGAGTACGTAACAATAATCCCTGAAAATTGGGACGGTGATTACAAAATTATCCTAGTATCCTACCTAGTATATTAAAATAAATATACCTATTGTATTCCTACTTTAAATTCACTCCATAATAAGTAAAATTTTTCTATAATTTTTTTAACTAATTAAAACCCCAATGATTTTTTTTATTTATTTACTATAGTTCCTCACTATAAAGGTTAAAGTTTTCAAATGTGTGTTTTTTTTTATTTGGAACCGTGAAATTTTAAAATGAAATGTAGGTAGGTTACGAAACGTTCATTGAACAAAGTGTTGTAGTTTAGTGGTATTTTCACACGGGTGGGCGCTATGCATGCGATTACATATTCACGCGAGGGGTTGTTTTTCTTGGAATTTTCTTTGCGATCGATTTGAAGACAACGTTGTATGATTTCATGTATGACATATACAGAGAAAAGTAATAAGTAAACGGACATCACTAGGAAAAAAGCTAAGCCCAGTATTTTTTTTTCACTGCGACAAAATATATCCAACTGCATTTTTTTTATATTTGTTTAAACTTTCTTTAAAATGAATTAAAAAATACTTTTTTAGAATAGGTACTTAATTAGAACATAAAAATGTTGAATATTAAAGACATGATATTTAAAATTAAAATTTATATAAATAATAAACAATTAGGACCATAATCCATTTTCAAAATAGAAATCTAAAGATCCAATTGACTTCCAAACAAACTATACATTTTGTAAGTTCTCATTACAATAACTAGCGTGTTATAACACATTAATCCATTCTATTAAAGCATCGGCCAACTCCCCCATCGATGTTAAATATAGGGCCCATTGTTACCAACTGTGCAAACATTGCAACACTTCACCAACTGATGTCCGTTGGAGTCAAAATAATCCATTGTTTCAGTCGAGTAGACTCAACATTTTGTGTCTATTGAACGCACCTGGTCGCCACGTGCCTTTAAAAACTAGCAGTATTTTTATCGCGGTTGTGGAACGTCTCTAATTTTGTTTGAAATTAGAACGATTATGACTCATAATATTCGTTCAGTTAATTATCTTAGAGAGAGTAAAACCTTCTTCAATGACAATGAAATTAAATTAATATGGGTCCACCTTGGAGCTATACTAAACTGGACCCAACGCAAAAAGAATTTAAAATCAGTTCATAAGCAAAAAAGTTATGCGTGAATAAACATTAAAAAGAACATACAACCGAGAACCTCCTCTTTTTTGAAGTCGGTTAAATAACATATTCGCTTATTTTTATTTTCTTGTGGTACCTAAACATACCTAATTTAAAATGCCAACCGATAAATAAAACCCGCTAGAAAACCAAAAATGTTTCGTAGACGCATTCAAAAAAAGAATTACCATTACAAAATGCCTTTTGGAAACATTTTTTGCATCCATCGCTGATACGATGTATTATGGATAAAACCACCTGGTGAAGTGAGAAAAATTGCATCTCCTTGACATATTGTCAGGAATCATTTGTTTCGCGGCATCGATGGCCTGAGTTTGAATAAAATCTAGACTTATCATTGAATTTTGTCCAAAACGAATCGCATTATGCACGAGGGGGACGCTTGGTAAGTATAGTTAGGCAAAAAACAGGCATGACGACGCCATTTGTCAAACATCAAAAACATCTTATAGGCTAGCAACATTATTGAAATTAAAAAATATAAATATGTCAAAGATTATGTATTTTAAAGGCGTCGCTTGGCGATTCAGCTAAACAGATGTACTTTTTAGGTATAATCGGAGGAAACTGTGTTAACCTATTTATGCAAGGGAGGTTAATCGTATGATAATAGTGGACATGTAACGATTCTTTAAAATAACCATTAATCTACAACTTGTTTTGCTTTCCATACTAGGTATGTGCTGTTTAATTTTGTAGATATCATTTCCGCAACCTCAAAGCAAAGCTTGCTCTTCGGTTGCTATGCAACGTGTTTTTCTTTTCCTTTTTTGTTTCTTTATGCTATGTTATGCTAATAATATGAAGATTACTAGTGATTGGTCTTTTTAGAATTATGTAGTTGTAGGTATTTATACAAATGACTTTAATTGGACAATAATTTATAATCTGCCTGATTATAGATTCTAAACCAATTCATTTCCATTTTACAAGTCAATAGAAAATCTTTGAAAAGAATTGAATAAATAATCGCTTCCTGAAGTATTTTTTAATACCTTATTTTTAAAACATAAATAAATTCCTAAAATGGCAATATCGATTACGTTAATTTTGGTGCAGACTGCCGTGAGACGTGACCTCGCACTGGCGCCTCAGTGTCGATAAAATAAATCACATAATAAAAAGTTAATTTCGAATGCGACCAAGTCAGAATGGTATGACCAGATGGTGTACCTTTTCTTTACTCATCTGTTATTGATAAAACAATTATTTTTATTCCTTAAAAATATATTTTTTCTTATGTAAAATAACCTTAAACAGAACCGTTGTGAGACAATCAATTAGATACCGGATGAAATCCTTGCTCCGTAATTTTAAGTTATAATCTTACGTATGTCACATCTTTACCACAGAATACTTAATAGTACAAGTACTTTACTGACCTTTCGTCTAACAAAAAATAATCGTGATGAAACTCAATTCAGAAAATACGCATAGTACCTACCTAGTAACATAACATTGCTATCCCGGATTTGTTGCTAAGAAACAAGTTGGCGCTAAGCATCTAATTTAAACAGCCAATTTATCTCCAAAGTAATCGCGAATTCAGGCGGTTCTCGTAACTCGTTAGCAAATTAATGCAAATGTCTCGCATGGCGCGAGTGGAATGCGGTGACGATGACGCCACGAACTCGTGTAAACATCACGTATAAACAAAAACACCGGCATACTTGTCGAGGTTTTCTATAACCAATCAGCATTATTAGTATCATCCAAGAAAAATGTACTATACAATAAGGAAATATAATAATTATTATTGTTCATCTCCGACATAAAGAAAACAAACACCGTGTAAAAAATAGCATTTCAAATGAAATATTTATGTACTCTATCTATGAATTTCGGTTGAGAAAACTCATTTAAATGCCACCCAAGACTTTATAGTTATATTATAACTTTGTAGTACCCATAATATTTCAATAACGGAAGCAACGATGCGTGCAAAATAAATAAATAAGATCGGACGACCTTACAAGGTAGTTATGAATGCCTCCAGCCCTTCTGTATTAGATTAAGCGCTGGCTCAGCATTGCCAGCTGTGTGTGGTCCTGTTGCGTGGGCCGATTTCTGTATAAATGTTATGCAGGTCAGCAGTCGTTGCAACGGCTGGTGGCAACTGCTTCTTGTATTCTTAGACACAATAAATTCACCTCCGCATCGGTGTAGACGTTGTCTCTTAGTTTAATTTTAGTTTTTAAAAAACCTTTTAAACGTTCCCTAAATTTGACTGGCGCAGCCGGTAGGATTTGCTCAGGCTGCGTAGTTTCGTTATATATTTCGGGTGTCCAAATCCGCCTGGATAAGTGAAACGCGCGTGTAGCTGCAAGAGTGAATCCACGAACCAAATAAATTAGTCAATCGGGTAAACGTGAGTGAATATGGGAGTCGCGGTCGGTTGGTGAGTAAAACTTTTCGCCAATCCTTGTTCCCAAACTTCCTATATTCCAATTCTATTAATAGTTATTATTGAGATCGGAAATCTCTCATTATAACGTATCTGGTTACATAGTATGAAATTCTGCTAGTGCCTTAGTTGGAATGTTGATAAGAACAACCTTAGATTAATGATCGAATAGGGAATACACTTCTTCCTTTGTTCAATTAATTAATTAAACTGTAATTTGATCTTTGCATTGATCATTATAGTGTAGTTTTAGGAAAGCTAGAATATACAATTTTATTCAGTTTTATTTTTTTTAAATTAAAATTTTTATTTTTACATTAGTATTAAATCAAACCCCCTTTACCTAACTTTAAGTTTGCTTTTATTACTGTTATATTTTGTGTGTTTTATATTTTGTGTGTTATATTTTATAGATTGTGTTTTATTCTGTGTTTGTGTTAACTCTGATCTTACATTACTCTGTTTAAAATGGCTCAAGCTCAACTTATATCTATACCCAGTGAGATGCTAAAATTAATCCCTTTATATAATGGTGACAAGAAACAATTAAATTTATTCATTCGGAAAGCTGAGTATATCATAAGTAAATACAGAGGTAATGAGGAACAGAATTTATATGTGTATCATTCGATTACGAGTAGGCTCACTGATAGCGCCGCCTCGTTGTTATCGGAACGAGAGGATGTTGTTACGTGGACCGAATTAAAAGGGTTATTAGAACAACATTTTGGAGATCCACGTAGTGAAGAATGTATAAGCATAGAGTTAGAATCTACCAAAATTAAATCCGGTGAAAGTTATTTAGATTTCTGTAATCGTATTCAAGGAATCCGTTCACTGCTTATGTCAAAAGTTAACATGGGTCAAGATGCCGAATTAAAGCGAGCCAAAAAGGCTATATATGATCACACTTCGTTGAATGTATTTTTATACAATCTGCCTGAGAATATGGTACGCGTAGTGAGATTGAGTTCACCTTCAACATTAGAGGACGCCTTAAGTGTCGTATTAGAAGAGGTTAATTTCCATGACCAATATACAATGCGGAATCGAATCCATGGTAATCATAGTACGTTATCATCGCGGCCGTCCTTACCATCGAATGTGCCGAACCCATCCGTCAGTAAATTCGGTAACGCACCCCAACCAAACAGTTTTAGACCTTTCGTACCTCAGAACGTAACACCTAAATTTAATTTTGGGATCCCCGCACAGTTTAGGATACCCCAAACTACTCAAGGGCAACCCCAACAAATAGGTTACCGACCACCTCAGTTCGGTTATCGACCACCTCAATTCGGTTATCGCCCACAATTCGGTACTCAACCGCCACAAACATTTGGCTATAAGCCACCTCAAAATTTAGGCTACAAACCACCTCAGAATTTCGGCTATAGGCCACCTCTACAATTCGGGTACAAGCCACCTCAAATAGGGTATACACCTCCACAAATACAAAAGCCCCAATTGCAGTCTAGTGACGTAACCATGAGGACAGCGCCTCTTGCGCATCAGCCACAGTCAGGTTTTAAATTAAATGAGCTTGCCATAGACGAAAATAATGAACCGTACTATGAATACGAGTACGACCATAATGACGTCGACGGTATGTATGATTATGAGAATTACGATTACGTAACTGACGATAGCGGTGTCGTAGAACAAGCAGACTTACATCAAATTCAGGATTTTCAAATAGATGCCTCCATGCAAGACAGGAAGTCATAGAGTTAAACTGTGACCCCAATTTAAAACTTCCGTATATTTACATTCCTGAAATAGACGCAAAAATGATGATTGATACGGGCAGTACTAGATCGTTTATTAGTCCCCAGAAAGCATACGAATATTTCCCAGGTTATATTCGGCAGGAACCATTCCAAGTAGTTAGCACCCACGCGTCTAGCAAACATTATGAGGTTGTTGAAATCCCCCTTTTGCCAACATTTGAGAGTGACGACTGGCACAAATTTTATTTGTATGACGTTGATGCACGGTATGATGGACTTATTGGGAATGACCTTTTATTACAACTAGACGCTATAATTGATTTGAAAGACCAGCAACTTAGAACTAAAACGACAAACATACACATTACAAATAATAATTTAAATTATACAATTGAATTACCCGCGCGATCAGAGCAACGCGTTAAGTTACCTACTGACCAGTATTCCGGTGAAGCTTTACTTGATTTTAAAGAGTTTACTTCCGGAGTGCGAATGCCAAGTGCATTGGTGAACTGCACCAATGGATATTGTTCCACCGTTATACAGAACACCCTAGACAAACAAATGACATTGACTATAAGACAACCACTTAAGGTTATAAAATATGAGAGTAATGACTGTTATCTAAATTTCACTGACAACCAAACAGACCCACAGACTGACGCATTACTTGAATCGAATTTAAATAAATTAAGACTCGACCACACTAACGACGAGGAACGTAACAAAATATCCAAGCTCTGTAATGAATATAAGGACATATTTTACTGTGACCAAATACCTTTAACATTTACAAATCAAGTGAAACATAAAATTAGAACTAAGAACGAAGACCCAATTTATGTTAAACCATACAGACTAGCTCCGATTCAGACTGACGAAATAAA
Source organism: Tethea ocularis (assembly GCA_963555595.1). Classification (NCBI taxonomy): domain Eukaryota; kingdom Metazoa; phylum Arthropoda; class Insecta; order Lepidoptera; family Drepanidae; genus Tethea; species Tethea ocularis. The sequence goes on from OY741970.1 coordinate 8,796,525, forward strand.
CCGACAAGTTGAAAAGTTACTTGATGACAATGTTATACAAGAGTCACATTCCCCCTGGAACGCACCCGTTCACCTGGTGCCTAAAAAGAAAGATGCGTCTGGAGAAATTAAACATAGAATGGTGATTGACTTTCGACGACTTAACGACATAACCATTGACGACAAATATCCCTTACCGAACATTACCGATTTATTTGACAAGTTAGGGAAAAGCGTTTACTTCAGTACGCTTGATTTGGCAAGTGGTTACCATCAAGTTGAAGTAGAGGAGCAGGATAGACAAAAGACAGCTTTTAGTACACAAAACGGTCACTTTGAGTTCCTTAGGATGCCGTTCGGCCTAAAGACAGCACCCGCCACGTTCCAAAGGACGATGGATAGTGTTCTAAGAGGGCTACAAGGACTACACTGCATGGTCTACCTTGATGACGTCATCATATTCTCTTCAAGTTTAGATGACCATATACAGAAATTAAGGAAAATTTTTGACAGACTTAGGGCGACCAACTTGAAAGTACAGTTAGACAAGTCGGAATTTTTACGCAAAGAGGTAATCTACCTCGGACATACAGTAACTGCAGATGGACTAAAACCTAATGACGATAAGATTGACGCTGTTTTAAATTATCCAATACCCAAGACAACTACTGAAATTAAAAGCTTCCTTGGACTTGTAGGATATTACCGACGATTTATTAAAGATTTTGCAAAGATTACACAACCGTTGACAGCTTGCCTGAAAAAGAGAAACAAAATTATTATTGACGAAAATTACACTAACGCTTTTAACAAATGTAAAGAACTACTGACAAATGCCCCACTTTTACAATACCCAGACTACGATAAAACATTTATACTGACGACAGACGCGTCTAACGTAGCGCTTGGCGCAGTACTATCCCAAGGTCAAATTGGCAGTGACAAACCCATTGCATACGCGAGCCGCACTCTCAGTGACACTGAATCACGTTATAGCACTATCGAACGTGAATTACTCGCGATTATTTGGGCAGTAAAACACTTCCGACCATACTTGTACGGCCGCAAGTTTTTAATATACACCGACCATAGGCCTTTAGCTTGGTTAAACTCTCTAAAGGATCCTAACAGCAAACTCACCCGGTGGCGATTACGCCTACAAGATTATGACTTTGAAATCGTGTACAAAAACGGGAAGCAAAACACTAACGCCGACGCTTTGTCCAGAATTAAAGTTAATGCTCTCAGTTCTGATGAGGAAAATGAATCAATGATAGTTAACGTTGACGATAAGGAACGAAAACTTGACAAACATCTAAAAAACTTAGTTGACAATATTGGACAATTAACGACAGACAAAAAGACTCGTAATGACTCATCAACAATAACTATATCAGACCAAAGTGGTACAGCTTCAATTAGCCCTATGAGCATTTCAGATACCTTATCAGTATCCAGTTCTGAGAAAATATCAGAATACCCAATTAGATCAGAATCAAGTAAATCTCAAACTATTCATTCAGGCATAGATTTAGAATCAACAGGAATACCAATTTTACATGAGGCTATTGACATGAAGCCCAATCAAATTTTAGTTTACACATGGCATAAAAATTCGTTGCTTGTTAAAGATATTTCCAGAGAGAAACAAAAAGTTCTAGAAGTTTTTCTACCAATAGATAATTCAGAATTGGTAAAACAATTTCTGAAGACATACATAAAGCCAAAATTAAAATATTTCATTTATTTCGAAGATAATCAACATCGTAGACAGTTCAGTAATATTATCATACAGCTATTCAAGAAAGATATGGTTCACTTTTATGAATGCACAGAGCGAGTAGTGTTTGTTGAAGATGAAAAAGAACAAAAAGCGATTGTATTAAAACATCATGAAGGAAAGTCATGCCATCGTGGTATTAAGGAAACATTAGTAAGGTTACGCAGAAACTTTTGCTGGGATGCAATGCAGGAAACCGTTTCAGTAATCATTAACGCCTGTGAAGCTTGTCGTAAAATGAAATATGACCGTAAACCCATAAAGCCCGTTATACAATTAACTCAGACCCAAGATGCTCCGTTTCAAGAAATTTTTATAGATCTATTCAACATAGAAGGTAAATATTATTTGACACTTATAGACGCGTTCAGTAAATTAGGTCAGGCTATAGAAATTCCCAACAAATCAACGCCTGAAGTAGTCCGCGCCTTAATGAAATATTTCTCTTTTTACGGTATCCCCAAAAAGATTAGCTCAGATTCAGGAACTGAGTTCAATAACGAATTAATGAAGGAATTCTTACAATTGCATAAAGTTGAATTACATATCGGTACACCGAACAATCCGAACTCGCTAGGACTTATTGAGCGTTTTCACTCAACCATTATAGAGATCTATAGACTAGCTAAGTACGAAAGAAAGTGTACAGACGCAGCAAGCGTTATGACATATTCAGTCATGGCATACAATCACGCTATTCATTCAGTTACTAACCTAACTCCTTTTGAGGTAGTCTTCGGACACACAGATACAGGAAGCCCTTATGGTGTCGAATTAGAAAAACAGTATTTACAGCAACTTGTGAAAGATCATGCAAAAAGAACTAAATATTTGTATGAACATTTAGCAGATAAAATGGTAGCGAATAAAGAACGAATTATTGAAAGAAAAGGCGGTGAAAAAGAAATAGAATTCCCATCTGGTGATATCATCTTCGCGAAAGATGTTAATAAGCGTAAATCCAAAGATAAAGCAAGATACGTGAAAGCTAAGGTTATAGGTAAAACTAAAAGAAACATAGTACCCATACAAGTAGGTGAAAGGAAAACAAAGGTCCCTATTAAAAATATAAAACGCCCTTCGCAGGTGGTGCGTCATGGCGGTAGTGACGCCGATGCTGGCCCTTCATCTGCGATCCCTTGAAAGAAATCCAGGAATAATTCCTATAAAAGAAGGTCAAGCCTACGTCCAAACTGGTCATTGGACTATAGTAAAGGTTTTGAATTTAGATAGAATTCATGATGATCTTAATTCCATTATTATCCAGTTTAAAGATTTTAGTAATTTAGTAAAAAGTGATAAACCATATTCACAGGAGTTTGATAGTATTAAAGTGCATACTGAATTTATTCGCGACTTAACTGTGCAAAAATACCAACAACTTGTACCACAACGCTTTAAGAGAGGTATTATCAATCCATTAGGATCTTTGATCAAACTCGTTACGGGAAATCTTGACCATGATGACGCCTTGAAATATGATAGGATTACTTCTGAATTGGGAAATAATCAAATTATAGTGTCTCAAAAACTTACCTATAAATGTAACTGAAACTATATCTAATAACTCTGTGATTTTAGAAACTCGATTAAAAAGAGTAGAAACAAAGGTCAATGATTTAGCAACCAAAGAAAATAATTGGATATTTTCAACATACATATTAGGATTATTTAACATTTTTATAAGTAGCTTCCGTACTATCTTTATTAAACTAAGTGAAATTGAAACAGCTCTAGCATTAAGTAAGGTGTCTATACTACACCAGTCTATTGTAAACTCTACAGAATTATTGTATCATTTAAAGATCATATCGAATACTGAAAACCTAGTTTATCCACCTAATGAATTGAACTTAGTAAAACTAGAGGAAACTATAAACTTAAAATCGTTTCTTAAGAAAAACCAGATCACGTTTATAATGGAAATTCCACTTATTGATAATTGTACTTACAACTATTATAAAATCTATTCCCTACCAATATTCCATCAACCTGAAAATAAAACCTTATCTATTTTCCCCAAATACCCCTACCTTTTGGCGAAAGGAATGAAATACTTACCGATCGTTAAACCATGCCGCCCGCTAGCTGCTGGCAACCATTTCCTGTGCGCTGACGACAATCGAGCTCTCTTAACCGAGCCAACTTGTATCGAAACTCTTATGAGATTCGCTACTAACCTTACCTATTGTGAACAACATTCAGTTCTAATTGAGGAGGTAAAGTTACAGCAAGTTAATGCTGATAATTGGATTTTGTATAGCAGATTACATACTACCATAACCAAGGTGTGTGACAATGAAATAAGCAAACATCCTGTCTTCGGGACTTACATCGTGACCATCAACGAACCATGTGATCTGGAGATCCATGGTATACGTATACGACACCATCGTGTCTATACTGAAGCAGACGTAGTGGAGCCAATCCCGCTAATCGACCTACCGCAATTACCGGCGAATACGAGCTTGTTTAGTACACGTGTACTGAACATCAAAGGTGTTAATTTAGACGAATTAAAATCGATGTCACATGCGATGAAGTATAGTGAAATAGTGGAAAGTGTTTATAAAGAGCAAGACTCTAAATTCGGTGTTTTAGGTTATTTAACATTAAGTTTGCTAGTTTTAACCATTCTTGTTTTTATCATTTACTTTTTTTATCATAAGCTTATAAAATGTTTACTTTTTGGACGAAATTATCCGAATCATATTGAAAACAATAATTCCGGTAATTTCGCTCTTAGGGAGGGAGGAGTTATGAATGCCTCCAGCCCTTCTGTATTAGATTAAGCGCTGGCTCAGCATTGCCAGCTGTGTGTGGTCCTGTTGCGTGGGCCGATTTCTGTATAAATGTTATGCAGGTCAGCAGTCGTTGCAACGGCTGGTGGCAACTGCTTCTTGTATTCTTAGACACAATAAATTCACCTCCGCATCGGTGTAGACGTTGTCTCTTAGTTTAATTTTAGTTTTTAAAAAACCTTTTAAACGTTCCCTAAATTTGACTAGGTTGTGTCATGTTGTTCACGCCTTTGTGGATGGACTCATGCAAAATTATATGATGTGACGTAATCATTAAAGACATCCAAATCTACTTTGTCCATGTCAATATTATGCGTGAAAAAAGTATATAATGTGTTATCCATTATTTTAAAAGTAAAATATAAGCAAAAGTCTTATCGCAGATTTCTAGGCACATAAAATATAATAACACTTATTTTCTTAAAATCAATAAACAGACTTCTTTGATAAAGCGATTTTTTACGACTTGCAACAAAAGTAAAAACACTCCGTCTACAACTTTACAACATAAGAATGAAAATCCTGAGAAACAATTACGTTTTACAATCTCAATTCGCATGTAACTACAAAGGGATAGGCGTGAAGATGAGCAAGCGTCGGTTTTAGCGCCGCCCGAGTGCAATAACTAAACGTAACGAACCAAACTCCAATCAGAGGAGAGCGCGCGCGCCTCCAATTGTGCTTACAGAATTATGGACCTATTAGAGAGACTAGATTAGATTCGCAATTCGAAATCAAAAAACGTTTTATTTAATTGCACCACGGGCAAAAGTTGTTAATTAATTTTGTGAGAGACCAATGATTTGCTTTTCAGAACAATAAAGGTAGATAATAAAATACTCGAGTCTTTATAACCTATCTATTTGCTGGTTCCAGTTTATATTTTATTGCAACATTCCATATCTAATCATTTTATCCTGAACGCCATATAAAAGTCATATCCTATGGAATTGCTAGGAAATGACATGATTTTTATCGTGTGGTGATTTTACCCATATGTGAATTACATAAATTAAAAAAAAGAAAACATCCACCAAAAAAAGAAGCCTTGCTGAGTATCTTGCCGGAGTCTTCTCAGTTCAAGTGTATTCCGAACCGGTAGTAGAGTCTATTGTAAAACTGTAACTTTTGACATTCATAAGTGCCTTATTAGGGCCTAATCTGAATAAATGAGTTTTGATTTTGATTTCAGCATTTATCTTGTCAATTTCTCCCTTTTGATTTAATGACGCTGCAGTGCATAATGTTTGATTTTTGAAAAATTGTCAAAAGAGGTTAAGTCCTTTTAAGTCTTCTTTAAAATGTTGACGCTTTTTATCTTCCTTCAGTGAACTTTTTTTTATATCCGCGACGAAGGGAAGTAACGGCCCATGGTTTTTGCTTGTGACCACCCGATCACTTCCTCCCTTTGTCTTTTTCAATGAATTTTAGGCTTCTCTACGTCATCCCTTCAATATTAATTCAATTTGGTATGCAAAATGTATGTTAAAATTATTTGTAACCACCCACTAAGTTGTTTGAAGAATCTACTTTAATTTTGTATAATAGGGATGATGACTGAGTAAAAAATAATTAATTCTGTTTAGTCCGTCAGTTAGATTACCAAAAAATATTGGATACGTATTTTTTATTTTATCAAATCAATAAAAAATTACAAAGAAAAGTCGCATCAAAGTTCAGGAGTGGGGGCTTGTGACGTCACGACTTTGTAAAAAGTGTACTAAAACGTGACGTCACGCGAAATTTTAATGCACTGTATGTAGTATATTATTTATTCTTTGACTGTATCTTCGTTAAATTTGTTTTAGGAAATAAAGAAAAAACATGTGTCCAATATTTTTTGGTAATCTAACTGTCGGACTAATTAGATTTTTTTAGTCATCACCCCTATTTGAAGGTTTGAAATTTCTGTACTTATTGCATAACATATTTTATTTGTTCTTACTTGAAATATTTTTTTATCAAATGAATCTCAGTGTCTGATGTATGTTTTATGTTACTATTTGAACTTTGTCCCTTTTCTTTTTACTTTTATCTTACACTCTTTCTCTGTTCCTAATCTGATTCAGTAAGAGATACTGATTAGATACTTGAATAACTGTGGCAGAATATATGCTGAGCTCTAAAACATATTGTCGGCCCACTAATAATTAATTATACTGTTTTACTATTTATATGAGACTAATAAACTTTATTATTATTAATGTATTTCTCCCTGCATTTTAGATCCTATACAAAGTCCAGTTACTAAGCAAAATGTAGGTAAGAGATTTTTCTCTCAAAATTATCCGACAGCTGCATTAGTACTGTTTGACCTTCAACTGTTTTATGTTTTACCGTCAAGTTACTTGTTTCCATCTTCCACCATCTGTTAGCCTCATGTCATGCACAGCACAGAACATCTATTGTTTTATAGGATATCGTTTCAACTGGGCTGCAATTTCATTTTTGACATCTGTTCATCGATGTTTTTAGGAGTGAAATTGCCGTCTCTTTAACTTAGAGTTTCGTCGGCCAGTCCTTTACTCAAAATAATAACAAGGGAATTGAAAGAACTGCATTACAGGTAACTTTTTAAAACTTTCTGAAACTCTTTGTCATTTTAAATTATCGTTCCATTTTCAATTTTAACAGGGAAGTATTATTCACGTGATATTTTCGCGCGGGAATTTAGACACGTGATATTTTTTACGCGGTTCCGTTTTGTTGCAAGCGTGCATGATTTTTACGAGTGGCAATATTTTGAAACATGTAGTTCACGTGCTGCATAACACGTGTGCTCTCATACCGGATGCTTTGTTTGTGCAACAGGTCGTTTTCTAGATAAGTAAGCCTGCCGTTATAATGCAGATTTATGCCTCATATTGCAGTAAGAAAATAAAGTTGATATTTGACTGTGGAAATTTTCAGTTTACCCTCTTCGCAACAAATGCCACCGAAGCTGTATTAGACTCAACTATTCTTTGTGTCTGTGAAAGTATATTTTAATTAAAATGTGCAGATGCTTGTTCCTCAATCGTGGACAATGATTAAATTGACTTGCTCAAGAATTAAGATTCTCATGGGTCTTTTATATACGAAATAATCATTCGTTCCTGTATCGTATATTGCTCGAGTCATTAAAAAAAATACATGTGAAAAATTATACATATCCTACCTAGATAGGTATAGTAGTACTGAGAATTATCAACACTAGGCATGGTATGGTGACATAACCAAACAAGCGAATGCAAAACGTATCTTAAATGAACAATGAGAAGTTGCGAACTTTTTTGTCGTCAGTTTATTACATGGTGATGTGATGACAACATTGGGAAATCCCACCAATTTGGTGGAAACCCATGCATCTGTCGCAAACTTCTCACGTTTGTCATTAGAACATGTTTTTTTTTCAGGAATCACTTATCATTCGATAATTGAATAACCAACCACACCGAAATCTAGTGTTGCCTACAATATTACAAAAAGTTATTGTGTTTTTAAGTATTCTTTAGGTACGTCACGCCTTCGAGTAAAGTTTGTAAATTAATTATTGTTTATTTTATATTATGTACCTACACCTAATAATTATTGTAAGGTAATTAATTCATGATTGATCTATCAATATAATTATCTATACGGTAACACCAGATTAATGTAAGATCCGATAAGTGAGTGAGTCCATATGTTTTTAATGATAAGGATGTGACATGTTTATTCAAATATCCGCATTTTCGGATATATCTCGAATCAAATCATCTATCTCTTTATTACTAAACACAAAATTCTGTTCATTAGATGTTGTTCAAATGAAAGGTTTTTTGTTTATTTTTAATTCATTTAAGTTTCGTTTATTAACATTAAATTATCGGTATTTGAATTCAACTACTTTATTATTAACCTTTATCTCTCATCTTAAAATTATTAGATTAGTTTTGATGTATAATTTAATATCCATTTCTTTATTATATTTCTTGTTAAATTATCGTTGTAAAGCGCCACGGATTTTCTAAATACGAAACAAGCTAAGGTGAATTAATAGTTTGTGTCTATTTTTTTTCTTCCCTACTAGATTAAATATAAGTACCTATCAAATTCCAGCGTTATCTTATTTGATATTGAGTAAGGCATCGTCTCATTACAATTGTACTGAATCATAATGTTAACGCATAAATACACTAGATTAGGGTTATATATTGATTGTAATTTGTATAATACCGACTTAGAGTAATTAAGTAGATTGTAGATTTATTGTAATAAAAAATCATTATTTTAGGGTTGGTTAGGAACTGGCCTTTACGGAAATAATTTTAAAATATCGAACAGTAGTCACCCCTTGCTTTTTATTGCAACCGATAAAGATACAGATGTCAAACAGTTGACGAAGTCCAAACATTATTAAAACTATTATGTGTACCACATCTGGTGCCGCGGGATCGCATCTGGTGCCCAAGCGGAGTGTGACGTCACGGGCGTGACATGTGGCGACAACAGTTCAGTTTTATTGCTGTACCATTGTACTGTACCATTCTGTTAGTCACATGACAAACTGAGTTATTGAAACTGCGTAAGAAATCACTGTTAAAAGCAATGGTAGCCAGATTAATACACGATATTTGATATAAAATGCTATTTTATATTAATGGCGATCAATTAAGTCCAGTAATTTTTTGATGTGTATATTTTTTTTTTATAATAATGTGGTAAACATTCAGGTTTATACATATGTATAAAATAATACTGAACCCATTAAATTTGAGAGGGTTGAGATTCATCTACTCAACCATTAAAAAAACACAGCCATTGAAATCTCACGCGACCCCCGCCTAGCGACATGTGAACAAACAAACAAATCTACTAACATCTCGATTGGTAATGTTCATCCTTATACCGTTCTTATTATGAGCTATAACCGTGTAAAATGCTGGAAACTACAATTTTGTAATGTAATTCACTTGTCGGACCCAGTAGGGTGTTCACCCTCGAAACATGTGCAGTTGTAGGTGTTTTTTGTACCCCACACCCTTTGTTTTGGGTTGAAGGAGCGATTAATAATTAGTATTGATGGATTTTCTAATGGGGATTTTTAAATTATAGCCTCATTTTTTATATTTTCGGTTAAAACAGGTGGATTATCCGTTTTCTCATGGATATTTTATAACTGTTTTTATGGAGTCACTAGACCTCCAAAAGCCGAAGTATTTTTGCGCTTAAAAAAAGATAATTGTACTAAGTAGGTATAAAATTATTAACTTGAAGCTTTTTGATAGACAAATCAATTGGCTTTTCTGTTTAATAACTACCTACCCTTAAAAAAATGAATACCTAATTAGCAATTTAACATAAAAACTCGGCAGCTCAAGCATGTCTATAATAGGAGCTTCGACACAATAGTAAAACTTAGTTTTACGATCGGCATCCATTTATGGAATCTTAAACTTATCAGAATTCGAGTCGGTAGCTCATTAAACCTAAAACTTCCGGTGTTCGGCCATTTATAGCACATTAAGCCACGCAATTTGTATGGATATTTTTTATGGGTTAAATATGGGATCTTGAAGTGATTTAAAATATGTTGCCGGTTTCAACTAAAATCGAAAAACTTCAAAGTACACACTCAAGTACTAAAGATTTGTGTTCATGAGCCAGTTCCATCTTCTTTTAATTATTATATGAGGTATTTTAATGTCCATAGACCAAAGAACCATAGATCATAACATATTCAGAGTCAAATACAAAAATGAAGTATTTTTGCATAATTAGGTACCTATACGCCTTATTTTGTTATTCTAATATGCTCTAATTGATTATTGAAAGAAAGAAAAACATTTATGATTGTTAAGTTCAATCGGGATAACGTTTTTTTTTTTACTTTGCATAGCCCCGTGTTTCCACATGAGGGTGTTTGTCAACCAGAAAGGTATTAAAACTACCCCACTGAGATATGGTTTTCTTCATGGTCCCTGTGATATTTTTCTTCACCGAAGCTCATTGAAGGATTCGAACTTTTTTCAACTGATGTAGATATCACCACTATTATCGCCTTTAGATTTTCATTAGTCATAATAATTATAAATGATTTCAATTGAACTTGTCTTCAAGACTTTAAAAAAAGTAATAGTTTAATAAATATAATAATAAAAATTATGAGAAACTTAAAATAACAGTAACTCTAAATTAATCAGAAACTAAAGAATTATTATAAGACACCAACCTTTAACACCAGCTTGAGTCGCATCTCCACTTCTTAAACTTGACATTTTCAGTTATCTTCGTAACAAACAAATCCAAAAACTTTCGAAATAAAAATCCTTCCAAACAATTCTTATTTACGCACATTCAAAGGCAACTTTGTTATTGGCACGGTGTAAGACACAGTTTGTTATTTTATAAAAAAATAAACCAATGATTAAAAAAGAAAACACTAAAATGTCATTTTATTTTTCGAACTCACACGTTCGGAAATGTTCCGCGGATACAGTGTTCGGATACACATCCCTTCGGTTGGACACGCTGCGTTCAACTGATGGAACGAACGCGTATTATAAAGTTGGCCGGAGTCAGGCGTGCCGGGGTAAAAAAGCACGGCGCCAGCTCGGTCTCGCCCTTAGAGATGCGACTGACGTTACATGTTTGGAATTTTATCGTAACTTTCGGTAAGGAACTATCAAACATGTTTTTGAAATTCATCATTTTAAAATAAAGAATACCAAATTACTTAAACGGTTAAAAACATTTTAATTGCTTATATGTATAATCCGAACAATACTTGTGTATTTGTAATAGTTTTTTTGTATATGTTTAAAAGTTTTTTCAAATATTTATTCTCTTACAGCGTGTCCAAACTACATTGTCTTAAATTAGCTGAATGTTCAGTTTGCCGTCTGAATTAAACTTGTAACAGGATTGGATTTTTTGTCAGGATAAACTGTACTTTTATCGAAAAAAATATCGATAAAATTAGCATCACTGGTGCGCCAGCCGGTCGCATTCTCTGGCCGGCGGCGGGCGGCGCGGCGACTTGTCGTGAGGATCACCACACAACACCGCACTATACGCCCGTGTATCTGAACATTTGTTCAAACTCGCTGGCTATTTCCACATGCACATGTGCCATCCGTGACTCACGCACGCATACGCATTATACAATAAATTAACGTACACTTTATTCGCACAGTGCACAAGTACTGCATTTAGAAGGCTCTTATCGAAATTCGTATTGGATAATCGATATAATCGTGATACATGCTATTCTATTCGCCAGCAGTCGCATGCTAAACGATCTGAATAGAGAATATACTTGGATGCTTATCGCCGACGTAGTGTTACCAGATGAAGATATTATGCAAGTCATTATGTTGTAATGACGCTCAATAGAAGAGCGGCGGAAATTATGCTCGATCATTCCTATACCACTTTACCATCACATTAATTGATGGATAGAGATGTGAAAATATATCGGGTGCCGTGTTCTCAGTCTCTATATGGCTGTATATCAACACGTTTTCATTTAAAGAAGTAGGTACGTGAATTTTATTTGATCTTGTTGTGATTTTTTTTTTACCGTGGCCGTGGTCTGTAGTTTGCGCTGTGGCACGGCGGCAGTGGCGGCGTCCTCTTTATCATTTCTTAACGCGTCCAGATTTGGCGATGTCGATACAAAATCCTGTTCCGTCGGCTTTTTGCTCGGACGTTTCCTCGATTTCGAGGAACGAGTCGAAAAACAACCAAGTTTTGCCTCCAGCCGTTTATACAGGTTTTGTCGTGAATTTTTATGGGCTCGAACAGGGGTTACAGCATTAATTTAAGTCATAAGTGAATCGAATATAATTGTCTCAACATAGCTGACTAAAGCCACAATCATCATGTTTGAATTGCTCGAAATCAACATCATTCTTCGCATGAATGCCTCAACCCGATGTTACATATTACCTTTAATTTTAGTCATTGTTTTTTTTCTTCTCTTTCTCGGATATAATCACGTTTCGGGAAACCACGCGCTAATTTACAAGACGTGCCATTCCTAAAACTTTTGTTCTTGATGTTGATACAATAATTTGAGTAGCGGTCTCGGTGGAGAGGTGTGAAAGGATAACTCCCGAACAAATATAATGTCCCTGAGATAGTAAATATCGGCCCAGTATTACCTCGGGTCGCGTAGGTGTTAACGGTCAGGTAAAGCTTTTGACACCTAGCCATGACCGTAAAGAAACGGCGTGAATCTCGTCGCGTTTTATTTAACATCTTAAGTTTTTTGGCTGTTTGATGAGGTCTTTCAAAAACTTTGAATTGCCAAGTTGAATGAAATGTTGGCAGCCCTGAGATTGCTGCTTCACTTAGTAACGTACCAACCAAGTCTACAATTATTTCGAGTAAAATTAACTACGTAGCATATAAAAAAAGCAGGCTTACTCGATGAACTGTCAATCAAAAAGAACGGGTTTAATTGACTCGCCCTTACAACGTCGAGCATTCGTTACGTTGTTAAATAAGATTTAAAGGTAAAACAACACCACTCCACTGGCGCTCGGCTTGGCCACCTGGCGGCGGCGAGTGGCGCCAAATATAACTGACCTCTCAACGATCTATGTGCTGTATATTTAAATCATTTATGTTTGCACAAGTGACAATTAGTCACCATACTCATACGTACTCTTACATTCAAAACTCACAAAATATTCATAAATCCTTACATAAATCGAGTTTAAAATGGATCGAAGTTACGTGAGTGTCATTGTATAAGGACTAAATTAATTGAACGACAAAGACTAACGCTTCCTTAAAAAATCGCTTTCCTTTACTCGGTGCTCGGAATTCAAAATCGAGTAACGAATTCAATACTATAACGTCGTAAGGATTTAAAAATCTACGTTATTACTTGTATGTTAGAGTAAGAATTCAAGTGGGAAAGGAATCTCAGCTGATGTAGTAGGAGTTGTTTGAATTTGAGAAGTATAATGAGAAAAGTAAGGTTGGTAATCGCTTGTGGTTAGAGTCGCATGGCTGACAGGATAGTAGGCGCCGCGTTTGCCGCCGTGGCGCCGGCTGGCCGCCGACACCTCGTGTATTATGAACTAGCCCCGTGACCTGGCGTCGATCAACTAGTATTTGACTCAGCAAATTAACTTATACCGGTAACTCATTTCTAAGCAAATTGTTCTTACACGGAACTATTGAACATGCATGATTATCGAAAGGTTAGAGGAAGATTTCTAATACATATGTAATTAATTTCACTATAAAATACCTAATGAATTACTTGAATGTTCGTAAATGTTATAAAAGTATAAAAATAAAATATCATGCTGTGAATCTAATTGAATTAATAATATGTACACTCAAACCAAAATACCTATATGGGAACGATTCGCAGACTGGGAAGCTCGGTACTTGTCTGGCGTCCACATATTCTACAGACCTGCGCTGAAACAAAAACAAGTGTTTAGAAAGGGACGGATATATCCGAAAGCTTAGACGCGAAGTGAAACATTGATAATTTATGCGAACATCCCTAAGATACAGGAATGCCGCCGTTGTGGTCATATATTCGAAATTAGACTTTATCAGATTGCAAATACGGCGCAAAATCAATTTATAAACAGGTTGTGCGAGAGCTGCGGTTGAAACAGGTGTTCGCAGCCATGGGTGATTGTCGTATTTGTAAAGGAAATTGTATCATCGTACTTTGAGTTACGGTGGATGTTTCTTTGTCGTTGTTGAAAATTTGGGCCTTTTTACAGATTTGAAGGTCTTCATTGCTCCCAGATGTGCATTCTGTATAGGCAGAGGCGTATCAGTGGCGCAGAGGCTGTTCGTAATGGAAACGCGATGCTGGCAATTAACGGGGGTTTATTTTTTCTTGTTTCTAATATTTTGCATGAAAAAGTACAACAATTGAATTGTTTTGCGGTTACAAATGAACTCATTCATTGCACAATGAGGCAGTTAGGTATTCTTAACATAAATACGGGAAGTCTTTTAAAATTGTAAGTATTTGTCGGAAACATTGTTCATCATTTATTTTGGGATTTTATTATTATTCGTAAGTAATATTTTTTTTTATTTTGCTTGGGCTTAGCAACGAAGAAGAACGGAGAGGATTTGAATCAATTAGGTATGCAAAAATGCAGTTGTTGACCTCGAAAAGTCGCAAACAAACTAATAAATAAAAATATTTTACAAAAGTTGAAAATATAATAATGAGTATAAATATCACAGAGGCCATGACCTCGATTTGGAAAGCATCAAATGCTCCAAAATGTCGACAACTGCGCCAGCGCAGCGCATTCCTCGGCCATCGACTTCCCGGTTTTTGCAATGACAGATAACTGCAATTTATAATTTTACTTGCTTTCCGCCCCGCGGTTTAACCCGCATTCCCGAGGCATAAAAAGTAATGTGCTAATCCAGGGTGTCAGCTACCTCCATACCAATTTTCATAAAAATTGTTCCAGCCGTTTGAGCGTGACTCAAACGCAGAACGGCAGAAGTAACAATCATACTCACTCACCATTTATAATATTAGTAGGATAGTGTCCCCAATTTGAGTTTTATATATGGCCCCAAACTTCCCCATAGCGGTAGACTGAATGGATAGTTTCATATTACCTATATATTGTACTAACTAATGCACTAGATTTCGCGATCTGAACACGCACTGTGTTCGAGTGAGCTGTACTGCAATCCTTACTTTTATCTATAGGGACGACATGTTGTTGAACGAAACGCGTAAACAAACGCCGTGAAATTGGCGCCGTTTATAACGTTTTGGTCGCAAGAAAACTGTCCAGTATTTGGAAACATTGTTTTCATATGATCTCCTTCCTATCTGATCTTCAATCTGTACACAGATCTCCATCTAATAGTCCCAATATTGGGAATATCCCAAAATCTCAAAATTGACAGGAAATATTATTGTCATATCAATCACAGAAACAAGATCTTTTACTATTAGTAGACCAATCATAAAATCACTTAGATCTTACTTGTCTGTCTGCACATTGCGATAACAGATTGACAAGAGTTATTCAATATTAATTTCTTCGTTATCATAATTAACGCATCATCATGAAACAGCGCTTTAATTAATATCGCTATGTACCATCAACAAAGTTGAAGCATGATCAGTTTTGAGACCTTTTCGCTTGCAGCCAGTAATCATAGTTCGCCCTGTCCATTGTTGACAATAAAACGGTCACATGTAAAATCTTTTTTTTAGATTATTATATATAAATATACTGACAATGAATAATAACAACATATACAATGACAATCTACTATTTTATGACAAGCGCATTGTGTGGTTATATTGTGTGAGACACAGGTAGCGGCTGTTCACTGCACGCAAAATACACCCTTAAGGTGATCATGCTTCAACTTTGTCGATAGTACCTCGAAGCTAAACGGCCACCTGTCTGTACTTGATATGATAAGTCTGTAAAAATGTTTTAAGGTAAATCAAGAACACGTGCGCAAGTTATGGCTGCAATCTAAACCTAAAAATATTTTTGATGCGAATCTTTGTGCGTGGATGTTTGCTACTCTTTCATTCCCATTTATTTTCTCCTTTTTATTCCAGGTGAGATCTGGGTAGAGTTTTCATTCCCATAATAAATGAACTTTCCTCGTATACCGCTCTTTCTATTAGTGAAACCCGTATCAAAATGCGTTGCGTTTAGAAGAAGTAAGCAGAGACACAGGCAGACAACTACTTTGTTTTTATGCTATTTGTTTTTATCCTACAATAAGATTGAAGTTTCATTGAAGGAAAACATCATCGTAAGGAAACCATAGCACGTTGGTAATTCCCGCCTGGCTGGCTACCACCCTTATATTCGAAAAAAAATCGACAGACACCTACAGGATGTGTTCCATCCAGCAACTGCACTTGAGTCATTTCGTTTCTACCGTCCTACTATCCTCGGTCACTTGCCATGGTGAAATCCTCCAAACCAAACACATTGTACGAACTTCTGTCTCTGAACTGCTTCACAGAGCAATCAGTCTTATTCACTTATGGTGCTTAAGTGACTTGTTTCTTAACCCTGCCCCATGTCTCTCTTGCTATAGTTGGGTAACTAACTACTTTAAACTATGGTACTTTACTACCTTATGAATAATTACATCATGTTTTCGTCCCTCATCATTAGTCCCCATCATTAGCACTTTATCAGCTACCTCCACAGTATAATCAGCTGTGTGTACGTCTGTACGTAAATACAACTTTACAAAAAAGATCCGACTTTGTGATTGTGCATTGTTCTCAAACAAAGCGCTACCTGTCGGCGTGTCTGAACACTACACTTGTCTGACAGTGAGATGCGCACGAGTTTTTGGATGACTTTTTTTCTTTTCTTTAACTTTATATGCCAGTGTTTCAGTTTTTATTGGTTTCTTTTATTAATATTTCGGAGTTTCACTCAATCGCTTCATCTGGAAGAATTTTAGTTTTATTTATTTAATACTACCTGTTTGTGCCCGGTGTCACCCGGGTGATTTTTATTTAAAAATATAAATATTTTTGTTAAAGTTATAGTGAAATAAAGAAACTCACATACCTACTTAAATAAAAACATTACACTTCTCCTATAGGTAGGTAATCGTTATATTCCTTAATTTCGTTATCTGCATCGATTCTGATATTATCTTAAAAATAATTACGCTATTCTTTCGTGAACCTACCTTTTACAAATAAGGGTAAATTGTACCTACCTGTCTGTACCCTCCTCGAATATTATGTCACATGATAAAATAGGTGATTTGACAATTATAGCATAGTCTAGTAACCCAAATCCCAGCACCTGATACAGTGGGATGTGCGCGCACCTGCGCCTGCGACTCTGCAGCGAATCCTTTCGTTTTTTGTGCCCCCACCTGCAACAATCCGGCCCTGGTAAGCGCTATTGTGCAATGTAGAGCTTAGAACTTACGTAAAGGTTCCAGCGAAATATAATGCAATTAATTTGTCAATATTAAAGATTGATTTGTTTTCTCACTGATTTGAGTTATTAATTTGAATATCCATAAATGTGAAAGTTTTGATGTTTATGACTTAATCACGCGTTAACGACTTAACAGATTGGAATGAAATTCGGCACACACATAGATCATGCCCTGGAATAACAAATATTTAGGAGACTTTTCTTATCGCGGTTTCACCCCCAAGGGATTCTATATTTTACAGAGATAAAATGGAGCCTTTGGATTCCAGGGTATGACCTATTCTATTATGTGCCAAGTTTCATCCGAACCCGTTCGGTTATTTTTGCGTGAATGAGATATAAACATTCAGATTAATAATATTAGTGGGTAGAGGGATAGGAAAATGCTAGTTAGCAGCTACATTGAGAGTCAGTTCCTTATACCTACCTACGTACCACCAACAGCCACATCATCTTACGATTGTGATCAAACACAAACCTTGAATATATTACCTAATAATACCTATACCTAATGGCACGAGTATCGTAAAAATATTATGTGTCATATTTATTTATTTTTCAGCAGACTGTTACCTGTATATTACTTAATTTTGAAGATATATATCTGTCATCTTATCAATATTACGTGCATGATAAAAGTAATTACATTACATTATTATTATATATAATACATTACTTTTATAATTGATCTGTATCGATTACTGCGGTTATCGACCGTCGAAACTAATGAACAACTTTTTCAAAAACAATTCCAATAATTTTCATTATCTACTTTCATTTATTGCTTTTCATCATGTGTAACTAAGAAAAAAAATGCTGTCTGTCTGTACCGTCATATACTTAAAACAATAAATCCTGCTAATATTATAAATGCGAAAGTTTGTGAGTGTTTGTTACTCTTTCACGCAAAAACTACTGAACGGATTTGTATGAAATATGGAACACAGATAGTTTATAACCTAGATTAACACGTAGGATACTTTTTATCGCGGAAGAACATAAGATCCCTCGGGAACGCGGGTGAAACGGCGGGGCGGAATAATTTGACGCGCCTCTATAAAATTTGTGGCACATCTGTTAATTCATCAGCTCTACTTTATCTCGTCCAACTAGTGTTTGAAGGTCGATTCTTTATTTTTTTACATAAAAGGTGTGATTCCGAAGCCGATTAGAATTTTTTTAATTTCAAATTGCCCTCAGGTGGATGAACCGGCTTTACAATTGTATATGTATCAATTATAAAATATTTTATGTCCCAATTTTTACTTTAGATCTTAATTACCTACTTATAACCTGCTGCTCCCATATTTGTCACAGACTCTTTGTCACAGATTATGGCCTCAGGACATTTATTACTAGCAACAACAAAACTTGAGTGTGGCTTAGGGGTTTCACCAGAAGTTATACGCTAAACTTCTAAGTATGGCACCACATCTGCGGAAGTTTCGGCGCGGAAAGTAGAGTACTATCTATTGGATCTCAAAATGGCCCAAATAAAGAAAAAAACAATCTTAGTTTAAAAAGGGGCATATTTACTATTTTTTTGGACGTTACTAATGAAAATTCAAATTTTTAAAACAACTTCCACGTCGCCATATATTTTTTACAAATCTCTTGCAACAAAGAATGCCGAGAAAAACTTAATCTAGAATCTTCAGTTCTCGGATATCGTCGCCTTAATGCTTTATATTCAGTAAAAATTAATTACAACTTGATATCTTTATGTGTTCCTGAGAAAAAGGGTCTTGACCGACATAACCCAAGTGAGGGTTCCATTTTTTAAAAGGTTAGACATTCATAATGCAGCTGTGGTTAGTTTGGACATGAATATTTATAATAACTTATATGAAATTGTGATTAAAAATATAATTTAACTTTTTCAACGCGGGTACAATGCGGAAGTCGAATCCCCAATCTCACGTGAGGTCCCAAATTGCATGATAAGTAATAACAAAAAAATATCGCCACTTCATATGACTAATGATGTCATCAATTTCTCGGCAAATTCCTACCGAGAGTTGGCGGCACATGCGCCTGCGCCGTCTCGACTCGACACATGTCATCGGCGAATGAAATAATGACTCGCATTTCCGCCGCGAAATGGTGCACCAATCATCTTAGTATGGATAATCTCTCTATATTTAAATCTGTTCGAAAATTATAAAGATTTTATTATTGTAAAATGTATCAGCATCTCTATCTAAATCTAAATATATAAAAGAAAATCGTGACTGATCTATCAACACACAGCTCAAATAACTGGACAGATCGGGCTGAAAATTGGCATACAGATAGATTATATGACGTAACATAAGTAACTGCTAAGAAAGGATTTTTGGAAATTCAGCCCCAATTGGGGATCGTGGGTGAAACCGCAGAGGCTCAATCCGCTACTGTTACATTTACTGTTAGGTACGTCAATGTAAGTTGATGCATCGAACGAAGTCTTTGAGTCGTTCAACTTATTCCTAGCCCTCTTTAGTCCAAATAGCCAATCCTAGCCAGTTTTGCGTCTCATCCACAGCAACCTGTCGTTAGAGCAGCAAGCATCATAGCAAACATCATCCTAATAAACTGTAACATATCTCTTTACACCGCATACGAAGTGAACGTACAAAAAACACGGTGTTCCGACAATTTGACAGCCAATGGGCCGGATGCCGGCTTTAATTAGTTCCAAATTGGTCTCACGTTTAACTTGAGTTTAAATTAAATGAAGAGTAATTGACGCCATAATTCGCTTAACGATTAGGGAAAGGGTATGATAATGTAATTTTGCAATTGTTTTATGTCTGGCTATTAGAAAAACTAGGGGATCGCCAATATGTTATAGCCGGCTTCAATTGACCTGATTTTTCAAAGCATGCCTCAATTATTATGTAAGTACTTAACAATCGATGGCTTATTATTTCTAATATAGTAGTCTTCGGATTCAAGCTTTATTTTATGTACTACTATGTGTTTCCCGCGGTTCCTGAAATGAAAAGTAGTCTATAGCACTCAGAGATATTATAGCTTCCTATTTCCTTCTTTATAATATTAGTATAGATAATTAATTTATCGTTTTAATTTTATATTTGCCTTCGCAGTTAGTTGTAGTTAGTTATATTCCAGACATTAACAAAATTTCCTCAAAACTTTTTTGTGCGTTCAAATTAACACCACACGGCGGCGCGGGCGCAGTCTCGTCTGAATGTTGACGAAACAAACCCTCCGGGATTACAGGAAGCCAGACGTGTGTTTAACGAATAATAACTTAATGGGACGACATCTCCCTCGGCGAAGTTTAGTCAAATAAAATTATGACATTATGAATGATCAATTATAAGGTTGTCTGTAGTAAAACGAATGATCATCATAATTATAATGTTCTTGGAATGGAAGCTGGGAGACAGTTGAATAGATCTGCTTTCAGATCGGAACTCAAGAAAATAGTTAATACCCGTACAAGTTTTGATCACAAGTAAAGTCGACTGTTCTATATGTAACAAATTAATTACATATAACATCTCATACTCTATTTGTTTATTTATAAAACAAATTATGGAAGCCAAAGCAACACCATTAATTGTTTATTTTCCCAACGAACACTTAAAAAATCAATCAACGACACGCTTTCTAAATTAATTTTCAAAAGGCAAAACAAAATCTATGATCCGATCAAGTAAATCCATGAAAAAGTAAAAGCAATATTTCACGTTGCCTCAAATAAAACTTGACACATGCCACGTCGATGTTTTATGGACGCGCATTGAACGCGTTATATTTTTAAAATAAATAAATATAAAGTGAGACGCCATCACTCATTGTCGTGTAAACTTGTACACTTGTTTCGGAAGTCCGACATCCTGAAGTGATGCAGACAGGGATGACCAACATTTATCTCATGTGAATGATCAATTTAGGAATCGATCTCAGATATAGGCAGTCATAATCATTGATGATTAAAACCACGGGGGCCTCTACTTATAATGACGTATAGAGCCAATGACAGATACAGGGGCGAGGGGTAAAGGGCCATGGCCCCTCCCACAAGGTCTAGCCGACCTTTTTAGGCTATGTAATGAGCTCGTGCGACCAAGAGCACGCCAAGTTACAATCATTACACTAGTCTCGGGTCTATCTCGTCTGTTTGTTCCTCCAATTTTATTTGTGTGGTTGTCTAACTTAAAAGTTATAACATGACCGAGGGAGCCCTTGCTTCTATCCAGCAGATTTACCCGCGTTTTGTCCTTAGATTGTTTAAAGAAACTCCAGATTGCTCAAATAATATTTGCTATTAAATTATGATTGATAGAAACAACCTGTTGTAAAGGCTGTACTAAAATTAAAAGCTGTAGTGACAAAATCCTGGATAAAATCGCCCCTTTAGAAGCAAATAGGCAAGTAATTGATAGCGAGGGGAATATGTTGTCAACATCTGGTATCTCATCAACCAATAGCGGCGTTGAAGCCACACGCAAGCTCCAAATTTGTTCGTGGCCATGTAAGGGTTCGTGTGGACTTGTTGTTTGCTTTCCTGTTTAGACAAAAAAAACAACTTCGCTGTAAAATAGCAGGCAGTGTTGAGACAAGTTCAAAATCGGTCGGGATTCGCGAAGCAACTACCGGCATCTTTTAGCAACAGCACTTTTGCCAGCTCTAGGTGTTTATTTAATCCTTGGTTTTATCTACGACTAAGATTATTACTTTCCATAGCTTGGTTTATGGTCAAAGGCAAGCCAAACCAATGTAAGTTCAAGTAATTTGAGTTTATTAATATATTTTTTTTAAAAGACCCTTATAATATTTAACACTGAGAGGTTTTATTCAGTTTAGCCACTTATGAATGTCATAAATAATTGGTTCTCAATACACAAACTGAAAAGACTCCGGCAAGAAACACGACATGTTTTTTCAGGTATAAAATGTCTTATGTACCTATGACTAGCTGTTCCCCGCAGTTCTACTCGCGTTCCCGGAATAAAAAGTAGCCTATATCACTCAGGTAAAATAGCTTTCTGGTACTGGATTCAGAGGTTAGCGCGCTCAACCAAACAAGCTCTTCAGCTTTTTATAGATTAGTATAGATCATAGAGCTGCAACTGCAATAAACAAACTCCCAGATTCGTTTAGGTATTAGAATTGATTATACGTTCGATTCGTATTTAATCAGTTCCATGGACTTTGGCTTACTATACCTAATACGTACCGTACCTACCGTGTGAACGCAGCGCTACAAAATCCGGCAATCATCGGGCGTCAAGTGCGCACTGCACCCTGCGCACGCGCCACTTACCGACTATAATTATAGCCGGCAATCTGTTCACAACAGGATATCCTCGGCCATCTGGTGGATATATCTATTTGGGTGTTACGGATCGATCCGGGAATATTTATAGCCGATGCCTTATTGTCTTTGGTAGTTTCGTGGGTTTTCGGTTTGTTTTCGAACGTTTGGTGGTAGTTGTAGATTGGTGGACAGACAAGGATCATTCAAAATTTAGATTATAAAAGTTTTAATACCATGTTTTTATTTAACTTGCTGTGTTATATGTATGTATATTTAGGTCGAAACTTGCACGTAAAATTTAACCCAATTTCTGGTTCAATTGATCTGAAATTTGGTACACGAGATCTAATGGTCCTGTGTGAAAAACGTCCCATGACATTACTATTGATAGGTAGGTATAAATGTTCTAAAAGTCTTCTAGTTGAAAAACCATGTTATGAATAAAATATCGATCTAAGTAATTAAAAATACTGTTTTTTATATTTATAACATTCAAGCTAAGAAACAGCTTGCAAAAAGAATGCGAATCCCTCCTTCTAAAAATATCCCCCTCTAAAATTAATGACATGGCAGAACAATAGAGGACGCCACGTGTCTTACACGCGTCAGTCGTGTGCCGGCCGCCGTAGAGACAACATCTATTATGCCTTGCACGCGTGTACCATTTAAAAACGGAAGGGTGTAAGCATTTCTTTCGGTCCACTGCTTTGTTTATGCAGCATTGAGAATAATAATAGTTTGTTTGACAATAAAGGACAGAAGATATTTCATCTCTATGTACATAGATAAATAATGAGAGAAAATAATATATTTATGTTGCAATTTTCCAAAAAAATACTTATTCTTCACAATAAAAGTGCCATAGAATACAATATGTAGGTATAACAACCACGAAATTTCTTAAAACATATGTTCTGAAGGCTACAAACACAAGCACAATCCATTACCAATATTACCATCTGTTGCTTGTTGCTAAGTATTGCTAACATTGTTTGAATTTCTCCGTGGTTTCACCCGCGTTCCGGAAGTCTTATGTATAAAAAATATCCTTTATGTTATCCCAGGGTCTCTTTCTACGTATCTATTTCAAGTTTCATCCAGATTCGTTCGGATCAATTGATGCTTGTCACAAATATCCAAACTATAACTTCCTAACCAATGCGAAATTGGACCGATGATCTTGTGAGGGTCGCGGGAAACCGCTGGGTGCGGGTAGTGCAAGACCGGCCATCGTGGAGATCCTTGGGGGGCTTCTCAGCTGACATGATAATGCGAAAGTGAGCTTGTTAGTTACCTCCCTTTTCACGCCTAAACCACTGAACCGATCACGATAAAATTTGGCACGGTAGACAGCTTATAACATGGAGAAAGACATAGGCTACTATTTATCCCGAGAATTATCAGCTGAACGTATCAAACGTACATTTTCAAGTTACATTTGTGTAGAATATTTTGATTGTCACTCTTCGGAACTGTTCAAGATAAACATCTAGTGTGAGTGTGAGTGTGACGCAGAGACAGTAACACAACCAGATGCGGCGTACAATCTTATCTGTAAACAGTTATCTTGGCCATATGTGTCCGCCACACTTGCCATAAATAGACTTCTGAAGTTATTATATTTTATCTGTTATTTGCATCTGAGGGAGCCGTGGCTCGGCTACCTCTTGTACGGTCAGAAATATATGTAGCTAAGATACTTCAAAAATATACACAAAAACTATGTACCTATATAGGATTTAGTTTATAGCACAGAAGATTGGATTCTTCTATGCCTGTGTGTATTTGAAAGACTGCTAATAAGGCCATATTTTTCAGGACAAAATATTAGAAGGGTACAATAGTAGTCCATCAGTTAGGTTTTTAAAAAATATTAGATACCTGCGTATTTTTTAATTTTATCAAATCAATAAAAAATTACAAAGTTAAGTTGCATCAAAGTTCAGGAGTGGGACATATAAAGTGTACAAAGACGTGACGTCACTCGAAATTTTAACGCACTGTATCGTCGTTATTTTTCGTTTTCGGAACTAAAGAAAAAATACGTGTCCAATATTTTTTGTTAATCTAACTGACGGACTAATTAGTTATATAATTTTTTTATTTATCATCCCTATTAAGATAGAACTTCACGTTCGGTTAATCGTTAATTATAGGATTAGGTGCAATGCAGGATGAAGAAAATATAGGTTCAATGTAAATCTGCAACCTTAATACAGATTAAATATACGTTATTCTGCAAAGATTCAAGAATAATTTTGAGCCGGTGATCGGATGAACATTGAATCGTTAACAGTCATAAACACAATACAGGTGGTACGAGGGTGTAATTCTGTTTACATTGCGATCCAAACAATCACACTCCGCATATGGCCGCGATCCGCGATGAATGCTCGATGATATCATATAAAACAAACATTTACTGTTTGTTACTTGTTTAGCAAACTCATGCCGGACAACGGTCTTGCTCGCTTCTCAATTTGAAACGCTAAAATGCGGGTGATTGATTTTGCAGCTCTTTGTTGAACTAAATTCGAATTTGGAACTTATAACTTTTAAATAAATGAGTTGGTACAAGTTGGGTAAAAGTACTGTTTATTTACTCATGTGGTAAAAGTATGAACCTAGATTTTTTTTGTCTCTTCAACCAGCATGTTAAAATTAAGAATTTATTACCTATTACGTTCAATAGTACATAGGTACATACTTGTATTAAAATGTGTTAATTGTCAGACAGACTGCTACAATTGATAGAAATAGGCCATTTTGAGATCGAAAAATAAATTAAACGACGTAAATTGATATCGACCGCAAATATCCTTAGACTGGCTGAAGCAATAAAATATAATTAAGTAAAGGAAATTCCGTAACGAAAAGACAAGGTGTTGTGTTGTAGGTATCGCTGCCTTAGCATCATCAGCTGCGAACAAAACGCATCAGGTGCTCAAATTCGTGAGGAAAGGTGTTTGGAAGGAACAAAAATATTTTTTCTTTAAAAACGGAACTCCACAGTGATCGCTTTCGTTGTAATAGCCGGAAACAGACGGCGATATTTAATTACACATTAAAATAGGTCAGACCATTATCTTTGCATTAACCAAACGCGGGTCTAAGCCGCGGACGTACTTCCCGCGCAAATATGGCAAATGTCAAAGTAAAGTTGCCAATTACATAAAAAAAAATTAAGTAACACCTTCACTTTTATTATACAAAATGGTTTGGATGAATGGAAGAAACTTTATTTTAATTATACTTACATTATATTATATACTTCAACGCAAAAGTGAGTTTGTTTGTTACTTTTTCACGCCTAAACCTACTTATGACCATCATCAGCCACATCATCACTGACCATGGTGAGATTGTGGTCAACACAGGCCTATACATAGTAAAAAAAGTGCCTGAGGGCACCCCCGAATGGGGTACGAACCTCGGCTCAGGGCGTTACCGGGGGAGGGGGAGGACTTTGTACGAGTTACGACTAATTGGGGGCGGTCGGATTACTGTAGGCAGCTCGGGCCGCTTGAACGGGACGAGACTGAGTGGGACGTCGCGGCGGTCCTCGCCGTCGAGGACGGTAGCGTGATCGGTTGTGTGAAGGTCATAGGTATTTAGGCTACTTTATATCCCAGTAACGTGGGTGAAACAGCGGGGAACAGCTAGAAGCTTGCATACCTAGTTAACATTTAATTGCTAGTACTCGATAATCAACATTTTCATCCAATCATAATTAGAATAGGCTTTTGTGGCCTCCATAAATACATAATCTAGGTCTGCTGCTTAGTATCCTTATAATTAGGTCGAATAATGCACGACGCAGTAAAATGTAGCCTTTGCCAAAAAAAAACTGATTAAACTTTTCAATGTATGTTTTCTAAGCATTAATTTTGATCAATCAGAGAAGAGATTACCCTTTGGCCAACTTACCACATTTCGGGAATCATTTGAAGAAGTATCAATACAAAACATCTATAGGTACCTACCTAATTTCTTAAGAATATACATTGATGAAAAACTATGTAAACTTCCTACAATCCCCTAAGACAATTACAGTGGTATTGCCAACGTTAAAAAACGACAGCGCATTCTCGCCCAGCTGTCTGGCAATAAGAGCCACGTGCGCGCGAAAAAAAATAAAAGAATGGGGGGACACGATGGCGTTGGCTCTCGTGCACTTGACATTTCCAATTAATTTGCGCGGTACATCTGTGCTGTTAGCAGCTGAACGCGATAGGCTGTTTGGATATAATGCGGATTACGTTAAACGCATAACGACGACTCTGGATGTGACAGTGTGGGGTTCACTTTGTGATAGGGTTGTCATTGGCTGCGTAAAGCAGCCGTTTGGCAAAAATGTTACCAAAATATGACAAGTAACGTGTTTTAATGTTATACTGTTTTGGTACTTTCTTGGATTTTTATTATTACATAGCAACATAGTAAGTATTTGGATTACTCAGAGCTCCTGACAAACTAATTGGGTAGTACCTAAGTATATTGAATCAAATGGATATTGCAATTCAGATTTCCAGTTTATTACACGACCGCGGTTTATGAAGATTGCGATATTCCTAAAAAAAATATTTGTTTCTAGTGACTGAAATGGCAACCGAATTTATTTGTTTATCAAAAATGCATATTTGCTAAAACCACGACAGTTCAGAAAAGGAATTTTATTTTGTAAAAGTTAATTTTTTTTTCAATACAGTAACGAGTTGCAATATGATATCATTTTGACCTACTGTATTTAGTAGACTGACAACCCTAACACTAAGCTTATCCCTCATCCCACATGGCGACAATTACATCGTTTTTGTTCAATATTAATTTGTACATCAGCTTAATTATATTTGTTTCTAACTGGACATTAGATACAGTTACAAAAGTCGAAGAATCAGCCTGTTATTTCAATCTGAAATCGCGCGAAAGTTGACCTTTACCTAATAGGAAGCTACATTATCCCCAATATAGACTTTTTATCCCGGGAACGTGAGTGAAACCGCGGGGAACTGCTAGTACTGAATACTAGGCCTTCTTAATGTCAGACATGAAACGGGGTCGTTAAACTGCGAAAACTGGCGTTCCATTTTTAAACTGATTAACAAATCAAAAAGGGGGTCAATTAATGCCACCTCCGCCGTTGAAACCGCGGTGGTTATTCACAATAATGTAGCGTTAATTGGCAACACTAACACTATCCGTCGAACAAGAGTTGCGTTCAGTTCAATTACGTAAGTGTGATGTGTTGGTTCTACTTTATTTTGCATTTTGAACTTAGTGTTGCCTTTATAAAGTAACTTACAAAACTGGAATTTTGAATGGTCGCTTAGGCTGAGATCTATAGAGCAAACTTAGACTTTGCTCTCAGACTTTACCATACAAAGGCGGTATTTAAAATGCAATCTTTGGATCTCTCTGAGTGTGTGCTAAGCAAAGTCTAAGTGCACCTAATCAACGACTTACCAAAACCTTGGCTACAAATTAAAACACACAAATATTTACATTATTAAGTACGTTTATACTCTAAGTGAAGTCTGAGCAAAGTCTAAGCACGCTCTATAGATCTCAGCCTTAGTGTCTAAACAGGCGGTTTGCATTATAACTGCAGGCTAGCTGCAAAATCATTGTGCAGTTAGATGATAGATAGATATTTATTTGCCAGAAACATTGATAGAGACAATTCTGGCATGTAAAATATAGCTATGACAGTAGCCAGCCAGATTCATATGAAAATGCTATATGACATTGCAATAAGGTTCATCTGAATCTACATATTTATTCATTAATTAAACAGATGAACTTTATGGCAAAGAAATAAGGCTCATTTTACAAACTTTCCTTACCGTTGTGGTTACCGTGTTCCCTACATGGCTTACATTTGACACTAAACATGACAAGACGTAAATTGTTGAAAAAATACGGAACAAACAGTTTGACAATATTTAATCTCCGGTTAGTTCAATGACAATTTCATTAGACCACACACAATATAAGAGTACAAACAATGTAAGTAGCATTACCAAACAAATTTTGTGAAACAATTTAAAGATCAGGATTTTTCAGGAAAACCCAACATATTTTTCAAGTAGGTATTGGCAATAAAAATTAGATCCTTCTTGTTAATAAAAGCCGTTTATTATTTTGCATGACAATTTTAAACAAGCAGCTTTTTTAGGGTTCCGTACCTTAAAAGGAAAAAACGGAACCTAGTTGTCCGTTTGTATGTCACAAGTAAAGGAATAAATCTGTACCCCGAATTGAAGTAGTAAACACTTACCCGTTTGCGTTTATTACCTGCAAATTACAATTATGTATGGCAGAAATTTGATAAGTATTCCGCGATAGGCGCTGTACCAATTTTTATAGAGAATGTGCGTTTATATCACAAGGCGTCACTCACCGATGTAGTTATGACCAGCGTTTAGCCTATTTTGAAATGCAATCCCTGTCTAGTCGCCGTAAAATGCACGATTTGGTTTTTCTTCATAAGATAGTAAGAAACTCGATTGATTGCAGTGATATTCTCAACCGTATTTCGTTGACAGTGCCTAGTAGAATACCTCGACATCGATTAACTAGGACGTTTTATACACCGCCTATTAAAACCAACCTCGGCTTGAACTCACCTGCAATAAGGATGTGTAATGAATATAACAATGTACATGGGAGGGTGCATGATATTGACATCTTCAACGACTCTCTGGTAGTCTATAAATGTAAAGTTCTGAAATCTTTCATTTAGCTGTTTTAATTTGTTTATATTTAATTTAATTTATACCGTTTTTTTCTTTTTTGTAACTTTTGCTTATTTTAAATTTTGTTAATTTTTCTTTTATTTCTGTCTACTTGATACGTGTTATTGTAATCGTGGCAAATGTTGTACATGCCTCTCATAGGTTTACATATCGGAACTTGGAATTGTAATATATTATTTTATTTAATGTAATAATATGTTAACTGTTGGTGTGTCTTATGAATAAATAAATAAATAAATGTGGTAAACGCAAACGCAGTAGTAAGCGTTAACTAACGTCAATTCCTTAAACTAGTACTAAAACATGATAATTTGTGGATAAACCACATAAAATTAAATGCGATTTCAAATTTACATTTGCAGTTGTAGAGGACAACCTACCATATTTTCTGTAGGTACGGAACCCCCGTGCGCGAATGAGGCGTTTAGGAGGGGAGTAGGAATCAAGCCTAATCTCACCCAATCTCATAATAAATCTATTCTTAACGAAATTAAGCACTTACGTATTTACACAAAAAATACGCATTTTGAAAAATCTCACGTGAGATTTCGAATTCGAGCCAAATCTCATGACATCTCATAAGGGGGGGAGGGCGGGGCTAAATGAAAATGGGCATCCTCCAACATAGTAAAAAAAAAAACAATAAAGATACAAATATAAAGCTCAAAAATGTGTAATGTGACGAATGAAAACCCTGACATGAAATCTAACGGAAGCATCAATTCCGCAGTCAAACATTGGAGATTAAGGAAAGGAAATTATTAATTAGCCAGATCTGGTTCCTCCATAAAAGTCGGCCACTAAGGTCAGTCACTGCTAACACAGTAGCTCAACAAACTTTAACAACAAAAGCATTGATTCATCTTAGCATTGTATTTCACATTGCCTTACATACCTAACTGAATCTGGCCACACCGACTGCATTGCAGCTGTAAATAGTTTTAGACGAACTAAAGGAAGGTGCAGTCAGCGTCAATTTGCTGATCACTTTTGCACATTAGATACGCAATTAATATTTTTCGTAGGCTCAGGCGTAGACAAGCCAAGAATATATCAAAGATAAATGCTGCGGATTTGGTTTGTGACCATTCCTGCATCTTCTAGGGTGGGGCAGCTATAGCTAGCTTATAAAAATATGACAATTGGATTACTGATAAACGGAACCGATAACGTATGTTAAAGTAGGTAGGTGAATAAAAGTCGTATACACAAGTCGAAAAACAAAAAAAAACCTATAATTTGAGCAAGCGCAGGTAGCGGCGCATTCAGTCAGTCGCAAGTTTTGAAAACAATAGCTCGCTCCTTGGAGATGCGCCGGCGCAGCGCCCGTGGCGCCTTCTATAGGGCTGACACGACAGTGATGGATTTATAAATCATTATAAATATTCCGGTTGAGTAATTTTGATATATGTTTATTAAAAATATACAAGTAGATACAAAAATTATTAACAGATGGTCCGAAGAAGAATACCACTTTCTTATTTGATAAGTAATTATGGTTTTTTCAATTTGTGTATGTCATTAACTCGTGCAAAAAGCTCTAAATGAGATCATCGTCTTATGAACATACTGATGTCATATTATAAAAAATTGTTTGTCGAATTAGATTGAATGCAATGTACCACCGAGCTCCGGTAAGATGAGAGAATTTTATGACTCATCTATACGTATTTAATTTATCTAGAAATTTTAAATCTACTGAAGATAAATTAAATGTATTATTGTAATCAGGCCTATACCAATTTAAAAGTAACTGAAAAAAGTTTTCCTTTTTCAATAGAAGATCTTCTCTTGACGCTCTGCTTAATTTCTATACTTCTGCTTTTATAACCCTCTACCCCGTCCCGTTGGCTATCTACGCCCTTGCTAACGCATCAGTAATCTCTTTCAAACCTTTATATTTCTATGTTTATGTATAAAAACATCCTACACATACACGCAATTAGACACGTCCACATTGCTATTTAAAAGATATTATACAGTCGAATTCAAAATGACAATATTCAAAATATTTTTCAATTCGACACGGATCAACTTTTTTTGGCAAGCACATAATCCTATTGTCCGTTGTATGTTACACAATAGGTGTTACATGTGGTGTTTATTTAGGTCTGTGTCAACCATGCAAGTGATGCATTCCGCCGTCTCGGACGCGATTACGATGATTAATGAGTCTTGACACTTTACTTACATGGCTAAATGCACTTAGCATATAATTATTGTAATGAGAATAGGAATTAGGTTCTATAATAGTACTAGTTTGTCTGTACGTATGTTTCACTTAGTCTTTGAAGTGTCAATTAACTTAAAATAAATCTTTATACAAATTAATATCTTATACTCTCATTAACAAGTCATTATCTGCCTGGAAATTGGTAAAATATTTAATTCTAAAACTATATAAATTTGCTAAATTTGAGTAGAAGGCTGCATTTGAATGTGTGCTAGTAATAATAGCTTCAAGAAAGTAGATACCTAATTGATTTTATAGCGTAGCTTAAACTAACTTTGACTGCTTTGAGGTTGTCGCACTAATCAGTTCATATGCTCTTATTAGAGTGGAAATTTATAAATGGCATAAGACTACATTTATGTGGTTAGTTTATCATTGATATGTTTACTGTCGTTATACTGCATTTAAATGTAGTAAAAAATCGAAAGATGTACTGTAAAAAATGTACTAAAAATAAAGTACCAAAACTACTCAGCCAAGTATAGTCAAGAGACCTCTGCCTGCGCAGGAGTGGCGCGGCGGTGCTTTTGTTGATTCACCATCGATTTGTGACTTCACACGAGGCCAGCCATTGACACGTATTGTTAAGTATATGGATTTGAAACAACCATATATCTTTTTTTTTGTTTTCAACTCGAGAAATAACAAAACAGAGCACGTGTGCAAATTTATGATGGTTTACCAGTTATTTAAAGTATATTAGTAATATGTACCATTACGAACTTAACAAACTTAGTAAAATTACAGACCTAACATCAAGTTTGCTCGATCGATTTTTACCATGTAAGTTTTATTGCCATATATTCAAAGTTATTCATATAGACGGGTAGGTACTGCCACCCCAAAATATGTATTTTATAAAGTTATTTTATTTTTAATCGTATTGATTATTTAAATAACGAAGTCATTCGCCAATTAACTAGGCTATCAAAATGTTCACCTGTCCTGTCTGTAACCACTTGGAATAAATATTTGTATACAACCAGTTAATGTTACATTAAAATTACTTATTTGCTTCCACTTTATCAACTCCCAATGATTAATAGGTACGTTTATTTATTAAAACATCAAATAACTTATTATCTAGAACATACAATCGACCTGGTACAGGCACAGCTGAGACGTGACTGGCTAGCAAAACAAATTTTATGGAGAAATTATTATTATAAACGTAACTAATGGCCATATAACAGCTGGCAACATTTTTATGCAACGAATTTAAAAGGTTAACAAGCTTCAAAAAATTTTAAAATAATGTAAAACGTAAGTTATTTTATTAAAATTGTTTTTATAATTATAACATGCGTTTAAACATTATAGTTGAATTAATAATAGGCTTTTTGTAAATTTTAATAAAATATCTTATGTTATGACTTGATAGAAATCTAGTGACAAAATATTTTATGATACCTATTATAGTGCATTTGTAATTATAAATAATTCTATAATATTAAAAAAACTGTTCTGGTTAAAAAACATAACACTCGTATTAACCCCACAAGATCTTTGATAAAATAGAATAAAATATAAAATAATTTTGTAAACATAGAGACAAATGGCATAATGCAAGAACTATTTATTCATCACAGATCCTGAGTTTCATGTGTTTTAATTTAAATTTCACGGTTTATTTAATCGATAAATTACTAAAACATAAAACAGACTGCATTTTATGGTTACATATAGACTCGGATGTTGCCACTATTTAAATTAGGTTTTTCCTTTTCTTTTCATTATTTGTTACACACACGGCTTAAAAAAAACTACAGAATAAAATTATATATTATTTTTTTATTAGCACTAGGATATAACTAAAACAAAAAAGCTAACATAATATATGACGCAAATGTACGCAAACAATACTTTAAATAACCGTATTATTACGTAGACCACCGGGGCACCCCACGAATAACCCACTTACTCCACTCTACCGAACAAATTTCGACAAAAAAACCTACAATAGTAATCCTTATAACGGTTAACGAGTAACGCGTATTAGTTTCGCATCACTAGTAAGGTCTTTTAAATCGACAGGTAGAAAAACTATGAAGATTTATAAGAATAGGGCTTGGTAGATGGTTTAATGCGAAAATAAGTCAGTGTTTGCAATGCTGGTAAAAGTAACAACAAAGAAACTGAAATAATTGAAAGCTATTTTCTGAAAAATGAATTTGCTAAGACATCTTTGAAGGTAAACTCTCTGCAAGTGTATCTTTCCTACTAAGTTATATTATAAATGTGAAAGTTTGTATGTATGTGAAGCGATGTATTACTCTGTCACGCAAAAACTACTGAATGGATTTGGATGAATCTTGCCCCATAAATAGATCATGTAAAGTCAGCCATCAACATATCTCATCCGAATATCCGGAAAATAGGACAAAGAAAATTGTTAGAGAAAGTTTAAAAAGAAAAAAAAATCGACCAAAAAGTAACACTATTCCTACAGGCTTAATTTTCAATCGCTAAATAAACCTCGATAACTTTTTACACAAACTATTTTAATTTCAAATTGACAAATAGACACCACTTATCTGGGCGAAAATCGAACCGAACAAATGTTCCAAAAATACTTTAAATCTCATGGTTGTTTGTTACATGAAACCGTCTCAGGTAACCTCAAGCGCCGTCATAAAAATCTTTATTTTTTTTTATTTTGCACCTGCGAAAAGTAAAAAAATAGTAGAGTGGTTGAGAGCAAGGGCCGTGAATACTCGTGTTGTGACAGCGGCGCCTTTGTGTGTTTATTGTGTTATTTAAAGTTAATTGAATGTGGAATATGACGGGAAAATGACACTTCTCCTAATAGCTTGTAAATTTATGCAAAGTTCTGGGGAAGTTAGCTCAGTGGTAGTGACGTCGAATGCCGCGACGAAGGTCCCGGGCTCGAATCCTACAATGAGCTTGAGCTTTCGGTGAAGGAAAACATCGTGAGGAAACGATAGCACGGTGGTAAAGTAGTCCGTCTGGCTGGCTGTCAAGTTGAAAATCTGTCGCCAAGCACCTTCCGATGTATGCCGACAGCTGCACTTGATACCCAGTTTCCTTCTAGGCTTTGTGTGCTTACCACAATCCGCCACTTCATTACTGACTACGTTGAAATTGTGGTCAAACGGCCTGTGTACCTATAGATAGGTAGGTACATCGTATAAAAAGAAGTTGTTAGCAATCCATTACATCTCACACTTCGTAGCCTACCTAAATTTTCTGTCTTTTACACAATAAAAGCCTACTTTCAGAGTCGGAGAGAAAAAAAAAAAAACTTCACAGTGACATAAAAAGGTCTAAGCCAAACATTCCTCCGTAACACGTAACAGGTAAGTCGGGTAAGCCCTTACAACTTTCTCTAAAGGTTTTGCAGAAAACTAACAGTCTTTATAACCATAAAAGGTAATACCAAGCGGAGGGCCGCTTTCCAATTGAATCCCAAAATAGTAGAAAACTTCGCATAGCGTAACAATAGCAAATTTATACGCAGCCCGCAATCAAACAAATTGCATGATATGTATCACGAATATCATGATACACCACACGACTGAATACCATATCAATAACGATCCATGCGAAATAGACCTCTATTTCAATAGCGATAGAAATTGTAATTGTAATCCAAAGGTAATGAGGGGTCTAACACTTTCTCACGCAGCAGTGATTAGCGATGCTATATGAAGAAAAAAAATACAGAAAACTTGTGAAATATCAACTATAATTAAGATTCGCAAATACCATATGTTGGTGAATATACCGACCAATATGTTAATATTTATCCAAATTCGAACACGAACATCAAATTTTAAATTTCGTGAGAATGGAATCCGAATCCCAAATGCGACATACAATTTATAATTTTCACTCCAAATTCAAAAAGCGATTATCCTTGAAAATCAAAGGTGCATCAAAAACCAGAATACTTTGGTATTTCAGATTTGTTCGGATTACCCCTCTGCCGATATCAAACGAAGAGGTGCGGGGGGCAGGGAAGATCATCCGAATAGTAGGTCTCAGGAATTTGGTAATCGGTAGCCTTCAGTAGTCACGCGAAGTTCCATTTTCGAATTCTAATTTGATTGGAATCCAGCTGATGGTTGGTAGCTAAACTTATTATGAAGTCATTGGCCTGCTGAGAGAACTGAAGTCTGTGCATTTTATTTTAATTAAAATTTATTTTGTGGTATAATAATTACCTACCTATTTATTATTATTCTCAATGCATTATCTTATCTGGCTATAAATTTGAAAATAGAACAGTTTTTGCATAGAATTTATCAGAGGAATAGATTATCCGATGTTTATTTAGCGATTGAAAAATCAGAACGTTAGATACATAAAGTAATACTCGTTTTAATGATATTAAGAGTTTTTAACTTTGACGTTTTGCCGGCGAGACATTAAATTATTGTCAGAAGGATATATTAGTATGTAGATGTAATACACATTATAAGCTAAAAAAGTCAAGAATTTCCTAAGTGACACCAGTGGTAATGACATCGAATGCCGTTAGTAGCGGGTTCGAAACCAACAATGAACTTGAGCTTTCAGTGAAGGAAAACAACGTGACGAAAACATAGCCCTACTTTGCAGTACCCGCCTGGCTGGCCACCACCCTCAAATTGAAAATCCGTCCCAAGCAAAGTGAAACACAGGCCTACCTGAGATACCAAAGTATTCTGGTTTTCGATGCACCTTTGATTTTCAAGGATAATCGCTTTTTGAATTTGGAGTGAAAATTATAAATTGTATGTCACATTTGGGATTCGGATTCCATTCTCACGAAATTTTAAATTTGATGTTCGTGTTCGAATTTGGTACCTAGTAAACAGAATATAAAGTACCTATAGCACCTGCTCCATAGATTCTGTAGACTTTATGGACAACTATCAATATCTGCTGCTGTTAAATAAGCTAGTATACAAAGTGTGGCGAGCTCGCGCTCCAAACCAGGCGGCCGTGTGAACCAGCCTTGGGCTAGGAGGGAAGCACGCGAGCATTCCATTTGGTCTGTCTTACTGTTGGGAACAGAACCTTCCATGTTTTATGGGGTAATTCGATGTATTCTATACGAACATAGAGGTAGGTTTATCGAAATAAACCTTGGTCCCCATGGATTTCCACCATCATAGTGCTCAGGTATGATATGAGAATAGTAATTTATAATATTTCTTCAAAATTAATAAATGTACAAAGCGTCTTCCCCGTGAAATCAAACTAAGAACAATCAGTGGACAATTGTTAGATAATCTTAATATATAGGTACCTATAATTCTTTTGTTTGTTATCTAACTTCCTAAGTGGCTGGACATTTCAATAGGATCTTTGGATGTTTTAAAAACACAATTGGACCCATATTGGACCACTGGTAGGTGGCGCTGCTGTTGGAATACATGTGTTTTCCGTGCAGAACGACGTCTGCCGGGAAACAGAAACAAAAATAAAACTGCCAGTCACTAACTAGCACTAGAATAATAATAAAAACGATATAAAATGACCATTTGAATATTAAAAGCATGATCTCGCATTAATTACTATTGAGCAAATTGGTTTCCATAATTTTATTCTTGAGCTACGAGATTAAGTGATTGAAGCAAATGACCTTTGCTACGAAATACTACGGAATTCGTAGCGCACCTGTAGTATTGGAATGCAGGATCATCCTTATAGGACTAATGGTATTTTTAATGAGTATACCCATTCAAAATAACCGCATTGGGCGTGAAGATATTTATTCCATTTAAGGCGACGATATACGAGAGATGATTCTACATTAAGTTTTTCTCTCCGTTCTTTGTTGCAAGTGATTTGTAATGTATATGTTAAACTAGAAAATATATGACGGGGAATAGTTTTTTTTTTATTTTAATCTTTCATTAGTAAACTCAAGAAAATCCTTTTAAAAAACTAAGAATGGTGTTTTCCTCTTATATTCCTTGAAAATATTAACATATTACATTCATAGATCTAATAGAAAGGGAATAGTATTCTTACTTTTTAAAAGAAAGCCTTAGTTTTTATTAAATGACATAAAACCGTCTGGACCATTTTGATGAAATTTGGAATAGAGATAGCTGAGACCCTGAATTAGCACATTATTAGCACAGGCTTACTTTTTATTCCTCGGGAACGCGAGTGAAGCTAGTATTATAAATCCGAAAGTGTGTGAGGATGTATGGATGTTTACTACTCTTTCACATAAAAACTACTGAACGGATTTGTATAAAACACGACCCATAAATAGATCATACCCTGGAATAACAAATAGGGTACTTTTTATCCGGCGAAAACATAAGATCCCTCGGGAGGACGGGTGAAACCGCGGGGCGGAAGCTAGCGTATTTATAAACAGACTGTATTTATATACAGAGCTATCACTTGTAATCGACGTTTATAAATATGTATCTGTAAACCTTACATTCGCACCTTTTAACGTATTTTATCGCTCCTTTCTAATGCCTCAATTCTGCCTTGAGGCAGTACAAATTAGTTGGGAAATCAATATCATGAGCGCCTAAAATATTGTCCAGTGTAACCTGTAATCACAACGAGTGAGTGACCCATGACTGCTATTCCATTACGTCAGCATCTTCATTTCGCGATACATTGCTAGTCTTAACCTTCCGACTTAACTTTAAATACATGTTACGCCATCAATGTATCGTAAACAGAGCAAGATCTCAAGATATTTGATGATTATTAATGTGGAGGTTGAGAGTAAATCTCTTGGTCGTGAGAAAGCCCCTTTGGCGACAATCGTGGTACATTATGAGGAGTGTACTTATATTTTTAATGTTTTGTTCTTAACCCGTCACGTAGAAGATGCGTGTGCGTCGGGCGTGCCACGCCACGAGAGGGCGTTACTATGTGAAAGGGCATTACGGTGACCACATGTTTGGATTGGATTAGGATATGAATTTTACATTGATGCAAATATTTTTTTGAATGTGAAGAGATTTTTGCAGGGAATTTGTAAGCCTCTAAATGCTGCTGTAATCGCTTACCGTTAACCGGGCTTAATGCTTGTTTGCTACCTAATTAGGTACTACTTATTTTTGTTTTTCACAATAGGTACAATAATGAATACATACTCTATTAAAAAACCTATTATGGTGGTCATTATTAGGCTTTATCACAATCTCTACATAATATAATTGGCAGGCGCCCTCCGCGTCTATCTATCTGTCTGTTTATCCGCTAACTCCTTCTAAACCTTGCAACGTATTTTGAAACTGATTTCACCATTAAGTTTTTTTTTCTGCAATGTTTATATTATAGTACATACCTAATAATTAAAATTTTTAATATATAAATAAAGACAATATTTACTGAATCAAAAAATATCTTATATCTGTAACCTCTAACGGGATTGTCTCCAGAGTCACCAAAACTGATGGTTACCTTAACTTACCATAGCTCATTTTGATGAGTTAATTAGAAATTATGACCTTTTTGATTACTTTTATGAGAAAGTTATCTTTTGAAGACTAACTTGGTTGTTGAAATACCGTTAATCGTTATCGCTTTATTGTTTTTTTATATATGTAAAAAATATGAAGAAAAAAATTACCAATTCTAAGCCAAGTTAGTTTGACCACACACTTGTCTTGTGTCTCACCGTGGCCAGTGATGATATGGCCGAAGGCAATAAGCATATAAAGCCTGGAAGGGATTGACTCTCAAGTGTTGCTGTCGGAACACCCCGAGGGAGCTAGGCTACATATTTTCAACATGAGGGTGATAGCCAGCTAGGCACGGGTTCTTGTCACTTAGGATTTGGGAACCAGTGAGAGACTTTATAAAATTACCCTCATAGGAGCACTAACTTGGACTAATATCTATATCTATACTAATAATAAAGCTAAAGAGTTTGTTTGTTTGAACGCGCTAATCTCCGGAGTTACAGGTCCGTTTCGAAATTATTTCTCTAATAGGAAGCTACGTTATCCCCGAAGGTTATAGGCTACTTTTTATCCCGGCAACGCGAGTGAAACCACGTGGAACAGCTATCATTAATAATCTTGATAATTTACTATTAGAAATCACATAATTTCAGAGAAAGCTACAAAAAAGTTAAGCTTTCGATAAAATTGCTAAATAAATGCTACTTTTACTGAGTCAAAAAAAAAATGTATTTACCTACTTCGTTTGAAAGCACAAAATTACGCAGTTTTATACTCAACAGTGGATGTATCGAGAGATAATGTCTCGATAATAGATACATCGTGATTTGTGTTTCCGCTACTGGTATTCGAATGGTGATTATACGATTTTATAGTACACCTCAATTAAAATAATAAAGATTTGTTAATATCTTCACCTCAGGCGATTTTTATGGTATTTCAAAACGATATATTTGGTATCGATCGTTTGTACATACGTTTGACTACAATTTGTATGAACCTGAAATTGATCGGTATGTATAGTTACACTATTGAATAATTAATTGCGTTTCTCAGAGTCTATTGGGCAATATAGGTAGGTACATAATGGATATTTTCCTATGTAATATAATTTAAACGCGATCTATATTGGTCACGACTACCCGTATATTACGACGGCATGGGCTAATCTTCATTCTAGACAGCATTCAAAATGTTCTATATTTTTTCAATAAGGTTTACATATTAGTTAAGTTCGTAAACAACAGAATCGGCACCAGTGACTCCCAACTTACTGCAACATCGACCCACTCAGTGGCGATCGTTTTTACATGTCAACTTTAATAGCAATTATGCCTTATTCGACGTAATCTGTAAGACGGTAGATCACCTACCGTTATAGTGAATCACGCGATGTTTATGTCGACAATTAGCGAACAGAATAGTGGGATAACTAAAAGAAAGGCAACATTTGTGTTTGAGCTGAGAGCGGTCAGTGCCGCGGGATAGAACATGTTTAAGTTAAAAGACATAAGCGGAAAATACACACCTACATTAATATTATAAGGAGATAAATATAATGACCACCAAAAAAACGTTGTTACCAAATAACCTCTATTACCTAAAATAAATATCAATCAGCAAAAAAAATAAACCTAAAATTACAACGGTTCTAGCTATTTTAGTCATGACTAAACTTTAAATTGTAATATGAAACCAAATTTTGTAAATGATCACCGAATTTTAATAAGGAAATTATTGCGCTGTTTCTACCTAAATACACAGTTTGATTGCCATAAAAGGTTGCTAAACCTACTACCAAATATATTACATACTAGCTTTCGCCCTGCGGTTTCACCCGCATTAGAGTTCATGAACACCCCCGTACTCAATTTAACCAACCAAATAGTATGTAGGTCAATTTGTCCGTTAGTATTCTCATACCTTGAGAACCACAGTACAGATTATGAAGCGCTTTTCAAAGATAGGTATCCTCTTAGGTTCAGGCTCCTAGATGAAGGTTTTAGGCTGTTTAATATCCAGGGACAGGTATAGTTCTGTGACGATTGAATGCTACATAAATATATTATGCATGTGGAGTTCAGTTTTCACGTCTAAATACTTTTTTTTTTTTTATTTTGGCGTCACACTTCGTGTATTTTGCCAGTGTCAAGTTGAGCAATGTAGTTATTTTTATATTCTTCATGTATTAAATTCTCGTCAATCGTCAAGTTTCATAGTTAGTAGTAAAGTTCTAGTCATGTTAAATCTTCAAGTCATAGTCAGTTTAGGTTAGGTTAGGTTAGGTTTTAGTACAATGGTAGCCGTTCTACTAAAACTTTTCACGGACTTCTTGAGACAACTTGAAAAGCCACTATACACGTAATCATTTCATTTCACTTGACTGGTGCACTTTTATTGATCTTTATTGGATAAAATACCACCGATAATATTTAATAAAACTCAAAATACACGATTTTATGAAAATAAAACGAAAACGCAACGTCACTTCACAAGTTCCCGCCAAAAAGTCCGTCTAAATACTTGTCAAAAATTACAATCCATTATTAGTCATAAATAAGTTTTTGTTACTTTAAAAAAAAACAGTCAAAGGTTCAGAGCCATACAGCCTTCTTATTATTTTTTATTTTTGTAGGTATATTGAATTTTTATGTTTGATATTTTTTTTATAAGTTTTGAATGGCATGCAATGCAGGAGATAAAAGTTTTTCTTTCTTCTTTCTTTCTAAACGTTCAAACAGTGTGTGTAAGAAGGTAGGTATTTTTATCCCAGAACTTGTGAGAAACTAAGGACAGCTTCTTAAATGATTGTCTCAATGATACAATACAGATTGATGCAAAATTGTCAAGAACTGCCAACATAAACCTATCAATAATTTATCTATACTAATAATAATCTATATATCAATCTATCTAAACTATAATGAAACTGAAGAGTTTTTGTTTGTTTGTATGAACGCGCTAATCTCTGGATCTACCAGTCGGATTTGGAAAAATCTTTTTGCAATTGAAAACCTGAAAAAAAAATGTGAAGAATGTCCCAGGATATTTATTTATTTTTGTATAGCACGGGCGATGCGATGCGGCGCCCGATGTAACCCGAGCAATACCGAAAAGAACCGAACTATGCACGACTTCATCGACATGAAGTCCTATACGTAATTTGTTTGATGATAATTGCTTTAACGTTGAATATTTTTAAGTTGAATTGTTGTAGATATTATATACGGATTTCATAGAAACAAATACTTCTTAAGATGGTCCTAATTATTTCAAAATTGGTTTTGAGTTTATTTTTACTAAATTTGTTTTTTTTTTATTTCTTGGGTGAAAACTTAATCTATCTATTACCTATAGATAGATTAAGTAATAATAAAGCTGAAGAGTTTGTTTGAACGCGCTTATCTCCGGAGTTATTGGTCCGATTCGAAAAATTGTTTCACTAATGGGAAGCTACATTATCCCCGAAGGTTATAAGCTACTTATAAACCCGCGAACGAAACCGCGGGGAACAGCTAGTTATTTTATATAAACTAAATGCTAAGTATTATAATTTTAGATCACTTGTTTGAGATATTGAAGAAAATTTAAAGCTTTGTTACTTTATTTTGGCATGAAAGTTGAACAATACTGTGAGTGGAAGGGTTCTTAGTTTGCTATAAATAATGCTTGCTATATGATAGCTTAAATTCATAAAATATGGTACTTATATGAATAGAGTAGCTTTATACAGTCTGATAAACCTTTTTAAAAAATCATATAAATATCTATGACTAAAATTTAGAATAATTTTGATTTCTATGTTGTTACATTTGTGTTAATTAGTCTATATTCAAAATTTTGGATCTTTTGCTCAAGTAATAGCAAAAATATTAAAGGGCAAAAATGAAATATTTCACCCTCTATAACATTGCATTGCTAAATAGTATTACAAAATGCTTTAGGATTCTTATAGTTCTCGCTATGGGTAGCTTATAACCAGAAATTCGTGGTTCTTAAATCAATAGGAAAAGCGTTATACAGGTTGATGAAAAAAAAATAAAAAGGTCATAAAATTGTCTATGATTAAAAAGTTTACAATTATTAATGTGCATATTGTTACAATTATGTTACATGGTCTACACCCAAAATTTTTGATCCCTAGCTCATCTAATTGCAAAAATATTAAGGGGCCAAAATACAAATTTCCGCCCTCTATAACATTTCATTGCTAAATCGTATTGCAAAATGCTTTAGGATTCTTATAGTGCTTGCTATAGTTAGCTTATTTCCAAAAAATCATGCTTCTTAGTTAAAAAGTTCTTGCGTTATACAGGTTGATGAAAAAAAATTAAAAAGGTCATAAAATGGTCTATGATAATTTTTTTTAAATTATTGATTTGCATGTTGTTACATTTATGTTACATGGTCTACATTTAAAATTTTGGAACCCTAGCTTAAGTAATTGCAAAAATATTAAAAGTCAAAAATAAAATTTTCCACCCTCTATAACATTTCATTGCTAAATAGTATTGCAAAATGCTTTAGGATTCTTATAGTGCTTACTAAGGATAGCTTATTTCCAAAAAATCATGCTTCTCAGTTGTATAGTACTTCCGTTATACAGGTTGATAGAAAATAATTTAAGGTGTCATAAAATTGACAACTATGA
This sequence comes from Tethea ocularis, assembly GCA_963555595.1. Lineage (NCBI taxonomy): Eukaryota > Metazoa > Arthropoda > Insecta > Lepidoptera > Drepanidae > Tethea > Tethea ocularis. The sequence goes on from OY741970.1 coordinate 8,840,307, forward strand.
AAAATTTGAGAAACACTGGTTTGAATATTATTCCAATTGTATTGAATAGTTTATATTCCAAATGTAAAGTCCCTAGCTTGAGCCATTACGAAAATATTAAAGTGCAAAAATTGGATATTTCACCCTTTATAACTTTATGCCGCATGAAAAGTTTGAGAAACTTGATAGTACGTTTCGAAACAAATACTGTAAAAAGCTTATATTCCAAAAATCAAGCTTCTGCTATGAATATTAACTGAGAAAAACAGGATGCTAAAAGTAAATTTTCGACATTTTTACTTTGTCTATGGGCAAAACTTTGACAAACACCAAGTTGAAATTTCTAGTATTTGTATAGCATAACGCGTATACGAAATTTCATTTGCCTATCTTCAGCCGGTGCAGAGATATAAAAGTTTGAAAAATGCATAATTTCCATCTGTAATATCTTCCTCGAAGAAAAAAAGTTTGAGAAACGCCGAAAATATATTTTAGCAGTATTATTAAACTACCTACAATATAAATTTTGAGTTTGTAACATTCAAACTCACAAAGTTATCAAGGTTTAACGGAAACAAAGCAAATCCCTTATTTTTTTAAATTTTCCTCCCATAGACAAAAGTTTGAGAAACGCTCGCACCCATATCTAATATTTTTTACTGAAAAAGCTACATTAAAAATTTCAGACTCCTAGACCTTATGGTTCCAGAGATATTAAGATTCTTAAAATCGCACAAAGGGCCCGTTTCCACCACTGCGGAAAGGAATTTCGAAAAATCGCTTCTTAAATGGGGTCTACGTGACAAAATCTATGCACATGCCAAATTTCACATTAATCGGTTCAGCGGTGTAGGCAGGGGGATGTTTACCCAAAAAACCGCTACTCTTTTATATAATAGATAGAAAGATTTACAAATGATTAACATAATTATCAATACTTTTATAATTTCAATCCGTGCAAAAACAACACAGATCGTTTAGGTAGAAGTGTAGCAAGCCTATACACTTCGTGGTTATTTTTTTTGCTCTAAAATGAGTAACCAGTTATGCAAATAAAAGAAAATATGTAAGATTTATAAATTTAACGTTACAATTTATTACATTTGGTGGTCTTATGTTTAACACATAAGCCATAGTATAAAGGGGGAAGTATTTCTTAAGTTAGGTAATCTCCGGAGTTACTGGTCTGATTCTAAAAAATCTTTCACTAATAGGAAGCTACGTTATCCTAAACTGCTAGAATCTACTTTTTATTCCAGGAACATGACTGAAACCGCGGTAAAGTGCTAGTAATAAATATTTTGTTGAACCATTTAACGGCGTATACAAATATTAATAAGAATGGGATAAGTATTCAATATAAATAACATTTCTGCAGTGTTAGTTTAATTTAAATTAAATTGTATTTTTTTTATTTCTGTATATAATCCAAGGTATAAAATGAGTTGACAAATAACAGCTCTATGCATCCATGGTCGTCTAACAAATACATAAGTACTACGTAAATTAAACAGCAAGAACTTAAACAAAAAAAAATCACCGCTTCAGCCTGTAAGTTGTGCCATGATCTAAGCGATTCCATCGGTACGGTCGGTAAAAAAATGCAAATTGTCATAAGCCACGGGCGATTCACGAGCAGACATTCCCACAGTAAAGCCGACACGCCTCGGTACGGATAGCAAAACAACCGCTGAATAGAAATCAAACATTAAATCACTGGGTAAATATTATTTGTACACTCAATTATATTGTGTAATGTGTACCTACAGAATACACTTAAACGCTTAAACGCGTCCAAGCTTTGTACACAAGTTGAGTTGTTTATTAATTATTATTTGATTATCTTGTCTGTCCCATGATTAATATACAAAACTATTTTTTATAAATCAGGTCAGCTGTTTTAGCGTGATAGAACCCTATTAAAATTAGGATTATGACTTTTTATACCAAAATGGAAATATTATATTGGGATGTGAACATTATGATTCGTGAAATTACATACGTTGATAAGTACCCAATTGATTGTGTCTTAATTATTTTTTATTCAATAACAAACAGATTTCTACTTGAAATGCTTTACTTTTAATTATGGTTATTTTTCTATTCTAAAAAGTTGCAAATAAAAAAATAAATTATAGATATTCGATAGCCATTAAAATCTTTTTTTACAACCAAAATCGATCCATCGTTCAATTACTGCGTAACACACTTTCAATTTTTAATAATTATATCAGGATAATTTGTTTGCTAACCATACGTGAAGACGTGACCAAATCCTTCGCTCTACATAGATACTTATACCTAACAAATCTGTATCTCGTAGAGTAAGAGCCCATTATACTTTGTAACATCTGCCAATAATGCTGGAAAGTTAACCTTATCATAACGTACCTAAGATTACCTATGTACCTACTTATGTCACTTAGGTACTACTTTGGTCAATAAGTGATATTATTGGATTTATTTCAGCCTTCCTCAAGAATAAGTGAATATAGTCCTAATACTGATAACATACGAGAAATATGTAATACTGTACTTACATCAGAAGCTCATTACCTAATCGAAACTGCTCCGCAAACATTATTCATTTTAGAATGACCCTTAGTCTTACGAAGAAAGCATAAAAATGGCCACACTTAGCATAATTTTACCTCCGAGACATGAAAAAATTGCCTCAATACGTTAGTAATCTGTTCTAAATTAGCATTTGACGTGCTTTCACACAATAGCACAGTTTATTGTTCAAGTGTTTTGTTGAGACCGATCACCGACGCTAACGACGGACCTCTGAACTTTTGTCCGGTTATCATTAGAACGGCACAACTCACATTCTTAGCCATGTCTTCTACTGACGAGTAGATTATTTCACGCTATGTATTATACTGGTGTAACACATAGCGTGAAATCATGGTGGGAGTTTTACTATTGCATTTAAACTAATGAAATCTATCTAATATTTGAATAAAAATGCATGTGATTTTTGGGTCTTATTATAAAATACTGTGCGGGGAGAGCGGGGACTCCTAACACAGGTAGGTATTATTTTCCAGCCATGGTATTTTTTGATTAAGCATAAATTAATTAAATAATATCATTTTTATCTAATAAATATTTTGTGTGCACAAAAATTACTACATTTTATAAACGGATATATGTAGAGTTATTATTATACTGAAATATTTATCTTATAAGAATTACCAAAAGTAATACAGCTGTCCCAACAAGATAGTCTTTTGTATGTAAAAACATATTCTGTTTCGTTTTCAGTTATGCCCCTATACTAATTGTGTTTTTTCATATATTTGGCAAGCCGTAACAGTACTACTTTTTAGGTGTTTATAGTTTGTGAAATATTCGCATTTAAATCCTACTGCAGTGGAACACGATCTTTATTTTAGTCGGTATAATGTGGGTTGCAAAGAAAAGAGATAAAGTAGGTAGTGTTTGTAAATGATACTAATAGCTAAATATCTTCCGGAAACACCGCATTATGTATTTTATACTTATCAAAGCTTATTTTATACTTAGACAGGGTGATCAACTTGTTTCCATCTTCATATACTGGGTTACAGGTTAAGTCGACCTAGATCCGTTAAGGGCGTGTAGTACCCATCTTTTCTGACATATTTCACTATAGAACACCCTACCACAAACCTAAACGTTTTCAAGAAAATAGACATTGAATTTTTTAAATAGAAATTGCCGATTTTTTGCCATTAATTACGATATTTTGAAGTTAGTGCATCTTATTATTATTGATTTTTTACATGCGGATTACGATGCTCTATGAATTTAATAACCAAAATCCTACGTAGGTTAACTAAATACGTAATTAATGGCAAAAAATCGGCAATTTTTATTAAAAAATTTAAATGTCGATTTTCTTGAAAACGTTTAGGTTTGGGGTAGAGTGTTCTAAAGTGAAATATGTCAGAAAAGATGGGTACTACACGCCCTTAACGGATCTAGGTCGACTTAACCTGTAAGCCTGTATAATAAGGCAACGGTGAAAAGCACAAACGAAACGTAAATGCTTGGTGACGATTTTAAGCTTGGTGTTCTCGATTAAAACAACCAATCCAGTAAGGATTGGTTTTCAGAGTTGGCCTCCCATAAAATACCACTATACGAATTAAAAATATAAGCTTCAGGAATACTTAAAACAGCCACATAAGAATTTTATTTCGGAGGTCTGTAATTTAAAATATTCATATTAATGTCTCAAACAAATATGGGAGCCGACAATTTTAACATCCTGCTTTCGAGAACAAGGAAGCGGTAAGTGAAAGACATAAGAAACGATATAATGCAGTAAGTAACAATTCAATTTTTTTACAAATTAAATGATGATTTCCAAGTCTACCTATCTCATGAACAGTAATAGGTAGACAGTTGTAATTTTTACAGAATACCTATTATGTATTTCTGTTGCCGTTATAACAACAAATAATGAAAATAAAATAATGTGCGATGGTACGGAACCCTTCGTGTGCGAGTCCGACCTGCACTTGGCTTTTATTTAATTTTGTGATTGTACTTAGCCTCTCGAGTCAATACTTACTAGAAAACACTCAAGTAGGACCCGGCTGAGAGGCCTCTGCGCTCGCCGATTTGTCCGGTGAGGTTGTTGCAACCATTAGAGGATACCAAATTTAGTCCTTTCAAAAAAAAAACTCAAGTAGGTGATAGTTCCTTATAAATAGTTTCATCTCTATCTGTATAGGGGTTATCAGCTGACTAAATCGCTATAGCAAGGCATTGCACTGGGCCGTACTGCCGAAATACCACTCCTGCAACTCATTGAGCAAACTGACAATATATCATTGTTCACTTCTGCATAACACCATCCACAGCGCACAGCGTTGCAGGAAGCGGCGAGCGACGGACAGACAAACTCCTAATTAATGCTAATAGATTAATGACGCGGTAATAACACTATCTATATAATACGCCACTTGCTTTCCATTCATGTCCACCGGTGATATCTAGTGATAAACACACAACTTATTAATTACCTGTACTCGTTTAGACTTGATCATTAGCCTACATGAGTAGTATATGCAAATGTAAAATTCTTATGAAACAACAAACTACATTTTAGTATTTCATTTCCAGTCACGCGAAAATCAGTCCTATACCTAAGAGGATGTTCTCCGTGAATGACTCCGTCCCTTACTAAACTGACGGGGAAAAGCGAGACAGGAGACACAGGCATTCCATTTATGCTTTATATGCTTTTCACCTTTGGCTTCTCAAATATAAAAAAAAAAACGTTGATCTCCTTATTTCTAATGGCAGGAGTAAGTATGTATGTCCGTTGCTGCATGTAAAATAAAGAGGATAAACCAACAAAGTAAGGAACATCCAATTTTTATTACCATCTGGCCATAATTAACAAATGAGAGAAACAAGTTCACTCCTACAAAATAAACAAGCCTACCACCTACCAGTATGTACTACCTACTAAAACTACATTCTCCAAAGATCCCTCTGACCCTTCACCCACAGTATTGACATTTCCCTCCATTCCCAAAATTGGTCAAACAACACCTCAAACCAACATTATTAAGCAAACAAATGCAGTTGGTATTAGAGCCCCAACAAATGGGTTTCACGTCGACACCTATGTTGTTTGACCGTGTAAATAGTCAAATAGCCGACGATTTGTGTTGACCTCTCCAAATGTTCCCAGGGTAGCGAGATATTTGTGCATAAAGCTTTGAAACGGGGGAAATGCGAGCTTGTGTTATAGAGGTAAAGTCCAAAATATAGTGTTTAGTTGGAACAGATGGTATAATTAGAAAGGGTGATTTACAAAACGGACTCTTTCATTAAATCCAGAAGGGAAAAGGTTACCTATATATTCTTCAAAACCACAAACTCCGTATTAGTTACACACAACAAACACAGTCTTCATCAGACATTTACAACATTTATTTCAATGATCAAGTCAATGACATTTGGCCTGTCTTTAATAACATTTATATGTCAATAAAAACATTTTCTAATCGACTTTAAATTACAGGTGCTTTGCGTTTTATCACAAATACAAATCAGTGACATGTCTGAAACGGTGAACAAGTTGCGTGCCCTACGCACTATGCACCGTATAATATTCTGTTGTTGACACAACCACAACCATTGATACGAATGCGTGCGTAGGCGCGTGCAGTTATACTCTACAAACTATTTTGATACTTGAAACGTGACCTAATTTATTTATTTTATGGTAAGGTAATTTTTTCCACATATTTTGTTATTTATCAATCTCATAATTATGTTATTATAATTCACATTCAGTTAATAATACATCCATTTAATAATTTAAAAAATCGACGTTAGACACCAAAAAAGGTATTTATTTTAAGGTATCTTTTGAATAGAGAATAATTAATAAGATGATTGATGATGATGATAGACCTAGGTCTATCTATCTACCTAGATACACTAAAATTAAGACTCCGACATCTGCAGGACCCGCACTGCAGCTAAATATTTTGGTATAATTAATCACACAAAAAAGTCCTCTTGTGTATTGAAAGGCCAGGACATATTTTTAAAAAAATTTCAAAGTTATAAGTTACAGGAAACTCATATCAGTCAATCCGATAAAAACTTTATTTTTTTATGATTGTACATCTAAATTATACGTGAAATGTAAATAATCCCTTACTAGTATCAATTGCGTTCAAGCGTAGTAAAAGCGTATAAACAGTGGGAAATAGATCCCATTAGAGAATGGGCGGTGGGCCTGCTACATTTTTAACAGACATGTCTTTTACAGTCACTACCTGATGTAAAAAGGTATGTAACACGAAAAAAAAATTTTTTTCGACTATTTATAAAGAAATTAATCGTGTACACACTTTGAGTGTTAAGTATATGTATTATCACAGACTCCTTATTCTTTGAATAGTAGTTATTAAAATTCATGTTCGTAGGCGATTTATAAAACCAAAAAATCTCGACAATCGTATAACCTACTAGCTGTTCCCCGCGGTTTCACTCTCGTTCCCGAGATAAAAAGTAGCCTATAACCTTCGGGGGCAAAGAAGCTTCCTATTAGTGAAAGAATGTTTTCAATTCGGACCAGTAACTCCGGAGATTAGCGCGTTCAAACAAACAAACTCTTCAGCTTTATTATTAGTATAGATATATAAAAAATAGGCGAATCAAATAATACCAATTTTTACGTTATTTTTGTAATTATTTCAATTATATTATTAATTAATTATCAACACATGATACAGCGATATGTGTCATGAATACTGTGTGTACAAATTATACAAAAAAAAAAATATATTCTTGAGTTATACACGTTGCAACACAAGTTACACCCTATCCCTATACAATGTCAACGTAAACACAAGTAGTATTGCTATTGAGTGGGTGTTACCACCACAGCCGTGAGAAAACCAACTGTGGGAATAAATCAGCCGTCTTCGACCCCGTTACCATAGCAACGTGGGTAAATAGCACACCATTTGGTGATTATCGAAACAAATGGTTCCAAAATAAGTTAACGTTGGTGTTTATCTTTTTCTATTGGATATCTTGGCTCTCTTTGACTCTTCAGCAGTGATTTAGACTCTTCATAAGCCACCAAAAGAGTCACTGAATTGCTTGATTGACGTTTATTCTCTTAAATTTAACAGAATTCCAGATTATGCGACGAATGCGGCAACCGGTTGCGCGATGGTAGAGTACTTTATAGTACCCGCCTGGCTGGCTACCACCCTCAAGTTGAAAATCTTCCAAGCACCTACCGGTGTGTTCTAACAGTTGCACTTGAGAGCCACTTACCTTCTAGGCTTTGTGTGTTACCACCACAACAAACACAGGTCTTACTTACAAGTAAAAAAACCCTGCACTTTTTGCAATATTCCATAGATGCCGTTAGAAAACAAGCCATTTACCTCAACGACCAGTTTAAAGTTATAAATTCTTAACAAGATGCATACGTCATTGGGGAATAAAAAAGGAAGATCAGTAAATACATAATAACACAGTCTGGCTGGACTCGAGTCTCGTAGCGCGGTCACTGGGCCCTCTAATTAGGGCGAGCGCAGCGGGCAACGCTGCGCAGACGCCCGATTGATTCAACCGCTGTCATTTCGTATTTATTGCCTATCTGATGGTGTTTTTTAACTTTGTTAAAGATAAGTATGGATATTCCGCTTGATGCTTCTTTTAGGTGTTTTACTTTATATATAGTATTTTTTTGGAAGATAACTCATGCTAAAGTATATCACATCTAAGTATCACCTTTTGAGTTTTGACCGTTAACCTTATTATGACGCAATAAGTTTTATTATCCTGTACATATCTAAACGTACTGATAGGTCTTTCTTATTACATACAAAATAAAAAGATTGAATCAAATTTTAAGATTAAGTTAATCGAATTTATGTGAGTGTGGATGATTGTTTATCCAAACTAGGCATTATGTACGTGTAGATAAAGTCTCTCGGATGGGTTATGTTAACCTGTCAGTAAAAAAAAACATCCCAATAAGATGGTACCTGTCATCTTATCCGCAATAATCTATCGGTAGAGATCGCTGCGCCGGCGCCGCGATTTTGACACATGATTTAGTGAACCAAGCCCGAACTGATCCCCTTAGCTTTTTTATTACTAATTTTATTGCGTCTCATACAAACATATCACCTGTTTATGAACACCGTGTTCCTATAAATGTAAATTGTTCAATAGTATTGTCTCCAATCAAATTCAGAAATATTTTGTCGTGTTTTTGGAAGAATTTTATATCGGTTTGTGACATCGTTATTGCTATACTAGCTCATTTGTATCTCAGCCTTTCGAGCATTAGTATAATACATAGTAGGTATATGCATTGTAAAATTGTGCAGTATCATCATCATCATATCAGCCGAAAGACGTCCACTGCTGGACGAAGGCCTCCCCCAAGGATCTCCACGATGGCTGTTCCTTTGCTACCCGCATCCAACAGTGTCCTGCGTTCCTCATAGATCGTCGGTCCACCTTGGGGGTCTGTGGTGGCCCACGCTGCTTCTTCTGGTTCGAGAACCTTTCTGTCCCAGCGGCCGTCGGGTTCTTTATAACAATTATTATGGTGAACCAATTCCTCCACGTTTGAATCACTGGCACCTCCATGCCATTGAAATTTCCTCAGGAGTCAATCAGCGAGGTGCCTTATTTCCTCTCTTGTTTAGAACGCACTGGGTAGAGGTATCAACTCGTAAAAATATGCTGTCGATAATGATCATGATAAATATTTCTACTAGTCTTCGAGAGTGAAGACGTTTTTAAAAATGGAAAGGATGCTAAAACCATTTCAGTTAATGGGGCAAATAAAATGAGTTCGACATGTATTCAATTCTAAAAGGCAGAAGAATTATTATGTGCACAATACAATAGATTGCCACCTCGCCGTGTAAAAAGAACAAAATTAATTAACGAGAACCTAGAGCGTGCTAGATATTGCGTTGGTATTTTTATCACCCAATAAATATGTAACATAAGCATGTACCCATTAACATTTAAATTAAAGTACTGGGTTTATTTTTCAAACAAAGACACAAAGAATGCCGGTGGTGTAAACATCTGCTTAATATTTTATTAATAGCCCAAGATGCACTCGTCGCATATTGTCTTTCCGCGTTGTATTGTATCCCAAGGTTTCACGTGCGTCAATTATATGTTATAAACATCGGTAATATAAAGGTCCTTTAGGTTAAAGTCTGTTGTATGCACAATAACTACATAATAGGTAGACTACACTTGCTTCATTAGATAGTCATACTTAAAGTTAGTTCTTAAAGGACAAGCTCAAGGACATTGTTGCTCCTGACGTTTTTGATTTGTGACGTTTTCATGCTTATTAAGACACAGCATTACAGTGGACTGAGCACGAACCTTTTTGACGTAACGAAACGTAATTGAAGTGTTTAAATCTGAAATACCTACATTTAATTTAGCTTGAAAATTTTATTATGTGTATGATATGAAATGCGTTTTTTGCTATTCAAAAAACCGTCAAAGTATTTATTAGTTCGTCTCAGAGGACAGATCACACTAGGGTCATATAAGTATGACAATTTTAATCCGTTTCTTGTTTCCAATAGCGTCAAAAAAACGAATCTAAAATACTTATATACTTTAATAAAAAGAATGCCAATCTAAATAAAGGTAATTCATCATTTCTGACAGTCAAGATCGACGTATTCACACTTAATGCGTGCAGAGAAACATTAACTCAAATTTTGTCAGATGTACACAACTACAAATATGACTGTTTATGGACTATATTCTATATACTGTACCTTCCCTTCACCATACCTGCTGTACAATTATAATCCTTATTAACCTTGTATTTATTGTACATTATCACATAAATGTTACACCATGTCGTATAACATTGACTAATATACAGGTGACTACTTTTTATCTACATTCTTAACTCCTTACTGTAGATTAAATTATATATTTACTGTGAGACATAGTTCATAAATGCTATAAATAAAATTGACACGTGCCTTCATCTGTTCAAGAAATATAGCCATTTTGGAACAATTTTTCTACGTGACAATGTCCAAAATGAGGACATTCGTAGAAGAACTAATGGAGCCGAAATAGCTAGTAGAGTCAGCAAGATGAAGTACCAATGGGCAGGTTACATCGCTCGAAGAGCATATAACAAATGGCGAAGAGAGGTTCTTGAGTGGTGACCATGTGCTGGAAATTGCCAAGCCTCCCGGTAGACTGACTTGATCAGAATCGCTGGTAGCCGCTAAGTGCATACCAAAAACCGTTTGATGTGAAAATTTATGGGGGAAATCATTGTCCAGTAGTGGACATTTTTGAGCTGAAACTGCAAATGATTAAAGTCATTTTTATAGAACAATATTTGCCAAGATTTCTTCTCCATTTATTTTGGTCTCAAAAAAGAACAATAGCTTATAAAACAAAGACACTAAAAGCACAACTACAAGCTATCTGAGGCCAAAAATGCACCAATATCAACATAAGTTGTTGTTTATTTGGCAGTTTGGACCATGTGTTGTCAAAACTGACCAATTAAAATAGTTTTATGGTTTTAATTTAGAATTAAATACCAAACTCTTTTTATCAATCTCGATGACTCTTATTCGATCGAAGCCTGATTGATTCAAGCATTAAATAATATATTTCTTTTTAATTTTTTATTATTTTGATATACGTAAATAAATAAGCGGCATTTTTTTTATAGTTGCATGGCAAACGAAACTGTCCGACTGTCTGTTTTGTCAAAATATTCATATAAATATCACTTTACTCCTTAGCTTCCCAAGCGACGCGACGGGCAGCTGTTTTTGAAGATAATTATAATATGGCAGCAACTAAAGCAGCATTGTAATTATGTTAATATTATTTTCTATATAACGATACCCTTTGATGTAAATGATTGAATTAATAAGCTTCCACCCGCTTCCCAGTAGGATCTGCTTTCCTGGTGTCCTATGATTCATTCCAGTGTATTTTATTGGTCTCATTTTCATCACCATCCCGAATCTGCAAAAAAAAGTAATTTTTGTTTATAGTAATGTAACGGGTCTATTCGCGCATAGAATATTATCAAAATATAATTTTGACAAATCAATGCAACTTGATCGAAACGTCGAGGTTAGTCAAAATTATATTTTGATAATATTCTATGCGCGAATAGACCCGTTATATACATTACTATAAACATGAATTGTGTTCGCGAGAGTTTAAAAAGTATTAAAGTAATTTTTAACCTCCTTCAAAAGAAAAGGAGGAGGTCCTCAACTCTCATAACTTTTTGCATATGAACTGATTTTAATAATTATTTTACGTTGGGCTCGGTATCTGTAATAGCACCATGGTGGACCCATATTAATTTTATTGAATCTAAAGGAGGTTTTACTCTTTTTTTTTAAGTTAATTATTGTTTTAATAATAGAACAATAATAATAAACGAATATATACATTGATCACGCCAGTTATAGTAATAGCTGGTGTGAACAAACATTTGTTTCAAGAGGATAATTTAAGTTAATTATTCGTACATCGACTACTTGCTGAAAGTCCAAAAAAAATTATATACAAATAAAAACTTTTTTTTTTTTTTAATATTGTAAATGATTATCGGATCAGTAAAGCGGTCACTTATAGGTATAGGTATGTCGATGAAATTAATAATAACAATTAATAAGAATGCATGCACATGCCAACCGCCGACACCGAATGGTATTACAAGTCGAGTGTACAAGGGATAAATATTCGAAGGATTGCCATGAAGATATACTAGACTCAGTGACTTTGAGATGGCTCCTTTTCGAAACACTAAGTTCGTTACGTTGAACAAGTTTTACTAAGTACCATCTGAAATTGTGAATAAAAAAATATTTTATGATAAGTTTTAGTAAAAAATATTTAGCACATCGATTCCAATAAAGATTTCGAGGATAATATCATTTCAAAATACCACTCTATAGATATGTCAGTAATGACAAATTGGCCGTTACTTATTCCCTTCGCGCTTCGGTACCTACTCAGAATACTAACGTCACAGAGTAAGATCTAACGTTACGTCTAACGTTAATGCGTATTTTAATGCTAATGTAATTTTAGATATTTTTTATAAAAACGTATGGATAAATACTTATTATCGTATCGTTTTTCACTAAAATATTTTTAAGACTTATTTAAGGTTTACTCACTTAATCACCCTATTTTACAAATAACATATTTAGTACCTAATTCTCTTAAGTTCTGCTATATTTGGAATCAGATGATCATGTGTGGTGAACCATTGACACGGACATTTATTTATATTTAATCTTTAAACATTGAAAAATTATCAACTTATTTAATTGATCCATTTCATTTAAATCTCGCATGTGAGATCTAAAAAATATATTATCTAAAGACATATCTTCACGTTAAATCGCGTGACTCGTAATCCACTGTGCAGCCATCACTAATTGCTGGAACATAGCACCTGTTTACTCGATCAGGTGTTCCGAAACAACCCTCCATCCTCTACCACGAAAAACGATCTTATCATTTCGATAACCACCCCATACATTGAACATTTCATTCAGTCTTTGGAAATTTCAAATGAGTAAAACTAGCAATGTATGTGAAATTACCTGAATGTATACTATGATTAGCCTTGAATGGATGTCGCTCGCATTCATTGATATTTTGACAAGACGATCGTCCGTTCGTTACAAATTGTTTTTTTTTTATATTCCGCAGTGCAAAGGCGTGGTGGGTACATGTAAGTTTTATTGGTATGTTTATTGCAATTAAAGTCTTAATAGTTCAGTGGATGAGTCGTATATGTTTTACATTATGGACCCTTTAATTACATGAATACTGCTGAAATCGTATTTAGTACTTTTTTTTTTCTTCCAACCGTCCTTGTTTTTAAAGAATGTAGGCTATCAGAAGAAACGACGAAGATAATTTAGTAGTATAGTAAATTCAAATTCAAAAGTGTCTTTATTAAATGAACTCATTGCAAGTATTTTTAATCGTCAAAAAGTATCGTAGTGAGATGTTGAAAATGCTGTGACGGTGGTCGCGAGTTCAAATCTTTCGGTGAAGAGCAAAACTTGTTAGAAAACCATAACCATAGATTAACAAATAATACGAGATAAAACAGTGCTAAAGTAGATACCTATTATGTAGTTTATTTATCTATATAGGCCGAAGTATTTGAGCCTATGATATCACTTACTATATCGTAAAATTATCGTTAAATCTAAATAAAAGAATTATTATTCAGAAAACGGGCAATATACCTATTATGGTGTTCTCCGGCATCCACAGGCAGTAAACAGTTAGTAATCATGATATTCCAGAATTTATAAAAGATTACCATAAGTGGGTCCTGTATGTAGGTAGTTGCTGGTACTCGTCCTGACTCCTGGTGTATTGCTAGACAGATGACCCAGTTAGATTCCAGAAAGCCGTTAGGTACAAGTCATCAGGACATCGTCTATTAATCAGCAAGGTGTAACAAGCAGCTGAGCTCCACACCCTCCATTTATTTAGCACATAAAAGAGAAAAACTTTATACCAAGACACTTTTTATTTACCTTAAAGTTTAAACTGTATTCGACATGTGCAATTCCCACTACATGGATATACCTCAAAAGAATACTTTAAGACGTCGATTTATAACTAATAACGAAAGGGTTTTTTAACAATAGCTACACCGTACATCACATCCTCCGAGAAACGGGCAATAACTTTTTTAAATTAAGTTATAAAGTCCAATAAATTATATTTTTTCTAGCCAGCTATTGGAATGCGGCTCATTATGGATGTAGGATATAATGCAGGATGACGGCGATGGCCACAAAGGACTGATTGGCAAAAAGACTATTGGGAAAACGACATATTGGCAGAAAATTATTGTTGGGCAACTCGTCAGAGGCATCAACTGTCAAATGAATGGCGAGGTGCGACGCTTTATACTGCAAAAGGGAAGGCATGAATATTTATTGGTCGTAGGCTGCTCGCAACACTCTTTAACGAGGTATCGAATTTCCTTGTAGTTGCATTCTGACGAGTAACTTAATGCTTCTGTTTCATATTAGCCCATTGTTGGAATATAATAAGCGCTTATTATTGAAACAAATCGAATAAACGGACAATATTAAGGAGACGAGAGACGCATACATAAGAGTTATTGTTACAAATTGATTGTAAACTACTGGCCTACTAATAGTCTTGAAGGAAAACAGGTTGGAGCTTCAAGAGTTACTTTCCAAGTACCTAATAAAGATCTAAATGTAGGAAATATTTTCATAAACTTCTCCATAATATCAATCAATTATCAGACCTCGATGCTACTGTTTTGTAAAGTCACACAGTCGTCTAAAAAAATAACTCGCAAGCTACGAAATAAAAATCTTTTACGTTTTTATATGTTAAAACTTTTAGCATTTAAAATAAATTACGACTGGTGCACCAGTATAAGAAAAAATTAAAAGATATTAGAAAGCTAATTGGCACAAAGAAAATGTGTCCTATCACACACAGTCTAAATGCCTAAGAACCCTTATTCACTTAGTAACAAAACGCGCGCGTAACATATTTCTGCAGACGCAGATTATATAGAGTCAGTAAGCTGTAGTATAAATGAGTAGAGTAAAGGACTCACAGGAGAGCTATATACGGAGCTATATAGGTAGTGTGAGAACTGATAATCTGTGAGGAAAAAATAAATAACTGTCCATCAGCAGAATCAAAATACCTAAGAAATGTTAATGAATTATCATTATCTTTATACCTGACTCTTTCTATATTATGCAATAAACAAAGATAGAAATTCTAATCGACGTCACTGAAGGATAGTTAACTGTTTTATGACATGTTGACTGGTATTATTTAAATATTATGCGCATGGGCAGAAAGCAACGAATAGCTTCGTAAAATAGTATATTCCTACTGTTTGAATATGATCGCGTATTTACAGACCACCTTTCTGTTAATCATTTGAATAGCAGTTCCTGGTTTTTTTTTATATGTAGTTATGGGAAGTATCATACAACGTGATGATATTTACGTGTAGGTATACTATTATGACCATCATAGCGTTTTATAAGTAAAAGTGAATGTGGAAAAGGGGTCTTAGAAGGCTAGATCTAGAAGTGTGTCAGTTGGTGACACCTGGCGCAAGGTGCACGCCGCGCCGGCATGTGCGTGCAACTGCCAAATCGATGCGCGTGCGCCGACACGACGGCTAGATACCCGAGACAATGATGCAGCCTGACGCTAGGGCTGGACTATTAGAGATACCTATATTAGAAATTGGAAAGGTAGTTCAGAAATAGACTACAATTTCAATGGTTTATTTTTTTCCCTGGACGGTATATCTATACTAATCTATAGCTTATTATTTTTATTGTTCAATAAATAGAACATTATCGTTAATTGTTCTTTTAATAATATTATAATGCAAATAATATAAAGGCTCTGTTACCATTTCACACCTAGACCGCAGATAGACTATCTATGGTATGGAGAAGGCACGTACTACCTACTTTTATTACAGGAACGCGAGTGAAAGCGCGGGGTGGAAGCTAGTAGGATATAGAATTATTTGTTTCACTATAAAAATATGAATCAAAACGAAAACTAAATAAGCTATGTACCACCAACTACCTATTAGGTATATTTTGACTTGGGCAACCCTTATCTTCTTAGCATTCATTTGTCATTCACCATAACATTATGAAAATGATCTGATTATACACTTACGGCATAATGTACACTTCCATCTTCATTCTTAGGATTTAAGCTTGTTTTTGTTATGTCAGTAACTTGACAAACAGGCAGATGGTCCTTATGGTAAGTTAAGTAGTCATGGATCGCCTATGGATATTTGCTATATGTAAATTGAACAGTGTAGGTGATAGTTCTCGGCCTTGTGGTATGCCAGCTTTAATATTCTTGATGTCGGAGCAGAAACTGTGACTTTGATGCTCTGATCAGCAATGAATGTCGGTAGATTCAATAGAAGTGTCCCTTGCTAGACCCGGAAGGCCTTTTACGATATCTAGGGTGACCAATGTTTAAATACCAAATTATTAAGTTTATTTTGAAAATAATAATTGCTGAGTTTATTGCCGGTTCTTCTCAGTAAAAGCTACCTTCCGAATCGTGCATTAGAGTCTGACAATGGTGTCGATTCTGTTGTTTACGAACTTAACTAATATTAGACAAGTCACCTCTCTTTCAAGTTAACCTTATTGAAAAAAGACAGAACATTTTTAATGCTGTCAGTTTAATCCATGCCGTCGTAATGTACGGGTAAATAGTCGTGACCAATAAAGATCGCGCTTAAATTCACGTTGAAATAATTATGTGATCGGATTAAACTGACAGGACTAAAATATCTTGCATCCCTTTCTTATATTTACTATTAGAAAGAGATATAGTGAGATTAAATTTATTTAGTTCGTAAACAACAGAATCGGCACCAATTTCATTCATGTCTTTTCTTTACCTACTGTCTATGTCTTCTGCCCAAATGTGTCAGGTAAACAAGAAGAAAAGCGACCATGACGGAATCCGAATCGACGGTCGCTTATCAGCTGGTTCTTAAGATTTTACCATAGTAGTTGATGATGTAGCCGAAAGAGCGAAGCAGCTGGATCTCATGTCAGCTGACGGATAATACCAAATTCGGGTAAAATTATTATCGACAAATTACGTAACGTGACAAAATGACAGAAATGCAAAAGAGTTCAAACCGACCATTAGCATGAAGCGGGGACCACAAAAAGTATGACCTATTGTTCACCGTTACTATTGTAATAGTGGTACAATTGCCTTAGACTAATGTAATAAGTCCAAGGTGTTATGCAACTGTTCCTACAGGTGAAGTGTCAGGTGTGTACACGCCCTAAACATGCATACTTTACACCAACATATCGTTTACACACCACAAAATACATTTCAAAACTAACATTGAAGATACGACACTTAGATAAGCGCAAACGTAATATTGTCGATTTACCTTTGTTTGAGAAAGCACCTTTCAGGACGTTTGCTACAATTTAAGGTCGACAATAAATTTGTAATTAAAATAAAGAATTTTCATGTTTTTACAATTATATTTTATGTGGATCAATAAATGTTTCTGTAAATGCGTTAATTCAATTAAATAAAAACCATCGTTTGTGTTTTATTCACATTATAAGTTAGATTTTGATTTATTTATTTAGGAAACAAGTAAATTAACATAAAATGGTAGGTATTTATATCAAAAAGTAATCTAGAAAATATAATCTTAAGAAAAAAGAAATAAAACTATATCCCATAGTTAAACCAGAAATATATGGTCATAAAATAAAATAAGAACCTAAATAAGTATATCTTAGAAAGTAGAAAAATACAAAGTTAAATATAAAAGTAAAATAAAACCATATAAATGTCATCTGAACAATATCAGCACAACTTGTTCATAGGATAAGATAGGTGGATATAGAGTTTTGATCCCAGTTCTAGTTCCATTAATTTCTAAACCACTACATACTATTTTACATTACATAGCCTATTTAAGATACTAAGAAATCCATATAAGAACTAATTTTAATTTGATAAAATAAAAACATAATAAAGTGATAGGTACTTACTTGCCACTAATTATAGACTGTGTCCATTCTATGTCACACTAATGAGGCGATATCTTTGTTACTATCAGATCTGATATAGACGCATCTATGGCACCTATTTTTTCTTAGGCTATACTTAAGTCCCTTAATTAGGTAAAGTTTAACATATTTATTTCTTTAACAATTTGAATACATCTGCTAGATAAACAGGTAAACTATTTCAATGAGATATTTTGCAAAGATCACCTTTGAAAAGTTCAAAATTACTTAAAAATGTTAATTAATGGCGCCGATTCTATTGTTTACGAACTAAAATAAATTGAATCTCACTATATCTCTTTCTAATAGTAAATATAAGAAAGGGATGCAAGATATTTTAGTCCTGTCAGTTTAACCCGATCACACATTTCAACGTGAATTTAAGCGCGATCTTTAGTGGTCACGACTATATACCCGTACATTACGACGGCATGGATTAAACTGACAGCATTAAAAATGTTCTATCTTTTTTCAATAAGGTTAAAATGAAAGAGAGGTGACTTGTCTAATATTAGTTAAGTTCGTAAACAACAGAATCGGCACCAATGCCCTATTGGACATGGCAACATTACAAATTCAAAAGTTCTTTAACGTTTTAAATAAAATGTGCTCACACACATCACAATGTTAAAGAATATTTCAATAAGTATATTATAATATGACAGTAATGTGTTACAAACTGGACAAATAGGTACCTATTCGGTTTCTAAACGTTATTCGACATCTACATACAGGTTTAGTTAGACATTGCAAACAACCCAGCTGGACTGCGTTGGTAGTTAAATAAATAAATTCAGGAAATATTACCCTACTGCCCTCTACGAAGGATGCATATCAATATATTAATTCATTCATTCTTTTTTAAATAATTACCACAGCAACGGCCGTACATTCTTCTGCCGGCTGTCTCGGGCCGATCTCGTGATAAAGGTGTACTAGGCAGAATGGCCAGGTGTCAAGGCGAGTGATTCACGAAAAAAGTTTAAAAAAATAACCAAAGATTACCCGACTAAAAAATCTGTGCAGGTGCTTTGGCGGACTTGGTCAGGCGAAAAGACAGCTGACCGAAAAAAATGACTAAATTAAGGAAAACATTAGCGAGATGATGAGTTTAGACTGATGGCGGATGGGCTTGCAAATCTCGTAGTGATTCGAATTTCAAAATTAATTAATACTTTATGCAGCATTTATATGGACTAATAAAACCAAAATAAATTCATTAATTAATGGTATTATGAAAGCGGGAAGAAGAATAAAGTAATTATATCTATGAAAGAAATATATAGGTATACCTACTTAGAATTACAGAGTAGGTACTAGGTACCGTATACAGTATGACAAATAAGGTAAGTAGGGTATATGGGCAAACCGGGAGTCAGCAACAACTAACATAGAGTTTATATATATATTCATTAATTTCCATTCGAAAAACTGGTAATTATTAAAACGAACACAAATATTAGCAATATGGTATAATATCTAAAAGAATTAATAGGTACTTTACTTTTAGTTGTTCAATAAAGTTTTAACAAAATATTTACTTACGTCCTTCTTTATAACTAAATTTAAAAAATCTAAATCGTTCAGAAAACCATTAAGTAATACAAGAAAACACCTTTTCCTAACCCAATAATTATAATAAATTGTACCTACACAAACGAAAAGAAATGTCCCTTGTCTTTCATTTTTCCATTTATTTAAACATTTAATTTCGTACAATAATAAAAAGACATGACTCAATTCCGTGTGAGATATTGATATGGGTGTATCATAAACGCACAGCTGCCCACTGCCATCCACTGCATATTTACCGCGTCCTTGTGCCATTCTGCATACCAATATTAAAAAATAAAATAAAAAAATATCTCTAGATTACTTTGGAAAGGTGCGTTCGCACCGGGCCAATCTTCTTTAATTTGGAACGCATATTAAGGAGCTATTTGTCACTCGTCAGGTCGTCACTTTCGTTTTGTGCGGAAAAATAAAAGTGGATTTCAATACACTTAGTGTAAAGTTAAAGTGTGTAGCTTTAACTGAAATAATGGTATGACTCATAGTAGTTAAAAGTATATAAAGTTCCCACAATACGTCCATCTACACCAGATAACTTAAAAAAAAAAATTACAAACGTATTATAAAAGATCAAAATATTCAAAAGAAAGATATTTTTATATGATTTATATATTTATAATATAAATATGTAAAAAGAATTCCTTTTTCATTCCTCCTCAGTGTATTCCAAACCAGTAGCGGTAGTCAATTTTAATTTCTGACGATCATAAGTTGGTTTAAATTTGAAAACTTACTATAAGTATGTCTACAATAAATTTTGCCATCTTGGAAAAATGCAAAATAAGTTAAATCAATATTTTGCATTAAATCAATACTTATTTATGTTGTAATAACTTAAAGCTATGGCGAAAATCAGTGAAAAAAAAATTGTACTTCAGTGCGAGGAATATTTTTTGGTCTTTGTCCGCAAGTGTAAGGTTAAATTATGTAGATTTAAGTAATTAGTGATAAGTCCTTGAAGGTTTTCTTTTATTAATGAGAAATTCCACAATTTCTCCATACTAGGGTACGTGTGCGTGACGGAATTTTTTGCTAAATGAAGGCGCGTGTCATGCACATATTTTATTATTTTATAATTAGTGTTTTATGTTCAACTAGCTGACCCGGCAGACGTTGTCCTGCCCTGAGAACAAAAATAAAACTGGGACCTACAAACCTAGCCCTACCTACTCCTATCTACCTCTACCTGCCACTACCTACCCCTACCTACCTTACCTACCTACCCTACCTACCTACCCTACCTACCTACCCTACCTACCCTACCTACCTACCCTACCTACCTACCCTACCTACCCCTACCTATCTACCTACCTCTACCTGCCACTACCTACCCCTACCTACCTTACCTACCTACCTACCCTACCTACCTACCCTACCTACCCCTACCTATCTCCTTCCCTCCCCTCCTATGTCCTTCTCCTGGCTCTAAACTACCTCCCTGCCAATTTTCAGCTAAATCGGTTCAGCCGTTCTTGAGTTATAAGTGGAGTAACTAACACGACTTTCTTTTATATATATAGATTACATTGACTCCCCCCCCGTACCCCAGTGACGCTTACATGGACGCCTACATCGCATGCTGGCTAGCTGAGCGCGGTGAGCGACAACCACGCGACTTTTTTCTAATACTTGCATTTTTAAACTCGTGATATCTTCAGAATAAAATGTCCGAATTGAATAATTCAAAAAGTTATAAAAAGGTATTAAAGCCGTCTTGAATATAAAGTAATTTATTTTGATGAGGATTAATACCAAGGTACAAATGAAGAGCCTTTTCAAGAGGCGGCATATATAAATTAATATTTTAGAATAAAAAACTGCTTACTGTGACATAACTATAATATTTAGACATATGCTGTCGCGACACTTTTTGTAGATAATGATGAGTTCTGCAAAGTCGTAGTAAATGATTTTGTTCTATCATCAATAGTTTTCGCAGCGCACGCCACGTAAGGAATTTTTCAGGTCATTTTTTTACACCTTATGTTACATTATTGGAGTTTTAGTAAGGATCCCTAATTTTTTTTAAATATAATATAGCCTATGTTACTCGGGGATAATGTAGCTTTCCAAAGGTGAAAGAATTTTTGAAATCGGTCCAGTAGTTTCGGAGCCTATTCATTAC
Organism: Tethea ocularis; assembly: GCA_963555595.1. Taxonomy (NCBI): domain Eukaryota; kingdom Metazoa; phylum Arthropoda; class Insecta; order Lepidoptera; family Drepanidae; genus Tethea; species Tethea ocularis. The sequence continues at coordinate 8,862,141 of OY741970.1, forward strand.
AAACAAACAAACAAACAAACAAACAAATCTTTCCTCTTTATAATATTATTATTAATTATTATTATTAGTATAGACAAAATCCATTTGGTTGCATTAATTTAAATGTACCGAGATTGGTTTTGCGTCGCTGTTAGATACTCGTTTTTGTTGACCCTACAGACTGAGGGCAAACACTTAGGTAGTGTCTTAAAAAAACTACGTAGTCTAGGATCTAGATAAACACTGTAATCACAATTAAAAATATTTGTTTTGCACGAATGTATGTACTAAGGTACCCTGACTAACCTACCTACGCCTGACTTAGGCATTTGATGAGAAGAGCCGGCAATTAATACAGCAATTACTGTTTTTTTCAAAACAAGCATAATTACGTTAAATTTACATTCTAGTCTATATACTTAACAGTGGAAAAAATAAATGATCAAACACTAACCAGCGCGCATAAAACATCTAAAACACATGTCAACAATAACTATGTGTTTTTAATGATTTTTAAGTACCAGTTGTACCACTAAGTAAAAAGTTGGTATCCTATTTTTTATCCAGGTTACAGTATGACACAACTTAGATGTAGCATCGGCAAGTCGTTTTCGTACACTTCACTTCCGATTTACAAAACTAATAAAAAACATTCAGCGCCTTTCAACGTTCAATAAGATCATTTTCGCCGATCATTTTTTAATTCATGAGTAATGTTGTAGGCGCACTCTTTTCGGGAACGATAGATTTTACGAATATTGCCGATGCTTCATCTAAGTTGTGTCATACTATACTTCTATGGGTATGTCTCAAACAAAAAAAAAAACAAAAACTACCTTTGTGGTGTGCCGAGTTTCATGCACATTTGTTCAGCCATTAAGGCGTGATTGAATAACAATAGGTTTGTTACACACAAACTGTCGCATTTATAATATTAGTCGCAAGGATCGTGTGTCGAGTCGCCAACTTCCATCATGGTGAGTTCTAATAAAGCATTTAACCTGAGATTTATTTACGCTAAACTTTTAATAGTCCTAACTTCACAATGCTTAGGCACTTGAAATTTTGTAGGACTACCGATAAAAATGTATCCCGCAATCAGCCTGTATCCAAATTATAATTTTGGATTGATTTGACCTGATATTTTGATGATGTTTAGTTCCGAATCTGTGCGCGTGTAACGGCTTAATTAAAATAAAATGTCTATCGCAGGGGTTCCCAAACTGTGCGTTGCGACGCCCCGGGGCGTAAAGGGGCTGTCACAGGCGCGTCACGAACCGGTATACTTACGTCACGTTCTAAAGCGTGGGTAAATTTTTTTTTCCGCAAAAAAAAATTACAACATGTTAAGGGAGTTGCAGTACAAAAAAGATTGGGAACCACTGGCCTATCGCCATGAGGAAACATTCGTCTAAGGTGGAAAGGATCTAAATCCACCGCCTAAGTACAAGTAAGTATATAAATACAATTGGTGAATGTAAGAGAGACGCTACACATGTCATGGACTACGGTGCATTCTGGCTGCAGCGATCGCGGCGCCCCGCCGGCGCCGATTCGCATTGCTGCAATACCACTGTACTGCATTGGTCATTGTGTAGCAATCGCGTCTCGCATTATAATGGTGTCGTTTATAATTCTAAGATTTGTTATGTTGAACAACTACTATGGGATTGATCCCAGATTTTTCAGATTTTAATCTGAAATAGCGAGATAAAAAAACGATGAATACTTTATATCCGAGCAAAGTTTACCTTTATGCTATGAAAAGTTTGAATGTTTCAGAGTTTTTCAGTTAATATCCCATTTCAAAGTAGCAGACAGTTATCGGTGTCATAATTAGGTAGGTATATAGTTTGAAAATTTTGTTTTAGTCTGAAAGTTTAAATGATAAAAATCTATAGGAAGTTTAAACTAGTGAATACTGGTACCAGATGTAGGATTAGGAGCAGTTAGACATATTAGATAAGGCATAAAGCAGAAGACGTGTGTACGTAAGTGGACCAAAATTTCTAAAAATCGTATTTAGCAAGGGCTTTTTTTCAAGTGACCAATACTAGTCGGGTAGAGTGGGTGGCGCGTGCTAATCGGTGACGAATCTGTGAAATTGGCTCGTCGCGGCCACTCGCGCCACTCGGGCTTGCTAGATACACCTCTCCTCTCCTGTGTGGTACTAGCATTAGCAACGAGCGGGAAACGTGGACAAGGTACAAAAGCACAGATCACGATAAATGTGACATATGAAAAATCTTGATCTCAACATCAATATAATGTTAATATTGGGAGAATCAACTGTTGTGGTGAATTTCAGGCAAGACGTAAGTCTACAAAAGCACAGCCAAAGTCATATAATGCTCGGCTAGCTGTAAAAGTTCCATAATACTAAACTAAATCTTATGCCCTGTCTGTTTACATCTTGATACAAGGCTTTTAGTGAATTTTCGAAAAAAGCTATCCCGATGTACTAATTTAGACTCCAAAAGCTAAGGGTTACGATACATGTCCCTTAATTGAATATCTCTATCCCGCGACCCACTCAGCTCATGAGTTAGACAGTGCAATTCATTCGAACGGGCACGTGTCTGTCCATATTATACGCGCTTTTTATTGCCACCGCGCGGAACCGTACCAATCTGACTGCAATCGGTCGGACGGACGCAATCAGACTTTATGCGTTAAACTTCAACTGTATTAGTTCAAGTCTCAGATTTGTGAACCACCCAACGCGAAGTTCATTTGTTTTGAAATTACTTCTTGCTAACCTTGACGTGGCGCGTCGCGGCGTCGTCTGTCGGCCAACATATATTACCTACGTACATATAACAATTACTTTCATCATAAAGACATTCGACATTACGTTTTCGCTCTGTATTCAATGTCTGTTTATTGGATCTAGATGTGCTGTAATATTATGACGTTAAGTTGTGGTTAAGTGTACCATTTTTAGGGTTCCGTAGTTTACGTCTGGAACCCTTATTGTTTCATCATGTCCGTCCGTAAATAGCCAGCCGTTTAGGCTTTTAGACGGGGTGGGGCCGTCTAAAAGCCTAAACGGCTGGCTCGAAAAATCTAAAAAAATTCACGATAGTCCATGTGATGAACTTTAAAGAAAATCTATAATGGCTTACATAACTTTGTTAGTCCAGGAGTTATAGAGGCCTAACTAGAGGAAAACTTCGTACAATAATAACGAATTACTAAGAAACATGTAGAATATTAAAAATAAAATCATAACAATTATATATTGGCAACGATCTTCTAAGTCCGCGTGCCATTATAGGTGACTACGGAACCCTATTCTATGCGTGGCCTGACACGCACTTGGCCGATTTTTTAACACGCTTTTATTAGCTTCATAATATAATCAAATCTTTCAAGTCAATTTTATTTTAACCCACTTCTAATTATTGTCGTATCGAAATCATACTTGGTACTTATGTAGTTTGGATGACAATACCATAATTGAGTAGGTACCTTGAAGCTGATCTGATGTAGCAGCCAGGAGATGTATAGTGGAACTCTTCAGTGAATAAAGCGTGTATTTTAGTTTATTTAAACTACATTACCTATGTGGTGGCTTAATGCTACCAACCTCTTTTATAATTTCGAATTTGTATATAGCCGTACATAAAGGAAGAATTTTATACTGTTGTTTTAAAATGTAGCTTGTCAGTAAGACAAGAGTTTGATTTTCCAAGACGGTCTGGAACAGGTCATTAATTGAGTATAACTTCTCTTGTGATAGAGTTTGTACCAATACTGTACGTCCAAATATAATATTATAAATATATACTGCTCCGAGATCCTCGTATCATTTTAACGCCAACATCAGGTGAAAAGCCCACCTATTATCCCGAACCAAAGGCTTTATTGGTGACCCCGACGTGATTGGCTTTACCTACTAATGATTTATTCTAATATTTATAATTTTCGTTTAAATATCTCGTTGAAGGAATTTTGAAGAGTGTGTCATTCGTGTTATGATAAGGAATGGAATTTGGTCTAAGAAATTAGTCTTGGTTGGATGATGCATCATGCAGCCAAAAAAGGTAATGTTATCGCTCCTTTTCACCGATAAACTCCTTCACAAGGGCTATCTGATGACATAACACTCGCAAGTATAATTCAACCAGCTTTTTTATGAAATCTTTTGCACTCCTAAAATTTAAGAGAAATAACCGTCACTTGGCACAAAAAAAAAAATTCAGTAAACATTAATGTTGTTCACATTTTGCCACCAAAAAAATACAGTCATAATACTTAACGATGTTAGTAAGATCTTTCCGCGAAAGTGCACCATAATGGTAAGTGGTAACCATAAACAATTACTTTAATTAGTAATGAAGATAAGATGCTTACGTACTGGCTGGAAAAATATTTTTCCACATATCGAAACTTTTTGCTTGCAATTTTCATTTGGCGCCAATCTAAGCTCTAAAATTACAACGGCATTTTTATATACTAGGTACAAAGATATTTTTGTTGATAATTCAATGACTAGGTAAGTACCTACCTACTTTAAATCGGAAGTTCCCAAAGCAATAATCCGAAATAATGTAAATATTACCTACAGGAAAAAGCAGGACGACTGTCCAAACCAATAAATATTGACATGCCAGTACATCCTAGGAAGGTCGGAACCCTGGGTGCGTGAGTCAGACTCAGACTCGCACTTAGCTGACTTTTTTATTTTTTAATAACGTGCTCCAAAATACATACGACATTTCGTTGACGTTGCGAGTGCATTCTAAAAACTTTTTGTACCAATTTCAAATGCCTCCTTAATAATAATTTACTGGAACATCTGTGTCAATTGTGTTGACATGAATTTGTGTCTGCAAAGGAGCTGACAATAAAAAATAAAACTAACGACTTACAGCAGGCTGCACATGTGGGTTCCTTCGCCTCAAAAGTTATAACACATGAAAAAAAAAACACATGTTTCTGGAATTTAAGACTCACTCACCAAAATCATAAAGTTGAAATTAGAATAGTTCTTTATTTTTTCATTTAAACTGCGAATACCAAGTTGTTAACTGTAAATTTTGCCTAAATATTTCGTGTCATTAGTGGAAGGTTCAATAATTTTTCACCTTTTTTGTCATATTATAATATTTTAGACCTTATTCACAAAGCTTAAGGAGCTTTATGGTATAAATAAGCAGCTGATGTATTTTTTTTAAATAGTAGTGACCTCTGACCTTTTGACTATTTGTCTATGGTTTCATTTGGTGAAACGTCATTCAGTTCCTCTTTCAGTGGAAACCATTTACTCGAAGTGTAAACATATTTTAGTTTGGTGTAAACTTTAGCTGACACTATGTTATAATAAATTAATTTTACATCAGCGGCAATAATTAAGGCTGGCAAATGTGGTTTCCATTTTTTTTTATTTGAACGAGCTTTGATTTTCTCTTTTAGAGATAATGTCGCTTTATCAAATATAAAAAAAGATAGGTGTTTATAAATAATATTTTCTTTTATTTTAAGCTATGATGGCTTAATGTTAGTGATTTCGAATGGATGGCTTAATGTTAGTGATTTCGAATGCCCTGACGAATGTCGCGGGTTCGAATCGTCTTTCAGTAAGGTTTCCTTCATCGTGAGGAAAACATAGCACGTTGGTAGAACCATTTAGTACTCGCCTAGTAGTGAACTACACTACCCTCAAGCTGAAAAAAATAGGTCGCTAAACACCTATCGGTGAGAAACAGTTGGCTTCTAGTTACCGTAATAGGTCAGCAACACATTGACAATCTCCCTGGTACCTATTGTCAATGTCTACATGCGACTGTAGCCACTAACAATCGGGTGGAACGCTTGCCGACTGCTTAACAGCTTCCTAACATATTAAAAAATATAGTAAATGACAATAGAAGAATAATTTGACAGCTTTCAATATCTTTTATCCTTTTTCAGTAATGTTTGTTAGAAAGAGAGCTGACGTGATTAAAATTAGTTTAGTAAGTAAACAATAGAATCGACACCAGTACCTACCCATGTAAGTACGCCCTCACGATGTTTTCTTTCATAATCTTAGATTTCAACTTAGAGATTTTGAGAATTAAAGTATATCACTGGACAAGTACGTACGGTCGGCCAAGAAAGTGGTATGCCAGTTTTGATTTAGTTATCCTAGTCATCGAAAATTACAACAAGGTTTAAACTAAGAACAGCTGTCACGTATCAAACAGTAAACAAAATGCAAGCGAAACTTATCATTATGACCTATTAATCTGCAAGCGACATTCAACCTTAGGGTGGTACACCACTTTCTTGGCCGACCGTAGTACCGTACCGACCTTACAGAATACCCCAGTCAAATAACTTTGCGTTGTGTTCCTGCGCGAGAGTAAGGTCACCAGAACTCATTGGGGAGGGGGAAGGATCGACAACGCCCGATTGATACCCGAGTAGCGAGTTTGCTCTGCCGTCTCTGTCTGTGTCCCGTGGGTTTCAAGCGTTCATAGGAGACCTAAAAGAATTAATAAACTTGGCAGGTACATATAGACAAAAGATAATATTACAAAGACATCTTTGCATCCAACGTCTGAGCCACCTGATGTCGCAGGTCGTGACACAGGTGGCGCTCCGTGGAGGGGCTTGCGCAAAATGTCGAGGGTGGCACGTGCCAGTGCTGCCACCTTGCACCCGCGCCAGCAGCGCCCTGCCTGCGCGTGCGCCCCTTGCGACAGGTGATATGCGCGCGCACCGAATTATTTGGACAACGGAAATTCCGCATGTCATCATTTTGATAAGGTCAAGTTGAATAAATTTGAACAAAGGAATTTTCAGGTGAACTTTTCCTGATCAGATGATGTAAGTACTAAGTTTCTAGGTGTTTACAAGATAGGTAACTGGTGCGGATTCTGTTTTTAACTAAACTATTTTTGACTTACTGAGTACCCTCTTAAGTATAAGTTAGTTATCTCTTTCTAACAAAAATTATAAGAAAAGGATAAAGAATTACTTAAGTGCTGTCAACTTAATTCGGTTTTTTATCAGGTACCATAAATGACAATAGCCTTATCTGATAACTTTCAATAATATTAGTAGGTATGAAAGAGATTTAATGATAAAAACTAGTTTATAAAAATATTTTTTTATTTCCCAAAAACACGCAAAATATCTATAGATTACATTGGATTAAGCATTGTAATAGAAATGGTTACAATTCATTCGAATTTAATTCACTAAGCAAACGCACGGTGGTAGGGTACTTTGTAATACCCGCCTGGCTGGCTACCACCCTCAAGTTGAAAATCTGTCGCCAAGCACCTTTCGGTGTGTTCCGACAGCTACACTTGAGAGCCAGTTCCTTTCTAGGCTTTGTGTGCTTACCATCATCACTGACCACGGTGGGATTGTGTTCAAAAACAGGCCTAGATATAGTAAAAAAAAAAAAAAAAATACCTAGTATGTTAAATTAACATAAGTGGTAATCATCATTATGACAATAAAATTAGTTTAATTAAGTTTTTGTGGCTTTTTTAGCAGTTTAGAGATACAGACTAATAAATCTATAATCGGTACAACTTAGGTAGGTAATAATCGTTTAGATATCCAGATATCTCATAAGATTCGGTAGCTCAGACACAATTTTATGAGGTGCTTTTAGGGTTGGCCATCACATTAATATTTTTCCGCTAAATGTAAAAATTTCTGGAAAATGTACGGTTCAATAATGCTGAAAGAAAGAATATGGTCTACAATAGAGACTCCTTAGGAACCTGACTGCAACCTTAGGTACCTATAAGATAAGTTCTATTAACATATTGTATGTGTAGCACGAAGTAGAGAATCTTTGGTGCGTGAGTATACCTAAGTAAAGTCAATCAGATGATTACCCAGCAGATTTAGACGTGACGAGCAAGGTTGGGTAAGCTAATATTAGTAATTATTTTCAGAGGACCTAATCCTTACATAAACGTTTAGTAAAAAAACAATGAATTAAATAATTATTCAGCAATTTTTCTAAGTAGGTATCTACTTACTTACATAATTGATCAGGGTTTATCTAAATGGACATTTTAAAAGATTCCAAAACAATGCAAACTTTTCACTCAAGCTGCAATGCAAGGACAGGAAAGAACCCTTAGTATTTCCCAAGACATCACCGCCAGTGTGGCGCCATCCACGGTCGATACCTCCTCAACCCTCAAATAACACGACTGGCACAGAAATCACGCACCCTCTACCCATACCACCTTATGAAACTAACCGACTTACTTCAATCGGATTATACGGAATAAAATCCTGGTATGAAAAGGAGGTGGTTTTATTCAGTGGAATAATAAGAACGTATGGTGTTCAGCATTTGTTCGCATTGTACCTTGAGGTTGCTGCTTGGCAGCCAGATGTTCATTTGTTTACTTTCTTTTGTAATATATAGCCAACGTTTTCCGCTCGACAACACGCTATAACTTGCCCATAACGGCTTGTTGTACCATAATCTAGACATTTGGGTGGAATATGAAATAATGTCCCTACCTACAAGGATACAGTGTTAAACAAAGATTCCTTTTGTTTATTATAGCTTATAGCATGAAAGTAATAACGTACGGCTATCATTCTTTCTCGTCTAGTCGAGATTTGTAGGTCATACTGTCCACAATTATTTTTGCACATCAATAATTTTATGAATCTGCCTGTATTGCGAACAGTATATTTTATCATCTGCACTTGAGACACTTTCTTCTATTGTACTACTACATTGTGATGAGGCAAGGGAATCGACTGAAGATATCTGAGGCAAGATGTACCAGTTCCTTCAGAGTACTTATTACAACTGCTACGGTGTAACTTGTAGGTATCTAACACTTATCTATATCACACACTATTACAGAGTCTGTAATGTCTTATCATTTTTGTTTTTATTTGTTAGCAATGTTGTGTGTAACCTAAATAAGTATGGATTTGATTTCTTTTTTGTTTTCCTTGACGCATAGACAATAGGGTAGTTGACTGACACATCAAATCAGCTACTTTTTAATAAATGTCAAAACGATAGTTTATAAGGAATTTTGTATGAAATATTACATTATGACGTCATAGTTTCACAGCATCAAATCATCTAGTGGTTCTACTGGTAATTAAAAATAATAAAAAGCATTAAATGTACAACATATTTGATTTTTCCACTTGTTTTTAGATGTTTTATGCATTGGTTAGTGTTTGGTCATTTATTTATGACAGTGTCAACTACCCTATTCAAGAGTGACAACGGTCTCCTCATACACTAATGTCACATCTTACATAGACGTCCTACTATTATTATAAATGCGAAAGTTAACGAACGGATTTGGATGAAACTTGGCACATAGGTACATCATACCCTGAATTAACATATAAGCTACTTTTTAGGTATGCTGGGAAAAATGCAAATTCCTCGGAACGCGAGTAAAACCGCGGGGCGGAAGCTAGTAATTTTATAAATTTTAGTTTGGATTTTTAGATATTTTTGAACCAATCGCTGGATTAAGATGAAACATATGCACATATACGTATACAGGAATAACATATGACATTCTTTTTGTCCTGAGGAAACATGAAACCTCGCCAAAACGATTGAAACTGCACTGCAGAAAGTAATTATAAAATAAATCGAAAACAAAATCTAAATCGCGTGCAAAGCCGCAGGGCAACAGCAAGCTACATAACATATATGTAATTGTATCTAAACGTAAGCCATATGTGTAATAAGTAGTAGGACAATAGCAATAGATAGCTCATTTGTCAGCCGGCACAAATATCCCGTCGCGTCGCTCTTGTCACGTTGCCAGCGCTTGGCACATCTGCCTACCAGACATGACGTCCAGACGAGTCGCCAGCGAGGATACATAGCTGTTAGCTATGCAATGTGCCACTCAGTGTGTGCAATTCATTTGTTTTGTAGGTACAAAATGTAGGCAGTTTTGGTATATGCAAAACTATGTCACAGAATAAAAAAGTTGAATCAAATTTAGATCCAACGTGTACCAACCAACAACCGTGTACCACGATAACTCTTACAAGAGTGCCCGACTGGGAAGAACATTGTCTCCCAATCATTTACCTATGTTGAGTTTACATTACTATCTACAAGATACATAAACTAATCTATCTATACTAATAATAAAGCTGAAGAGTTTGTTTGTTAGTTTGAACACGCAAAATCCTTTGCACTTTGGCTATAAAATTGGCATACAAGAACCTATTGTAACGTCATTCCAACGTCTTTAAAACAAAATATTAACAAATTCGATATCTCTTTCTGGGGAATCGAACCTACACATAGGTAAAGGTAGGTAGATAATTTTCAAGTCGAACTCTATCTACAGACCACATCGAGAGATCCATACACCATCTAGTATGATAGTATGGTAATTCAAAAATCTGCTACTCAACAACAGATGGCACTAAATCCTAAAATGCTTGGTATCGATGGAAAATGATTATGAATAAATAAATACGACTAGTAGGTAAGTTCTCATAATATTTGGTTATAGATTATGTCACAGAGTACAGAGCTACAGATAAGATAAGCAAAAATAGTAGGATACAACTAGGTATTTACATTAAAATTCAAGTTTAAAACACTTGATTAATGTAAATTAAACTAAAAGAACTCGTGACTGAGTGACAATCTAAAAATAGATGATGTAATGATAACCATCACAATTGATTAACACATAATGAGTACAGTGGTAGCATTCACTGTCGTTTTAGTTAGGTAGTCTAGCATTTCTTTGTAATCTGTGTGCACCTCAGTCGGAGGATTGACTGAGCGAAAAGTTGCAATAGTTAATTCAAGGTTAGGTATCATTTACGTATATTATATTGCATTTTAATATACATATGTACATAACTTTAAAATTTAAAACGTACTTTTTCTAAATCTTTGATTTTTTTATTAAGTATTCTAACGTTTTTTCCGCAAGATGTCGCTAAAACGGGTACTTATTGTAAATAAAAGTTATCCTAATGCCGGATTGGAGTTATTAAAAAACAAGTAAGTTTCTTTTTGGTTATTTTTTAAATTAATTTACACTAAAGTACCTAATTTTAGTAGGTAGTTATTAGAACTTAGTTACTAACAGTGCTGTCTTTTATATTATCAATAGTAGGTATTTAATAATATTATGTAGAGTTCAGACTTTGGTATACACTCAGAAAAAGCGATAGTATTGAGACACATACGTACTTTGTTGTTTTCTTTAATATGCATGCTACATTATTTTTTAAATAACAACCTAAGTTTCTAGCATATAAAACATGTTTTAGATATTTTTCTCATTTTCCATACCAGGGTGAAAACAACAGTGGTGCCATATTGGGACTACGAGGCTGAGAGTGTGGCTGAGATCAAGAGAAATCTCAAATTAGGCTACGATGCTGTCATATGGAATACCAAACATCGTTTCAGCGCTGAAATGATGGATTTGGCTGGTAGGTATCTAAGTACATATTTTTGATTTTGATTTGATTGATAGTATTACAGGAACCATTTATATTGCTGTTGTGCAATTATAGAATAGAATACTTACACTTTATTGTTTACACTACAAAATAGAACAAAACAAAAAATAATACGAGACATAGTGACTACAACATAGGCTAAAGCAATCTCTTCTTTCTAGGCACCCTTTGGGGAATAGTAAAAGCCTATATATTAAAAGACAATAACTGGCTAGTGTAGACTAATATAAATAAATACATATCTTAATACAGACCTACTATTACAATAAAGATACAAATATTATCTGTGCAAAAATAGCATTGATTCCATATTTTAGGCACAGAAGCACACTCCACACATGCTACCTGGCTCTTCTAAAAAATATAATAATAATCGCAAAATGACAATACTTTTCAAATATATACCTACTTACATAAATAATATGACTCCAAATCTAATTTCATAGTAATAACGACATACCTACTAAAGATGGACGCATTGCATTTTGCCTCCATTAACTCCTATATTACGTCATCAGGTCCAAATCTCAAAGCAGTGTCAACCATGTCATCTGGCTTGGACCACATCGATCTCGACGAGGTGAAAAAGCGTGGTATACTCTTGGGCAACACGCCTCAAGTGCTGGATGATGCTGTAGCCGATATTACTGTGGGACTGGTCATCGCAGCTGCCAGACGGTTCAAAGAAAGTGTTAAGATGATAGAAAGGTGATTGAACTCGGATTGATATAAACTAAGTACATTCTGTCTATGCAAATTGATATATTTTGAGGCGATGTCGACAGTCGAGAGAAACTGGGTTTGTGTTAGCATAGGAAGTATAGCATTGTGATAGACACCGAAGTTAAAATTTAGTTACCCTACTAAAGAAATTACTACGGCAAGTATTTTGACGTCACGAGTTGATCACTCCATTAAAATATAAAACACTTTATTTCATACTTATTTATTTATATATGTATTTGTCTTAATGATTATCTGATTTGATTATTATCAGCAAAATCAGGCAGTTTAGACAACACTTATTTCTGGATATTGTACATATTCCTCATTTCTATTAGTGAAACTTTTTTAGTATCCAATTTTGTCTGATTTATTGACATATACTTAGTGGCGAGTGGAAGTACGGTGTAAACTGGACGTTAGGACAGGACATCGCCAACAGCACGGTGGGGGTGGTGGGCTTCGGGGGCATCGGTCAGGCTGTCGTCAGGAGACTGACAGGATTCAACGTGAAGAGGTTCATTTACAGCGGACGGAGCGACAAGCCTGAAGGTAGAGTCTTCTTAAGTCTTTAAGCAATAGCTTAGGAAGTCGTGTTCGTGTTGGACTGCATTTGTGACCGTGTGATGGAAAGTAATGATGGGGAACTCTCACACCAAGTAGACTGAAGTTTTCTTCATGATACCCCAATAAAGCAAGATAGATCCGCAGGGAGATTGTGTAGTTGTATCTTAATGGGATTGCGATAGCTATGGCTCTCGTAATCGTCTTTTATTTTTGGTAATGTCTCTTTTTCGATTCCAATGGCTAACGTCAAATGACTAATTGTTATGAGAAGTAAATATAACGGTAGTTTCGTTGTTGCTCACCTAAGATAGACGATACCAAAATTATTACGAGAGCCATAGCTATCGAAATCAAGTTACACAATCACCCTGCTGGTCTTTGTAAATAGACCTATGCCTCAGCAGATTTTTCTGGCGTGATGAGGTTTTACATTGATGTTTATTAGTTACAGGCGTACTTAAAGTGGGTATATATTCACCAATGAATATGGCTTTAGATGACACTTTCTACAATACAATAAAATACATATTTAGAAATTTCTGAGTGATAAGAATACGACGACCATTTTGTGGGTGTTGTCGAGCCCTCATTGGATGATTTTCAATAATGATCTTCATTACGATTACCACCAAAGTTACGCGGTAGTGACCCAGGTCTTATTCAACGGTTATTTTCAGCTAAATCCCTAAGAGCTGAACGTGTTCCATTGAATCAGTTGCTACGTGAGAGCGACTTCGTGATTCTATGCTGCCCTCTCACACCAGAGACCAAGCATCTGATCAACTCTGACTCTCTAAAAACCATGAAGAGTAACGCTGTCCTTGTGAATATCGCGAGAGGAGGTAAGATTTGCAAATTTTTTTGCTAGTTCTTTTCTTAATCAGTCAAGGATACGTGTCAATATGGTCTTGAGTATAACCTTTTTGATGGTCGATAATACATTAACATATCAAAGAAGATGACCGTGGACCCTAATCGGAAGGCAAAAACCTAATCTGCACCAAAACAAATCTTTAGCATTGGATTGGTCTGTAATCCTGTGGTTGCGTTGCGGCGTCCATACCTACCTATTATTTGAACATCGGCGACCGTGTTTTTTTTATCATCAATGTAGAAATTGTAAAGATAAATAGGTAACTACTGCAAAAGTTTATACTATCTAGACAGTATCAAAACGTGTCACATTCAAGATGCCCGAAATGATAAGCTAAAAATGCAAACTGGAGATTTGGATATTGCACAAAAAATTACAAGAAATAAATCTGAAAACGGGATCTATTCAAAGTAATATGAACAATCGGCTTCGAAAATTTAATATGATAGCATCTAATGTTCTTGCATCAACTAGAGACTTCTTAAATTGACGATCTCAAAAAACCACCACGATATTTTTGTTCATGGAAAAAACTATAACCGGCGTTTTATACATAATGTCAACAGGTGTTATAGACCAGAATGCTCTGTACGAGGCTCTGAAAGAGGACCGCATCTTCTCAGCCGGTCTGGATGTTGTGACTCCTGAGCCAATGCGCAAAGACCACCCGCTGGTCTCGCTGCCCAATTGTTGTAAGTGTCAATGACCATAAATATATAATGTTCTAGGTTCTCTATAGCATTGACCTTAGTGCTATTTTTATTTTTCAGATATTTTACCACATTTGGGAAGTGCAACGGTCGAAACCAGAAATGCCATGGCGAAAATTGCAGCTAACAATGTTCTTTTAAGTTTACATGGCGAATCTATGCAGTCGCCTGTAAATTGATTTTCAAAAATATAGAAAAAAGATTTAGTGATTTTGTAACATACTTTTTTACACTTAAATAAGAATATCGAATGTTTGTGCAGCTGATAAGAAAAAACTATCGTGCTTCGTGCGCAAGAAATGGAAATATTTAAATAAAATAAAAACAATGATACCTCATATGTTTCTTGGTTTAGGTACTTTTGTTTTTCAAAATCATTAGCTATTTTGTATCGAAATTTTGGAGTTAAAGTCAGTAAAAAAATGTGTCAACCATCAACTTAATTAAAAAAATAACAGTGAATTAAATTTACAAAATCTATGTAGGTATAGGATCATGGGTAGGTATAACCATATTTATGTAGCCAGTTACCTACAATAAGGAAATTAAATCATAATAAAATAACACAATTGATTAACAAGCTAACGAGTTATTAATACCACCAGAATCATTGTTCATTCAATTCTGATCTCTAAAACTAATGACATAACATTTCAAATAGCGTATACTCAGCGTTATCAAATCTAATTGAAATACTGTGTACTCGATAAACCCGTTCCCATCCGTTCCATAATTTCCTATTTCTGGAACAGCAACCTTGAAATTGCACAGTTCGACACAGACTTGTCGACAGTCGCAACACTCGCCTTACACTTGCTTTATCTCAAGTGATTGTTAACTGAGATAAAACAAAGTGTTTGAGTTACATAAAATGATGATTATTCAGTTGGTCATTGCCGTGGCATTGACGAGTGTGTCAGTGATTTGTAAAGAAATCGATATGACGAAAAATCTTAAGGTTTTGGTGTCTTCAAATGATTTCCCTGAGAGTGGAGTTAACGTATTGAAAGAACAGTAAGTTATGTTTTATTAATAAGTATTTAGTATGGTTTAAAGTGTAAATGTTAAGTAATAATGTAGTGTAAATACCTATTTATTTGTGACATTTAATGTGACACTGACAGTGATGTGGGCGAAGCAATAAGTACCTACCTCCTTTAAAGTACCTAGTGTACTACAGCTTGTGTTATTGTCTATGGAAGAATTTGTTCGTAAAATAATAAGTACCTACCTTGACTACCTACTTCTAAAGGTCCAATTTAAATTACTATATAATACGATTACGTAATATTAATTCGTTAGTTTCGAGTTATTACAAAGAGAATAATAATCACTTTGTAATAAACATGTGAATGTTTGTATGTATGTACTTGCACACTTCAAAAAAGGAGGAGGTTAACAATTCGTGAGACGTTATCTTTTTTTTTTATGTATGTTTCCCGATTAGGTACTCCTCATCAGTCATCCTGAACCAATTTGGTCAATTATTATTTTGTTTGAAAAGGAAATATACTTCCCAGATCAACGACAGTGTTTAATTATTTTACTATTAATTCATTACACTGAGGACACAGATATTTATTTTGACAATTTTAATTGATCCCTAAAATATTGAGTTAAGTACCTACTTAACCCAATACCTATATACCTAATTGGTTTAGCTAATTTCTGGTTTCAACTACGATCTCTATTCTTTGGAACATACTTATATTTTCCAAACATCTTGTTATCATTATTAGGCTATCATCATGTCAGTGATCATTATCACCACATCTAAAGAATCTCATTGGGAAAAACCTGATGCAAGGAACTAAGGCGATGACAGCTCAGTGTTATGTCACGTCAAATTGGCGAAGTGGTGAATCCGATTCCCATCGGCTTACCTCTTAGGAATCCCAGTCCCACATTTTCATCGTTTCAAAGCCACTTTTATCATGCTTAAAATATACTGTAATTATAAAATTACAGGTGTTTTTTTAACGGCTTACCCTCGCCATAATTTCACCCCTCGCCACTGCTAGGTATAAATAAAACAAAGATACAGACGTAGTGCCCTATGACGTCACAGGACATGTCGGATCTCTTAGTGTAATCGTTATCTAATTAGTCATTCAAAATCCTTATATCTTTCGTATTTCTTGGCCGATTTAAATTTCACTTTTTTTCAACTTTTTTAGGGTATTTTTATGTTTTGTTAAGAAATGCGATAAAAAAATCTGCAACATTCTACCATTCTACACAGTTATTTCTAACCAGTTTCACAGTACTACAAAGCAAATACGCCAACTTCGGAGAAGAAGGGCTGAATCAGACACGTGAAGAGCTCCTGAAGCTCATCCCAGGATGCTCGGCACTCATCTGGTGCTCAAATCTACCCATCACCAAAGAACTGTTGGACAAAGCTGGTAAACACATTGATTTATCTGGATAATTTCTTTGAGCAGGACTGTATCTGAATTTAATTCAAATCGCAGGTTGGAATAGTACCTAATTAGATTGTCTAAAAAATATTTATAAAACCCACTTGTCAGTTCTTCTCAGGTAACTGTTTTTTTGCATAAACTATGTAGGGCCTCAACTAAATATTTTTTTAAATTAATTTGCATCTTTTTCCATGCAGTAAACTAATATGTGATAACTTTTGTAATTTCTCTACTTAGACATCGATAAAACCCTTAATTTCTCTCTCTAGTTTCAGTAAAATCGTATCAACTTTTGTACGGTTGCTAGCCTTGTCTAGGCGTGTAAGTAATATGAAAGACAAGCCGTTACAGAAAGCTGATGACCTAAATCTCCACAGGTACAAACCTAAAGATAGTGAGCACAGCATCGGCAGGATACAACCACTGCAACTTGGACGAGCTCAAGGCACGTGGTATCCTACTGTCTAATACCCCCAATGTTTTAAGCGCTACAGTCGCTGAGATAGCTGTAGCTCTGATGCTAGGAGCAGCCAGGAGGTTCACTGAGAATTTAGATCAAGTACACAGGTAAATTACGTATACCTACTCTGTTTTATCTATCTTCTCGTTATGTATGTCACTTATATATACTAAAAACAAAAATGGCCCTAATATTGAACCCTGGGGTACCCTATTTTAGCTGGAGCCTTTGAATGTTGAATATCATATCATAGTAGTTCTTATTGTGTTTAGAGGTGAATGGGAGATCGGCTTCAACAAAGTCCTTGGTCAGGACTTACGCGGTAGCACAGTCGGTATTATCGGTCTCGGAGGCATAGGCCAGGCGGTCGTCAAGCGTCTCGCTGGCTTCGAGGTAGCCAAATTTGTGTACACTGGACATAGAGAAAAACCTGAAGGTACAAAACTTTTCTAAAGATATAAAACTGTCCTATGATTTTGATCAAATTTAGGTACCTAGTCTGAAAGAGTCAATTACAAACTGGTGAAAGTTAATTTTCTCGAAGAATCGGGGTACTCATTGCATGTGTGATGCTAAGAAATATTCTTATACCTACATACTTTCCTACACTAATATCTGGCCCAATTTTACAAGATAATCCACCATTTCAAACCATGTAACAGGTAAAGCCCTAAACGCGGAGTTCGTAACCTTGGACCAACTCCTCAGCCAGAGTGACTTCATAGTTCTGGCCGTGCCTTTAACCAATGAAACTAAGCTCATGATCAACAAAGATACCCTGGGAAAGATGAAGAAGAACGCCATTCTTGTCAACGTTGGTCGTGGAGGTGAGAATCCTTTTAATAGTCTAATCAAATCTCAGATATTTATACATTACTAGCTTTCGTTCGCAACGCGGTTTTACCCACGTCCCCGGAATAAAAAGTAGCCTAGTTTCTTCCCCATATCACAGGCATCTGCGTGCCCAATTCCATCTTGATCGGTTCGGTGGTTTAAGCGTGAAAAGGTAACAAACTGACTTTCCCATTTATTTTTACCTATAATACCTTACTTACTTTTTTAACCAACCCTAAGCTATTTCCAGGGTCAACTATCTAGTAGGTACCATGGAATATTTTTGTGAAGGTACTTATAAAATCATAATTTATGAACCTACCTTCTTCCAGATCTAATCGACCAAGACGCCCTTTACGACGCGCTGAAGAACAACGTTATCTACTCAGCCGGCCTCGACGTGACCACACCGGAACCTCTGCCCAAAGACCACAAGCTGTTGACGCTACCTAACATCTGTGAGTTCCATAGAATTTAAAATTCATCTAATATCATTCACCCATCACATAACGTCTGTGACTTCAAAATGTTTACTACTTTGTAGTACCCAGCTGGCTGACTAGTAATAGTAGTTTATGATACTGTTGCATAATAGGGGTTATTAACTACGAGTGTGAGTTTAAGTACCGAGCCGTAGGCGAGGAAAAAAAAAAAAAAAAACAATTTTTGTGACATTTTTGGCCGTGTTGCCAACTCCCAAAAATTCTTACCACTAAAGTTCAAGTTACAAAATTTGTGACATTGTCATCGTCAAATTGAATTGATACTGATTGATTATACTATTGATAGGTCCAAAGTGTACTTTAATAGAAAAAAAGTTATTTTATAGCATTATCTTGGGAACAACAACTGTACATTGAATGAATCATTATACACGGGTGTGCCTAAAGTGGCTCATTAAAGTACTGATTTTGATTTCATAATAAGAACATTACGATATGAGAGTAGATAAAATTATATTCCTATTAGGTACCTACAACCAAAAACATATAACATTACGACATCATAAATTATAGACACTACGCCAAAGACAAACGTACTTTCAATTTATTTATATAAGTAGGAACTCTATCAAAGAATAGGCACAATATTTTATACTTGTGTGATAAATACCAATAGTATTTGTTGTTTGAACAGTCATCCTCCCGCACATCGGTAGCGCTACGGTGCGCACGCGCAGCGACATGGGAGTCCTTGCCGCCAACAACGTCGTCAACGCACTTACAGGAAAACCACTCATCACACCTGTCAAACTGTAAATCATACATCAACAATCGTTAATTGTTTGTCTGTCAAACAATATTTACTTATTTCTGTGTATTTGTGTTCATCAGAAGTATACAGGAGGCAACGAAGTACACTCAGAAAGTATTAAAAAAAAAAATAATAAATTGTGTTAAAAACTTGAAGTTTTATTTTATTATAACTTATTTAATAAAGTATAAAATATTGTTTTCATATAGTCTACACTTAACTTGGCAAGTCAGGTGGATTCTTTACTATTTAGAATTACTAATGTGAATGTTATTTGCTTCCTAGTGTTTCAGCACAACAGAAAAATAAATCTTTAGAAGTTATAAATGATCTAGATTTGCACCTTTTTACAATCAACATAAAATACATTATCTAATATAACTTTTCTTAAGTAATCAATATCAATATTATTAATAAATCCAAACATTACATAACCTTTATAACATATTTTCGTATAAAGATACACATACATAAGTTATTCTACATTTTTGTCAATTACACTGTGAATGGTGCTTATAAACCAAAGAGTATTAGAAATAGTTTATGGATTTTGTCCTAGTGCGAACAACAGAAAAGAATAAAATTTAATATTGCAACATGGTCATTAAATCCAATGGAAATTAACTTTTAACAATGTAAAAATATATGAATCGCCAATTGTAATGTAACTTATGTAGTATCTTTTTTAAGGCAACATAATAATTAAATATACAATAATCTTAAACTCAAGGTGCATCTACAACTACTGCTGCTAGATCTTTCAGAAAAGGCTCTATTTGGCTCTCCAGTGACAGTATGTGACCCGTGTTACAGTTATCACTGCCAATGAATGTCACAACTAGTGGTAATTTGTTCATTTGTATTACCTGTAACAAAAATAACATTTATTTACTATGGCAACATGGTGGAGGCCTTTGTGTCAAAGGAACACTGATCAGGGGACTGAGTAAATATCCTATACTATACATATATGCTATAACTAACAAAATTTTGTAACTCTGTTCATTAAATAAAGACTTGAAATTGATTGCAACTTACTACCTATATAACTTTGTTTAGTAATATTTTTCAAATAAATAAATATCCCGGGACATTCTTCACACACGGTTATCTAATCCCAAACTACAGAGCTACTAACAGCATTATTAGAAGGGTGTGAAAAGTACACAATTCATACTTTTTGAATCGACATGTTCACATATTCTCCAATGTGAGAAACAAATTCTCAACCTGCAAAGCATGCATGCAGAAAAGGTCCTCAACCTCAGCACCAATCAACTCTATAAAACTACACCATGACAATTTACATATACTTGTTACTATCATCATAAAATAGTATATTTTACAAATAGTTAGTGAAAATGTTTCTCAAATAGTTACAGTGAAATCATAACAATAATAAGGGAAGTATGAGACTATGAAGTAATGGATCTTTAACAAACCTGGTAACTAGAATACATAGATATGATTGTTTTGTTTCTGCCTAAGCCAAGTTTGCTCGCCTGGTCTGTAGCCATACCAAAAGTTGATATAAAATTAGGTCGTAAAGCTAGTTGCGGAGCTCTTTCAGTCACACATCGTACCAGTGGAACTCCATCTCGGTCCGTAATCAGGATACAATGAAGTCCATTCACTCTAAAATAATAAAAAGGTATCAATGGAATTTAAGTTTTGTAGGAACATTTAAATAGTTGTAACTATTCACACACTTCTCTAATAAGTGGTTCAAGTATTTTCTGAGGTCATCAACCATTTTTATGCTATAAAACTTGGTTGAAAATAATAAGAATAACCGTAGATATAAATGTTTAATTTTATGTTTTGATTTTATCGCAAACGCAAGTTCACCGATTTGCTCACTGTCTGTCAGTATCAGACACCTGTCTGTCATGTCAGTCACAGTACTCACAGTATTTCTATTCTCTTTGGTCAGTCACGTGACCGTTGAGAAAATGAAGAATCTGCCGCACAATAGCTAAAAATCTGCCCAACGCTGTAATAAAATATGCCACACATTTCTTAGAGTTTCTATGGGATGGGTAACGATAAAACACTTGATAAACAACAATTTAACAAACAAATGTATATTTGGGATAAGTTTGTTATCGTAAATTTTAGACGTTTATTATAATTTACACGAAGTAGCTTTAGTCTGTGATAATTTAGATGACACTCGATGGCTGCGAGATTTTTGACACTTTGACATAAACAAAAGATTATTGAAAAAAAATATATGTTTTTGTCTATAGCTAAAATGGCAGAATCGAATTGACAAGTCGTGCGATTTTCGTAATTTATTTTTGGGTACACTAATTACTGTCTTTGTGTTTTTTAGGTGTTTAATATGTTACTTTATTAGGCATAATATATATACTTTGTGTAGTTATTATAGAATTGTGCACATTTCACAACCTTGCACCTATGTTGCAACTAATGGTATGATAACAAAAGGTATAAAAATCGTGTCTTGTCTCAATATGTGTTCTTTTTCGTCATTTGTGTACCGACGGGATTAACAAGACATGAACGTTACCAAGCATAAAAGGTCTGGTATGTATACGTAATTGTAGAGATACGGGATTTTTGGGATTGTGACGTCACAAAATAGACAAGACGTTATTTACAGTGTAAATTAGGTAATAAAATGTTTGATTGTCTCTGCCGGTGAGCGCAAAGATATTTGCGGTGTTCCGGTGAGGGCACAGTTCGCGGCGCAGCGGTGGGCCTCCGCTAGGATGGGCGGCGATGTCTGCCCCCTCTGAGAGCGCTGCGAGCCCTGCACCGTGCGCATGCACCAATATATCGCTTATGCAATTGTTTCATGAGCTGAAACAGAAGTTCCCTGGCGTCCCTGATCATGTTGTATCGAACACCATCGAGCTGTACTGTCACGACAAGCAAGCCTGTGAGACTCACCTGCACAGCGAAGTCAAGGCCTCCCTAACGCACGCGTACCATGCCTCCTCGTCAGCAGCTGCCCGCCAACTCAACCAAGTCAGGCAAAACCCACCACTCAAGTGTCGCAACCAGCCTATAGTCAAGCATGAAGCTGCCAAGTCCACTGCAATCAAATCTGTCACTTGCCAAGGACCACAAAAGGCAATACTGAGTAGTGGCAATAACACCCCAGATAAAGAGAACACACCAAACACTGATGCAAATCAGAATATTGTTGACACTAAAAACAATGAAACTGACAAAAGTAACAACATCACATCACCTGTCACTGTAATAAATATTGACAATTGTTACGCAAAGTACAGTGCTGAGTCTCCAAGCGATATAGAACTTACTAATGAGAACATACAAGAAAAAAAAGTAAGCACACTACAAGAGAAACTGCCAGAAAAGGTGATAGAACAACCGGAAAGCACGAACTATAAGATCTTGAAGAGTAACAAAATAAAATGTAACTTGAATGAAAAATTGGAGAAAGCTAGGGATGTATTAAAAGAAAAGAAAACTATAAAGAAAGAGGAAACACAAAATAAATCTCCTCAAGAGAAACCCAAACGGCCTAACACACTAGATTTCATAAAACCCAATCCAGATATTGCATTTAAACAGACATTGAAAGAACCTAAAGAGGATACATGTCGAATTGTTTCACCAGCACCATCAGCCTTGAAGAATGAAAGTCAACCAATAAAGGAGCCAAAATCATATAGGCCTGAGAGAGGTTATCCCTTGAACTTATCAGTTAATGTGAATTGTCATATGGACTTGAGTCGTGGGTATGGTGACCCATGGTTAGAAGATTACGATAGTCCAAGAGCTATAACATCTGTGAATTTGACCGTTTGTACTCCAACATCAAATATGGCGAGTCCTGTAAGAGAGTCTAGGGAGGATGATGGTGGTTTTGAAGGTCATGTTACGGTGACAGTGAGTCCGAGCACGACGCGGCCGCCTCGTCGCAGAGCGCCGCCTCCTCCGGCCCAGCCATCGAGAATAGACTCGCCGAGACCTACAAGAGCTGCTCCAGAACCACCAGGATCAATACTTGGTAAGTTACCTCTAATTTGTAGTTTAATACTTCAAACAGTAGTTATTAGTCTATGTTGTAGAAGTTGTAGTCAAGTTTTACAGTAAATAAAGGTCATAAAATAAGAAAACACCAATATGTATAGTTGTATAATATTGGTTTAAAAAAAAGTTGTATTTCAGGTTAATGACAAATAACTGGTTTTGTATATGGTGGATATTTTTAAAATAAATTGCAATATCTCCCTCTCTGTCCATGTACTTATAACTTGTAAACCACAACACGTATTTTGATGTGGTTTCCGTAGTTACTGAGGGAGTTCCCATAGGATGGGTTTAGGCTATGTCATTGTACTAAGATGGGCTTGAACGGTGACCATATTTAGTGAAGAAAGTCATTATGTGGCGCCATAAACAAAGACTAATTTATGTATATAAATTAAGAAGAATCCAAGGTGTTTTATGCATATGTATTAATTATATGATTTATTACTATTTAACATTTTTAGTATTCTGTTATAATGAAAATAAAAAACCTAGTGTCTGTTACGTTTTTATGATAAATCAAATAGGTATTTAGTAAGTGATGTTATGAACTGCACTACAATCCTACTCCTACTTAATATTATAAAAGTGAAAGTTTTTATGGATATGGAGATTAGGATCTCATGCAAAAACTACTGAACAGATTTGGATAAAACTTGGCACATAAATCGACAATACCCTGGAATAATGTAATAGGCAACTTTTTACCACAGTGCAGTATAACATAAAATCTCTTGGAACCCCAAGTGAAATCGCAGAGTCGAAGCTAGTTACGTCATCAAAATACCGAACAATGAAGTATATATAATCCATAAAAGTAGTGTGATACAATTATGGCAGCTAAGATGAGGAAATCTGCACGATAAATAGTATTTTTTCATAAAATATTCTGTTATTTAAAAGCCGTCAACCTTTACATCCGATGCGAATGATTAAAACTAGGTATTTCTCATGAGAAATAAAACTAAAGGTATAACACACACGCTATACATACGCATTCTTTAGGTACCTATAACTGGAAACAACGCCACAGTCCATTATAGTGGTATGTTTTTTATTATTCATTTGAAGCAAAAGGAAAAATCGCTTTACAATACACATTTCACACAGTGCTTGGTGATAGATTTTCAACTTGAAAATGGTATACACAAATATACCACCATAGTAAAAACATAGTAGATTAAGGACCTCCTTGGATGCCGCCAAACGTGCCGAAACAGTTTAGACAGCGGGAATATGGTCTACATTCCCAGGCGCCGAAACATGTATGAAGAATCTCTAGCATATTCATTGACTGAAAGTTCATGCTCGTTACAGGCTTCGAATCCCCGGCATTCTAGATTTATCACTACCGCTCTTGTCAAAAAGCAACTGCCACTGGCCTATCGTTGTCATTCATGCTTCCGAATTTCGAGCAATTAAATAATACGCATGTAAATAAACAAATACTACGTAAAAAGACGTCACCACTTATCCCTGTCTGTCAAGTATCTACGTTGTGTAGGCGCATTAGTCTCTCGTTCCTCAGAGATAGCGTCGGTTCAGTCGCTCGTTTATCAGCCTGTTATTCCATCCAATAATTGTGTAGTAATTCCCGAAACCACTAACTGATTAGACCGACCGCGACGGACGTGTTAGAAAATATGGTGCCAGGAGTTGCAATATCTAAACATATCGAAGAAGACTACTATATGGCGTTCTATCGTAAGATTTTTTCCAATTACTTACCCTAGTCAAATACCAGATCAACGCTGACTGACAGATAGTTGTAGCCTCATCCGTTCCTACCGGCCTTATAATGACCGTGAACACCCGGTCTATCGGATAGGATCTTTCGAATTTAATTCAAAATACTGATGTAAAATATTTCAGATCGTTCCCTAATAGAGCGGCAGAAAGAGCGTCTCGGCCGTCTGGAGATGGCGCTGGGTCAGGAAAAGGGGCGCCTGGCTCAGCTCACGAAGGAGACCCATATCTTAGCCGGCCCTCGCCCCACCATATCTGAAGCGCAGAGACTCAAGGACTGCGTGGAGAGGCTGCGGGATCAGTGCGATACACTTGCAAAGAGGCTCGAGATGACTGGTAACGGTGAGTTGTTGACACCCAAGTTAGTGAATGTCCTTTTTGTGCTTCTTTTTTGCTGGTCTGATTGATCTTCTGCGAATTGAAACATGATATTCCATAAATCGTAATTGTTTTGTGTCATCTTCATTTTCCTTGCCCCTTCTGATTCCGCGCCCACCAGTCCATATGCTTTTGAAGTTTTTTGTTGTAATTTCTATACGTCTTAAGGATGTTCCATATTTTTCAACTCTTAAAGTTGCACTCTAAAGTTTGCCATAATATTACATCAGTAATACTTTCACTACATCGCACACATTTGATGATGCAACAACAATTGGGCGTAACTTGCAACGTCATCCATATAATGTGGGCGAGTCAATCGAATTGTTTGAATTCTTTATTTTATAGAACAAAAACAATTTGAAGAAGGGCATATTTAAAACTTGCAGAGCCAGAAGATACGGGCAGTTTCTACAGCAACATCTACACGGGCCAGCGACCGTCGGCATCCTGGCAGTGCCACATGTGCACCTTCCGGAACCATCCGCTCCTCGACAAGTGTGAGGAGTGCGACATGCCGCGGATATTCGTAGGTACGTCCCCCCCCCGGACTCACGACTCGGGCTTCGGCTCCTTTAGGGACAGGTCGAGAAGACTCGCCACCCAAGTCGACGGGCCCGAAATCACCGACGACACTGTCGACCTAATCCAAGACTTTCGTGCCTTGCCCAAACTAAACTGTTGATACGCGCTGGACGCTACCTTTCCGAAGAGTTCCTTCAAAATTCCTGCCTTTATAAGTGCCTATAGTATAAAGTGCCTGTGGATTTCAGTGTTTTAAACCGATTCGTCGAAACTTGTTGTGAAGTGATTTTAGAGGCTACTTTGAGACAATGTGTTGTGTTGTGCTTTAAGTCTTAACCCCTAGCATGTCAGCATGCGTGCCAGATAACTCTATGGAAATATGTACCAACATTAGTGGACAATGATTGTTGGTGTTTTCAAGTTTTTCAACACAATTTAACTGTTTATTATTGTACAGGTTGAAGTACCCTTATACTTAGATTACAGTATAATCATATTTGACGCCGTAATATTTGTATATACTATGTTTTATAGACTACGCGCCTTTGATTCTGCTGTAATATGTTTATTTATGCGATTTCTTGCATGTGTGTTGGTTTGTTTTATATTTGACTGTAAAAATTAACCATTTATTTATACTTGTATAATGATACGGCGACTATCGGCGGTTATCGGTGATCTACGTGACAAATGTGATAAACCAATTTGATTACCATTTCTGAGAAACGTCTCAAGCGGAACGGACGATAGCTCTGGTTGGCATTTTAGTAATCTTATCTCTTTGAATATCTAAAACAAGGTATAAAAATGTAGTTAAGTAACAATGATTCAATAGAAAAATGATAAATATTGTCAAAAGCAGGAAATTGTTATCTATGTTTTTTATTTTTACAAAAATAATTAGGTAAGTGGAATATAATTATAAAATGATTACGCAATTTTAATGCATAATAATAATTTTATTTACGTCACGTTCGGTAATTAGGTAACTGCCAGTGTTGTCACAGCAATTAGCTTAATCAATACTAGTCTTGGGTTTTCCTAACGACATTTAAGGCTAATATAGGATCTTTTAAAACGGATTTTGGGGGAATATCCACAAGGAAAAATGTGATAAGAGAAGTCACAGGGTTAAGAAAATGTGTTCTTTCTTCTCTGCATAGGTTACTTCTATTTCTTGTAATGTAGTACTTAATCTTGAAGCTCGTGGTCTTGTAAAGAATCAACTTGGCAAGGCACCGATCTATGAAACTCAAAACGGCCTATCGACGAACACAATCAATTCATTTCTAAAGCAGATAATAATAATAAGCCTAATTGGTGTGACGAACATTGCCCCAGAGATTTTGTAAATAAAATTCTATTTAATTTTGAAATAATTATATTTTTAGATTAAATTTGATGTAAATTAATTTATATACATAATAGCCTGAATGAAACATCACTAGTTGACTGGTCGGATTATTTTTTTATCACAAT
The DNA here is from genome assembly GCA_963555595.1 of Tethea ocularis. Classification (NCBI taxonomy): domain Eukaryota; kingdom Metazoa; phylum Arthropoda; class Insecta; order Lepidoptera; family Drepanidae; genus Tethea; species Tethea ocularis. Next base: position 8,889,576 of record OY741970.1, read on the forward strand.
TAGATCTCAAATTAAGACTATTATTGCTCCTTGCCAAAAAAAAAACATTTACAAAAGTTTAATTTATTTATTGGCTATTTTCGAAAAACAATATGTTAAAATCCTTTATCTTGCTCAAACTCTCGCTTGCTCAGTTTTCAATATATCGTTCTACCATTAATTAATAAAATAAGTTTTACTGTGTTAGATAAAACTTTAAATAATTATATTTACATTTAGTAAAGTTCTTATAGACGCCTTATGAGATTTAGAGGAAGTATGCACAGGTATATGATTTATTGACGAATTTAACTGTGATAGGCGTGGGTTGAACTCTTTTTTACCTTCCACAATAGGGATGATGACTGGGTAAAAAATAATTAATTCTGTTTAGTCTGTCAGTTAGGTTATCAAAAAATATTGGATACGTATTTTTTATTTTATCAAATCAATAAAAAAATACAAAGATAAGGCGCATCAAAGTTCAGGAGTGGGTGGGGGCTTGTGACGTCACGTCTCTGTAAAAAGTGTACTAAGACGTGACGTCACGTGAAATTTTAATGCACTGTATCTTCGTTACTTAATGTATTCAGAACTAAAGAAAAAATATGTGTCCAATGTTTTTGGTAATCTAACTGACGGACTAATTAGATTTATTCAGTCATCATCCCTATTGTCATAATATATTTATAAATAATTACTATCTATAAAGGGTATCAAGGTTATAATAGTTAATCCGAAGTTCACAAATAAGATTCACTTTAAAAGCAATGTCAAAATTTGATAGATTTATCCATCTTATCACAATAGATTTAAGGCTGAAAATTGTAGAGAAATTTTCAAATATGCACTGATTGATTTGTAAGCACTTAAATCCATTATTTAATGCTAGGACAAAAAAAACTTAAATAATATACATTTTTGTACATGAGAATTAGGATGCATATATTTTAATCGTTAATATAATTGTGATGAATTATTTTTATTAAATGTATATTGGAGAATAAATAAGTTGTTTATTATAATATTTAAAAGTGTATTTTTATTGGGATTCACATTCACAAAAACATTTTATATTACTTTTCAAAATAATTTATTGAGTCAGGTATAGCCATTGAATTAACAACACCGTTATAGCATATTAATCCGTAAGTGCAGTACACATAGTTCAAAATTCCAAGGTAAGTTGTGTTCTAAATCTAATATTGTTATGAATTTATTAAAACAGTTTTGTTGTGATATTTGTTGTCCAGTTGAATGCAGTGATTTCTTTTTCTTTATTTTATCTAATCACATTTTTCTCAATTAACTTTATTGCGTATTTATTGCGCCTTGTCATTTGTTAATATTTTTTATTTCCTAACAGTTCGCGCACGGGACGGAATAACTGTTCGCCTTATGCCAGGTCGACGAAGTAAGTGTAATTAAAAAAAATATATATTTATGTCAAATTAGGTACAGTCATGAGCATAAATATATAATGGATTCGACAATTACAGTATATCTGATTACATAATTAATTCGGTTATGTCTGTTATCAAAATGATGACAAAATTAATAAATCACTTTGCTTTCCACGCATATACATACAAGTAGCAGCTTTTAATTGTTGCTATAACTATAATGTGTAATATAAAAAGGGAGTAATATATTTGTAAAGACGAATGTGGTTTTTAGGTACTAAGATAATGTGTAATTAAGAATATAAAATTATGTGAATAAATAAAAAAAGGTCATCGTGAGATAAATTGAAGAATTAATAATGAAATCAGATATTATTGCTAAACTATCCATAGTACTATGTTATGTTATGCTAATGCATGTACAGTTAGTAGTTAGTCACAATAATTTTGTAAACCTTTTGATTTTGTTATTGTGTTCAAAAACCATAACTTGACCAATTTCTATTAGTTTGTATATTACTGACTACAGTATTAATGATTTTATCTTTTTTCCAGAAATATCGCGTTCTTGGGTTTTATGAAATGAAGTGGAATGGAATATAGAAGTTATATTAGGCTCGGTTGTTTAAACTTCATCGAAATTCACTTGCGGTTGCAAAGTTATATAACGGAAAAGCAACTATAAAAAGAAACAATCTACCAATTTTTGATGAAGTTTAACACAACCTGCCCTTAAGTGCAGTAGAACAACATAATACTTCGAATCTGTGATATTCGCATTTGGTAATTAGAAAGTCTGATTTATTCTCAAGTAATAGTAAAATATTTTATGTTTTGATAACACATTCCAAAAGAAAACCTGAATAATTGATATGCCTATATTATTTTATTCTTTCCTATTCTCAGTGAGTGCTCTGTTGTACCAAATGCGGATAACTGATTGTTATTTACATTTTAAACACTGCTGCACTTAAGGTGGATAGGGAAGTGTTATATATTATAATTAATATATACATTACGTATTTACTTTTACTTAAAATACTATGTTTTTATATAATGGGGAAGACGAGCATGTAATTTTTTTATCTAGAAAAATCAAACAAAAAATAAGTTCTAACTTAAAAACTGATTTTTTTTTTCAAATTTTCAATCGTGACGCTCACAACGTTCATTACGGATGCTGGTGTTCAACCGCGCGAATGGTGTTTTTACTTTAGTCTGATACTTAATTTTGAGGTTTTTTAGAAAAGCAAATACCATACAGATATAAATACCGTAAGTAGGTAAAGTTATAATAAATAAATAATTATATATAAATGATAAAAAACAGTTTTAGTTGGAAATCGTCATGTTTTTTTCGCAGTTGTCATTATAATTACGTAATTATTTTATTTGAACAAAAATGGCGATTTTTTTTAATTTACATCTCCATAGCACGCGGCATTTTGCGTATGAAAATGTGTATCTAACTTCTCTATTTTTTATTAAAATATCTGGTATATGTTGTACCCAAATTTATATAGAAGTAACTACTCTCCAATATATGTTGTACTTAATTATGTAGACAAAATTTTCATAAAGATTATGTATCTTTATGAAAATGTCAATATAAGTTATATACAATAAAAAGTAATATCAAATTAAGTGAACATCATTTTACATAATATGTATCTCGGGCGCTGAAGTCTCTTTGAACTATTTTATACAAATTGAAGTTCCTTATTCTGCCACCAGCAGATCAAATATTTTCTAAATTGATATAAAACTGGCAATATATGCATATTAGCAATCATCTGAATTTTTCCTGAAATTCACACATCCTTTCTTACGGTGGATCATCCACCTCACGTAGTTTTTATTTTGTGTTTCGCGCATGAATGTATATCAATGGATTATTGTATGTATTAAAACATATTTTGAAGATTAATTAAAACCATACCTTGGGTCCTATAATATAATAAATGAATATATAATGAATGTAATAAATAACGGAAATATGTAATTAAGAAACCGAATATAATTCGTTTCTAATGCAAAATAAATACATACCTATTGCCATATTCCTCATACGCGAATCACAAAATTACGTCTCAGGACTCGCGCAAAATTGAGTAAATAAATTAAAATTCTAAATGTTTACCACCTTAATACTAGAAGACGTTATGAATAATCTACTATTGCTTTGAGAGCCAATAAATTTGCTCAAGTCTAACTTATTTGCTGGGTGGAGTTTATCGTACCTAATATTAATGCAGAGAATGTTATTTTCTCAGTCTTCTGGTAGGTTCAGTTATACATAAATGAATGGTCAGTTATACAAATTCTTAACAAATAAAGCATTGTTGGACTTGTCATGCATAAATGAATAGTAACCAGGTATACGAATATTAATGGACATATTTATTTTTTTGCTAAATTCGCTTGTGCCACGAGAACAAGCAAAATTAGTTTAAAAAGTCCATGAAAACAAGGTGAAAACCGTTTTATATAAAAATGTATCTATCTTGATTAATACAACAGTCTGCTACTCATATTAGAGGATATTATACATGCAGGTAATTTACATAAATTAACGTGGAATTCATGATGTCCATAAGGATTTTAATATAAAAAAATCTCGTTCTAGATCTAGTCTGAAATTAAATTTACAATGAATATGTTTATTTATAATAAAAGTTCTTAAAATGGGAGAGTCCACTTATAAAATCATGCTATTTTCTAATTATTCATGTTAATCAACTGTTTAAAATAGTTACAGCATGTGTGATCGATCGATATTACCAATGAATTTTTAATGTAAAATGAAACAATCACTGTGATTTCTAGTCGAAGCTCCAAACTTCTCAATTTATTGTATGTGTATGTATTAAGCAATAAGCATTTCTTTCTGTGTAAAAACTTATGCTCACTTTGTACATAAATTATATATGAAATAAGTATGTATGGCATTGCTTTTTCTTTATAAAAAATACAATGTGCAAGTAATTTTAATGATCAATAATATTTTATTGTATTAAATTAGTTAAAAAATGCCTTTGATGGAATTAGGGATCTTTTTCATAGAGTGTGCTATAAACTATGAAAATATTTTATTATTCATTTATTACAAGACTATTATTCTTAGGCATACCAATTTAGATTAATTAAATATAAGTTTATTATTACACTTTGAACTAACTTGAAGTCTTAATTATTGATATTAATTCAAGTAAAAGTATGATGAATAACAATTTATGTAGCTGACTGTACCTACATGATCTGGATTACTTGCACATCACATTTTTTGTAAGGAATCATTATTTAGTGCTTTATAGCGTATAAATTATGTTAAATATCTATTTGATATGTACTTACTATTTTTATTTAATCAGCATATTTATCGAAATAAACTTGTTATTGATATTTGGTTAATTTGTTTGTTTTACTACATACATACATACATGCACACTTTAGTTTGGTACCTACCTAAATATATAATATTAAACTATAGGTAATATAAATAAAGTCAAATCATGGAAAGTATAAACTAAAACTGACTTAGTAGTCTAAAGTAGCTCTTTCTGTAATCATGTAGGACGGAGTAGGAACAGATTATTTGAAGCCTGAGTTTTCCACTTCTTTTTACTAAGTATAATTTAAATTTATTTGCTTGTTTTAAGCCTCATGTAATAAAGGACAGAGGCTAAAGTATAATCATTAATCAAACCATCATTAATATTTTGTACAGTTTTATTTACAAGTAACCTAATTTATACCTACTTACATACATTTTGAAGAAGCAAAGAGCTTCTCTTACAATATTTTGATTATCATAATATCCAATGCAATTAGTCTAAAGGCATTTGTCCGGTAAGGTTGTTGCAGACAACTGAGGCTACCAACTTAGTCCTTTAAAAAAAAAAATTTAAAAAAAAATTGTCAAAAGTTATAAACTGTAACATATTTTTCCATAAAATTGGGATGAAACCCAAATATTTTATGGACTAAATTTACATGTATAGGTACTAGTATTGTGTAATCCAACCCTTGCTGCCTAGACCAACAACACATTTTCGAATTTACAGTGACAAAAAGATGTTGCTATATTATCAAACTTTAGATAATAGGATACCTATTTCAGTTTGAAAATTAAAGAGTAAGATAATGAAGTATGTTAAAAAGTTGCCTGTTTGTGTTGCCATTCGATATCTTCATGAAAAGGAATATATTCTGTAGGAATATATACAATAGACAGTTACTATTGCATTTATAATATTAGCATGGATGTAAGTAATTCAGTTCTCTGTACATGTAAAATGAGTACAAATTTTCCATAAAAAAGGCCATAATTATTACAATATCATAACTATATTATTAAATAGAGACAACACAAATTATATAGCTGTACCCCTCTCCAAATTCTGCTTGATCTCAGCCGTATGTTCTCCATAGAACCTCTCCAGTTTCTTGTTGAACTTGGCATTCCTCTCATTAATGTAATCAATATCTGCATCATCGTTGTGAATACGTCTTCTGGAGTACTTAGACCGTTTTGCAATTTGGCCTTCAATATCTTGAACCATTTTGTCCACCGCCTCTCTACGGTCCTCATGCATACCGTGTATAATGACATTAGGGCCTCCATAAAATGCATCACCATACTTCTGCTTCTGTTTCTCATATTGCTCCATGTCAGCAGCTGGCATATTTTTCACAAGTCTATTATACTGTCTTACTGTAGCTTGCTCATATGTAGAGAACCCTTGATCGGGGTTTTTCTTTTTTTTCTTTCGTTCAAGTCTCTCAGCTTCCACCGCAGATATATTTAGGAGTTTCACCCTGTCGTAGCTTTTGCCACCTTTTTCAGCCTCCTCCCGTTTTTGCTGGTCGTCCAGCAGCCATTCAGCTTGACGGCGCTTGGCTTCGTAGTTAGGTGGAAGCTTACTCCGTGCTTCTTCAGCGACTACTTCTTGATGGTTGTGTGTCCTAGCCTCATTTCTGGCAGAGTGCAAGGTGCGCAGTCTCTTCATGCGTTCCGCTTGTTTCTCCGCGAAGGTCATCTCTTTTGGCGATGTGGATGCTTCTTCTGTAGCTGAACTCATTGTCGTTCAATATTTTATTAGTAAAAAAACATGGACTTTAGTTTTACAACAATTTCTATTTCACATTCACAACAACACGTCTTTGTGTCTGTCAAAGAGAATATAAATCATAACACAGATTACTAATATGTCTTATCTGACCATAGACTACTTAGAGATTGGGATCTGAAAGTATTATATTCTCTTTGGATCTGACCATATGACCACAGACCACTATAGGGGATACTACATATCATCGTAGTCATTGCATCTGAGTGGCAACACTAATTAATTGAAGGTATCAAAAAAAAGAAGAGAGAACTCGACTGCGTAAAAGAGAAAAAAACTGTATCGATACGTTACTTTTACTGATACAAAACGAAACGAAATTAGTAACGTTACAAAAAAGTAACACTTTCGAGTATCGGAATACGAGTATCGTTACTCCAGACAGTAACGATACGGCGCTGTCATGCCTGTAACGTTACGGCAAAAATCGGTTGTTTCCGTAAACGTAACTCAAGTCCCTCTCTGGAGATGCAGTAAAAACGTCATATAAATGTCAAAAAATGATGTGCGTGAAGTTGGCTTTCTATGTATGTCAACCGCGCACGATTGCACTGAAGTGAGGCAGTTTGTCGATGTTTTGGAACAGTGACGGTTGTGTGTAATCGTGTGAATTAATATAATTTTTGATAAATTCAGGTGTATATTATTTAAGTTCACGATGTCGGATGAAATCGCTGAAAATGGAACTGCGAACGGAGACGTCCCTGAGATCGAGCTGATCATAAAGGTGTGTATTGTTTTACACGTGTTTATGCACAAGACTAGCTGCTTGCTTACATCGGTCAACACGGCGACGGCACGCGCTGGCCTTCGGAGATATAAGAAGATTGTAGAGAGGTGGCAAATCTATCTAATATACAGTAATATACACGTACTTGGCAATGCAGCAAAATGCTACGTTACTTTGTACGAGCAAATTAGCCACAGTATCCATGCATTAGTACATCGCATAATGTCGTGCCGTCGTATGCATGAAAGTATATTATTGTACCTACATTAAACGTGCATTATTTAGGTACTTGCATCTCTGGCTCTCTGTTTTGTTGGGCTTTTGTGTTTGACTTGTTTATTGTCTTTCTAAGAGCACATTAAAGCAGCTTAGGTTCCCTTTGTCAGGGTTATTGAAGTTCATCCATATGTTAAACAGAATTATTACTATTTTTCTATGAAATAAAACTGCTCACTGATCTAATCCAGGGCCTAAGGGTTTCTACAAAAACATCCTTTGCCTATAATGTTATAAATTCGATTTTTTTACATTATAATCCTCCCCATTGCTAACTAATATGTTTATATCTAGGTCTTGCCAGTTAGCCTATTAATTAAGCCTACCCATCTAGTCACTAGTCACTCAAGAGTGTGGTTAGTCTCAAGTACAAAATTCTCTCAAGGCACTTGATTTACCAACAGTAAAACTAATAAAATTATTCATCCTACAAATATTATAAATGCAAAAGTGATTGATATATATTATGTCTCGTATTTGATTCTCTCGGTTTCACGCACAGTCCTGGGATGAAAGTAACCTAACCTTGTGTTAATGTAGCTTCTTATTATTGAAATAATTTTCAGTATCAATCAGTACCTCCGAAGATTACCTCATACATCCAAGCAAACTAACCAATTTTACCTGTTTATAATATTTGCATTCATGAACTCATACATAACTGATAGGACAATTTGCTAATAATTATTATTTGTTCATATTGATGAATATGAATATGTCCACCCCTTAAAAAGTGTTACTGAATAACAAGTACCCCGTCTATCATATGTCTATAACTCGGGAGTATTATTGTCAAATTGTCAAGTAAATTGTAACAGACTATGTTAAATTACTAGTCTTCTGTAAAATCCAACTAAAACACCACATAAAAAAGAGGCAGGTGGTACCCATGCAATTATGTGCATGGAGCCTAGAAAGAAGGTTTTTTATGATTGACAGTAGGGTAGGCTTATCTTTTATTAGTGTATATACCAGTCTTTTTGACAATGCAATAAAATTAAGTGTTATTTTTATGTTGCAAATAGGATGTGCAATATAAAATTCTTTAAGAATGCATTTTTTAATAAAATATTGCTGGCGAAACATCAACATTTAAACTTTGTAATCATGTTTCTTCATTAATTTAGCATTGGCATTCTGATGAAATTTTTACTTATAAAGTTTTGCCAATCCTAGCTTGTGATGTAAACAATATTTTAGAGGCCAGAGAAATACCAAATTATAATGTAACTTGTATATTTCTTATTTTAAATAATATTTACCTAATAAGAGAAAAGTTATATTCTTACAACTAAGCTAATAACTTTAAACGAGAAATAGATATAAATTTCTTTCTTTATTTAAATATATTTCATGTATCTCGGAAACGACTCTAATGATTTGGATACAATTTTGTATTTAAATAAGGTTTTGATTTCTAAGTTTTTCTATATGTATAGGCATCTTTCCTGAAAAAACGAAACAAAATATTTCGATCGCCCAAGTAATACAGCATGTGATGTAATGTTAATTTCTTGATACATAGTCTAAAACCGGTGACTGCTGTAGCTAAATAATATCGTAAAATTAATTTCTTTATTAATAGAACAGGGAGGTATTACAAGACTTTTTATGTATCTTCCTTTGATACTGTCGCAATTTTATAACTGTTTTGAATTTACAAATTGTAACATATTAAACGTGATAATAACTGACAGTTTAAAGGCTCGGAAAATTCACTGCACCAATTAAATAACGACATCACCTGCAGTGGGCAGAGCACCTGCATCACCTGGCCGACTAAACACTTCATGTCGAACATAAATAGGCCATTGGAGTATTAAGTTATTTCCAACAAAACGACCAGAACACAAACATTTACGCTATTTCTAAAAAGTAGGAAATACATCAATTTCCATTGAAGGCGACTACGACCGGCGCGCGCGCAGCGGTTTGGCGTCGATTCGTGCTTCGCGCTCGTAAAACATATGTTTTGGTCGTTCATCAACAGCGTTCGGATGCGTCCGTTTGAGTTATGTCATTTTAATTGGATCACACCGATTACGAGTGCAGATTACTAACATTTTAGAACTCTGCGGCCCGTGGATATATCGCTCTGTAGACTTCATCGAGAAGCCAATCAGGTGCGATATTTATTAGGTACTCGAGATTATACAAAATAAGCAAATCAATGAAAATTAATCGAGCTGTTTGTATATTTGTCTGGAGTGACGTCAAATATACATTTGTGTTTTGCAAAACGAATTATTTCTAGAAGTTTCCTACAATGAGCTCATCCTCCGGTGGAGCAGACATTCCAAGCGAGAGAGCGCCTTCGAAACAGAAACCTGCGCTGGTGCCGTCCAGGGGAAAGTAACTGCACGCGACAGTTTGTGCGTCCGGGCAACGGGGACCGACCGACTGACATCAACTGTTATCATATTTATGACAATACGCAGAATAGGCATGATTCATACATCATGCCTATTCGCTAATTTAAACTGTACAACAGAACCACCAGAACCGACGCTGACGCTACTTTATCAACGTACACACGTCCACAGATCAACACACTGCGGCACCTTATGCGGTTGTAATAGGCGCTATTTTGCAACAAAAATGTGTAGCTTGATCTGTGGCCGTGTGTACAACGGACGTACTAAAATTAATTAAGTATTATCATAAAGAGAATTAGTAACTTTTCCAAAATATAACACGTTTTATACGAAACTAACTATAAGTTGTGTTTCATCAAAATTATAATTCAATAGGTATACCTATTGAAAAACACGTTTAGTTATAAATAATACAGGTTTCTTTTCGGAAAAGTAGTTAGACGTAACGTAAAATCATATACATACATAGTATATTTGATACCAACCTGTTTTTGAGAAATGCGATCAAGAATAACATTTTAGGTATTCCTTTCAATGTCACAAACATGGACAGTAAAGGAGCATGAAAGACAGAGTATAGATGCCTTAAAAATGGAGGAGACGAATGCTTCGAATATCATTGAAGGAACACCGCCCGCACAAACGTATCCATATCCGATGATCTATAATTTAGAGAAAGACTCTCCTTCATAGTGCAGTCGAGGATTTTGCGCTACTTTGGCCGTGTAACTCGAAGAGATGGTTCATGCCTGCAAAAACTCGTTTCTGTGGAAAAAGGTCAAGAGGACGCTCGCCTATGCGCTGGACTGATCGGTTTAAATCCCTAACAAATAAAACTATAATGTGAGTTATAAGTAGCTAGAGAAGCATAGCGCAGAATTGTTAAACAAGCACCACAGCTCCAGTAATGACCACAACTGCTCTATCAAGAAGCGAATGAAAAGAGAGATGAAAATTACGGACTTAAAAATGAATGATACTTTGTAATTGCACCATTTGGATAAACTGCTCCAATTGAGATCCCGAAATAGCAACATGCCTACTTTGATCGATCTACGTCATGTCGAATATTTCCAAAAGATTCACTTGCAATGAATCTGTAGAACACCTTTTGTTTGCTTGAGAGTTATTTAGTTTCAATTATTTTAGAACACATCAGATGTTGTGAATGTAACTAGACAGCAAAACGGTGAAATCAGACTAAGATCACGTTTGATCGACATAACGTTCAATTAAATGCTTGAAAAATATCAAATTTTATAACAAAGCGTGGTTCTCTCTTTTCATTGGACACGCCAACCGGTCGTTAGCTTTAGTCAGCGATAATGTATGTATTACATATATAGATGTTTTACTTACTTTTATAAATATCTAGGCGTCGATTATGGTAATTATCTGAACTTATCTAATCGATAAAATCACGACGTAAAACGAAATGTTTATCGGTAGGCATAAACTCAACTTACTGGAAAAATAATCTTGTTAAATTATACGAAATCAAATTTTAATTAGGTACATAACAGCAAATGCTCTAATAGCATAGTTTCGAAACATAGACGCAATCGATTATTATGATGAAAAAATCGTTATCTTGAAAAAAAGCCTTTGTCATGACTCGTCCGCCTACGGTTTAACCAGTTTTTGCATCAATCGCAGCATTGTGCCAAAATGTACTCTATACCTGTGGTGAATTGATTCAATATTGATTTGATCCCAATACAACTAATGAAGCCTTGACATTGAATAGATACTTGCTGGCCGAATGGCCAGTCTCACCTCGCAAAGATGCAATTCTACTGCTGAATGAAATAATAGACTTGGAAGATTGTAAAATCATGCTCACACAATCAATGCAATTTAAAGTAACATGTCCTATACTCATTTAACAATTGAATTACCGATGTAATGATGAAGCCTTACAGGCTCTTGAAATTTACCTACATGAGAATAAAATGTCATGCAACATCTAAAAAACATTTCATCGATAGAATGTTTTTATTTGAACTGCATGGTAGAAATGCCAATATTGTCAGTACACTCAACGGGTTGTTTGACCACGTCCTATCCGCTAAGCTGAAGGACACTCCACCACGCCTTCGTCTAGCTAGACGTTGCGTTTGCGCAACCGAGTGGGTACGCTTCGAGAGCCTCCGCGCGCCGCGCCACCGCCGCTATTCGTGTCGCAAGATGCGTGACTCGTTGCCAGACCTTAGTTACTTTATATCATTTTTGTAACGTTCTGAAAGCTGCTCCCTAGATTAGAGTAAAAATTTAAACAAATAATTATTGACTCTGAAAGGATTATCATCACTTCTTTCGATACTTTTTTTTATAGAATTGTATCGGGTTTCGATTACGTAAATTCGCTTGGTGATTGTCTGCAGCATAACCGTACTCTACTTCTCAAGTAATAAATCCAGTTCAATTGATTTCATACATTGCCGCGTCGGCTTACTGGTGGAAGTTGTCGGTCCGTTGTCGTGCAACGTTGCGCTCGATTCCTCACTTGTGAACAACTCAATGTAAATGATAGTTTTTTTTCGGTCTAATCATGATCATTTAACGAACCTAATTCGTCAGACAATTACCGTGTGTATATTATAAATTCTGTTTGTAGTAATTGCGATCACTTACGTGGTTTGGGCGATGTATCGTGACGATGGCCAATTATAAAATTACACTGTAAAAGAATTCCCAGCAGATCACGGATTGATATCTTGTTTGTTCGTGAATTAGGTGCGTTCACTGGTTTTGATTTTTCTAAACTGTTTATACACGCTCTTTCGTATCTTATATTAAGGTTCCAATTGTATGATTAAATTATAAGTCCATATTTTGTATATATTCCAAGGTTGTATGGTTGTAAATTTTAATAGCATTGCACCATTGTTTCCTATGTCATGCACCTACGCTGCTCATAAGTTTTCAGTAATTTAAGTTAGTTTCGCTTTGGATAACATAAAACTAAATATATGTTTCATTCAGTATTATATTTCCTTGTACTTTTTTACCTACGTTCATGCGTATTTTCCTACAAAGGTCTTGAAAAATGACATCATCGGCGCGGCGTCAGACGCGTCGCAAATTATTTCTAAAGCAAATAGCTGATTTATTTTGGGTGTCACGATTGTAACTATCCTGTAACGTACAGTGTACGGTAGTGTAAACTGCAGTTGCAAAGAAAACATAATCTGTCTCATTATGTGAGGTGGTTTAAAGTAAGTCTTGTAAAACTCACGTATACTTAAGATAGCCCCAGCTCTTTCTGTCAAATGACGTAAGAAAGTGACGGAGACCTACTGAGTTTGACAAGAAATGTGAAGAAAGAAGCTTATGCTAGACCACTTAGGTCGGGCGTTTACCATGAATTTTCGTAGGAAAATGTCATCGTAAACGCCCGATTATAATTTATTGGACCGTTTTGGAACATGGACCTTATCCATGTTCACCGACAAGAAAACGATTCACGATCACCATTTAATATTAAAGTAAGCCTGTAAAACTATTCAATTCTTACTTCGTCCCCGGTAACGCCCTGAGCAGAGGTTCGTACCCCATTCGGGGGTGCCCTCAGGCGTTGTTACCTAAATATTACCCGGCTGAGAGCCCTCTGCGCTCGCCGATTTGTCCGGTAAGGTTGTTGCAGCCATCTGAGGCTACCAACTTAGTCCTTTAAAAAAAAATAATAATAATCTTACTTCGTGCTACATAAGTACAATTTCAATGAACAGCCGTTAACAGATAAGATACTAATTAGGTACACTCATGTACACACCTTACAAGCTTAACTGCTTATCGGATATTGTGAAGGAGCAATTCATTGTATTCCAAATTATAGTACAAATCTACATGAAAGTGAGAGGGATGATCTTTCGTATTTTAAAATCCAATCCTATCGAATCGATGTTCACGGTCATCGATGAATCGAGACGAGTTGCGTTGCGTTCTTTCGAAACATGAATTGATAGCTGAATTTGCATAGAACGCAATATTTTGTAATAACACGAAGCTACAGAGGGTTTGTGCTCTACATATTTAGCAGTAAGATTTTTCTTTGTATCTTTACAAAAGAATTATACAGAAAATAATGAGACAGATAATAGCAAAGTAGATTTCTCGGAGTAAAAAATACTGATAATGGAATAAGTGAAAAAGTATTACAGTGTGCATTTCTCACAATGGACTGTTTTATAAATGGAATAATAGATCACTTAACAACGCTCGTTTCTGTCAAAATGTTCTAATTTTAAATGAGATACTTTTATCCGAAGCACCTTGCAAATTATTGGTATAAAAAAACCAGTAATTTAACATCGTTACCGAGACGTCTAAGGGTTACTTACACCCTATTTATCATCGATCAACTGCAAAATATAAAAATAAGTATTATATTAAGTACTCATTTCAATTGTACATTGGGTTTTGTTCGCACCTGCAACTTATGTTGAGTGGGCACTATTTTTCATAAGCTCTTGAGAATATCAGTAGTCAACCATTATTTTGACGGTATTTGTTTTATAATTATCTTCATACATTTATTTCTTCATAAGACTACTCTGCAAGTTTTTTGCTAATAGGGTAGTTGACACTATCAAAAATAAATGACCAAACACTAACCAATGCATAAAACATCTAAAAACACGTGGAAACATCAAATATGTGGTACATTTAATTCTTTTTATGATTTTTAATTACCAGTGGAACCACTAAGGCCCAATTGCACCAACGTCGTATAGCACTAACCCAAGGCCTAAGAGTAGATGATTTGATGCTGTGAAACTATGACGACATAGTGTAATATTTCATACAAAATTCCTTATAAACTATCGTTTTGACATTTATTAAAAAGTAGCTGATTTGATGTCAGTCAACTACCCTATTATACCATTTTAGCCACTCATCTCATTTGTTATAGTCACGTCTTTAAAATGATTAGTAGCTTTTGAGGATTCATTTATATTTTTAGTAATAAATGTATCCGGTTCTCGAATAAAGGCGAATTACATCACAAAGGATACCGCATACAAAGTGGAAAGTGAATGTATATTTTAAACTCTTTGGTATCATTATCACCCCACACTGGGTTTAATTACTAGTCCATATAATTGATATCGATTCAGTACTCAGCACGATACTTGGCCTTTATATGATGTATATAAGTTTCCGATGTACATTAATCACGTCAAATTCTAGTTGTAACTCACTTGGATCCATTTATTCATCGTCTAGATGTAGTATTTCAATTCAATACAATGTTTATTTTATTTGAACAATAATATAATATGTAATACGTGGTAATTAACACATCAGAAGTGGTATATTCTATTATTATCATACTTCTACTAGTACCATCGTAAGTACGTCAATATTTCATTATTCTGACCATTGTTATTAAAAATGCATTATTGTACAAACCGCCTTCTGAGTATTTTCAACAATAAGCTTTGACCAAGTTTTTTTACTACACGTATGGAGTTTTAAAGACAGGTGTGGCTAGCGAGGGGGAGCGGCCCGTGCGCAACGAGCTGGGAGGGTCCGGCGCACGCGCGCTATTTTATATTCCTTTTTCTCAACCTTTAACATTATTAATATAAAATTCGTTTGAAAAGCGAAATAGACAACAAGTATCTTAGATACCTTTTTTGTCTAGTACATCTTTACATTGGGTGCCATATGCAATAAAATCGTAATTTTGATTTTGCTATCCTTATATTTTTTTAAATAGAGCTAACAGAAGCTCCCAGGACTGGTGAAGTTTATTATTGATCATAAGTCATCAGTACTTCGAGTGAAGTGGTTTACCAACATGAATCAACTTCAGCATTGTCAAGCTCCGTTTCCAAATTCCTTGTGTTATGTCTTAAAATTTCTTTAACAATTTTTATAATGACAAGTGAAAACTAGCAGCTCTTGTGCTAAGCGGGAGGGTCCTGTCCGCCACACATGGTGTGTCCGCCGGCGTACGCGCAGCTGTCATGTGGGCTGTAATGTAACGAATCAACAACGGTTCTACTTTCGAATTTGAAATTGTTTGATAAGAAACAAATTAGTAGTAAAGTGTTGACATTAAAAAGTAATTTCAACATAAATAACCTTATCGTCGTTACTGGGTGGCTTGCAATTTGTAAAAAAACATATTGCAAATGAAAGAACTTTCACAAATGAAACAGATAAGTTTTATCAGTTGTCGAATCGATACACTTTCAATATAATTAATTATGATTACCGTTTTTTTAAATCCTGGATGGAAAATGAAACTTGTGAATAATATTTTTTAAATATAATTTCTTATTAGTATCATAAATCATTCTCAAAAGCACTGCTAGTATATTTTTACTGAATATACATGTAATAATATATGAATTACTACTGCAGATTTAAATTAAAATGACTATCGTTTAAAACTGCACGGCAGTCCAAAAACATGTCATTAGTTTACCACGCTGTCCCGATAATAACTTACTTTATCGTTGTAATTTACTATCATATATTTTAAAGGCATCGTATCTTAATTACCGTCATCGCTTCGGCTTCGTATCTAGTTAAAATGAGTATTTAGGTGTCGGTAACACCCTTTCCATGTATTTTTTCTAGGCACGTAGCGTAGATCTTAATTATACAGAAATGTGGCGTGATGATTATACCACGCCCACTGCTGGTATCTTTCTATTCATTGATTCTGGAAAATAATTCACATTGTATTGTTGCATGTATTCTTTATTAGTTTTTACATTCTCTGCGGATCTACGATGAAAATTATCTTTGCCGAAACTGATTCCGTAACCTTCTGGTTAAGTAATACATTAACAATGTCTTTGTTTAAGCATGCGTCCGAGTACTTAGCAGGCTATTAGTGGTGTTCTATATTGTTGTAACGATCGATGGTATTTCCAATAAGGGACGTCGCGTTAGATCATCGGCATTCATCGCGAACGTTCAACAAGTAAATATTGCCTGTGCGCTTCTGTGCGGCGAATACTAATGTTATTTACTTTATTCATTATCTACAAATAATGTTATACTAGTTTTGTCTATGACATATCGCTTCTTTTCTTTGATGATATGTCAAGAGTGACTAGCTTTCCGTTTTACGTCCGTTATGATTTCTTCTTCAATTTAGATTCATTTAAATTTAAGATCATTAAATAAGCTTCTCATATGCACACTAACAGGATCTAAATGGTTAAATCTATAGATAATCTAACTAATCGAAATTCTATTCTACCAAACCGTTAACAAATCTAATCTATATCTTATGAAAGTTAAAATATGCGATTGCAACAAGTGAGCTAAACTCAACTGCTTCTAACAGAGGACATTTGGATAGCTCCGGAGAGGTCAGAGAGAGGTCGTGAGTGGCTGAGTCATCGCAAAACCGGATCTGCAAGACGTACAAATGTACGATCTCAGCGTGTGCGCCGCTGGGGCTAAAGAAACCATTTCTGTCTTAGAAATGTTTGGAATAATCCACCGCGACTGATTCAATCATTTGCTTATAATGACGTACGAAATTTGTCTGTTTATGAAATAATATATAAAACAAAAGTACCCTCAAAAAATAAGCAAACTTAGTCACTCAAATACACTGAACTGGAAAAAATTTAAATAAAAAATCCTTGAATGTTAGCCATTTAATGACGATTAATTTAATCTTCCTAATGACCCTATTTGTGGTATATTTCACTGTAAAGTTGCATCATTGCATATGTCCATTGTTTCGGAACGTACCCACACTTAAGTTCCTGATAATGCTGATAATAACGCTTTGACAGATTAGATAAAAAATTGTTAGTATACATGTCCCTAATTTCACAGGCTAGTACATATACAGCCGATAGTGGTCAAACTAGTTTTAAAATTGTGCTTGACTATATGCAAACGAAGTGTTGCGGTTCTTTTTAATGTGTTCTCTGAGAGAGCTTTATTTCTTTACAGCATTTAAAGTGGTCTAGATATATAGTATAGTGGTATATGCACACATTTATTATCTCCAGAATTATTAGAATATCGCAGAATTGACTTTGATGACGATAAGATAATCGAGTTACTATCAGTATCAGCGAGTTTCAAAGATAAAGAAGTACTTGCGATTCATGTAATAATCGATTTGTTGTTATTAAAAAAAAATGCATCATAGTATATTAATATCCTGGTGAATGGCGACTTCTTCCCAAATAACCATGATTTACAATGTCAAAGCCTTAAAAAGTTGTACGGGCTTCTTTCACATCGTATGTAAACTGAATATGAATCAGTATAACATGTGTCGCCACAGCTCCACTTCCATAAATTGATTGTTGTTTCACTTCAACTCCCGCGCAGTGCCGGGTGTCTCTATATCGTTCACAGGGTTAATGGTACATGCGTCGGTATTCTTTTCCTCTTTTTACATACATGACTTGTGCAATGTTTTCACTTAATGGATTTGCGGTGACAACACTTGTGTCGTGAATCCGTGACGCTGTTTTGTTGTATTTCTTTATTTGTGTTTATTTTTTGTTTTTACATGATTTATTACTTTTCTTATAGAATTTTCTTCTAAATCTATTGTTAGTTTCTTTATTATCTCGTTGTTATTTACATTATTATCAATAATGATGATGAAAATAGTATCTTTTGTAAACCACAATGTACTGTTAGTCAATCATTGCTTCTATTACTTGTTTTCTATCTATTTGCTCCGTAGATTGACTAGATCCAATGCCTTGTTAAAGCTCTTGTCTTGGTCTTACTCACTTTGGTTCCCCTCAATTACATTCGGGCATTGCCCCTGAAGCTAATTGCATAGAATGAGTTTAAAGTGCTTTGTGACATTGCTCTGTGACTATTAGGAACATCTGCAGTCTCCAGATTATGGGAAATGGTGATTACGTTACTTATGTTGTGAATACTGTTACACTGATTTACGACTTAGTGTGGGAACCAATTGACTAGCTTTATTTCAAGTTCTTCTGTTGCTTCGTCTAATAGTTGCATTTACTGACCCAAATTAACTGAAGGTTTTAACTTACGAATAAGGTAAAGGCATTTTATTAAACTTGTATCATGTCCTGGCGTTCTTACATAGCGACTTGGAGTTATTAATATGCTATATCAAATGACTTATAGTACCGTTGTATTTATGACTACGAAAATTTGCATCGCTATCTCTAAAAACTTTTTGGTGCATAAAGTTGCTTGCTTCAATAACTCCCATCAAAAAACCTGTTTATTTTACAGTGATTATAGCAAATTTGCAAGAGCTAAAAGCTAACATTCAGCTTTTTCTATTAAAATGTTCAACCTGCTATATAAGCAGATTATTGTTTCCTTGTAGAAAGTCGCGAATTGCAGTTAATCATTTTGTTTGTTGACGTCAAAGTACTAATGATTTCAGTTAGAAGTTGTGTAAAATTTGAAGTACTTACACTGCGACCTACAGTTGTGCAATCGCTTATGTAATCATACTGTACATTGTTCATATAATAATGTCAGCTACGTAAAAAGCTGCATTCACTACACTGCACATTTTACCTTTACGGTATTACTATGTTGACCTCCCTTGTCATATTCAATTATAATTTCATAACGAGTGTCGTGTTTGTTTTGTCATATGTCGACTGGTTTTAAAATACGTGAAACGCATGAGATGATAAAGTTAAAATATGGAATGCTCATTAAATGGAGTAGTTGTTAAATGACATTTAATGTGCATCTGCAAGTTGACCTTATCATTTGATTATGACACTAATATTATCTTCTCTGATAAATCTTTTGCTTGATCTGAGACTGTCATTACAACTAATCTAAAGCTACATGCATTTGATTCTAAAGAAAGATCATTTTTTTGCTCAGACTTACCGTACAAAGACGGTATTTAAAATGCAATCTTCGAATCTCTCTGAGTGTGTGCTAAGCAAAGCCTAAGTGCACCTAATCGACGACTTACCAAAAACTTGGCTACAAATTAAAACATACAAATATTTACTTTATTACGTAGGTTAATACCCTGAGTAAAGTCTAAGCACTCTCTATAGATCCCAGCCTTAGAGTCTGTCGCGAGTTGGAAAGCATCAGAAAATATTACTTGTATTACTTGTATTCAATATTTGCCTGCTTGTAACTAAATCTTACATTCGTATTCACTAAGTTACATAACATTATCGTCCTGTATATAATCGACATCGCCAAGGTCATGGCAATTATCGCAACACTTCGAAGTTTTAAACTTACAGTCGTGACTAATATGGCTGTCACATGTGAACATGTTGCAGGTGACGTCATGTGTTACGTTTTTTCTGGAATATGATTCGTTTCTCAATATAAATCGGCAATGGTTTATGCGTTTGTATGTGTATGGTCCATGTTTTATTTTCCAATACGACCTATTTATGCTTTGACATTAGTGTTACTGTGCTATTTATCCTTTAGCGTGGTCAATATTAATCCCTTTTTTCCTGTAGAGTAAGTAAACGCTTCAATATATTCCATTTAAATCGATACAAATAGGTTTATTTAGAATAATGAATATTCCGTTCAAGACTCAGGTATGGTATGACACATAATTTGTCCAAGTACGTTTCACCCTAAGGTTAGCTAAACGTTTGTTGGCCGTTTAGAATGACGTCATCATGTACTTCTCGGTCGAGGTCAACCTTAGGCTCAGTTTCTCACAAATCGTAGCATTTTGAGTAATAACAGTCTACTAGGGAGTTTCATCATATAAAATATTCTAAATATAACGGAAAGTAAAATTGAGGGAAATTGGGATATAATTTGAACAAATTTACTAAAACTGAGAGATACATAGATCTTAGAAAATTGACATGAGATGAAAATATGATTATTAGACAAAGTACTGGATAAAGGAGAAGGAAGTTTCCTATTATTGATTCCATGTATATGGTCAAATCATAGAAAACAATTTTATTAGAGGAACGCAGGAGCAAGTTATTACAATGAATTGTATAGCAGGTATATTTTTTTCCTCGGTTTAGTCAAGCAGGTGGTCCAAAAGTGCCTGCAAAGGTTCTATACCATAACAGTCCGAAGCATCTGTTGAAAATTAACTGCAGCTGACATTTGAAGACTAAAAAGCCGAACCTATACACCACGTCCACTACTAATAAATGAAAGACTTTGGACAATTTGCTAATCTTCTGGTTAATAATAAGTAATTGTTCCTTTACCTATAATGCCAACAGTTATGTCGTTAGCCATTAAGTGCTTATAAGTTCCCTACGGATAAAACCCTCATTTATTTTCCATAGTTAGCTTGCCGGAAATATTTTTATGAATAGCTTTCGCTGCAATAATCCTCATAGGTATTTTAGCAATCAAACAGTTATTCTATTAAACAAGTACAATAGGGGAAAGTGTTGTTAAATTGAGCAACTTCGCGGTTCATCGCATCATTGAAAACGCTATAGGTAGCTGGAGATAGACTGCAGGGAAAGTCAGCGAATTAGACACGCCGGTGCCGCCGCGAGAATCTTCGTGATTAGAGATGGACCAATTGCAATCAAGGATTTTTACTATTTATTTTCTAGCTTTTATATAAATTGGGATTTAGTGAACGTTTGTATTGCTTTTTGATGTTCATTAAACCTACGCTATATCACTGTTGAATACTTCGAAATTGACATTGAGTAATTCTTGCTGAACAATTTTAACAAAGGGAACAACTCTGAAACCGCAAAAAAATTCTTACTCTGTCATACAAAAGATCAGACTCAAAATTATAAAATTTTGGCTATGATAACGCACTAAACTCACGAACACTACAAAAATGACAACTAATTCTACCACCAGTTACAACTATCGACACTTTAACTAAGAAGACTTTCGAACAAAACATTTTTTTTCATAATTTCTGAGTGGGTCCCATAATAACAGTTATTCAGTAGGACAAACTAGGGCTTCAAAAAGATACCATCTCTAAGATTATACCTACTCAGTCAGTAGGTATGTATACAATCCCGTCAATGATAAGATCGCTCAGCATTCAGCACGATGTAGAACTAATGTTTACCTATACGCTACATTTGCATGGACACATGCCAAGTTAACAGTCACATTATAATTTAATTACGTATATCTATTTTCCTACATGCTAGAGCAAGAGGGAAAATACACGGATATTCCCAAATGTGTACAGTGAACACTCAAGCTTTCAGCAAAGAGATGAATAGTAGATTGGATCACAAGAGTCGTGAATACGGGACGTGTCACGATTGTCACCTCTGCATAACTGCACATAATAGCAATCATAATTGTTGTAATTGCTTGTGTTGCCGCAAATGGTAGCCGTGAATGCAGTTTTATTCTCGGAACTCGTTGAAAATTTCTAATGGTGTTTTAGAAATTTTGTACAGTACCTGAGTAATTCAAAATGTTGCGAGTTTGGTAGGCAATATTACAGTTAACGATAAGAAGTTAACTGTGAACAGAACTGGCACATCTGATAACAAGTTATATTGTGGTTTTATGCTGTGTTTTTGAAATGTTTAACTTTAATATTTCAGTTTGATATGTCATAAAAGCTGCAAAATAATTTTAACATCAGCTTCAGCCCAGAATGTTCATGGTACTAACGAGATCATAAGAGATTTTCTTGCCTTTCTGTTTTGCAATTATCAAGCAAAATGTTTTGTCTTATAGCTATAAATTATAATTTTTAATGTTCTACGAGATGTAACAATCATATATGATGTAAACACTTAAAAAGAACATAAGATACCATCGATGGAGCTAGTAGTTTCAAATTACACGTTGCTTCCGTTGTTTTTAGGAAGTATAGAGTCATTATGGACACATTAAAATTTCTTATAAATATAAGGTGTGTGGTTATTAGAGGTTTATAGCAGATGCACTATATTTTTAAATTTAAAGTTGCATGCATATTGCAAGTTTTAAATGCGAATTGTCACCACAAACGTGTGAATTTTATTTAGACATCAATGGTATCTGTTTTAAATCAACAAGTTATTACGTTTTAAATTAGAATGAGCGGATGCCTGCTGCTCTGTGCACGCTATACAAATGATACTAATGAAAATCCATTTGCAAATCAATTATCAACAATTTAAATGCAGGTGCGTTTACACTTACCGTAAAGTATTTAAATAGAACAAGTATGGGAAATGGGACACTATCTAAAGGAAATTACCGCTCCTAGATCAATTAGAAAACACTTGCAAGCAATCTTGACAGAACCTTCGGTGTCCAGTTAGAAACCGATCACAAACTGTATGTTAAACTTGTAATGAAATTCTGAAACCAACTAGTGCTTGACGATGATAATTGGCAATAATTATGCAGTGTTCCATCTATGGAAAGCCATCTTTATGGCTCTAACCGAGCGATCCAACCTGTCGCGTTATTGGTTTGGATTTAGTTAGTGCTCTATAAATTATATGTATAGGTCTGAAAGCAGTTATTTGTATCCGTTAAAATAACTGCTAAGACACCCTTGATATTTTATTAAAACCGCGATGATACTCTCCTGTTATTACACTGTTTGATGATGTATGCAAATGCAAATATTAGATCATTAAATCTGAATTCTGACGATATTGCTCTCTTTTGTATTATTGCACTAAAAATAATTAAAAATATATTGATCTCTAATGCTAGATCGCTATATTGTATGAATAGTATATACTTTTATCTATATTGTCTTAGCTTGCTCAATGTCCTTTCTCTGAGATCAGCTGGCACTGCTAGCTTGCCGATTGCGGTCGCCAACGTGAGGTCGCGGTCGCAAACGATGCCCTTTCTAAGTCTTGCTCAAGTTACACTTAAGAAATTGCACGTTCAAAAGTGTATGTAGATGACATTTTGTGTTTTAGTGAACTTTTAACGGAGCAGAACGTTTTATATCATCTCTTTGACAAATAAGATTTTTGCTTTTATAACCATTAGTGATAGACTAATCATGACTCTGGTTTCTATAATTTTATTGACAATACATTACTTTAACAACCATTTGTACCAGGCAAGACAAGGACGTGATGTCATTGTCATCACTAACGTATGACTGGTTATAATAAAGCTTAGATCACCACAATTTAATAAACGAGTAGTAGCGTCATCGTGTAAACATATTTTAAGGCCGTGTTGAGGAAGCTACGTGAATTTCTAGAAACACTGTGTCATTGAATTTTAAAATATATAATGTTTGTAAAGGACTTTATAACTTTTCTTCGTAAGGATGCGTAGCGCGTTTTATTACTACTAACAAATTACTTCTAAGAAGAACACTTCATAGATGATCTGATGGGCCTATTTCAACTTTTTATCACTGACTTCGCAAGAATGAACTAGGTATTTTAAATGTCTTTATCTCCGCATGAGTACGAAGTAATTAGATCTTATCATTTGTTTCTTATTGGCTTTAATGATTACACCGACTGGTTCAGCAGAAGTTCCTGGATAAAGCTATTATTGTAAGAGATAAACCATGTCTACAGATTCTTTGACCTTATCTAACATTATAGTCCATGCATGGACGGAATTGCTACTCGGCTATTTATCATGGCATGCATGTTAAAACACTGTTTAGAAAATCATTAGAATAACAGTCCGATTATTACATTGTACTTTTCCTTTTATTAATCTGACTAGATGAGCATAATATTGTTTATAGAAATATGGACCATATTCAAAAACATATGTTTTTTGTCACATAAGTAAAGTTGCGAAAACCCCGAGAATAAAATAGAACTTGCATATAGCAATATTCACATGAAGGTAATGAGGATAAGTCTGTATAAATATCAGCTGTGGTTTAGATAATGATATTATCTCCCACATTTCCAATAGAACTAACTGCTAAATCCTTAACCTTCACAATGTATTGCGCACCGTTAGGCAAAAGAAGTGGCACGGCGCGGCGCAGTTTACGACCAGAATTCAAACTGCCCATTTAATTCCTTATTCAACGAGAAACATTCTTAATTAGATTGTTCTTCGACTGCAGGAGTTACTGTTAGTGTACGTGTTCCAAATCGAATGAGTTGTTAACATTGTTTTTATCTTCGTTCGTGATGATATGCCAAGAATTGTTAGGTAGACAGTCATGTGCATATATTATGCATTGTGCTTGTATGGTAGCAGCACCGGATGGAGTCGGATTGTGCAAGTCGCCGCGCCCTCTGGTTTCCGGGGCATGCACTGTTTGTTCTCTTTATATCTGTTACCAGATAACCTCTTGAATCATGATTCGTGGACAAATTCATTTTATTAATTGTTAAACATTTCCAAACAACTATGTTTATTTGTTGCCTATTTGCATCCTTTAGGTTTTTAAGTGATTCATCATCTGTCCAAGGTTATCTTTAGTTTTAGACTTTATGACTTACATAGAATTTGCCCCCAAAATTAATATGCATCAAATCCATGGACGTTATTCAACAAAAAAGTCTCACATTTGATTACTATGCACCAGCAATATTGAAATTAAGTCTTCTACGTTTTGAATAATCTTTACAATCCTTACGCAATTTAAAATTGAAGTAATAATAATGATGACAACCGGTAGCTATAATTCACTCTCAGCTAAAGGCGATGTATATTTCGGAGAGTGTAAGCATTACCGAGAGTAATTCTCAGTCGTAAATATATCAAAGTGTCTAAACCACGCGGAAGCATTATGCAGCTGACAGGAGCGATGCAGTAGTCATCGGGGTTTCACATTGACGAAGACACATCGACACGCGATGCAATTTTTTAAATACGTCTCTAAAATAACCGCAAATTAACACTATTTTGTCACGTCAAATGGTTACTTGGTTTCACTTTTCATTAAATAAATTTCAAAGAAATTCTACATCTATTGAAGGTAAGACGGGGGGTAATTAGAGAAGTGGGCACTTTCACGACGGTGACCAAGGCCGGTCCATGATCAGGTGCTGGTTGCATTTCACTATCGCGGGTCACTGCACTTAAAGACAGCGGTCCTATGAGTATGTTGAAGATTCTAAATAAGTCTTGCTCATTGTTAGATATATTCAAAATAATTATCGTAATCAGAATTGTTCATAGCGAAGATCATTTTTTGGTCAATTTCCCAAGTTCTAGTTTGTGATTGTTTGTATCACGCAAAGCAACGTGTGAGTTGCGCAGCATCAAGCACCGCAATTGACAAATTGGTGGCCGCTAGTTGCACTAGCGCACGCTGCCGTGACGGATTATCAAGTTTTTTCGCCGCCATCTTGGCAAAAATGGCGCGTCTTGCAGTGCGCGGGAGATGTATGTGCCGCTTTCGATTTCACGAAACTGAAAGTGGCTTATATGTTCGGGTGATGTCGTTGACTCTGATGTTTGTTTGTCACGGCTGGTTGGTTATATATCGTACGTTACTAGAAGACATCCTATCGTGTAAAACTAGATTGCTGTAATTTGGCGTTGCAATTTATTTTGTCTTCAGCTTGTCTTCACTGTATGACGCTTCGCGCTTTGTTGACTAATGCTGTTTCTTGTTCATTCTTTTTTTAATTTTAAAAGCCACTTTGTGTTTCTATTATTAAGTAAGTTATCTGTTGACAACTGATCGGCCAACTTCTAAAGGATTTGTGCATTTATTACGATATAACAGCATAGTCACATGTCATGTATGTAACAATACGAAGCATCTATTAGACATTTAAGATTATTGACATCTATTTTATTACTTTCTTAAGCGTTTTGTTAATAATTTGTTGTATATGGAATATTCTAATAGTTTAAAACTGAACATTGTGGCATTATTTGGGCAAGGATCAATTCTAGGCCCATTTTTGTTTTTGGCGTATATCAATGATCTGCCCTATATGGTTAATGAATTGTGCGATATAGTTTTATTTGCAGATGATACTTCCTTAATTTTTAAAGTGGATAGAAAAGACACAGAGCTTACACAACTTAATGACACGTTATCAACTATATCAAAATGGTTTGCGGCCAATAATCTGATGCTTAACTCCTCTAAAACTAAATGTATAAGATTTTCGCTCCCCAATGTTGCTAAGAGTGACAGTCGTGTCCTAGTCGATGATGTTAGTCTCGAACTGGTTGATACGACAGTTTTTCTCGGCATAACACTAGACAGTAAAATTCAATGGGGCCCTCATATAGAAAACTTAGCTAGCAAATGAGTTCCGCCGCTTTCGCAGTCAGAAAAATTAGACAAATAACAGATGTGGCTACAGCTAGGTTGGTTTACTTTGCGTATTTCCATAGTCTAATGTCCTACAGTCTTCTGTTATGGGGCTCAGCTGCGGATTTGGAATCTATCTTTATCTTGCAGAAAAGGGCCGTTCGTGCAATTTATTGCTTGGGTCCTCGCGAATCCCTACGGAAACGGTTTATGGAATTTGAGATATTAACCTTACCGTCGCTATACATCTTTGAAAATATTATGTTTGTCCGTAAAAATTTAAATTTATTTGACACTAACAGTAGTCGCCATAACCTAAACACAAGAAACAAAGATAAAATTGTTACACCTAGATTCAGGCTAGCAAAAGTCAATAAGTCTTTTCTCGGGAACTGCATTCGTTTTTATAATAAAATCCCATATGAAGTAACTAAGATGTCGTAAAATAAATTCAAACAGTATGTTAAACAGAAATTAATCGACAAGGCCTACTATAAGGTGGCTCATTACGTTGAAGACAAGAATACATGGTTGTAGTAGCTTCTCTCTGCACTTGCGGCCCCCTGGCCAAGTGACAATTGTATGAACTTTATGTATATTTGGAACAGGAATAACATAAATTTAAAAAAGAAAGATCCACAAAAAAAAAAAAAATGTAGCCTTGCTGAGTTTCTTGCCGGAGTCTTCTCAGTTCAAGTGTATTCCGAACCGGTGGTAGAGTCTATTGTAATGTTTGTAACTATTGACGTTCATAAGTGCCTTACCAGGGCCTAAATTGAATAAATGAGTTTTTGATTTTGATTTTGATTTCCTAATTCCAATAGCTCAGAATTTCTCGAGTTGGTCTAAATTCCTTTCAATGTAGACCTCATTTTCAGTAATTTAAGTTTATTCCTATTGCTTTTGTTATTTTTTCTCATTTGTGCACAATAAAGAGCTATCTATCTAACAGCACTATAACTTTTTGCGAGCTTCACCTCGATTCAAAACCCTGAGCTGATATTTAGATAGACATGTAAGACAGAGTACAAAATGGTTGGTAATACCAACTTGATAGTTTTCTGCAGTGTTGGTCACGTTTGTGCATCAATGTAGGTGTGTTACGCATCATTGCATCACCAGGTTTCTATTCCACTGCTCAGCCACTAGTGATACCATGGACCTAGTTAAGGTTCCCGATATTTCTTTGGGAAATCTCAGTATTAACAGTAGTTTTTGCGGTGTTCTAATCCACGATTTATTTCTGTATATTTATTAGTTTAATCAATTGGATTAGAATCCGTTTTGCTTAATAATCCTGTTAGTAGTAATCTAGATTGTCTGCTTTCTGAATTACTTGTTCTGTCAAATTTTACGGTAAAATGCTGTAATGTATTTTAAAATTCCAATCAAGAATATGAAGGAAATGAAGAAGAAAAGTTCTAAGGAGATTTAGGGCACGGTTCACAAATAGCTACTTGAACATAATGTAATAACTCCACGCTAAAATCAAATATGTGTTATTAGTTAACTGAGTGCATTGGAGTATTTCCTTATAGTTAAGTTATACCCGGCTGAAAGACATGCAATCTGAAAAAAAAAAGTTAAGTTCAAAGTCTTTGTGTGAGCTTGGTGAATATTAACCTTTCATGGGCACCCTACGCCATGCACTGTACCGTAACATGTAAATGAGAACAAATATCCGCAACGTTTATAGTATATTGTCACTGTATTTGTCACCTAAACAACTGTAATTTCAGATCGTTGTTTATTACCAATCATAAAATAAGAAATATTGTGTGCCGCGATCATTCAGCCACGACGCGGACGGTGGTTCAATAGAGAGTGTACTAGAAACTGTATTTTTCCTGCATAGTTCTTTCTTAAAAACGCCTCTGCAATAAATTCTCAATTTCTTACTTCAACTGTGTTACTTTTTTTTAAACATACGCAAGGTTTTTTTCTGATTCGTGTTGTTCTGGTCAATTGCTTGGTATGATTGAATATCATTACTAACAAGAGAGAACCTTTTTCGCCAGTTAGCTGGTCGTGCATAATTACGTTGTAGAAAGTCGGCAGTAACGGTATTGCACAACGTCGAAAGCCCTTTGACCTCGAATCGTAGACAAGCTAGTGACTCATGGAATATTTAACAGAGCTTTTGATCTACGTCGATAAACTATAAGCTAGCTTGTAATTAATATTTAAAATTGTAGAACATAGAATCAGTATTATGACATAATAATGATGATATTTGTGGGATTTCCCAAAAGAAGTAATTTGTACTCTGATGAAACTTTTTGCCGAGCTTCTAATAATTGCAAGATGGATCATTATGTTAACGGATATACCTCGGATATGTGAAAAATATGAATATCTGTAATGATACGCAAGTAGACATCTGTCCTTCTGGAAATCTAGAATTGTTCAAACATACAATTGGACACGGCCTGCTCTGTCATGTAACAATGGTGCTTATGAATATTCAACCAGGAAGGTTTTCATCTCGTTGTATGTATAGAAACTCGATGTACGTCGGTGTTCTTTAGAGGAGCACAAGTTCTTCTGTTCTTTGTACTGGAAATATTTAGATTCTTCAAGGGCTATTAATGAAGGCATTCTGTATTGCAAACGGTTTTCGTTTGCCACAGATTTTTCTACGATATTCTGCTCTTTTGGACCTAACTTGTCTTGTCCTAGATCTTTTAAAGGTATTTCTAATGTATGCGATTATATTTTATTACAAAACTTGTCAACGGTCGTTTTATTATCTCTATTTGGTGTAAATCATGTCTAATAAATATTACATTGTACATAATTTCATATTTCGCATTGTACGGAAATGTAATGTTGCTCGTTTGCAATTAGCAAGTCTAATTAAACGTCTCTAGATAACTTGACTTGTCTATTAAAAAAACTCAAGCACCGAGTAATGCTCTTATATAAAACTTAATGTTACTTGGACATTGCTCTTATTAATTATGACTTTACTCAATCTAACTCAATTTGTTGATATTTTGAAACATGATATGATTTTTTTGGTAAGACCGGCCATCGTGGAGATCCTTGGGGGGGCCTTTGTCCAGCTGTGTCTTTCGGCTGATATGGTGATGATGATGATGATATGAATTTAATATATTTATATAGTTACGTACCTCATTTGGTGATAGCTTCCCAATGTTATTAACTTTATAAAGAGCCATTATACAATTCAAATGTATTTTCTAAGACTACTTATTGATGGATGGAAAAACTTGTTTGTAAACATAAGCTAAATATTATGTACACAATGATCTTATTTAGCATCTTATGTTTTCTTTTTTAATTTCCAGGCTTCGACGATCGACGGACGACGGAAGGGGGCGTGCCTGTTCTGCCAGGAGTACTTCATGGACCTTTACCTATTAGCTGAGCTCAAGACAATCAGCCTAAAGGTGTGTACTAAATCTGCAGATCTAAATCTTTAGAAGCTGGTTATGTAGAGATATATAGGATAAATACGACTGACAGATTCTTTTCACAAATTCTATCACGCAGCCATATGAAACGCATACAATCCACCTGATGGCAAGCGGTTACCGTAGCTTATGGAAATAGCGATACCTGGAGCAACCCACGCCTCGGGTACCATGAGCGCGTTGCCGACCCTTCCCCCCCTCCCCCCCATGATCATCAATCATTGGTGACCTTACTCACGCGCAGGAACACAATTAACTTATTTGGCTGCGGCATTGTGTAAGGCCCTCCGCCTTACTACCCCCGTAAGCTGCTCTTTAGGCGAAAAAACTATATGCTCTATCTACCTCTCTTACAAATTCTGGCACACTCACATATTTATCTCGTGAATAATCCATGGTAATGCGCGGTTTCACCCGCGTTCCCGTGGTATCTTATGTTTTCCCGGGATAAAAAGTAGCCTATATGTTATTCCAGGGTATGATCAATCTATGTGCTAGCTATGTTTCATCCAAATCCGTTCAGTAGTTTTTCCGTGAAAGAGTAACAAATATCCATACCTATATACGCAATGTCTATCCATTTGATACATCCACTGGCGTAGCTACCGGAGGGCTAGGCGGGGCAGTGCCCCGGGGCCCCCATACTCGGCCCCCAAATCCTCTTAATGATTTTTTGTTATTGATTAGCTAACCTCTTATTGAACTAGCGAAAATTTTCGCACCTTCGGAATCTGAATAAAATAGGTTGAAACAATACTATAATCAAGGCAACACATTTAAAAAAATACAGAGAAATTCCCGACACGTTTTAAATTCTATATACATCCCAGGGGGCCCCAGTTTTATTTTGCCCCAGGGCCCTTTGTCACCTAGCTACGCCACTGGATACATCCCGTACCGTCTTTTTCGCGTCTTCTTAAAATCTTTGCATAATCAGGCAATTTATATTCATAATATATCATTGCCGATAGATTTCTTAACACCGCGCAGTATATATATGCCCCACCTTTAGTAAAATAACTGGTATCATCGGACCATAAACCTAATAATTTATGACATCAGACAACAGCTTGCTATCTAGATTAAAGATTACAAAATCTCTTCAGATCCAATAAGGATTAATGTCAAATTGAATCACGTGCAAAGGGCTATGCTCGGAGTCTCTTTGAAGGATCGAATCAGAAATGAGGTGATCCGACAGAGGACCAAAGTCATCGACATAGCTCAGCGGATTAGCAAACTGAAGTGGCAGTGGGCCGGCCATATCAGCCGAAGAACCGACAACCGTTGGGGTAAATGAGTTCGTGAGTGGTGACCGCGAATCGGCAAACGTAGTGTAGGACGCCTTCAGACTAGGTGGAGCGATCATCTTCGCAAGGTGGCTGGAAAGAGCTGGACGAGAGTAGCCTAGGATCTTGCTCAGTGGCGTGCAAATGGAGAGGCCTATGTCCAGCAGTGGACTAATATAGGCTGATGATGATGATGATGAATCACGTGCTATACTAATATAATAAATGCGAAAGTACCTCTGTATGTCTGTACCTTTTCACGGCTAAACCTTTAGAGGTTTATCGGACAGATCTTATTAATCAATTGCGACGAAATTTGGCACACATAACTTATAGTATGGAGAGGAACATAGGCTACTAGTCACCCCAGGAACGCGAGTGAAACTGCAGGGGGCAGCTAGTTTTTTTTTTATTTATAAGCGCAGCAAAGGAATGTCAGGCCGCCTGCGTGATGATTGATGACAGATGATTGAAGCAAAATAGGCTTATTATAGCCGTGTGAAAAGTTATGCCATTGTAGATTTCCAAGATCTAAAACGTAACCGCTGACGTTTTTGCAAACATGATACAGTATGACACAACTTAGATGAAGCATCGGCAAAATTCGTAAAATCGATCATTCCCGAAACGAGTGCGTCTACAACATTACCCATGTTTATTAGTACTTTAGGCGAAAATGATCTTATTGAACGTTGAATGGGGCGATAATGAATGATTTTTATTAGTTGTGTAAAGCGGAAGTGAAGTGCAGATATACGATTTGCCGATGCTACATCTAAGTTGTGTCATACTGTACCTATCTATATATTAACTGATTACATTATCGCATTTGTTTTATGGCTCCCGTACGTAGAATCAGCAAATGTTTACGTCGAGCATCTTTGCGTTGAGCAAATTAATATTCAATATGATGTGACCCAAATCAATGAGATTATCCAGATGTCTGAAATTAACTCACGAAGCTGTATGTTTTATGAAGATTAATTAGGTATAACTAATTCAAAGATTTGTTATATCTGTCCTAAACAAGAGAAAAGTTAGTTTTTTCTTGCAACAGATTTGAAAAGAAAACACAATATTAAGGTCGACTAAAAAACGGTCCGATAAATTATAATCGGCCGTTAACCATGATTTTTTCCAACGAAAATGCATGGTAAACGGCCGATTCTAATTTATTGGACCGTTTTTTAATCGGTGAGCTTGGACCTAAGTATGTGTAACAGAGAATGTGTAAAGTGATAACCACGAAGGTAATTGCTGATTTTGAGCAAGCACGAGTGACACTGAGTCCAGTCTTTGTATAAAGCGATTGTGATTCGTTCGATCGCCTCATTTCGAATGGAAGTTTGAAATTGGACAATATGCCATTCGATTGAGGAAATCTCCCAATCGATACCGCAACCGATTAGCTCTGTACACTTAACCCAGATTATTGTAGGTCAGTTACAGTAGAAGTTTAAGCACCCGTGTACTAACCTCCTAGTTGCTCTGAAAGAAAATAAATTTATTCTATGGTCAATGTTCCAGGTAACAACAGTAGACATGCAGAAGCCCCCGCCAGACTTCCGCACCAATTTCGAAGCGACGCACCCGCCCATCCTCATTGACAACGGACTCGCGATACTCGAGAACGAGAAGATCGAACGCCACATCATGAAGTCCGTACCTGGTGGACACAATTTATTTGTACAGGTAAATTTTTTTTATGTTAAGGTGAACGCAGACCTGGCTGCACCGCACGCTTGATGGTAAGTGGTTACCGTAGCCTATAAAATAGACGCTTGCAACAACTAAGGGTATCACTCGCGCATTGCCGACCCTGCAAAAATCTCTTCACAGCTTTCTTGGACTACGCTGTATTCTCTTGAGAAAGCCATGGCTCTCCAAGGTAGTCCAGATGAGAGTATACCTCATCTGGGGTATCTTAGATAAGTCGGTACACAGTCTTTAATAGGCCAAGTACCTAATAACGATTAAGGACATCGATAAAAACTTTCCCATTCATTTATGATATTAAGTACTAAGTAGGATAGTATTTATCTTAAATTTTCTTAGTTTTCTACCAAATGAACTCGTTGATGGTAATATTTTTCAAAATGACGAGATTTTTATCCTAACTAATTTTATAGAAAGAATTAATATTGTCCATTGCCGGGATACAACTGGTTTTCGTCGAAACAAGTTATGACAGTAATTTTAGGGTACCGTATCCGTTGTTTTGACATCTTGAGGTTTTATTATATTAATTTTTATAACTTTAAAATTCAACTGCCTATAGTGTATTAATGTTGCCATAATAAATTTATGAATTGACATCTTAATGTACCTTGTTTAGGGCAATAAATTATCATTAACGCCTACGCCGCCGTACCGTACTGTCTGTCCGTTCACAATTCAGTAGATGGCAGATGAATTTTGATTTTAAATATTTTTTTCAGTTACATTAAATGTACGTTTTTTGTTTGAAGTCCATTTCGAAGATGCCTTTACTTATAAAAAAAAAGAATTGTAATATGTTTCTAATATTCTAATATAATTCCAATTCTGTTATTGAACTACAAATGTATACCTAAAAGTGAATTGCAAAAAAGTTAATATTTGTTTTTTTTTATTTTGTTGAGGAAAGTGGAGTTCTAGAGCCACAAAATTGAGTATGATTTATGATTTTATTGTACAGAACCTGCCATGCGCGTTTTACGGTACAGTAAGATGGCATTCGTTGTTATGGATCTATATAAGTTAGCCTTAACATAGGCATGCAACCCGCGTTCCCTGAAATACATCATCGCGATTTTATCAGTGGTTTCGCCGTGAAAGGGTAACAAACAAACTCACTTCGCATTTATATAATGTAGTAAAGTAAAGGATTAAATAAAGATTGGTCCTTCGAGCCGTTTTGTTATTTATGGTAAAATTACCCTGGTAAACATTGATTACCGTTGTGTATGTATTGTACAGGACAAGGAAGTGGCGTCCCTGATTGAGAACCTGTACTCGAAGCTGAAGTTAGTGCTGGTGCGTAAGGACGAGCAGAAGTCTGCCTCGCTGCGCGCGCACCTCTCGCGGATCGACGCGCTACTCGACCGCAGGGCGACTAGGTATATACACTTTACATTGCATACTTTAACATTACTTGAGAAAGGAATTTTGACCTTGTCGAAAGTGAATCTCACCATGGTGACTGACCACAATCTCAACATAATCACTAACTACAATCTCACCATAGTCACTAACTACAATCTCCGTATGGTCACAGACCACAATCTCGATATAGTCACAGGCCACAATCTCCCCATGATGACTGACGACAATCTCACCCTGGCCACTCACTACAGTCTCACCATAGTCACTAACTACGATCTCACCATAGTCACTAACTACGATCTCACCATAGTATCTAACCACAATCTCACCCTAGTCACTGTCTACAATCTCACTATGTTCACTCACTGACCAAAATCTCACCGAATGATAAACATGTGATGTGGTCGAAAGTGGTAAGCAGAAAAACTGGCTCTCAAGAACACAATGATGTTCGTAAGTAAATATTGTAGCAAATATTGCAGTGAAGCTTTAAGGTGGAGGCTTCGGTATCAGCTTAAAGAGTACGTTTATATTGTATTGTATTGTGTTGTGTTGGTTGTTAGGTTCTTAACGGGCGACACGATGTGCTGCTTCGACTGCGAGCTGATGCCGCGGCTGCAGCACATCCGCGTCGCGGGCAAGTACTTCGTCGACTTCGAAATACCGGTATGTATACTTACTACTTCTACCTCTATTACAATATATTTATTGTCCCTTCATACGTCATAGTATATGATCCAACCCCATTAAGGTCCATGTTTAGTACCTGGGCATTTTTTTTATGTAAAATCGCGTTTTTTCAGGAATACATGCAAAACCTTATCTAAATACTAAATTTCATTCAAATCGTTAGAGCCAGATTTTGTGTGGATAAAGAATATGTACACACCAAAACTAAAGTACACCACCGTCTATTAATAGTAGTTTATGATACTGTTGCATAATAGGGGTTATTAACTACGAGTGTGAGTTTAAGTACCGAGCCGTAGGCGAGGTTCTTAATAGTATCACACGAGTTTTTAATACCTAATTATGTGCAGTATCATACAGTACTTTATCTAAACTCATATAAATAATGTAATTTAAAAAAATAGAAAAATCGATAGTATTTTTCTACCAACTTTTAAAAAAAAAATTGCTATTTTTGTGACATTTTTGGTCAAAATGATATATGTAGGTAAAAACAATAAAATAAACAGACACAATAATCATATAGGTACCTAATCAAATCCGTGTTGCCAACTCCCAAAAATTGTTACCTCTAAAGTTCAAGTCAAAAATTAGTCACATTTTCAAATTGAATTGATACTGATTGATTATACTATTTATAGGTCCAAAGTGTACTTTAATAGAAAAAAAGTTATTTTATAGCATTATCTTGGGAACACAACTGTACTATAATGAATCATTATACACGGGTGTGCCTAAAGTGGGTCATTAAAGTACTGATTTTGATTTCATAATAAGAACATTACGATATGAGAGTAGATAAAGTATATTAATTACTCTCCATCCAAAGGTTGTCTGGAAGAGAACCCTTCTTAGCGATAAGACCGCCCAATCTTAATAAAGCGTTTCTTATATAAATTTGCTTAATTTCTTTTGGTGTACAATTAAGTGTTATCTATCTACATATCTACACAAAAAAGTATACTATATCTCTCTTCCTTAAAATTGTGTATTAAATGGTATATTTAATGTTAAAGACGAGTTTCCGCGCCCTGTGGCGCTACATGTACCACATGTACCAGCTGGACGCCTTCACGCAGAGCTGTCCCGCCGACCAGGACATCATCAACCACTACAAACTGCAGCAGGTAACCTACCTCACCACACCCTACCACATACTACGTACCATACCACATGTTCTACTTGTTTACTCATCACTAGTGATGCAACAGAAACGGAAATAGTTGCAAAAGTATTTTTTTGCGGAAACGCAAACGAATGCGGATGCGAAAGTATAAATACTATAAAAAAGCTTCCTTCCAGTCCCGTCACATGAATTATCGAGTAATAGTTTTTATAAAATTTTAGTAAAATCTGAAAATTAAGAAAAGATGTTTAGATGTGGTATTAAAGTTGGGCTGCTATATGTGCATCTCTTTCTTACTAGTGGAGTTATCTTACAAAATCATACCTATCTCGTTCTACTTCTAATGTGTATGTATATTTTGGGATTCATAAACATACGCCTAAACTCCGTCCACTAGGCAATCCACTTTTTGACGTTTAAGAATGCCAAAGGAAAACAAACCTTATTGCTGTAGTATAAGTTTATTATAACAATCATACAATTAACCATTGATTTAAGAGATTTTTAACCTTATCGAACAGCAATAAAGTTAATTTTCCCTTGGCATTCTTAAACATAAAAATGTGAATAACCTAGTGGACAGAGATTATGATATCAAATATTGGGTAAAATATTCAACAAATTTTGATCGATCTATCCGAACTGAGTACACAAAATGAGTATGATGACCATAATTCTTTCTTCTTTCGGTCCAAACCATTTCTAAAATAGAATAGTAAGTTATATCAAGGAACCTTCCAAACCAATTATTAAAAGTCAAACAAGCATGTGTACCTGCAAAGAACTCCATGCAAGGCCAGGATTTTTGGTGAAAAAGCAAAATTTGGCATTAAGATCTCTATTTTCATGTAAATTAAGTCGTACTATTATTTGTCAGCAAGATCAGTGATCTTCTAGGAAGTAATTCTTTAAAAAATAATGCCCTACTACGAAAATAACTTACTATTCTATTTTTAATATAAACACCTATTAATCTCGGAATCGGATTGAGCTGACTAAGAACAGCTTATACCATCTTTATGCCTTTGAAATAAGGGTTTTTGACATACATAGACGTCTGTCGAAGACGAAGCAAATGCTGTCCTTATTCCCTCGGTATAAAGATTTTTTTTTAATGGCACTAGCCGATTCCACGTTGATAGGTGTAGACTATATCGGACCTTATGGGTGCGACTTGCCAGTCTTAAAATGTATTTGTATGTGGTTCAAAGTGAGTGTTTTTTTTTTTATTATATAATTATTAATTTTTCCGTTACATATTTGGTGGAACCTTATAGAAATACCTTCCAATATGAGTTATTATATATGAATAGATTACTATATTTGTTACCTAGTCGATATTGGCCGCATAAGTGGCATTTCCCCTATAATTTATCATCTAAAGTATTTTTATGTATTATTATAAAAATATTAAATTTTTTATGTTCTTTATCTATGGGAATAATATATATATTTCCATTATTATTGTAAGTATGATTTGTAATGGAATGGAATCTATCGTTTTCGGGTTGACTTGCTGGCACCGACACGCTATTCTGTACCTTCTGTCTATCACATTGCGTGTTACTATCGCCTGCAGTTATCGGCGAAAGGTTTGGTGTTGTCGCCGACGCTGACGCGACAACGGAAAGATGACACGCACACAACGGAATCGGTACGTTGCGGGTGTGTTCGTGACGTCACTCACATATGTCCATATGTAACATTGCATTTTGTTTTCTCTCTTGAGGTACCTAACAGGTTTTCATCGCTTACGTCGGCGGAGTTAGGTGCTAATATTGCGAATTACATTGAATTGTACATAATTTCACTTTACATTATTCATGGCAGGTGGGCACGTTTGTAAATATTTTTTATAGTTAGGACACGTCAAAAGTTGCGGATCTTAAAACCCTACCCGCCTTCCTGGGGCAGTCGGGTAACAAATTAAAATATGGTGCCGATTTTTGATTACAAAGTAAACAAGTCACATCTCTTTCCTACAAACATTAATGAAAAAGGATAATAATAATATTAATTTACACATAGAAGAAAAACATAGATATAACAAAAAATCTATTTAGCTATCAATCACAAGTATATGGGTCTTCTGGCTCACAAGCTAGAAAAAATCTGTATTTTGGGTGCCAGTCATACTCTGTACGACAGTAACCAGTGCCTAAATATTACAAAATAATGTGTGGGTGTATGCGAGGTGTGTAGAGTGAGTGTGATAGAAAATATGTAATGCTGCAAAATTTGTTTATACCATTATCATTTGACTAAACTGTCATTCGCCATTCCTTTTCTTATGTTTTGCTAGAAAGAGATAGTGAGAACAGTTTAGTTTATAAACAACGGAATCGACACCGCCTTCACTGCTCTAAGCTTGACCATTCGATCCAAAAATCACAAAGGTTTTTATACCTAAACTAGGTAAAGGGAGTTTCATCTTTATTTAGTGCGTAATAAAATTGCTAACTCATTGTAAACTCATCATATTTCTATATGGCCTTTGCTCTACACTTGATTGTGGAAGATACCAAAATATAGTTCATAAATAAAATAAAGCTTGATATCTGTCACAGACTTGGAGACTCATTGGGTCTCGAATAGGACGCGCGTCCTATATATAACCTTAGATAATATACCTGTCTAGATAGAAAGTTCGCGCGTCTAAACGCCAAAAAAACCAGCCAACTGTTGGCTGATAAGCTTGCGCTTGTCAAATAGTAGACAAAGGCCTGTTATTTTTGTTGCGATTGCTGCGCTACACTATCTAGACGGGTTTATTATCTAAGCCAATAAAACTAAAAAAAAAAATAGTTTCATCCGTGGTTCAATATAATATGAAGATTCATATTATTATGTTATTCCAAAGCTATCAATCAATGTTTTATGAACTATACACCTCTTTTTGGGTGAGCTATCGACGCTAAGGTTTTCTGGTTGGTTTTGGTTTTGTTTTTATCTAACTTAATTTAAGTATATGTATACTTATTTACATCTTAACTTATGTGTGTAATTTATTTTATATACACTTACATGTAATATAACTATTTGTTTTATAAATGCTAACTAAAAACATTGATACGATGTTTATTAATGCTTATTCAAGGCACTGAAAATGAAGAAACACGAAGAGCTGGAGACTCCCACGTTCACGACATCAATCCCGATCGACGTGAGTGAAGTTAATAACACAGAGTAACATTGACGCTATCACAATATAATGGGGCGCGATATTGACCCTTGGTACAATAGATTTTAGGCGGAAAATCAATTCAAAATAAAAGACCACCGTTTTGTTAATGACCAACTTTGTTGCTTTTTTGTTTGCTAATATTATTTTTATTAGTAACAGATTAATGTTTTAGTCGATTCACGAGTAACTGGCCTTGAATGTCCTTTTTTAGCCTACAGACCATTCAATTTTTTTTTATATGATTTGTGTCCTTTTAGAGTAAGAAACTGAGTCAACAAAATATTATTCATATTTTTTACTGTATATCAATCAATTTCAACAAATTGATGCTAAGTTTGTAATAGTATTTGTATGAAAGTCTGTTAAAATACAATAATAAGTAGGCTAGTTATTCAACCGACCTCATTATAAAGGAGTGAGACTACCAGGGATAGATGTTCCACCTCTCTCCTTCCTGCCTTCCAACTTTGATTCGCCCACAGCCAGCCATTGCACAGAGGTGGTCAATATTTTGTCGAGATATTTTTTTTTAATGTTGCTATGTTGGTAGAGAAAAAAAATCTATGAGATTGGACGTTGGTTTGGTGCAATCAGAATTATGTTTATATTGAAATACGTTGGATGCATTTGTTTATGATTATTGTGGGTAATTTATTATATATCTGGACGCAACATGATTAATTCATTGGTTAAGTAAAATGTGGCCATTTTGGTTAAAAATAGTTTTGATGTGAGCATGCCTGAAATGTAAACATTTTTTAATGTTATTTTGTTGTTAACTTCATTGGTGTATTTGTTTTTGTGGAGGCAGAGGTGATAAAGTTTATGTTCGACCTAACAAATTCAAAACATCACCTTTTTTATAAAAATACTTATTTGGTGAAACTGTGTTCAAACACAACGAATAGGAGTTCAGATACATCTTTATATTTATTATAGTATTCAAAATAGATGTAAGATTGGTTTTTACAGTATTCATATTTTTTTGTTCAATTTGGACTCCCCCTAGAGTAGTATATAGGATAACAGAATTTTGACGCCATTTTTGAATGCCTCTGCCTAATTTATACTGTGTCGATTACTG
This sequence comes from Tethea ocularis, assembly GCA_963555595.1. Lineage (NCBI taxonomy): Eukaryota > Metazoa > Arthropoda > Insecta > Lepidoptera > Drepanidae > Tethea > Tethea ocularis. Next base: position 8,930,478 of record OY741970.1, read on the forward strand.
AAATTGCTATGTCCCGTACAACTGGAAGCATTTTGTGAGCGCTCTTGCCTGTCTTGTTGTTACCTGACCGGAGATAGTTATAATATAAGTACTTATGTTTTATCTTTTATTTTGAGTTTCTTAATTTATGATTTTAATTATATTTGTAGGCCTACAGTAAAGATGGATGTGAGGTTTTAAGATAGACCACCTAATAAAATATTAGGATTCACAGATTTGCAAATATATTTTTTCTCCAAGGATAATGTTAAAAAGTATATTAAGCAAATAGTTCCATACACATAGTACACACAGTGGATACAAGGGCGAGAGTCGAACAACATGTCAATTGGACAATGTATAAAATATTAAAACTAGATTTTAATGTAAATGTTAAGGAATAAACCTGGATAAAATATTATATTTTTTTTGTTTGAGTTTTATTTTTATTTCCATTTTTGTTCCCTTTGTTTTGTTTTTGAATTTTAATTATTTGAGCAATGAATGTTTTTTTTTGCGGCGACTAAATGAAAGTAAATGCTAGTGCCAAAATTATATTCTAGGTGTGGCTTGCTTGATACGAAATTCCATTATGCCATGGGTAAACTAATGTGATAATTTTTTTAAAGCTTTTATACAATAAACAATTGTAACAAATTCAGTGTGTTTATTTGCAAAATTCAACTATAATAGTAGTTTATGATACTGTTGCATAATAGGGGTTATTAAATACGAGTGTGAGTTTAAGTACCGAGCCGTAGGCGAGGTTCTTAATAGTATCACACGAGTTTTTAATACCTAATTATGTGCAGTATCATACAGTACTTTATCTAAACTCATCTAATAATGTAATTTAAAGGTAAAAAATCGATAATATTTTGTCATAGGTTTTCATGACTTACGGGTATCGATTATTCGTCATTTCCATTGCCGCCTCCACAATTTCAGATCCAAGTTTATTTCACCTTAGTATCACTGCTATTTTTCTATCATTTTTGGGCAAAATAAAATATGTATGCAAAAAATCAATAAAATAAACAAACATTAATCATCATGGCGCCCAAATCCGTGTGGGGAAAAAACTTCTAAGTTGAGATCTCTACCGCATACGCGACCACAGACAAAGTAAATTTGCATCTAAAATTATAATTGTTTAGTCCTTATGTGTGGCCACTTATAATGTTTTTTTCTTTATTATTTCGTTTGACAAGTTGACTGACAGTAATTGAGGTATTAAAACCCAAAAAACATTATAAGTGGCCAGACATGTCCAAATACTTGTACTTTAATGAAAAAAAGTTATTTTATAGCATTATCTTGGGAAGAAAACTGTACTATAATATAATTTTTTAATTTCATTATAGACGGGTGTGCCTAAAGTGGTTCATTAACGTACTGTTTTTGATTTCATAATTAGAACTTTACGATATGAGAGTAGATAAAATATATTTTACTAAAATTGGGATTAACAGATGCCTCTCCTGCAAATTAATATACTTCAATTCTTTTTTGCATCCACTCGTTATTATAAACATCTTTGGATAATATGGAACTCAAAAACCCATGTGTAATGTATGCAGTCACACCCCAGATTTTATATTCCTCAGCAGTAAATACTGGCATGATGAAGCCGCTTTTAAACTGCGTGTAATATTGATGTTTTGGATCGCACAACATCTCAATGGGAACAGAGAAAACCTCGGAAACCTCGTCAGTATTGACAGTGAAGTCTTGTTCACTTACGTCCATGATGGATCCAATCACAGGGGTGATCAGTACCTGGTTTGCCCGTCCAGGCACAGCCGGTGCTTCGCCCCACACGTCAATTCTTTTGGGGCACAACCCTATCTCTTCAATGGTTTCCCTCAAAGCAGTTTGAATTGGAGTCTCACCTTTTTCGGTTTTCCCACCTGGAAATGATATATCCCCGCTATTTGTCTTGAGCTTTGTTGACCTCACGGTGTATAGTAACGAAGGAACGTCCCCTACGCGACATATAGGCACTAGCACCGCTGCCGTCCCCGTAGGAGCATTCGACCCGTACTTGGGAATGTATAGCTTTTTCAGATTTGTTAAACATCGCTCGCGAGATGCAAGTGAGAAAATGTTTTGGATACCATATACAGCTTTAGCAGACATATTTATAACACATTATGAACTAAGAAGATAACTTGAAATTTTGATATAATTTTTCTCTAAATTATTTGTACTTTTCACATATTTTATTTGAGTAATGTTTGAATTCTTCGATTTTGTTTGTTTGACTTTGACTGACATCGACGTAGGTAATTACAAAGAGAATCTAATCACGGTAGGTTAGTAGGTTCTACCTTCCTACCTACTTTATTATACCTAACCTTTCTTCCGCCCCGCGGTTTCACCCGCGTTCCCGAGCGGTCTTATGTTTTTCCAGGATAAAAATTTGTCTATTTTTTATGTCAGACAAGCAGGCAAGCGGACCGCCTGTACTTGATAGTAAGTGGTTACCGTCGCCTATCGCCATTTGCAATACCAGAACCATGTGTTGCAACCTGTTACGATGCCAAGAAAGAAGGCACGGCTCTCAAGTGCTACTGCCGGATCACACCAGTAGTGCTTGACGACAGATTTTCAACGTGATGGTAGTCAGCCAGACGGGTAGGTACTACAAAGTAGGACACTACCACCTACCACCGTGCTATGTCTTTTCTCACGATTTTTTCCTTCACCGATAGCTCAAGCTTATGTAGGATTCGAACCCACGACCTTCGTCATGGCAATCGACGTCACACCACGGAGCTATCATCGCCTTAAATCCATCCAGGGTATGATTTAAATCTATGTGCCAAACATTTTGGATATCCGTTCAGTAGTTTTTACATAAAAGAGTAACAAAAATCCATCCATACATAGCTATATCTTCACAAAGGTTCGCATTTTAATTATTCAAGACTTTTGGGTATATAAAAATACCTACATTACTCAACTTGACACTGGCAAAATACACTAAGTGTGATGCCAAAAAGAAATAAAAATTGTCACAATGACATTAGTCAAGTTACCTGTTCTCTCTCAAGTCTTAAGCACAGCTGATTAATTTTGATTTATGATTTGACCTTTGTAATTTTGAGTTTCGTGAATGATAAGATCATTTGGGACATGCATAATGTCCTTAACACCCGAAGTCCTATTATCGAGTGCAGCCAGGCAGCGATGTATAACCAATTTAAAAGAACTTCCTATATTTATCAACAAGAAGTCGAAGCCTCTACATAAAGCAGCAGTTCTCGTGCCCTTGTGCGTCAATAACGGGGAAGTATGTCTTTTGTATACGCTGAGATCATCGAATTTAAACAGCCACAGCGGTCAGGTATCATTTCCTGGTGGGAAAATGGATAACAGTGAAACAGTATTCGAGACAGCGCTGCGTGAGACAGATGAAGAAATAGGTATTCCCCCCGCAGATGTCGACATATGGACAGATATGAACCAAGTGCTCGGTCGTAACAGGGAGGTGCTCATCACTCCAGTTGTGGGACAAATCAAAAACTTTGATGTAAAGAAGCTGAAGCCTAATGTGAACGAAGTTGATGAAATATTCACTGTACCCATGAGTGAGTTGTGTGATAAAACCAACCATGCATACTTTAAGTTTGAAAACATTCATTTACCTGTGTTTCTGTGTGGCAAACACAAGGTGTGGGGTATCACGGGTATGATAACACATTTATTCTTACAATGCTTCTTGAATAGTGGAGATTATGACGTTGACTTCATGAGAAAAGAGTTTAAACTTGGTGATTTGATGCCATCTAAAATTTAGCAAATGACAAAGAGGTATACTATGATACAAATTAACTGTTAATATGATGTCAGAGTATAATTGATTACCTACTGTTGGTGTACCTTTTCACTCCATTACAATATGTTCCGACATTTAATAAGAATTATTGTTATATTTATTTGTACCTGTATTAATTACCAATAACCTGCAAGGTAATATTGATTTGTTTTTGTTATTGGGCTGCCTATATCATTATGGTTGCATATAAAAATGTTGTGTCCAATATATGATTCCATTATGACAAACTGTTGAAGCCATATTCAACAGTATATGGCTTCAACAGTTGGTCAGATCAGAACCTACCAGTGGCGAAGGGTCCATACAAGCCGATTCCCATCGGCTTACCTTTTAGAAATCCCAGTCCCACAGATTTATCATTTCAAAGTCACTTTTATTTATATTACAGTGTAATTAAGTATAAAATTATCGGTTTTTTTTAAGGCTTACCCTCGCTAGAATTTCAACCCTCGCCACTGGAACCTACCTAACTAATAGCATGCAGTCATAGTGTACTGAGGGATGAGGGGTCAGTGAGGGCTTGTTTGCTACCTTAGTAGAATAAATAAAAGGGCTTGTCATCTTGTATTAAAGTTGATTTTCAACATATACACAAACATGATTTGAGTCTGCTTAAACCAGAAGCTGGGTAGGCCCATGCATGCAGTCATTATTTTTGAGTGAAATACATTTGTATTTATGTTATATACCTACATACAGCATGTGAAACCTTTGCAGGTTGTACATAAACTTTTTTTTTTCAATGTTATCTAGTTTTAAGTTTTATTTCTAATATAACAACCACAAGTGGTCCTAAATAAATAAATATGTCTGTCCACTATGTATATATTAGTGAAAGAATTGTCATAATCAGATAGGTAAGTATCCATTCTCCTCCTACATCCAAACTCCCAAACAAATGTCTTTATAATTATTATATTAGTGTAATAGATTAGATTATATTGTGTTTCCAAGTGTAAATTATCAACAATAAGTTAGAAGTTGACTCATGGTTTTGGGTTTTGGACTTACTTGCATTGGAAATAAAAAACAGTTTGTACTTTTACCTTTGGGTTACATTTACATAGTAACTGTTATTTAATCTGTGCTTTGTGGTTTATGGGTAGAGTTAAAGTATACATAGTATCCCTACCTAGTTTGTGGTTAAAGTTTACAAAAAAAAAATGGCAGAAAGCTAAAGCAAGAGTCCAGACCATAAATACAAACTATACCATAAATAGTAACAACAACATACACTGTGATATTTATTTTGTAGTTATTGTTATCCATAATACATAATATATTTGGTGCTGTTTTATTTTTGAATAAAATTTGATTGAATAATGCAGTTAGTTTAATTTTTCTATGAACAATATTTGCGGACAGATGGCGCCACTTATTTTGATTTTTGTTTCGATTTTTGCCTCAATATCATATCGATGCAACGTTCACCTCTTATTCTAGTCATATTATTTTCAGCCAAATAATCCACCCTGCATAGAAAAGTGCATATATTTCTGTACAATCTATCGGCGCAATAAGGGTCATATTGCGATGTACACGGACACTCGTATTCGTATCATGTTCTGTTTTTGTGATTAGATTCGTAGTCGCCTGTTATCACTGATGTAATAACAAGAAATATAATGGCTGAAACAAAAATAGATCACGATCAATTACTAGGTACATAACTACAAGTATAAGATCATACGAAAGCGTAGGGCAAAGATATGATTTCAGGTAGGTACCTACGTAACTAGTAAGTAGGTAATCTGAAATTCAGTGCCCACTCTATGAACAATTTATTTTAATCCTTAAGGTGGATGCTCCGCGTCTTGAATTTTTAAAGGATATTTTTTGCGCTTTAATTGTTACATTTTTAAGTTTAATCTATTAGTGTGAGAATTATGACTAGAGACCGGATTATATGCAACATAAAAAGCTTGTTATATGCATGAAAAATGCTTGAAATATGCACGAAAATTGGCAGAATATGCAAAACGCAAGAAATACCCATTCCGGTACTCGTCATGAATTCAAAATATGGACCATATCGCTATTAATTACGTAGGTAGGTACCTACATAAATGACAAATATAACTGATCAGAGTCGACTTTTTTGTTGGGGTTCTAAACAACTTGTGTTAATTCTTATGATTGGAGTCGCAAATCCTTTATAGTCATTTTTAAATTTCAATATTGACTTTTCTGATTAGGAATCGAACCTATGTCGCCACGCCCTCTGATTTCTCAGTAGGCACTTGCAGAGTAGGTTCTTATCGGTAGATAGGTGTTTAAACGAAAGAAAACAAGCGTATAATAATAATATTATTTAGTGAAAAGCTCACACACAATCCAATAGTACAATAAAGGTATTATATATATGTGAAGAATACCCAATATATTTATCGTTTTTTGTAGATAAGATATACTTACTTAGTTGGTAAAAACATACATACCTATTTCTGATTTTCAGTATTTTTCAGATGGAAAATGTGTTAGTTATGTAAATTTTCTCAGTATTGTCACTTACAGAGGATAATATAATTGGAATAATGTAAAGGACGTTGGTTTAAGTAGGTATGTATGTAAAATATTTGAAAAATTTTAATGGGCAACCAAATACACTGAAGCGCCATTGTCGTCATTAAAATTTGACTGTTTGATTGTATGGGTTGATCTTGCAAACTTATGAGTGGCGTTTCAGTGGCCATCAGAGTTTTAAAATGCCTCTTGAGTCGAATAAAATTAGATAAATATAAGTAGAAATTGGAGTCGATTCTGTTGTTTACGAACTAAATAAATTTAATCTCACTATATCTCTTTCTAATAGTAAATATAAGAAAGGGATGCAAGATATTTTAGTCCTGTCAGTTTAATCCGATCACACATTTCAACGTGAATTTAAGCGCGATCTATAATGGTCACGACTATTTACCCGTACATTACGACGGTATGGATTAAACTGACAGCATTAAAAATGTTCTATCTTTTTTCAATAAGGTTGAAATGAAAGAGAGGTGACTTGTCTAATATTAGTTAAGTTCGTAAACAACAGAATTGGCACCATTATATAACTATTTATGTGTGTGTATCCAGTAAGTACCTATTATTCAAAGCCGTCACACCTCCCGGACCTGACGACATAGAAGTTTCTCCCTTTTACAGAATCCTTCCGACATTTGAACTCGCAGTCGTTATTATAGGTTCTACCGTCGGACGCGCACACCGGCATGTATATCCTTGTGCAGCGACACAACGGACCATCGTCGATGGCGTAGCAGAGGACCGATGACGTCATCAATGCCGCTACCAATAATACTGTGAATTAGATCAAAATAAATAATAATAGATAGTTAAATAATATAGATATCATGTGTGTATTATTTAGTAAATACGCTAGAGCTAGTACCTATTGCCTAAAGATTATGGAAATAATTTCACAATACTAGGGGTGATGACTAAAAAAAAATTAGTCCGTCAGTTAGATTACCAAAAAATATTGGACACGTGTTTTTTCTTTAGTTCTGAAAACAAAAAATAACGAAGATACAGTGCGTATAAATATCGCGTGACGTCACGTTTTAGTACACTTTTTACACAAAAGTGACGTCACAAACCCCCACTCCTGAACTTTGATGCGAGCTATCTTTGTAAGTTTTTATTGATTTGATAAAATAAAAAATACGTATCCAATATTTTTTGATAACCTAACTGACGGACTAAATAGAATTAATTATTTTTTACCCACTCATCATCCCTATTATAAATTCAAAATTTAAAGGATCCCCCGAGGCCCCGACACACTAGTGGTGATGATTATCAAACGGCTGAGCGGATTTTCTTGACATGGCCAAGAACACTCTCGAATAAGACACCGATAGGTAGGTACTTAGCTAATAATTGTTAAAGAAAATGTTACAGTAGAATAGGAACGTATAACCTAGATATTAACCCCCTTAGTCATAGATACATCGCTGTAATCTAGACTGTTATCTCAATTGTAGATATTTGTAGAGTCAATGATCTGTAGAAGTGTTTATTACCTTGCCTTGGCAATCATGTACATTACTTATTAATGACTGAATCATTTAATTACATGATTTACATACGATTGGTAATAGAATAAAGTCATCAAATGGAATAGCCCACCGCACAAGTATATAGTAAAGTACATAAGTAGGTAAGTGCTAGGAACCAAAACTAATAAAAAAACAACACTATTTCCACTGGAAATTTCTATGTAAGTAACTAGGTACTTATTTATAATACCTATTTATTAGTCAAGAAAAAAAAAATACCACAAAATGACACGGGCTTAGTACCTAACCTACATACAGAATTTGCAAATGTTGGAAAGAACATTATTAGTATGTAACCTGATAAAAATATATCAGAAATATATCAATGAATCAGAATAAAAATATAAGTAAGGTAAAAAAAATATCCAATAAACTTTATGATACTTTAACATACAGTAAGTAGTAAGTGAGAAATGATGCAGCCTATCAAGCCATCCAGTGATTATAGAACTCCAGACGATGAAAGCCTACAGACACCTAAAAGCTCTAGGCTAAGTTCAGCTACCCATACCTATGCCTCAAACGCGACCGTTCCGGTAGGTAGGTGCTCGGCGAACATCATACAGGGTGCACAAGTGACGAAAAATACAATAGATTCAATTCATGATTCTTGACTAAGCGTTAATTTGACTAATATTAAACTTTTTTTAGTGGACAAAATTTACGAAATCTCACAAATACTGCATTATAGGTACACTGTATTCCTACTGTGGTAACCTTTTGAATTCAACAATTGATCGGACACTTTCTGGAATCATTACATCACTTTACATTGCACTTTTAAGTAAGATTTATTTTTACCAAAACGTTGAGTTATGCGTATGCCTAATAAAATAAATTTTAATTATAACATATTTAGATACATACAATATAATAGGAAGTAGGTATACTTAACTAAGCCATAGGCATAGGTAATAAATAAACAAAGAACACGGTGCGCAAAAATAAACTGCGTCATAATTGAATGTGCAAGAAATGTTTAACCGCTACCAACATACAAAAGCAAGCACTCCAAAAAGAGAAGATGGAAATTAAAAAAAAGGCAATCTACAACTTACCAACTCTCCAAAACATTGCCGGGAAAACTTGTATGTGTTATGACGTTCGGCAAGTGCAGTGTACAGGCGAGCACGCGTTCAATCGCACTTTCACAATACTCCTGCACCGAAGTATTATTTATATAGAGGCATCAATTGTTCACAAACCAGTATTGTCGGCTCATTTCCTTTAGATAATCCGACATGGATTATAAAACTGCGACCACACTGTTGTGTTGGCGGTTAAAATAGCAATAAGCGGGACTTTGTGCATGCCCGTTTTGTAACAATACCTTTTGTTAACCTTAAGCATAAATTAATTTCAATATGGACGCTAGTCTTCCGTGTTAAACTGCGTTTGCGGTGATTTTTTTATGATTTAATATTTAATGTAAGTTTATCAACCGGTATCCAACGAATTAAAAGTTACTTCCATTTACAATCTTTAGGTATGTACTTGGAATTTTTTTGTGTATCCTAGTCTTTACAATTTTATGGATACTTATAAGTATTTAATGGTACTGAAGTGAGTTAGCATTAACCTTCCCGCGTACACAATAAAAAATAACCTTTAAATAAAAGGAGTAAAACCTAAAAAAGTTATGCGTGAATAAACATTTAAAAAAACATGCATCCGAAATGAGAACCTCCTCCTTCTTTTTTTAAATCGGTTACCTATACTACTTACTGCTACTTAAGTATTTACCTAGTTTAAAAAATGGAATCTTAACACTGAGTGAAAAATGTTAAAGATCTAATCCAAGCATATGGATGAATGTCTCTTAACCACAAAATATGACACTGATCATTGTAATAGTAATTGCTGAGTTTATTGCCGGCTCTTCTCAGCAAAAGCTACCTTCCGAACCGTGCATTAGAGTCTGACTATTCATAAGTGCCTGTGAAGGTCTATTAGAATAAATAATATTTCATTTCATTTCATTATATTTCATTTCATTTCATTTCATTTCATTTCATTTCATTTCAATAAATAACTTGGGTTTCATGGAGTTCTATTATTATAAAATTACATTATTTTTACTATATGTTTAGTTGCCTTTGACTACAATCTCACCGTGGTCAGTGATGATGTGGCCGAAGGTGGTAAGCACATAAAGCCTAGAAGGTCGTAGAAGGAACTGGCTCTTTAGTATATTTGTCGGAACCCATCTTGGTTCTTGTACTACAAAGTACCCAAATACCGTGTGCTGTTTTCCTTGCAACAGAAAGCTCAAGCTCATTTTAGGATTCGAATCCACTACCTTCGTCAGGACTTTCGACGCTGACCTCTGAGTTATCATCACTTTAAACTACAACAAATTTAACTTGCAGTGTATTTAAAAATGGTTAAAACATGTTTTTTTATTTACACTAGACGGTTTTACCGTGTTACTCATAAATTATGTGCCATAATGCCTTTTAATATACATCCTTACGCGTATTTACGGTGAACATTCAGCGAGAAGTGAAGGGTTGTTGTCCTCAGACGTCGTTGAAGATCTTAGGGGTTTTATATATATATATAAGTTTGTCAATTATGTCTGTGGCGTGGAAGCTCCCAAACGAATGGACCGATTGACATCCGCTTTTATTATTTTTAAGCTATAGTTCATCATGTCAGCCGAAAGACGTCCACTGCTGGACAAAGGCCTCCCCCAAGGATCTCCACGATGGCCGGTCTTGTGCTACCCGCTATAGTTCAATCGATGGTTTTTGTGTGATGATTTGTCTTGGTTTTTAAAAGTTACTCTTCTGCAAATTGGAATTCACAGATAGTTACCTATTTATGAGTTAGGATATCTATTTTTGTTGCAATGTAGCCAACCATTGGGGCGATTGTGTAACTGTCTTGTAATGGGATTCCGATAGCGATGGCTCTCGTAATCGTCTTTTATTTTTGGTATTGTCCATCTTTTTTGGTTCCGATGGCTAACGTTATATTACTAATTGTTATAAGAAGTAATTACAATAGCAGTTTCGTTGTTGCTCACCTAAGATAGACAATACCAAAATTATAAGATGATATAATACGAGAGCTATCGCTAACGGAATCAAGTTACACAATCGCCCTGCAGGACCTGATGCTGCTACTAGAATAGTCCACAGTCTATCAGTGAGTAGGTACATACTACCTAATATAAGATTAATAAGTATCAATCAATCAATCAAAACTCATTTATTCAGTTTAGGCCCTAATAAGGTACTTATGAACGTCGATAGTTACAATTATTACAATAGACTCTACTGCCGGTTCGGAATACACTTGAACTGAGAAGACTCCGGCAAGAAACTCAGCAAGGCAACATTTTTTTTTGTGGATCTTTCTTTTTTAAATTTATGTAATTACAGTTATGAATACCTAATGATAGTAAAGTAATTGCATTTGCGTGGTTGATTGAAGCTGACTCTGACATATTATGCACTCATCATCATCATCATCAAGTGTAATTAGCGACAGGCGCGGTGAATTACTTTGATCCTTATCTTGATTGTGTAGTTTCAATATAAGAAACTAGTTTCCTCATACTCCTTTAGTTATATCTAAATTGTCTGCAATTATCGCGACTGCCCCTTGTTTTGCTATAACTACTTACTATTATATACTTATAGATACTTTTTTAAGAAGCTGTAGTCTATTATGCTCTGTTACATTACTATTTAATCCCCACTATGGGAGTCAGCTCACTTATTAACTCGGAAAGGGATAGTCACCGTATCGCCTTTCTACGAGCCGTCAACGGCGTCAACCATAAATACAAATGTACTCTGCGTCAATCTAACGTAAGCACGTAACAAAAGCTACGGCGACGACAAAATTACGACGTAAAAATTCTAGCGACCTCCTAGGGCCATATCTAAACAAACAAAATATTTGTGATTTAAAAGACTACCCCCTTATTCTTAAACGCTATTTAACTAAATCAGTGTTAAAGTGTCCTCAGTCTCACTCTTTTGATCACCATACGTCACGTGTCAGATAAAGACTTCGGAATTTTAACTAAATGACGTTTCATAACTTTTTTATGAATAAGACCTTACGTTTATAATATTCTTATTCTTACTTTTGGTATGTTTAATAGTAGGGTGGGACTTTTTTGCGGGAACTTGCGAAGTGACGTTGCGTTTTCGTTTTATTTTCATAAATTCGTGTATTTTGAGTTTTATTGAATATTATCGGTGGTATTTTGTCCAATAAAGATCAATACAAGTGCACCAGTGAAGTGAAATGAAATGATTACGTGTATAGTGGCTTTTCAAGTTGTCTCAAGAAGTCCATGAAAAGTTTTAGTAGCACGGCTACCATTGTACTAAAACCTAACTAAACTGACTGACTATGACTTGACGAAGATTTAACATGACTTGAACTTTGAAACTTGACGATTGACGAGAATTTAATACATGAAGAATACACAAATACCTACATTGCTCAACTTGACACTGGCAAACGACACGAAGTGTGATGCCAAAAAAAAAAAAAATTAAATAGTTGGGTGCTAATTTATTTTGAATTGAATAAAACAATTGTATTGTAATAATATTTTAATAACAGTATCTACAGATAGATGGCGCTACTTTATTCCTTTATAATCAATGCAAGGAACACCTTGTATATTGTATAAGTTATTGAAATCCAAATATTCTTTCCTGCACTCAAAGAGGCATTCATTTTTGTAAATCCCATCAGTGGCGCAATAAGGCTCATATTCCGATGTACATTGGCACTCATTTTCATACCATGGTGGAGTTACTGGCGCAGACGTCACTGTGGCTATAACGAGTAATATTGTGGCTGAAACAAATAGTAATAGATTAAATAAATCGATAAAAAATAGGGTAGATTTCAATGTAGCGCAGCCGGGTAGATATAGCCGGTCTAATGTGCTCCCAAGTTCCCAACGACTTTTGTGAAATACTCAAAATAAAGTAATAGAAGAAGAAAGCGAGCAAAAATATTAATAATTAATATTGTATACAGGGTAAGTAAGCGTGCAAAATATCAATAAAATTGTATAGGTATTTAAAATAGATATAGGGTCCTCAATTTTCGAATACAATTCATAGGTAGTTACTAATATGCAGGTATATTATTACTACGTACTAATATGTAAAATTAAAAATGCGAAAGTATTTTTGCCTGTTACCATTTCACTTATGTACTTATAGGCTGCATTTGATCTTTTTTAAAGCCTAGAAGACAGCTAAAATAAAAAATAAGTACCTATTCTATAACATTTGTGTTCCAATAGTAAGTATTATTCCGAGCCGTCACATCTCCCGGACCAGATGACATAGATATCGCTCTTATAAGTTTTCTTTACAAACGCCTGGCGACATTTGAACTCGCAGTCGTTATTATAGGTTCTGCCGTCGGACGCGCACACCGGCATGTATATCCTAGCGCAGCGACACGACGGTCCTTTAATATACTCTGTGCTTTCAGTTCCTTCAGTGGATTCAGTGCCTTCATCAATGACGTAACAGAGGACCGATGACGTCATCAATGTCAATGCCAAGACCAATACTGTGAATTAGATAAAAATGAATATTTTTATTTAAATGCTATCGAGTTGTGTCATTTGTTCTTTTGCGGGTAAATGATATTACACATTCGCTCGAATTTAAATTCATATATGAGAATGTTCGAGAATCTGAATAAAACTAGCTACATGATTAATAACGTTGTACACACGGCCACAGATCAAGCTACTCATTTATGTTTTACAAAATAGCTCCTATTACAACCGTATAAGGTGCCGCAGTGTGTAGCTTAATCTGTGGCCGTGTGTACAACGTTATATAGGTAGGGATCTCAATTTTTAATCATTATTTTTATATTCTTTATTAAATAATTATGAGTTATTGTTACGTAATTTATACAATGTACTCAAAAGCCTATTGTTTAGTAATCTGAGCTCAAAAGCCAGACAGATGCGTGTCAAAAGCTAGTATTTAGGCTATTAAATATGTAGGTAGGTGTACATTTTTATTTCTATCGTAAGGAGTGGGAAATTCCATTATTTGCAAGAAAAAAAAAAACAATTACTATAAATATGTTTTGAATAACAAGCGTTAACTGGATAGGTTCATCAAGACCACGCAACAAATCTGATTATAGTCAAGAGACTGATCGCAGATACACAGTAGAAGAAAAAAAAACTGAATAGGTTACCTATGATTCGATAGAGCTAAAAAGTGATTAAAATTCAAAAAGTGGACCATCCACCTTAATATGGTGCATTCAGTTTCCAAAATCTGTTTATAAATAGTAGGTTACATAAAAAAAAAAAAATTGCCACATCTAATACTTTCACCGCTACCACAATACGAAAGCAAGCATTCAAAAGAAAGAAGCAACATTGAAATAAAAAAATCAAAACTTACCAACTTTGCAAAACATTGCTGTGAAACCCTGTAACAGATTCGTGACGTCGACAAAGTATAGTGAGCGCCTCTACGAGTTTAATCACACTTTCACAATACTCCTGTAACTTAGTGTTATATAGAGGCGCACATTGTACATAAATAGTACTTATTATCTATCTCATTTCCTTTGGATTATCCAAGAAGGATTATAAAACTACGAGCACACTGTTGCGATGGCCCGCGCTGAGTATGCGCCGATGTCCGTTGTTGTAACAATGTCTTTTGGACTACACGCTGGGCTTCAGTTTCAGGTTTGACTGTCCATTTAATCTTTTCACTAAATACATAAAACAAAATTTCTGTCTTTTTTACCCGACTGCGGCGAAGCCAAAAAAGGAGGGTTATGTGTTTGATCTGTATGTATGTATGTCCGTCTCAATGCTCCCTCGTCGTCTGCGTTAGATTCAATGTAATTGTTACATTGTAATTTCTAACATTATCTTGAAAAGAAAATAAAAAAAATTAAAGTGATTATTAATATTGACTTTTAATTTAATACCACTGCAACTTTCACAATAAAAAAAACATGATTTCGTCACATCTTGAAGTCAAGAAAATATAAAGACAGAAAGAAAATATAACTCCAAACGAAGGTAGAGAGCTCAAAGAAAAATATGGAATATGGATGAAAAATATGGATACACATGGAAATCTCTCGTGTATACTGTCTTTACAATTTTATGTATACTTTAAATACTTGAGTAGTAGCACTTTACCCATTTACGCAATCTAAAACAATGTGTAGGTAGATAGTATCAAAGTACCTATTTATTTATTTTAAAGAAATTATATTTATTTTTTTGTTATGTTTCTTGCAAAGTTATGATTATGACATTTAGGTCTGCAAAATGCTAGTTTTAAGTACAAATTACCGATTTATTATATACAAAATATTTTTATATATATTTGACATAATTGCATCAAAACTAAAAAAATGCAGTTCGCATCCGGTCGGCGAGCAGTTGCAACAAGTGTTCGCCTGCATGCATTATGTTGTGTAATAAATGTTTTCTATTCTATAGAAGATCCTGAAGATCTGAACAACGAGGAATATCGACTGGATTGATTGCATGTAGCGATTGTGATACAGAAACAAACGCATGCATATCACTATAAAGAATGTTGTTAAAGATAATAGAGAAAAAGATGTATTTCTATTTAACTATTATATAGGTTTTAATAAAAATGTATGTCATAAAAATTATACATAATTATCTTTGATCAGTTTGACCTGTCTTTAGTGACCAGCTCATTGAAGAGGAAAACTTGAGTAAAGCCGACCTGCCGAAAAAGGCGATTTTTTCCATCATCCAATGAAGCGACATCTACACGATGGACCTTGAATCATTTCTGAGTTTGTATAGAAAAGTAATAGGATAACCTTCTGTTAGCAAACATCTAAGTAGTGCAAATATCTAAATTATTCCCGAATTAAAAAAGGCTATTCAAAATTTCGTGATTGACGAACTGCATACAAGTTTGTACGGATTCGTTTTGTACACACGCCCACAGATCAAGCTACACATTTATTTTGCAAAATAGCGCCTATTACAACCGCATAAGGTGCCGCAGTGTGTAGCTTGATCTGTGGCCGTGTGTACCTACTTCCAGAAGTAGGTATGGAACGGTGCACGAGTCTCTCACTCTTGTCCGGTTTTTAACTGTCAGCGATAATGTGGTCGCTGGTGGTAGCACACAAATCCTACAAGGGGACTTGCTCTTTACACTCATAAGTGCAGCTGTCGCAACACCCAGTAGGTACCTGATAGCTAGTTAGGCGGGTACTACAAGTACCACACCGTGCTATGGTCCCTCACAATGCTTTCCTTCACCGAAAACTCAAGCTCATTGTAGGACGATTCGAATCCGCGACCTTCGTCTCGAAATAACCTCTAAGCTATCAAAAACTATAAGTCCCTATTTACCCCTTAATTAAACCATTTATAAAGATAGTAGGTACCTACCTATCTACTTTACCTTCTCTATTTTACTTTATGTTATTTCCTTTATTTATTTAAACGAATAATATTCATTCATGTAAATATTCGCAGAATTAAACAAAACATCGCATTACGATTCTATATAAACATTACATGTTAAAATAAATATTTACAGTTTCACGGGTCGGTTTTCATGCGCAATCGATATGGGTTTTCCTTCTCAGTATACTCAGAAAAGTGATTTATGAACGAATAGAATGGAACAAATATACTTAGCTAAAAGTTATTTTAATCACTGAGTATGTTTTATGTAAATAAAATAGATCTATTAGTTTCCGCCCCGCGGAAGTTCCCGAAGAAAAGTATTTGTTATTTCAGGGTATGATCTATTTAATTTACGTTCCAGGAAGGTTCCGTTTCAATCAAATCCGTCAGCGTTACGGACCAAAGTGAGATCAAACACACACACAATTTTTTTGCTTTAATAATATTAGGTAGTACCATGGTAGTACTTATTATTATGAAGTGAGTACAATAGGTACCTATCTACGATTAAAATAATAACTTGATAGAAAGTTTACTCCTTAGAATGCTTAAAAAAGTACATACCTAACAGTGGCGAAGGGTTCATACAAGCCAATTCCCATCGGCTTACCTTTTAGAAATCCCAGTCCCGCATTTTCATCATTTCAAAGCCACTTTTATCATGCTTAAAATACACTGTAATTATAAAATTATCGGTGTTTTTTTAAAGGCTTAACCTCGCCATAATTTCACCCCTCGCCACTGATACCTAATATCATGTGACTCCTATGCACTTATCCATGCCATGTGATATCTTTTTTATATCTTGTTATTTACTTTTAGCTAATACCATCCTGGAGCTGATATGACTTCAACTAAAATACTTTTTATTTATTACCTCCAAGCTATTAGTTGACCTTTATTTCATCAGTTATTTTTGTAATTTTGCGTCGTAGCGTGTGACCGTCCTACCCGTGCCACTAGGGGTAAGCTTCCTCTTCGCTATAAAATGTAGTTACAATATTCGCGCGAGAGGCCGGCGAGAGGCCCGCGAAGGGGTGGATAGACATTCGAGATCGAGAGTCGTCCGATGTCGCTCCGTTACGTTTTCATAATTTGATAAAAACTTGATAAAAGAGTTCTGTTATTCATTCCTAATGTGTAACTTGTCGGGCAATCCGTATTAAACAGTTTACTAACTTAATACCGTGTTTACGTTACACCCACCCCCTACAACGTCCAATTTTTGTTTCATAAACACGTGCTTAATTGTCTTGTTTAAAGTCCGAGTCTGCACTTGCAGCCCCCTGGCCAAGTGATAATTGTATGAAGTTTATGTATATTTAAAACAACAACTGTAATTACATAAATTCAAAAAAAAAGGTCCACAAAAAAAGAAGCCTTGCTGAGTTTCTTGCCGGAGTCTTCTCAGTTCAAGTGTATTCCGAACCGGTAGCAGAGTCTAAAAATTGTAACTGTTGACATTCATAAGTGCCTTATTAGGGCCTAAACTGAATAAATGAGTTTTTGATTTTGATTTTGATGGTTTCAATTGAAAGCCATGAGAAAATAACATTTATCGAAAAACATGGCAGCTTAATATGTGTGTCATGCGTTTGTAGATACCTATATGTATAATAGTAAGGTAGGTACCTATTATTCACTAAAATAAAATAGCCTTGAAGAGTTCCAGACTGATAGAAGTTAGGAAGCATAGACGCCGGAAGAGATTTTCTACTCCATTGCTATTGTATAGTAAGTAAGTATGTTTACCTACCTGAAGATGAGTGGATGACGGAAATTTACCTACAGAAATAATATTAGCATAACAATTAATCTCGGCTCGAATTCACAACTTCCCAGAGATAAGAAATTGAAAATTATTACTTGTACTACGTATCTACTAGTATATTAATTATTCCATGTTATTACCTACTTATGTTCAAAGATTTTGGAAAGAACTGGGATAAAGTTTTGTTTATTTTTACTTAATATTATAAAGAGGAAAGATTTGATTGTTTGTTTGTTTGCATTGAATAGGCTCCGAAACTACTGAATCGATTTGAAAAATTCTTTCACTAATAGGAAGCTACATTATTCCCGAAGATTATAGGCTACTTTTTATCCCGGGAACGCGAGTGAAACCGTGCGGAACAGCTAGCACTAATAATAAAGTTGAAGAGTTTGTTTGTTTACATTGTTTGAACGCGCTAATCTATGGATCTACCAGTCGGATTCGAAAATTATTTCACTACTCTCACATTACTTAATTTTTATCCCAGGAACGTGAGTAGGTAAAACCGCGGGGGAGAGTTAGTAGTTTATATTTCCGGGAATAATTAAATTATGATTAGAGCTATAAATATTTAAATCACTTTTGTTATGTTATCTAATATAAAATTATTAAAATCGGTTTATAAACCGATTTTAATAATTCTTTTTGCGTTGATAGCTCCAAGGTGGTCCCATTTTAATTTCATAGTATTCGAAGGAGATTTTACACTTTTTGTAAAAAGTTCATTATTGAATCGAAAAGTTATTTAACGTTACAGTAAATATAATTAATAAGATCTAGGTAGGTAAGTAGGTACCTAAATGCCGATGATTTCATCATCAATTTAAGATAAAATTGTCCTACATTGAGAACAAGTCAGTAATCGTAAGGGACGAAGGCCCCACAGTATTGATATTGATTTCCGAACCTTGAGCAGGTACCGATAACTGACGATTTCCGTGACCTACACACTATTTACACATTCGAACATCGGACACTAAGAACATGTTTACGTACAATAAATTCTGGTTTTATTTACCTAGCATTAATACTGAGAAGCTTATTTTAAAACGTTAAGTAAATTCTTAAGGTGTTATTACATTCAAAAACAAAAGGACCCTAGATGAAACAACCGACTGTGGGCAAAAGATTTTTTTTAAACCTAGTGGTGGTGCTAGGAAGCTTCACTGGAGAGACTGTAGGATTGTAGGACCACTCAGGCTGAGATCTATAGGGCGTACTTAGACTTTACTTAGGGTCTAAACCTATGTAATAAAGTAAATATTTATGTAGTATTTTAACTTGTAGCCAAGTTTTTGGTAAGTCGTCGATTAGGTGCACGTAGGCTTTGCTTAGCATACCTACCTACACTCAGAGAGATTCGAAGATTGTTTTTTAATTACCGACTTTGTACGGTAAAGTATGAGCAAAGTCTAAGTACGCTCTATAGATCTCAGCCATGTCTCGTCCCATTCAAGCGGCCATCAGTAATAAATCCGACCGTCCGCTGAACTGGCAGCAGCGGTAGCAGCAGTACCGGCGTTAGGGTAGGGCGCGGTGGGGCGAACGCCCAGGGCGCCAGATGTAAAGGGGCGCCAGGCCCACCTTTTTCCGGTCGCTCATGAGCGAGTCCTGCTCAAGTCTAAAGATATAATGGCTTTAAATCCCTTTTGTTGGCGGGAGAAGGGGGGGGGGGGGGTTATCACATCTCGCCCAGGGTGCTGGTAGAGCTAAAACCGGCACTGACTAGCAGAACTATGTTATGGAGAAAGACATAGGCTGCTTTCACCGCGGGGAACAGCTAGTATAATAAGTGATGTCCCATCTAAATAAAAATAGACATCTGAAAATAATGAATAGGCTAGAATGGTCTCATATTTAAAAGAATTAATAGCCGCTTTAAAATCATCGTTTATTTACAAATATCGGTTTTCCAGAAGCTCGCGGGCACTTGACGTAAGAAGTCTGTTTAAACAAACTTACATTCAGAGCCTCGGAAGCGATGACGCATTCTTGGGGATTTACAATAACAGCCTGCAATAACCCGCTCCTTATTTATTTCTATATAAGCGTCCACCGGTTATACGAGCCATCAGTTATCCACGGTCTTGGCATACGAACACGAGTGTATCTTTTGGTGACCTTTATACTTATTAATTAGTTTTTTGTGTTAATTGATCTATTTTATTTGCCACAAACATGATTTTTAAAGGTAAGCTTGGTAATTTTTTGTTTTATATTGTTTCTTCGATAGTTTCGTAGTCGTTTAAAAGTTGCTGTGGCACAGTGTAGGTTCAATTCCTAGTCCATTCTTCGATTAAAATTAAGAGTTGAAGCGGATTAACAAATTCACTTCTCATAAATCATTGTAAAAATGTAATTTATCATTTGTTCTTGGTTTAATAAAAATGATGTCCGCAGAATTTAAATGTTACAAAAGAGTAAAACCGGCGATTTATCTGAGTAGCTATCCTCTCATTCAAAGAGTTGGACTCAATAAGCTTGCTGTATAGTGGTCTAGTTATCTCCCGCGGTTTCACGCCTATTCCCAGGATATTCTGTCTTAAGTTACTCCTAGTAACATCCACTAGTGAACCCCCGTCAAAATAGGTCCAGCTGTTTCGGAGATTAGCCGGTACAAACACAAGAATTTAAAAAATTGATTTTTAATCATTACATTAAAAAGTTCAATATTATTTATTAGTATAGATAATTATTACAAATATACCTAATTTATAAAAGCAATGAACCTACATTTATAATCAAAATGATGTCCCACATCTACCCACATCATTACAAATAAAGCAAATGACGTCATATTACTTATTACAAATTAGGAAGAAAGAGCTAAGGAAAAAAATGAAAGTTGCATTGTCGATATTTGACGCGATTTTGTAAGTTTGATCCTTGTTATGGAGACGACGTTTTGAGTGTTCGCTTCACACTTCACACCTCAGATAGGTACCTACGGTTGGCCAAGAAAGTGGTGTGCGAGTTTTGATTTAGTTCCCTAGTCATCGAAAATTACAACAAGGTTCAAACTAAGAACAACTGTCACGTAACAAACAGTAAACAAAATATAAGCGAAACTAATCATTAACACCTATGAATCTGCAAGCGACATTCAACCTTAGGGTGGTACACCACTTTCTTGGCCGACCGTACAGTATGACACAAATTAGATGTAGCATCGGCAAATCGTTTTCGTAAACTTCACTTCCGATTTACACAACTAATAAAAATCATTCACTATCGCGCCATTTAACGTTTAACAAGATCATTTTCGCCGATCATTTTTTAACTCATGAGTAATGTTGTAGGCACACTCTTTTCGGGAACGATCGATTTTACGAATTTTGCCGATGCTTCATCTCTGTTGTGTCATACAATACCTACCTATAAGAGTTTTCGAAACTTTTAATGTAGGTGACTAACTTCTTCTTCAGTTTGTTGTCATGTTTTTTTTAAAAGAGATAATGTATATAATTGCAACGCAAATAAAGTTATTAATAACCCTAGAACAAGGTTGGTAATCGCGTGACCTAACATAACAATGCAGCAACAGGATAACTGAAGGTAAATGATATAGATACCTACTGAACTTATTATCTTCGTGTCTCGTGTACTTCGTGTAGTGTTAATCATAGTTATTTGCACTGAAATGTTAGGTAATAGTGTAATACCTAACAATGGTGTAAATACATTTGTGGAAAATATACCTATTGTTTGTGTTTGCACTATTTTATCACTTATCTATACTAATAATAAAGCTGAAGTGTTTGAATGCGCTAATTTCCGGAATTACTAGTCAGATTCGAAAAATTCTTTCACTAATAGGAAGCTACATTATCCCCGAAGATTATAGGCTAAATTTTATCTCGGGAACGCGAGTGAAACCACAGAGAACAGCTAGCTAGTGTTATATAATGTTTTAATCAAATAGTATAGATAGAACACACCAAAAGTCATGCAAGACAATACTGGCGAGATATTTTTAGACGGCACCATTTCTAAAACTATGTTGGTTTTGTCTATGTTAATTGTACCTATAGTACTTATGGGATCGACCATTTTTTTACAGACCTGTTTCGGAAATATAATTTAACTCTTCCATATCAGCCCCATAACCACTCTATTTGGCAAAATTTCGATCTAATCCATGTCATCATAGCGAGTTCCTATTAGCTTTACTGATTGTTATACATTGTTACAGGTTTAGTGATCCTGATTGCATCGTACGTGTGCGTGACGTCCGCTCTGCCACCGTGCACTTGCACGCGCAACTTCAGACCCGTCTGCGGCACCGACGGCACCACATACAGCAACGAGTGCTTACTCAACTGCGCACGAGCCACCAAAAACGACCTCAGCGTCGCTAGCGAGGGCCAATGCGATACAGACATCAAGATCGAAACCTGCATCTGCACCTATGAGTATAAACCCGTGTGTGGCTCGGATGGTCAAACCTACCCTAACAAGTGCTCGTTGAGATGTCAGAGATCAGTAGAAGTAAGTCACGATGGCGAATGCAAAGAGGCCAAAGCTGTGCAGCCTCCGTGTGTCTGCACGAGGGAAATGAAGCCAGTTTGCGGTAGCGACGGGAACACTTACGCTAACCCCTGTATGCTGAACTGCGCTACGATTCAAAATTCGATGTTAAGCATCAAGCATGCCGGCCAGTGCAGCAATGAAGTGAGAGTGGTAGAGCAGCCCATCCCCGAAACTGAGGTACCTTCCTGTGCTTGTACAAGGAACTTTAGACCTGTCTGCGGTACTGACGGAGTTACATACAACAATGAATGCTTGTTGAGATGCGCCGGGAACGTTTCAGTCGCGAAGAACCAACCTTGCGAGGAATAACTTTACCAAAGAATTAATATATTAAAGTTAAAGATGTTAAAGTTGAAAATGAGATGTAATTGATATGGACTTAATGTCCTTTTTATTATTAATTTTGTACCAATGTTTTTTTTTATTATTTATTAAATTTTATTATTAACAGTTAAAGCATTTTTGTTATTGTTATTATATCAAGATTTCGACACACGAATATTCAATGCGACATGTTTGTTATCAGGTCACGAAATTGACCTTTTATCTTCAACTCTAAAACACAAATACACAATCATTTTTTTTAACCAAGAGTACCACAATAATAACTAGTATCGCATTTTATGTAGGTAGGTATACAAGACTATTATTAATTTACCTGCAGGGGCGGCAGAATAGAGGATAACTGGGTAAAAAAATATTAATTCTGTTCAGTCCGTCAGTTAGGTTATCAGAAAATATTGGACACGTATTTTTTATTTTATCAAATCAATAGAAAATTACAAAGATAAGTCGCATCAAAGTTCAGAAATGGGGACTTGTGACGTCATCTCTCTGTAAAAACTGTACTAAGACGTGACGTGACGCGAAATTTTAACGCACTGTATTTTCGGAACTAAAGAAAAAATATGTACTAATCCGGAACATTTACTATGGGACCAAGTCTGAAATTACGATTTCATACAAAACATCAACGAATCGAACCCACGACCTGCAGCGTCATAGGTAGTGTTTGCGCAGTTGGTTATGTATAACCAACTGCGCCAACTGGCCTGTCATGACGAGTCCTAACGACGGCTCAAAAACCATGTCTGCTCATGTGCTAAAAACACTGCAGTTTACATGTTCTCTGATCTCAGGATTATTATTCTTGTCTCAAAGATATTTATGGAAAGTAATTACGCTTGTATAGTATGAAAAAATAATTTATTATACGTAAATATTACTAGTCCTTATTCTAATATCATAAATCCAAGTTGGCGAGCAGTTGATCACCTTCATCATCTTCCATAAAGGACATATCCACATCATCACATATACTATCACCAGGTTCTGTCTGTTCACTGGTCGATGGTACTTCACGATGTGCATTCTTCCTAATATTAGTACCAGGTATGTAGTCGTTTTTATTTTTGGGGATTTGCATCGGTGATAAATACTGTGTGATACGATTGTTGCTTTCCTGAAAGAGATCAAATTATGTTTGTCTTCAGATTGATTTGTTGAACAATGTAATGTTAAGATTTTTTTTCAAGACGATAACCCTTACTAGACCAGCAGTCGGCAACCTTTTGGCAGACAAGGGCCACATAGTGGCAAATAAGGCAGAGGCTGGTCACACTTCTTCATAATTTTAATAATATATCTATCTATACTATATAGTATAAAGTGTTACTTTTCAATGAGTAGGTACCCAAGTTTTGAGGGATTTATTATACCTGTATATTAACAATGGGTCCAACCCTTAAAATCTAGAGCATCAAAGTATATATGTATCTAATAGTTTCGTTTGAAGTTTTTTGTTTTATAAAGAACATTCGTGGGCCGCAAGAATGGTCGCGGTCCGCGCGTTGTAGAAAGTTAGTGCTTTCGACGCATGAAAAATTCGTCAGGAGTCGTCAGTCTCTTGCCGTGCTATTTGTAGTGCCTACTCGTATCCAGTAGCCGCACTTGAGAGCCAGTACTCTTCTAGGTTTGTGTGCCCTTCAAAAGGCACTTTGTGGATCTTTCATAACTGTATATATAAAATGCAAAGCCTGAAATATCAACGCACAGCTCAAACCACTGGACGGATCGAGATGAAATTTGACATAAAATTGGCTATTAACTTTAATATAATAACTTTAAAGTTTCTATAAATAAAATACTTCTTGGTTAGATTCCCTTTGAATGCCCATAGTATCTCAGTAGTTGCCATGTCCATGTACGCCGAGCCTGTATTTCTGGGGGTGCCCCATATTCATTTTTTATTGAAACTTCCTTATTTTCGTGATTGAGTATCAACCACAATATTTATAATCACATACCTGATGCTTCATAGTGGTGTCATCGAATGAGTCCCCGCTGAGGCCGACATCGTTCAGAACCTGTTGTTTAATCAATCAGTTAAAAAGTTAAAAGTACATAGGGTTGTTGTTTTGGTCCACAACGAGCGACACAGGGGTGGTAGTATAAAAAATACTTTTTTCCAAAAAGGCCCTAAATTCATTTAATGCATCGCGAAAATACCATTTTCAATTTGAGCTAAAATGACCGCGGCGTAAGGTAACAATTGTATTGCACGTCTGTTCGCTCCTGTCGCCCCACCTCCTTAACCCGCTCGCACTCCAGTTGACTATTGCGACTACTAACTTTTTAAAAGATCTTCTCATGAAAATAAGTTTTTTTTTTATTATTTAGCATCAGTATGACAAGCCAGTTGGCGCAGTTGGTTAAGACACCACCTATCACGCCGCTGGTCATGGGTTCGATTCCCATCCAGGACAAACATTTGTGTGCATGAACATGTCTGTTTGTCCTGTGTCTGGGTGTAATTATCTATATAAGTATGTATTTACAAAAAAAAAAAAAGTAGTATATGTAGTATATCAGTTATCTGGTTTCCATAGTACAAGCTCTGCTTAGTTTGGGATCAGATAACCGTGTGTGAATAATGTCCCAGGATATTTATTATTTATTATTATTATAGTATCATTACTATCATAGGAATATTTCTCTTTCACATTCCTAAACGTCAAAAGGTATTTCATAGATTTGTTACACTGTAGTTATTATAAATGCTAAGCTTTACGGCTACCAAAAAAACCCCAGATTCCCATCCCCCTATGGTGGGGATCAGGATGGTAGAAATAAAATCGTATATAGAAAGAAAATAGGCTTGTATTTTATGATAGAGCCAGGAAATGATAATTATACATGAGATTAAAATAATAACAGCAAATTGATATGGAAAATATTTTACGAAGAAGAAATGTCGCGCGAATGACAGTCCGTCACTCTCTATATAGTGAGGCGCGTTACTCCTGTAGTCCACTCCCAATTTTAACTATATAATAAGGTGTTTGTTTTTACGTTTTTTATTAGTGTTTAGTAATCCAGCCACTTAAAAAATATTCCTTTTGTTATAATGTACCTACCGGGAAAAAAAAAAATTAAAGGTGTTAAAATCGTATGATGTCATTTCATTATACGAGTACATGTTTGTATAAACTTTCCCTGAATTGTGAAGGTCGAGTACTAAGGGCCTTATCACACAAGGTTTGCGGGCGTATTTAAGGTGGAGGCGCGAAATTCAAATTTTATCACGTTTTTTGCAAATTGCAGCTCAGTTATAGGTCGTAAGTTATCAACATTTTATTTGCGAGAAGAATGGTAGTATATTTACTGATTAATAACAAAAGAAATCATGAACATATTCTTCCAAGGTATATTAGTAATATTTTCATGAAATAGTCGTATATGTCAGTAATATACCTTGGAGGAATATGTTGATGATTTCTTTTGTTTACTTACGACCTATAACTGAGCTGCAATTTGCAAAAAAACGTGATAAAATTTGAATTTCGCGCTCCAACCGAAGGTTCATCCTTAAAGGGGCTTAGCGTATACGCGACATACGCGTATTCTCTGCGCGACCGATCCGCTTTGAAGACGCTCGCATACCGCTTGTGTGATAAGGCCACATGTTCTCGTGCGTGCGATGTGACGCTGTATACATTACCTTCACACCGTCATTTGTTACGTGACGTCATAATAGGTAAATGCATGTACTGATTTTAATAATGCTTAGAATTTTCAAGGCAACGATGAACCTGTATTCCGTCCGTGTCGAAGATAGTAAGAGTAACCCGAAACTTTCGAATATACAAAATAAATGACAGCCAGTTGGCGTAGTTGGTTAACGCACTACCTTTTTTTTTCAGGGATTATTGTAGTCATCATTAGGAACAACTTTTACTATCGGACCAACACTAAAACTCACGAAAATAAATTCAAACTTTTCATACAAAACATCAATCTTGTTCGGTCAAAATGTATGAAAGTTTCCGGAGTTGGTCCGATTAGAATTTTTTTTTCATTATTAGGAAGCTACATTATCCTCGAAGGATTTAGTCTACTTTTTATCCCGGGAACGCGAGTGAAATCGCAGAGAACAGCTAGTTATTTATATATCCGTATCCATAACCAGATCCGCAATTGTATAACCGTAAGATGTTGATGTAGTATAGTCAAAATCAAAAACTCATTTATTCATTTTAGGCCCTAATAAGGCACTTATGAACGTAATTAATGTAGTGTAAAAAATTAACTAATTAGTGTAGTGTACAACGTGTACGTACATTAAGTTTGTCCTTGAGCATGGGCCACATGTAATAGTCGGCGGTGTGAGTGCCCGGCGCGAGCAGGTAGCGCGCGCACACGCCGCCGCGCTGCCCGATGCGGTGCGCGCGGCCCTCCGCCTGCGTCAGGATCTAACAACCACAGTGCCCAATTAACCAAGTGTAGGGCCCGTAGCTAATACTATCGTGGGGCCCTTCATTTACGACGTATTTTCAAATATTGCACTTGAGAGCCATTTATTGCCTTATGGCATTGTGACAGGTCGGCAACACATTGCCAATACCTCGGTATTGCAAATGGCGATAGGCGACGGTAACCACTTACCATCAGGTTGACAGCCTGGTGACAAACCCTTCTGACATTAAAAAAAAGTATAAAGGGGTAAAAAAATGTAGGACTCAATAAGTTTATTAGGTTACAATTTTCAAAAAATTATGCTCTGGTGGAGGTGGGCCGCTTTGGATACCTTATTAGCTTATCCCGGGAACGCGAGTGAAACCACGAGAAAAGGTCAGTAATTTTTACTTGTTATTTGTAATGCACTTTATATATCAGTGCTGTAAAAAACAAACAAAATGGACACCAAGATTGATCCTTGCGGTACTCCTCGAGTAACATTCTAGTATACTACAACATACCTCAATTATTTCCGTTCCACCAGTCAGGTAACTATTCCAAGCACAATGTTATGAATACAATACAAGCTTGTTGGTATGTATTTTTTTCCAAAGTACAAAACGATATTACCAGAGATGGCTACTACACTCGTATGCGGACTGATATTATCAAAAGCTCGATAAAAATCCAGTGCGACATGTTATTACAAATATAATTCTCTTGAACAAATAAACAATTGAAAACTTCATTTACAGAATTAAAAACCTTACACAAAACAAGATCTAATCTTTTATGGAGCCCAATATTTCCTCTTTTGACATCGAAATAGCAAGAAATTGGCGAGAATTACTAAAATATCGATGTCAAAATCAAAACTCATTTATTCAGTTTAGGCCCTAATAAGGGACTTATGAATGTCAACAGTTACAATTTTTAGACTCTACCACCGGTTCGGAATACACTTAACTGCGAAGACTCCAGCAAGAAACTCAGCAAGGCTTCTTTTTTTTTGTGGATTTTTTTGAATTTATGTAATTACCGTGTCGAAGACACAAGAATCGGATCCCTAGTCCCATATAAAAACTATTATAATTACCCCAGGATTCCAATGCAGTTCAGCAAATAGTACGAGATTAGCAGCCGTGAGGGTGAGACCAGAGTTAGCAGCTGTTATTGACAGTACTGCACATCGACACGATTCCGTGTATTGGAACTTATCCACTAAATCCTGGAACAAAATCATAGATATATCATTAACGTAATGTGGTGTACATATAGGTAGTATGACGTAGACACTAGATTCATCCCCTAAGGGGAAAACATAGGGGATCGCAGAGTGGAAAACTTTGAGTTTTCTTGTTACCTTTTTACGCCTAAACCACTGAACCTGTCGCATGAAATTTGGCACGCAGATAGCCTACACAAATTTCAATGTCTTTATGAAATAAAATCATTTCAAATATTTTTAATCGTCAAAATATGGTATATAAGTGTGTTGTGTGGTGACAGCGACGAATATCACCACCCCATCTCATCCCGTGGGGGGCGTAGAAGTCGTCCGAGGGAAGGTATACCAGAGTACGGGCAGCAGCTATCAAGCTTGGCGATTGTGGCATATTCCCAAATGATTTAAGATCCTTGGGGGAGGCCTTTATCCAGCAGTGGACATCTTTCGGCTGACATGATGATGAGGATGATGATAAGTGAAAAAATATTTCTACAATGCAGATAGATCCGCTGTAAAGGTGTAGTGCATGTATGTAATAACTCACAGCCCTGGCACTGGAGGGCGTGGATCCCACGACGCATATGTAATGCACCTCGGCCTCGTCCAGCGTGAGACAGATCGCCTCGATTACGCACTTGTGGTGCGCGAACACTAGGAACTTGCCGCTCTCTGTCGATAGCACTTGCTTTATGTACTTGCTGAGGAAAAATTACTTTATTTTTAACCCCCGAGGAAAAATTTTTGTCTGTTGTGGCATCATAACTCGAGAACGGATGAACCGATTTTATTTTTTTTTCGTCTTAATCGATTGTTCTTAGCTATGTTTCAAGAAAATCCGCTCAGACGTTTGAAAATAATTACAGCTTTGTCGGAGGTTTCCTTAAATTTTCAATTTATGGTTAGGTGATAGAGTAAGTAGTAGGCTAGTGGTAACAAATAACCCTACTTTTTTGGCATCGCCGCAGTTGGGTAAGAAGATCTACTGTTATATTAATTATTATCATCGTCAGATTTTCACAAAAAGATTTATTTAGCGATGTTGGGATGTTAAAATTGATTTTTGGTGAATAAATTAAGGTAATTAATAATATTAACTTACCAAATGGCGGGTATTTTAACTTTAGCCGACTCGCTAAAGAAGGATATGAGCGCGGCGTGTTTTTCAGAGGCCCTGGTCGTTTTATATTTCTCCGCCATCTGCGATAGCCCTTGCGCCTCCTGTTTTGTGAACTGCAAAAGTGTTTCATCTAGTAACACTGTTTCCCTGCAAATAAGAGGTATCTTTCTATCTAGGATATTCAGAAGATGAAGATCTGATTAGTAGTTTCTTAAATCGAATCATTAATATTTTCTATCTTCAGATTTCCATTGGGAACGAAAGAGTCGATAGGAACACGATCGTAATGAAATAGGTACAGTACCTAACACAGCATCAGCATATGCTGGATGATTTTTTAATCACCGTCCAAATTTTCAAGGATTAATTTGTACTCCTCAAACCTCAATCTTGTTCGGTCAAAATGTATGAAAAGTTTGAATTATTCGTAATTTCAGGGTTGGTCCCATAGTAATGTCCATAATGAAACATCAGCTTTCTTCAGATTAGTATACTGGAAACTAATAATAATGTTGAAGAGTTTATTGGTTTGTTTGAATGCGCTAATCTCTGGTTCTATGTACCAGTCTGATTCCAAAAATTCTTTCCCTAATACGAAGCTACTTTATCCCCGAAAATTATAGGCAACTTTTTGTCCCGGCGTTAATGCCGTGGCGATTGTCGTGGTTTCGAATCCACAAAAGAGTTTGAGTTTTCTGTAAAAGAATATACCATCAGTAAAAGCATTAAGAGCTAAAAAACACAATGCAGAATAAAAACCTGGTCTTTTGCTTGAGTTTAGTGAGCACCTGTTCCTTGGTCCTGCGGATGAGGAACCGCCGCTGCAGCACCACCTGCAGCTCGGGCAGGTGCGACTGTCCCGACATGTCCCATCCGAAGGCCGACTGCTTGCCATCACAGTATCTCTTGCCTAGGATTTATAGAATTTTAATTTTAAATTACTAATCCGCGCCCCGGGTACCACTCGCGCGTTACCGACCCTTCCCCCCTCCCCCCTCCCCGATGAGCTCTGGCAACATTACCAACATTCAGTTACAGTGCGACAAGGATCTTTTGGCACGCGGCCAAAATCGGAACTAACGCCGCTACCTTTTCTCAGCTTTTCTGTACTATAATAAGCATGTGTTATAGATATAAACCTTACTCTTGAATCACTCTATCTATTGCTGAAAACTGCATTAAAATCCGTTGAGTAGTTTAAAAGATCTAAGCGAACAGACAGTGGAAGCAACTTCATTTTATACTATGTAAAGAAAAGATAAACATGCGAGCTTTATAGTTTCCAGTGGAGTTATGTACAGTACAGGTACATACCATAGTCAGTGAATGAGGGGAACAGGTTAGGGTCTATGAGTGCGAGCTGCGTGTAGAGCTCGGCGGGGCGGCTGAGGGCGGGCGTGCCGCTCAGCAGCACGGCGCGCCGGCACTGGCGCGTGATGCCGCCCAGCGCCACCGTGCACTGCGCCTTGTGGGACTTCAGGTAGTGGGACTCGTCCTACCAAACACACAACAGTGGCCCCAGTCTCAACTTTCACATTTTATATTTTTGACATGTACAAAGAACGCACGCACAATACACCCCAAGCGAGACTTATTGCCCTTAGTGCAGGACTTATCGCCGCCCACCCATAATAAGGATTCACAGGGTAACACAACATTTTTTTAATTAAAAGAAATAACAATAAAGGGTTATTTTTTAAAAAGCGAATTATCTTTGCTAAACTGGACACAAACCAAAATATGAAATTGCTATTATTTGGACGGTTTCTTCGAACTTGATAAACTGCAATATAAAATTAAATGTCAATGATATTTTAGGTACTTACAATAATAACAACTCCAAATTTCTTATTTTTAAGAACATCCTTGTGCATTGTTGTAATCTTATAGCTTACTATCACTATTTCAGTCTGAAAACAAAAAATATTACTATAATCCTATAATAGAATTTTCCTAAAACAATACATACACTTAAGGGTAAACTTTCGGTTGGACCGTTAAATTCAAATTTTATCACGTTTTTTGCTAATTGCAGCTCAGTTATAGGTCGTAAGTTATCAACATGTTATTTGCGACAAGAATGGTAGTATATTTACTGATTAACAACAAAAGAAATCATCAACACATTACTCCAAGGTATATTAGTAACATTTTCATGAAATAGTCGTATATGTCAGTAATATACCTTAAACTGAGAAAACTCCGGCAAGAAACTTAGCAAGGCTTCATTCTTTTGTGTTTCTTTAGACCTTATCGATCAATTCCTAACTCTTTGAATTTATTATAAGAAAAATAAACTATGCAACATAACACTAAGGGGTTCAAAATAACGTCTCTCTTCACTTGTACCCAGTATACTAGCACTTGGCGGCAAATTATCTCTATCACCAAGTCAGTAAGGTACTTTTTTTTCTTCACTATATAATTCACATCACCAAGAGGTGGTGCACCTCTAATTAGGTCTTCCACTTCTAATCCATCTCCTAAAATTTAAATAACAAAATATCATAGCTATTACCTGTTTGTCTGCAACAAGTTGTGTATCTTTGCTGTTTGTTAGTGTAACAATGTTCATTAGGGGCACTGAAGGTAACAGTTCATTGATTTTGCTCTGCCATGTTTCCCTAAAAATAATTATAGCAATATACATATTACATACTATATCCACGATTCTGCGACATCTTACAAATGTAAAAGTCTAATCCAGGGGGGCTAAAACGGCCGCTCGAGCAATATTGCTATGCAATTCATATCTCGAATTTACAGCAGAACCAAATGTTTTTTAAATATTTTTTGGTGAAAATTCAAATAATTTTAACCAATTAATTTACAATGTAGAAAAATTACGCCATAATCTGGTGAAAATTCGAGATATGAATTGCATAGCTATATTGCTCGAGCGACCGTTTTAGCCGCGTTTTTTTTTTGTTAAACTGGCTCTCATGTGCAATTGCACTTGGGTTTTATTAATTTAAAAGAACATATTATATTACCTCATGGAAGACGTAGTGACAACCAGCAATGGCCAGTCGTGTCTGTAATAGCTGGCAATGGCCAGAGCCTGGAATGTCTTTCCAAGGCCCATGTCGTCTGCGATCATACACCTGCCTCTATGGGCTATACCAAACCTGGGAAATCACAGGGAATCACATTGAGTGGACTTTTATATTTCAAAATGAACCATATAACATTGCAATAAGGTCCATCTGAATCATAGATTAAACTGATGAACTATATTGCACAGACATAAGGCTCCTTTTCATATTACATTCAGGTTGTATAAGTTTTGTACATAAATGACACTGACAATGACTACTTGACATAAACCATCACAGGGCAGTGTCACTACTTTCACTCAAATTAGATGATAGAAGTATGTAGGGTAGATGGAGGTATGTACCTTACACCATCTTCTTGAAATGGCATTAATTTATGCCTCAGTGTTGCTTCTATTGGTGTCAGGTCTACACTGTTGGGATTTGTCACTGGATCACGCAATACCTATAAGCATTTTAGGATACTATTAAATCTTAATATTATAAGAAAGTAATACAGATACAAAACTTTCTACACTTTTATTAACCAGTAAAAAACAGACAGTTCTGGGGATAAAAAGTAGCCTATAACCTTCGGGGATAATGTAGCTTCCTATTAGAGAAATATTTTTTCAAATCGGACCAGTAACTCCGGAGATTAGTGCTTTCGAACAAACAAACTCTTCAGCTTTATTGGTAGTATAGATATAGATAGATTGCTCAGCCTCATATTTTACTATGTATATATAGTACATTGTTATGAATAAAATTATTCATATCATATAATTAATGATGTAGGTACTTGCTTCATATTATTGACCATAATAATATGAGTTAAGTTGGGTAGTTAATATGTTACTCAAGTTTCACATTGTAATGCTACATAGCACATTACACATATTTACCTAATTACTTGTTTTTTAGGGCATAACATACATGTAGATACTATAGTAAAGCATGATTTTTGATCTACCTTCAACACATAGTGTGGTAGCGGACCCAGTACCACATGTGGTGCTAACGGTGCCACTTTATTCATCAGCTCCTCATAATCATGTATAGAGAAATTCCATAACTTTGATTTGGAATCTGCAATTCGCAATATTAAAATCAATACAATAATAATAGGGTAGTTGACTGACTTAACAAATCAGCTACTTTTTAATAAATGTCAAAACAATAATTTATACGTCATAGTTTCACAGCATCAAATCATCTACTCTTAGTGGTTCCACTGGTAATTAAAAATCATTAAAAGCATTAAATGTACAACATAATTGTTGTTTCCATGTGTTTTTAGATGTTTTATGCATTGGTTAATGTTTGGTCATTTATTTTTGATAGTGTCAACTACCCTATTGCATAACTCAAACCTCATCTATTCATTTTAGGAGCTGATAAGGTCCTTATGATTGTTACAATAGACTCTTCCACTGGCATGAATCTAAGCAAGGCGCATTTAATAATAAATCAATTAAAATAGGCATTAATTTCAAGGATGGACAAATGAAACAGAAGATTTTCTGAAATAAACAGTAGTCAATCAATGCAAAATATTAGAAACTAAAAATGATATTTAAGTTACAGACTTCATGCTGGATAATGTTTATAGAATATAATGCTCTTTATTGTTTTCACCCCAAAATGAAACTGCAGTCTATTCTAGGCTCATTTAAACTCAAACCAATTTATTCAGTTTCAGTTTAGGCCCTATTAAGGCACTTATGAATGTCAATAGTTACAATTTTTACAATAGATTCTACGACCAGTTCAGAAATTTAAAATCAGTAGTGTAAATTAAAAGTAAACATACAATTTTATTGTAATCTGCTTATCTCCCGATGAACCATGACTAAATAAGGGTACATACTTATAAAGGACTTACCATAGCTTTTAGAGTTTAAAGTTTTAAAGATGTTTATTAGTGGTGTACAAAATTCAGATGGATTCACTTCAAAACGTTCCTCTGATATTAAATATATAGTTCCACTCACTACTTTTCCAACAG
This sequence comes from Tethea ocularis, assembly GCA_963555595.1. Taxonomy (NCBI): domain Eukaryota; kingdom Metazoa; phylum Arthropoda; class Insecta; order Lepidoptera; family Drepanidae; genus Tethea; species Tethea ocularis. The sequence continues at coordinate 8,965,234 of OY741970.1, forward strand.
GAACACTGTTGCTTTCCGAGATTCTACTAGTCTTGGCATAGGGATGAAAACTTTGAATATTGTTTGAGAAACTCTTCAATGCACCAGAATTTTGAGCTGGTGAACTTCCATTAGCATTTTTATAAGGAGAATTACTGTGTTTAGGGTAGTTTTGATTTGATATTTTACATTGTCGTTTCTGTAGAGCAGCTAAACGTTTTCTTTCGATTTCTTCTTGTGTGCATGCCATGGTTATTTAGATATTTAAAGGTAGATGAGTTGTGTTTGTTTTGACTTTTGTATAGGTGCTTCGCTTAGTTATTTTTTGCAATTACATTATTGTTACAATTATAGCAAAGAGAATACAAAAATACTACATATATATATGATAAAAACAACATACACGGCAGTACACGCATATGGTTGGTTGACATTGACAATATGTTGACAATCTGCGATGCAGTGCTACGAGATAAGAATCTCGCATTCCCCCAAACCTTGATCGGAATTCTCCCAGTATTAAACGCGAAATGGCATAAAAAGGCAATTTTATGATATTTCAGCGACAAGCTTCAAATAATAAAAAAAATAGTAAAATAAACCTTATTGAGTTAATACTGCTATTTGCTTCCAAAGAATATCTAATTAATATTAAATAATTAATACGAATTTACATTCACTCTGATAGAACATTGGTGCCGATTCTGTTGTTTACGAACTAAAATAAATTTAATCTCACTATATCTCTTTCTAATAGTAAATATAAGAAAGGGATGCAAGATATTTTAGTCCTGTCAGTTTAATCCGATCACACATTTCAACGTGAATTTAAGCGCGATCTTTATTGGTCACGACTATTTACTCGTACATTACGACGGTATGGACTAAACTGACAGCATTAAAAATGTTCTATCTTTTTTCAATAAGGTTAAAATGAAAGAGAGGTGACTTGTCTAATATTAGTTAAGTTCGTAAACAACAGAATCGGCACCAATATTATTCGAATCCTCTAAAATCCATTTGGTCCTTTAATTATTTTCCCCCACAACAATAAAAACACCCAAATTTGGTGGGAGTCCCCCTAATCTGACAACACTACTGACTGACAGGGATATAGATAGATTGATACCTACTTGCTTTGGATACTTGGTTTATATTCTCTTTGGGTGGGATACTTGATAACAATTTTTAGTATATTTAAAACTGTAAGTTGGTATAGTTTTTATTAGTAATTTATGATTATTAATTATATCAGTTTGAATAATTATTCACTTAAATAAATTATCTACACCTGATTGTTTTCTGTTTTCGTGAAATGGAAAAACATATGTTGTGGAATGGTTGTGGACTTTGACATTTTGAATTCGACGAACGATAGCCGAGTTTTGATTACCGTACCGTAGTAGTTAGTAGACGTATACTTACCTACCGGAGAACCAGTTTCAAAGTTTACCTGTCCTTCCTTTTGCTTTCTCCTCCGAACGAACGAAAGAACGAAGCAAAATGTCTGAGAAAAGTAGCCCTGTAAAATATTTTTTAAGTGGTGGCTTTGGTGGAGTATGCACAGTATTAGCTGGACACCCTATGGACACTATAAAAGTAAGATTACAGACTATGGCCTTACCTAAACCGGGCGAGGTCGCATTATACGCTGGCACTTGGGATTGTTTCAAGAAAACTGTTCAGAAAGAAGGCTTCCGCGGTCTCTACAAGGGCATGTCAGCGCCACTTACAGGAGTAGCTCCCATTTTCGCTATTAGTTTCTTTGGCTTCGGACTCGGCAAGAAACTGATTAAAACAGATGAAAATCAAATTCTATCAAAACCGGAGCTATTCGCTGCGGGTGCATTCTCTGGTATATTTACCACATCCATCATGGCGCCTGGAGAACGTATCAAATGCCTGCTTCAAATCCAGCAGGGTGGTAATGTGCCCCAGAAATACAATGGCATGGTGGACTGTGCCAGGCAGCTATATTCAGAAGGCGGCATGAGGAGTATTTACAAAGGGAGTGTTGCTACTATATTGAGGGACGTACCGGCCAGTGGCATGTATTTTATGACTTATGAATGGGTCAAAGAGGTGCTTGTGCCACAGGATGCCAGTGCTAAACTGAAGATGATGGCAACTATAGTGGCCGGTGGGTGTGCTGGAATAGCTAACTGGCTAGTGGGCATGCCTGCTGATGTATTAAAGAGTAGATTACAAACTGCACCTGAGGGTACATATCCTAATGGTATGAGGGATGTTTTCAAACAATTAATGGAAAGGGAAGGTCCTACTGCATTGTATAAAGGTGTAACACCTGTTATGATTAGGGCGTTCCCAGCAAATGCAGCATGCTTTGTTGGGTTTGAATTAGCCATAAATTTCCTTGACTGGGTTGCACCCAACCTTTGATAATAATTAGTTTTCAGTCAATTTTCAGTGAACAAACAGCTAAATCAATGCAATAAGTTGTATAGTATGTAAATAGGTGTTAAGAATTACTGTAAGTGAATAAAACATGAAAATGTTTAATAAAATATTGTTTTTAAACTTGAAGTATAGTTTTTACACCATATTAAAGTTTTATGATATTTAACATAGAAATAATAAATACATGTTAATTTTGTACTATTACTGAAGGAAGTATGTTGACTATTACCATCTATTAACTCAAAATAATAAGACTATCATGTTTTGTTATACCAGAAACATGCTATTGGCCCAGATTCTGTTAATTACATTATTATATTACATTAAAGGGATTAAAGATATTTGAGTCCTATCAGATAAGTATGATTACTCATTTCAAAGTGAATTTAGATTTAGAGATCTATATTGGTCAAAACTACCATTTATGATAGCATGGACTAATCTGACAGAATTAAAAATGTTCTATCTTTTTTCAATAAGTTTTATATGAAAGGGAGGTGATGTGACTAATATTAATTTAATTAGTAAACAACAGAATCTACATCATATTTTATTTCTGACTTAATGTAATTAATTTTGGTTTACTGTATCATCCAATCATAGAGAATATTCTACTGACCATGTAAACCAATTATGTACATATATCAAAAATGTAAGCCTGTGACCCCATAAACTTGTATTTTATTTGTGATTCAAGAGCACAAACAGAAACAGTATTTTTAATGAAATTACTATGTTTTGGTATACATTTTATTTAGTGCCTTAAATAAATCAAATATTTTTAATTTTTTTTTAAATTATTTTATAATGTAAAAAATATTTCTTACAATACAAATATATTTTAGTAAAACTCCCTTCTAAAATGTATTTCCATTTGTCTACTATTTTGGTAATCATTCACTGACTTTCTTTTGTTATTGTGTCTAGCAGTATCCTCTTTGGAGTCTTCATTTTTCTTTTTCTCATTTCCTAGGCCTTTTCTATCTTTTTTTTGTACTGTTCTAATTGGGTACAATTTCCCAGAACCGTTGGGGCCCAAGCCAGTGTCTTTATCCCAGCCTACTTTGAGCATTATCTGGTATCCTTTATTTGATGCTGGAATACCATAGCTGGCTGTAGCTTTTCTACCTTTACTTGCATTAATATTGTGTATAGTAGATGATAAATGAACACTTTTATCTGGAAATGTTTTATTACAAATTTCACAAGTAAATTCTTGTACTTCAACTTTGCTTTGATTTTCTATATTTTTTTTATGTTTCCATTTGCTATTTAACAGTAAGTTAGCTAATATGTGATTTTTATTTTTAATAACGAGGCTCTGTGCCGAATTTCCTGCTTTATCTCGAGTAGAGATATCAATATTACGTTTCAACAACTCTTTGGCTGTTTCTATACAGTTTCCTTGACAAGCAATCATAAGTAAACTCCATCCATAGTCGTCAACCAAATTTATCTTATCAGGGTGGTTATCTAAAACTTGCTTCAACTTATCCACATCATTATTTTGCACAGTTAAAAACAAATCTTTGTTGTTTACATGCTCTGTTTTAGGAGTATGACGTACTTTTTTCTGTATTCTTCTATCTTTATAATGTACTTTTGCATCCTTGACTTCCTCCAAGTATAGTCTTTTGGCTTCTTTTCCACTCAATAGTGTAGTACAGTCTTTGTTGATAGATGTTGAAGTGATGGAAGATGAAGGCCTTACAAAATTCTTGTAATTTTTACTGAACATTGTAATGTATATGGCTAATGTTGAAGAATACTGAGTCGTGACGTGAATCATGAAGCAGTCACAGAACTCACAGACGTATAGTAGACGTGGTTGCAGTGAATCTATAAAAATCTTATTTCCTTCTTGTAAATAATTGGGATTATGAATGATATAATTTGTTTGTTTGTTTCCTTTTATCAGGGTCTCTAAACCTAAAAAATGATAATGTTTTCCCAACCAATTTTTGAACATAGCCAATAGCCCAAAGAGGATATAAACACTTGCAATAGCCATTGACGTTTATAAATTTACAAAATGACATTTACTTTTTTTTTGGCATCACACTTTGTGTATTTTGCCAGTGTCAAGTGGAGTAAGACATATTTTTAAATTTTTCATAATTATTATATTTATTTCTCGTCGTTCAAGTCAAGTTAAATCATCTTCAGGTCATAGTTAGTTTAGGTTTTAGTACAGCCTAGGGGCGGCAGGTTTCAGAGGACGCCCTCGTTATTTAGCTGCAAATACGCCACTGCTTCTAAGCCGAATACTCTTGGTTTATTTGATAACGTCAGTTACATGCAGTATATTCCAACGCGAGCGAGTCACGATGTGTAAGTCTGCTTTGATAATATAGTGGTCATCACCGCCAAAAACCCTAATTTCATCGTCCGCTCGTTTTAGTAGGGTAATTTTGTTGTACCGCTTATTCGCCGAATTGTTATTGATGAGATGATGATTAGGTTTCCTGGAGCACAAAAGTGAGTGGCGTTACAGTATTCGGATAATAGACGTGATTGCTGTCTGTATCTTTACACAAATTAATGAGAACGCTACAAAGAACTGAATGGTTTACTCCTTTGGACAAACCATGATTCTTATTCCCTTGTGCTTTAGTATGGAATGGGATAAAAACAGAAAAAAAAAACTTTAAATTCTACCAGCCCCTACACAACCCTGGCATTAAATATATTTTATTAAGTTATACAATATACTATCAATAGTCTTTAGTAGATGTCGAATTTAATCATAGAATGTGTGAATTGAATTTGTTAAAACAATTTAAAATGGAAAGATATTATGATATCAGAACAAAAAATACAAATCACACTAATATAAACCAAGTTGCAGATACTACCAGTGACTACTATAATACTTATTACATAGTTTTTTAGCTATATATATTACTTATTTATTACTTAGTTCTTTAGCAATACTTTTCAGAGCCTCAGTTTGTTCTTTAATTAGTTTTAACTTTTGTTTTAAATAATCCTTTTTGAAATTTAAATAATCTTCTTTTATATCTATTTTTCTCCGTTCCTGAACAGCTAAAACATCACAATTAAATACACAATCATTTGGATGATTAGAATGATTAGTAACAGTGTTGTTCACTTCAGCAATTTTAGTTCTAGACCTTGTGAATACTTTCTCCTCAGGGGGAGATTCAGGTTCACTGTAATGTGCGTCTGATTCTAATTCGTTATTGGAATTTTCCACATCCTTCACTATTTCCTCATCCAGATCATCAACTTCCGCCATATCATGGTAGTTTATAGGAGGTGTACTAGGCGCTGGTTTTATACCCAAAGTCTCCTGTTCTGCTTCAGATAACATGACAAAAGACATAGGAACTTCACCGTATCTCAGTTGCCGCATTTTTGCTTTTGAACGAATATCTTGCCACGTCTGCAAATTAAATTAGCGAGATCAAAACTAAGAAATTTTGTGTGGATAACTACAGTTTGAAGTTTGGGATAAAACTTAAACAGGAAAACCAATTCAATTCACTCATAAAAATCATATTTAGCTATTTACTTTTCTCCACTGCCTCCAAGTTTTCCTTGCTCCAGGGATAGAGTTACATTCATTAGATATTTTGTTCCACAGTTTCTGTGAGTCCTTATAGTTGAATCCTTGTTTTACTCTACATGATATCAATTCTGGATTTTGTGCTATTAATTGTAATAGTTTCTTTTTCTGCCGAGCACTAACATATACACCTCTAGGTTGTTTCCTTCCATCCATTGCTTGCTAAACCTTCTGATGCTTGCTTGATCGCAATGATGACACATAGGCTTACCCATATAACGTAGATGAAGCCCAAATTATTATTGAAATTCAAGTTGGTGGTTATGCGGCGTAAGTTTATGTAGTCTTCAATAATGCAGGTTTTTCATAACTAACGTGCATTTTAAAGATTGCCTTTGCAATTACGATGCAATCGACTAATATTCAATGAATACAGAAAAGTATGACTAAAGAGTGCCAGAACTTTGTATTTTCTTGGTAGGTATTCCTTCGTTTCAATAAACATGACATTTGTTTGACAATAAAAAATACTGTCGATGATTTTTTTTTTTTTTTGAAAGGACATGAAGGTGTTAGCCAGAGGTGGCTATAACACCCTTACGCGGACAAATCGGTGAGCGCAGAGGGCTCTCAACCGGACAAAGTCGATGAGATGTGCCGATCTCGTATATATAGTGTATTATCTATGGTGCCGATTCAGACGGACTCGAGTACTGACTCGAATACCTAGCAGGTACTCACGTACTCGAGTATTTAAAATACTGTATTCGAATCCGAATGAGTACATAAAAGAAAGGACGAAACTTAAAGATGCAATAAAAACAATCAAATAACTGAAGTGGTGCTGGACCGGACATATGATCAGGTGTAAAATACAAAAATGGACATTAAATAAATATAAAGACAAAAAATTGGTAATTGTTATAGTCAATAGTTGTTAGGTTTAATATGCCGTACCATACATAATTACCAAATAATGATTAATATTATGATTAAATTACTGATTATACAATAAACTGCTGTTATTATTTACGTATACTATTGTTCATACACGATTTGTGATGAAATATTAGAATTTGTCTTCAAAAGCAAACTACAAAGATTGATTCAAAAAGTACTCGAGTCCACTGAAGTATTCGAATACTCGTGCCAGTACTCGAGGACCTGTCCGAGTCTTCAAACTCGAATCCTTATTCGATTAATTTTATTGAATACCAAAAATAGCCCACTCGGTACATCACTGTGTGACTGACAGTGACACAGAGTCACAGACAAAAAGTCAGTGTTGCCAGGTCGGCAGCCTCAGAATTGGAAACGAAAACTTTCCGATGTCGTAAGAAGTTTTTGTTACCTATCGAATTTCCGCCCCGCACTCACAACCATGGACTATAAAAGGTCTATGGTCTGAACGGCCATTTTATTTTGTATTTTTTGTCTTGTCTTGTTTAGGGATGCCCTTTCTTTCCGAAAAAAAAGGTTCTTAAATTGATTTGAATCGAATACCTAAGTCAAAGTGAACATTGGTGTTGATTCTGTCGTTTACGAACACTACTAATATTAGTCAAGTCACTTCAATTTCATGTTAACTTTATTGAAAAAAGATATAATATTTTTAATGCTGTCAGTTTAGTCGTAGCTGTCGTGATATACGGGTAAATAGTTGTGACCAATAAAGATCTTAAATTCACGTTGAATTAAGTGATCAGACTAATCTTACAGGACAAAATATCTAGCATAAGGGATGCTAGTTGTATTCTTATATTTCTTATGAGATTAAATTTGTTGTCAACATCTAAAATGAATGGATACTAAGTACTAAAAACTATTATTTTTATTAATTATAATGCCGCTGTACTTTCAACTACTACTCTTAAAATTTTATAACAATATCGAACTTCGATTTCTGGTGTCTCAGATCGATTCACCGAAACGATACATTGCTTAGAATCGAATAATAAAATATTATTTGCATTAAAAATCGATTCTTTAATTCATTGATTTCAGATCGCCAGCCCTAGTCTGTTTGGTGTCTTTCCAGTCTGTCATTAGTTGAATTTTCGGCGAATAGAGTGGAAGGAAAGTGCGCCGTTAAAATAACGTAATCTATTTTGTGGAAATACAATCTGGCGTTTAAAGTATATTGTAATTATGATATGACAAAATCTTTTGTTCTAAAATATATTTTGTGAATAAAGTGCGGAATCATGGCTGGTGCAGGAAAGATTCTACGTAGATTACTACCCACCTTCTTGAATAGTCTGCTTTTATTACAGCTAGCGCTATACGTAAGTAAAGATTGTTTTTCTTTTAATGTTCCGCGCTATTAAATCTTTCCGGAAACAGAGGATGATTCAAGTTAGTAGTGAAGCGAAGTTTTCTGCTTGTTTCCGATAGGTTTTTGTGTTCGCAACATTTTGCCATTTACCTACATTTGCCTTGGCGATCTAGATATTTTTACTTTTACCTACATTTGTCTGGCTTTATAATTATATTCTATGAAGTGTTGCAAACTTGGGTGTGTTCTGTCCTATTTATACTTATTGTAATATCAAGAGAAGCCTGTGGAAATCCTTAGCCTATAGAAATCAATGCTTTCCATTGTTGATAAGGGGTAAAAATCTTTTCGTGATAAATGGCTGCTTCACTAGCTATATCTGATAACAAATTTCTATTGTTGTACTTACTTGGTTAAATGCCGAACAAATATTTATTTGATATGTAAAGTAAATTGTTTCTTTAATCTTTAAATCTCTAAGGAAAACTATCTAAATCCTTTTGGCAGCCAAATTATTGGTTAGCATCAGGGTTTCTGCATGAATGAGGTTGAACACATCTGTGGTTTTGCATTTTGGTGTAAATTTTAGAGTTTGATATTCCTATTACTTGTATAGCGACATATTAGTGTATTTCATTTATATACTTCCCTTTTTGCAAACTTGAATGGAACACAAAGCAATTAAAAAAATCTATTTCTAAATAATATAAATTTTAATGTTTGGTACAAACAAATAGAAGTTGGGGTGATTTGTTTTCGTACCAAACTTCGAAAATATTGCATTTTTTATATATTTTTTACAATGATTTATTTAAAAAAAATCTTAATCAAAGATCTTTATTGATATAATAATATGATTTAGGTAGAATTTCCAAATCAATTTTAACACGACAGGGGATCAAGAAATTATTCCTTTTATCAATTTGTTCTCTCTGTTATTGTTGTTCTGTTTGTTCGGCTCTTCTCAGTTAAAGGCCGTGTTCCAAACCGGTGGTAAATTCAGTAAATTTGACCTTCATAAGTGCCCAAGTGGGGCCTAAATTGAATAAATGGCTTTGACTTTGTTTTTTTTCCTTTCTTTTGTAGCATCAATTTATTATTTGACAAATTTTATGAACATGTTGAATCTAGAAAACATGCAACTTATTATTACACAGATTTACTCTTTTTTTCGTTGCAGTATTCTTAGTAAGTTTTAATTTAATTAAATTTTAATATTTTTAATTAAATTTTAATATTTTTAATTAAATTTTAATATTTTTAATTAAATTTTTAATATTCTATATCTACTTAATGTTATCTTTGATTCAATACTTACAGATTTTCCATAACTACTTACTTATTATTACACAGATTTACTCTTTTTTTCGTTGCAGTATTCTTAGTAAGTTTTAATTTAATTAAATTTTAATATTTTTAATTAAATTTTAATATTTTTAATTAAATTTTAATATTTTTAATTAAATTTTTAATATTCTATATCTACTTAATGTTATCTTTGATTCAATACTTACAGATTTTCCATAACTACTGTTAATTCATTTTCCTAATAGCTTTTTTTTAAAGAGTTGATTAAATGTCATTGAACAATTCCGACCCCTATATTAAGCTTAATTCTGGACCAATTGGAAGTCCACACGCATTATTGATTTAAATTAATCTTTATTGTCCCATTTGCTTTATACTGATAGACAAGAATCAAGCTGAGTTATGCAATGTCATGGGTCTGACATTATTTTTTTTTTTTTTTAATTTATTAAGGTCAACAAACAGAATCACATAAATATTTAGTAGAAGAGAGAACATAGATTTAGCTATAGTGAAACCAACACCGTTAACCACAAGTACATATTAAAGTGTACAAACATGTGAATTACTAATAATAATAAGATTTTATATAAATTAATAAAAAAGCAAATAACAATAAAGAAGCAACAAAAAGTAAGTGATTCGGGGTGAAAATTGTGCGAGGGAAAAAAACTCAAAACCACTGGCGCCTATAATTAATTAATTTGATTCAATAAGCTTAAAACAGATTTTTTAAAAGTACTAACATTAGTTGAAAAGATATCTATGTCACTAAAATAAATAATTTTGATGCAATTGTTTAATCAATGTAATTATGTAGGTAGATTTGAGTATCTATCATGTGGAATATGTCAATTTTAATAGTAATTTATTTAACAAATGGCAAGGTAAAATAATAAAATAATTTAAAACTTATAATATTAATTTTAACTAAAGCTTCTTTTATTTTTTTCAAAGAGAAAACATTAGTAATTTTTATGCATATCTAATGGGAAGCTATTATTAGTACAATGATTTATGATTATGCATAAATGCATACTGGTTAGTTTTGATTTTTTAAAACTTGTTTTGAATCTATGTTCAAATCAATAAATCTGTTCATATTTCCTATTCCTATGTTATACATACATTTACACAAAGAACAGGGTTGCCTTAAATCGGTACAGCTCATTGGTATAATAGTATTTTATCAAAAGTATGAGAATTTTAGTGTTAATTCTAATAACAATAATAAAGCATTCTTCAGATAAATACAGTGTTGTTTTTTTGTTTAAAATACAAATCTGTTTTATAATGTGAGATGGTTTAAAGCAATTCTTGTAAATTCAGGATTCATTCATTCAAGAAATTGATGAATATAGTACTGTTTTTTCAACTAATAAGGAGGATTTAGTATTTGCTTCATTTGTGTGTGTCAGTTTGCCAGTTGACAAAGGCCTTCCCCAACCCTACCCCATGTTGTTCCTGCAATTTGTCTAATTTCATCATCCCAACTTTTCTGTGGTCTATCTACCACTCTTTCTTTGACCTTTGCATGTTGAATATTACTTGTTTTCAAATATTTGGAGATCTTCACTTTATCACAAAATTTTACTTATCTCTTATCAATAAGACTTGTGAAATACCAACACAAATTCATTTATTTCCAAGGCTTGTAATAAACTTTCTTATGAATTCACTTTATTTCATTACACTTTCTCTGACCTCAATTGACGTCCACATGTGACGTATTATCTTTTGAAATAGGTTTTTAATTTATTTTGAATATGTAATATCCTGTTTTATCTATACATATATGAAATAACTAATTATTACATTAATAATTTGAATTTACATTACTTTTTTAAACTGACCGAATGTAGTGGTTATAAAAATAATCATGTTTCTCGGAACATCATCAAATTTTTATGTCATAAATGCCAAATTGATATTTTTCTTAATCACGACCTCTTATGAAGGTCAAAAAATCTATTCGGAGACACATTGAGGATATATTTGAATGCGTCCCATAATCGCATGGTAGAATTTCAATGGTTATCAACAAGTATGTGTAGAGGCGGTCACGGCCCGTAGAGCGTTTTATAAGTGTCGTATTGCGACTGCACAAACCTCAAGGTTTACAGTCGCGCTTACCACCGTCTCGCTTACGTGTCTAGAATAATAACATGTTATGTTTTCCTCATAATTGACAGCAAAAGAACAGAGGCTGAAGTTAAAAATAATATGAAGCTTTTGTTTCATGAGCCCATTTGCAAAGCCCGCTGGCACCATCGGCTGGCACTATTGTTATATTATGTATAGTTTTCCTTATGGAAATGAATTACAAATACCAGTATTAATCATCTTAAATAAATCGCACATATGAGACCTATATTAATGTGGGCTATCCACAAATTATTACAAATGTTTTACTTGAGTCGCTTCACCCGCGTTACCGGGATACAAAGTATAGCCTATATGTTATTCTAGAGTATGATCTATCTATGTGCCAAGTTTAATTAAAGTTCATGTTTCCGTTTAGTAGTTTTTGCGTGAAAGCGTAACAAACATCTTCACATACTGACAAACATTCATATTTGTAATAGTAGTAAGATATGATTGTGAAATCATATTTGACACTATTTTGCGATTATGGATTTAGCATAATCGCAAAATAATGGCTAGATTGCAATCGGGCGTTAGTCCAAGACTAGATGAACCTGTCCGCTCAAAGATCACGTGCTGGTATTGAGACATCCATGTTGGTAAAACATGACGTTTCAATGCTAGTGACCTCAAAAGTTAAAAAAAGGAACCCTTATAAGATCACTATCTTGTCCGTCTGTCCGTGTGTCACCATCTTTTTTCTGACAGTGACGTATATCGATCGATGTATGGGAGGATATTACCTCAGTTACAAAGTTAAGTTTGTAAGGAACCCTCGGTGCGCGAGCCAGACTCACATTTGTCCGGTATTTTTTTGTATGAGTGTTTAAAACTAATCAATCCATTATTTTTTGGCTCTAGTCATAAAATGTAAGATTATTTAGATGTTCGATCGAACATCTTTAATTTAATTAAAAAAAAAACAAGACAGAAATATTAAAAATAAAAAAAAATTACTACTTAACGTTTATGTATCTAGTATTGTCTTGTTTTTTTTTGTTGTTATAATGTGTTATTATTACCACGCCACTAAGACCATTTTTCAATACTAAAAACTAACTAAAACTGGTTATTAATTAATTTTAGTAACATAACTTTATTATTGACTAGCTGTTTGTACGTACCTGCCCCGGCTTCGCACGGCTTTTCCGTACTATTATTATACATGTTATTATAAATACAAACCTTCCTCTTGAATCACTTTATTTATTGCTGAAAACTGCATTAAAATCCTTTGAGTAGTTTAAAAGATTGAAGCGAACGACAGCGGAAGTGACTTCCTTTTATACTATGCAATGATGAAAAGAAGAAAAAGACCCACCCTGGCATCTAAGTATCACTATCACTGCATAGTATAAAACAGAGTCGCTTCCCGTCTGTCTGTCCCTATGCATGCTTAGATCTTTAAAACTACGCAACGGATTTTGATGCGGCTTTTTTAATAGATAGAGTGATTCAAAAGGAAGGTTTATATGTATAATAGATGCATATTATAATACAGAAAAGCTGAGAAAAACCGGGCGAAGCTGGGGCGGGTTGCTAGTTTATTATAAACATAAATATTCCTTAAGAAATTATCTGCATGATCGTAAAAACCACACATGAATTTTTTTTTGCGTATAGTTTTAAGCGCACAACTAGACAGAAATAGCGATTTCAGAGATGATTTTTATAAACAAGATGAGGAATTTAATATTTAACTTTATCCTACGTCAGAGAACTTGCATGTATGTAATTTATTCAACGACTGGCGACGTAAGCCCAAGCGCAACTTCATATTTAAATTGGTCGTCCGGTAAGACGCCCCTGGTCAAAACATTCTGGAAATACCTTCATCGTCATTAGTTTAGGTCATGGTGAGATTTCCACCTTGTACGTTGTATTATATGAATGTATTAACTGATTTTGATTTGACAATCCATATCATGATATGATCAATTTTATTTTTAATGATCGTTTAATTCTTACATAATATGCCTGTCCACGTTAATAATTCTATGATTGAAAATAAGTAGAAAAACTAATCGATCCATTATTTTTTGGCTCTTGTCATAAAATGTAAGGTTATTTAGATGTTCGATCAGACAAGTATTTAATTATTAGGTTTTTTTTGGTTGTCATAATCTGTTGAGAGGCGCTAAGACCAATTTTCGGCACTAAAACTGGTTATGAATTTTATTTACTAAACTTTATAATCCAAGTTCCATACACTCAGAAGCAGTTATTATATGTACACGTTATTTCTGTGTTAGTGTTTGTTGACAAACGTAATACTTCTTATTACTATCGTGCTGGGGTAGGGAGTTCATAAAGTAAACGTGACTAACGTTTACAAACATCAGGAGATAACCCTGAGTTAAGAAAAAGAAGTAACTCTTCTTCTTCTTCTAGGTATATTTAAGAGCTTGGATCTTGTCGGTGTAACTTCTTCCACTCCTCCCTGTTGTTTGCTGCACCTCCTTATACTGCACGACGTCCAATTTTGCTTTCACTTGGTATATATTTCAGTCTAGGTCTTCCTCTTCCTCTCTTTCATTATATCTTTCTTGTTTAATGTTTTGTATGGGTTCGTCGTGCCGTATAAGGTGGCCTAACATTTACGTTACCTGTTTCTAGTTTCTATTTTTATACAACAAAGTCGGCAAACAAGCATACGGCCCGCCTGATGGAAAGCGGTTACCGTAGCCTATGGACGCTAGCGACACCCGGGACATTGACCATATACTAATCCGCGCCCCGGGTACCACCCACGCATTGCCGACCCTTCCCCCCACCCCGATGAGCTCTGGCGACCTTTATGACATAAAATTTTGACTTATCGGAGTTATGGTCTGAAATTGTACTGACTCATAATTCGTGTCATTGCCTTCCCAAACAATTATGAATTACATGATAATTATAATCATTATTACCGCCAACTTTAATCTACATTTATCTACGTTCATTGTTAACCGACTCAAGAGAGCAGCCGGCCTATTACGTGTCTTTTGGTGGTAATCGGAATGAACACCATTAATAAATTCATCAAATGACGTCCTAAGACGACGCATTGGATGATTTTCAATAATGATGTTCATTTCTCATGCCCACGGTTTCACTCGCGATACCCTATTTCACATCTTTGACTGAAATAATTTGTTTAAATATTAATGAAAATTGCGCACATTTTCACCCTGTGGTTAGAGCTGTGTGTTGATCTGTTAGTCAGTTTCTCCTTATAGTAATATTGTTTAACGTAGCCGAAGATTTATTTATCTTTTACAATACAATGATCTGTGTCTTACAAGGTGATTACATCCGTCCGAAGGTCATACCTCGAACCTTGACGGTAATTCGTTTATTACCTAAAGAAATGTTTATGTGATTTTGGGATCGGTCTTGTCGAAATCTTGGAACAGTCAAAAACTGCTCAGTTGGCCTCGAAAATGGCCAGCTTTAGAGCAATCAATTCATAAAAACGTCGGTACTTCGTTAATACTATGAGTTATATCTGAGACTACTATTAGTTATTCTGTAGCCGTATTGAAAGCTGATCCCTTGATGGAAGTTTTATTCCATCCACTGCGTACTTCTTAAAAGGTACAGAATAAAATTTTCCTGAGTTTACTTTTTTAAATTCAAATATATACCTGAATCATAATGATACTTGCGAAACTGCTACGTTACTTACAAAAAAACTTTGGTAGACGATTACTATACTGTATTCAATGGAAGCGAATGAAATGTATATAATTTGAGAGGTTTGTAAGGTTAAATGAATAACTATAATTTAAAAGTTAAAGAAACCCTCGAAACTCACTAGAAAATTGGTCATAACTTCCAAACGGCTGAGCGAGAACACTCTCGATTTTTCAAAAAAATAAAAAAACTAAATCGGTCCATCCATTCAGGAGCTATGAGGCCAGGCAAACAGACACACACAGACAAACACGTAAATCTTATAACACCCGTCGTTTTTGCGTCGGGGGTTAAAAATATGAGAGTTGATGCTTTGACAATATCCATTTAACCCTCATCCTATCATTTAGTTCGTTCTTATACTTATAATAGTCTCCCTGTCTATCCGTAAACATTCTTTAGACCTAATATTAGTACTAATTATATTCTGTAGACCTAGTATTAGTAGGTACTATTATTATTTGGGTTTTGTGGCTGTTTCAAGTCTTTACAGAGCTTGTATCACTGCGACCTGTGTAGATCTATTGTGATCGCCACATAAGCTGAATTTGACCGCCAAGACCTACAGCTATAATAAACTGTACTATATTCTTAGCGGTGATAAATTTTACTTCATCTGGGTGCAACTGGTGCTTCCCCAGGAGAGCATTACGTTTAGGCATAAGTGGGTGGCACTCACACAAAAGGTGAAGTGGTGTTTCATCCGCCTGACAGCAGAATCTACACGCCTTTGTATCACGGACGCCAATGGTGACCAGATGCTTGTTCAATCCACAGTGTCCCGTTAGGGCCCTCACAAGTATGCGTAAGTTTGTTTTACTTAGGGATAGTGCCTCTAAGGTAGACCTTTTACTATAGGCATTTATAAGTGCCTTAGAGTGGTTCATTCCATGAACTTTGTTCCAGAAATCAATCGATGAGTTTACATATAGGTTCCTCATAGTTAGTTTTGCGAGGCTTTTAGGAACCCCCACAAATTGGCTCTGGTCCATAGGGGGGTCCCCTTAGCTCCAGCTTTTGCTAGTTCGTCAGCGTCAGCTAGTAGGTACTAACTATACTTAGTATTCTTTGCCTGGAGGAAGTTTTTAAACTATATAAAATTTCTCTGTGACCCAAGAGAGTTGCGCAGTGACCGTAATAACCATGTTGCGTCGTAATTCGCCATAGTTTTTTTTTAAGTTAGAAGGCTGAACAGGCAGACGGTACACCTAATTGTAACTGACCACGCACCGTAGGTACCCTATATGCATGCAATACCAGGTGATAACGTATTTTACCTTTAAAAAGCATGTGGCTATTAAATACAAAAATGTTTGACTAATCAGTAAAATGTTATCTGCTGACGTAGGTGTTCAGTAATTATGCTTATTAATGTTTTTATGGTTTTTGTACGTCTATGAAACAACTAAGTAATAATGTTTCTTTATGAGAAACGGAACGTCTTGATTTGTAATATCATCATTTTGTTTTGATTGCTTCAAGGTTGCTATAGGCTGGAAATTTAACTATTTAACTTTTATAAATGTTTTGAAACGGATGAAAATAAATGATTGATTTTCGGGGTAATCTGGTAAGGATGGCTCCTAGGGCCGTAGCTATAAGGGGGGCATTATGGGGCAATGCCTTACCTTTAAATACCATCGACTATGATATTATACTAGTAAACTGTTTGGTCATAGTTTGATTCTTCTTTTTATTATTATTGATTTTAGTCTTCTCAGTTTAAGTGTTTTCCGGTGGTAGAGTCTATTGTAATAATTGTAACTATCGACATTCATAAGTGCCTTATCAGGGCCTACACTGAATAAATTAGTTTTATATGATTGAAAAAAATCCTTGATCATTGGTGAATACATATATTATGTTCAGATCAATCGATACAGACCAAGTAATATGTTTACTTGCGCCCTACCCGTAACTACTGCTGCCCTATCTTTAATTCCACTCTTGCTACGGCCCTGAGGCTCCCTTATCTGTTTAATTCTATAATATTTAGACCTACGCGGAGCAACGGAATAGTCAATGGTAGGCTTAATTAACTCGTTTGTTATTCAAATATAACAAAATTCCAGAAAACAGGCATATTCAAGTTCTTCAATGTTTTCTGACGCGGCTGCTCCGAGCCAATTAACTGTTACTTATTGTAACAATGAGTCATGCTGCTATAACTGTTCGATGGCCACTGGCTTTTAATTGTGTTTAGTAATTAATAAGAGTATTGGAAAAACATACGGAATATTGGTGCCGATTTTGTTGTTTACGAACTAAATAAATTTAATCTCATTATATCTCTTTCTAATAGTAAATATAAGAAAGGGATGCAAGATATTTTAGTCCTGTCAGTTTAATCCGATCACATATTTCAACGTGAATTTAAGCGCGATCTTTATTGGTCACGACTATTTACCCGTACATTACGACGGCATGGATTAAACTGACAGCATTAAAAACGTTCTGTCTTTTTTCAATAAGGTTAACTTGAAAGAGAGGTGACTTGTCTAATATTAGTTAAGTTCGTAAACAACAGAATCGACACCATTATCCTACTAATATTATAAATGCGAAAGTTTGTGAGTATGGATGAATATTTGTTACTCTTTCACGTAAAAAGTACTGAACGGATTTGGATGAAACTTGACACAGATAGATCATACCCTGGAATAACATATAGGCTACTTTTTATCCCGGGAAAACATAAGATACCTCGGGAACGCGGGTAAAACCGCGGGGCGGATGTTAGATATACTTGAGAATTTACTTGACTAATAACGTCGTCTAGATAGACAATGGTGGCGATTCTGTTGTTCACGAACTTAACTGATATTAGACAAGTCACCTCTCTTTCATTTTAACCTTATTGAAAAAAGATTGAATGCTGTCAGTTTAATCCATACCGTCGTAATGTACGGGTAAATAGTCGTGACCAATAAAGATCGCGCTTAAATTCACGTTGAAATGTGTGATCGGATTAAACTGACAGGACTAAAATATCTTGCATCGCTTTCTTATATTTACTATTAGAAAGAGATATAGTGAGATTAAATTTACTTAGTTCGTAAACAACAGAATCGGCACCAATGTTCTAGTTTTCAAAAAGGTGAAGATCATTTTTGAACAGTTTGTGAATTATTAAAAAAGCCCTGCTTTCAAATTAAGAAAATGTATCATTGATTAAGAAGACATTATTATGGCGAGCAACTTATATGACTATAATGCCTAGATGTTTAGTATAATTCTCCTTTAGTTAATCGTTTTGCTAATTGGTTATACAGATTGACGTAGATTCATGTAAATTTAACTGCTAAAATTGTGTGTAACGAAAATTTTATGTCGATGATCTTTTCGGGAAATTAATGTTTAAAAATCCCAAAGCCTTATTTTTTTCAAATATTTTAATTTCATGTATTCGGTGTATTTCCTGAAAAAAATGCGTGTCTTTAGACATTCAGACGCATATTGCTGTAACCATAAATACGATGATTGCAAAAATCCTCTGCGAAGCCATTTAGTTCCCTCTCTATCTATCCGTAAATGGTCGGTCCTCTTCCTGTAGGTTTTTAAGAAAATTGTAACAGTCAGTCTTACATTTAACCTCTCCCTTCCATCGTGGTCTCGTGGGTAACAAGTCTGGGGCACAAGATGAATTATATATTATAAAGTTACTTGATGCCATTGAACTTTCAAACGTACAAAGGGTCTTCTAAACATTTTAAATATTCCTAGCTGTCAAGAAAAATCTAAAGCAATCAATTAGGGTTTGAAGTCCTTTTATAAAAGGTGTACCTATTATCGATTATGTGGAAGGTGAAGGAACTGAAAATGTTGTATTCAGCTAAAAGTAGCCAAACTGTAATTGGAGCGATTCAAGGGTCGCCGCACCCGATTTTCAATATTTTATTTTAACTAGGTACTGAATTGAATGATTATTCTATGTGTTTTTAATAAGTTTTTTTATGTCAGAAGGCAAGGTTATTAACCTTTAGAAAACCTAGAAGACTCAAGAAATTTTAACCCCATTGGTTAATTTGACTTGTTGAATGTTTATGTTAAAACGTACCTTAAATATTAATAGATATCCGATTTTAAAATCTACAGCTCGAACAGTTGACCCAAAAACATGATATTGTTTTCGTCAAATAGCCTACTGGATACAGTTATAGTTTAGAATAGAATATCAGATTTCGCTGGATTGTATATTATACGTATACTGATTTATTAATTTGAATTTATTATCATATTAAGACTAGGTATCTGACTGTTGTCAGGGCATTTAGGTACTCTTAGTTGGGATGACGACCCAGTTGGCATTGAATCTGGTACTTACATAAATACTAGGGGCCAGAGTACACTGCGACTTTTGACAGCGGCGCAATATCACGATTTGGAATATTGCTATGGGGCTCCAGCAGCGACAAAATCAGGGGACTTCAAATAAGGAAGTAAAGCTAACAATTCTGCAGTACGATAATAATCTTGGTCGGTCGTACGATATATTGTTAGAATCGTTTCCATCAAACCATCGGTTAAGACTTCAAGATTTTATAGAAAATTAATCTTCTATTTCTATATTTAAGAGCTTGGCTCTTGTCGGTGTAGCTTCTTCCATTACTCGTGGTTTGCTGCTTCCTGCACTTCCTTACACGACACGACGTCCAATTTTGCCTTCACTTGGTCTATATAATTCAATCTAGGTCTTCCTATTCCTCGAATTGTTAAAAAGTTATTCCAATATCTAACTATATGTTATCATCACAACCTAGCAAATATAGATACAAAAAAAGACCAACCTACTATTCTATGTAGTATTATTGTCAGTATCATATTATAACGGGATACCATCTCACTCACTTACTATTCGTGTGTCCTATATGAGTCTGACCACTGAATAATCGTCAATGTTGTCTGCATCACCAATATTAGCATATTATTTCAATATTATTCCATTTCAATTTTAACTTTCAAGCCCAAGGAACAGTGGTTATATTGCTTTGATTTTTGGTTTAGCATGTATTTTGTTACCATAAAAATTCTTATCATGACGTCGTTTGAGTCATTGTAAAGTCAAGGCATCTTATTATACTTTACAATAAAGATTTCCTGTAGGTAAAAAACCAATGGTATTTTTTTATGAGATATTAAAAAACTGCAGAGCATCTGCTATGTAGGTATCCGTATTCTTTTTCTTTGACTTACTAAATCCCCAATTCTTGTATCATAATAAAAATACTGACTATAAATCTTTCGAAATACTCACTATAAAAGTCACGTTGTGATTTTTGGAAAACCAAATTAGAGTTTTATACTTAGATATACTAATGTCTGATAACGTAATACCTTCATCACGTGTTTCGATCTTACCATTTATATTTGTATAATGATACCTCTGATACCTATTCCACGAGACTGAAATTCGTATACTTCTGTACAACGCACTTTGTTTTTATAAACATGTTTGTTTATCCTAGTTTGATTTATTATTAGCATGATGTGTATAGACGATCAGTCGAAGGTTAGGCAAGGTCGCCAACCCGGTTTCCTTCGTGTATCAGAGTTAATTTAATCCCAACCAAATAAATGAGTCCTACCGATTATGTATGTTTCGACTATAAAATCATTAGATTTGATTATTTTATATCGTATCGAAATTAATAAAACTCAAGTAATCAAGAAGTTACAGAATATGTCGTGTCCGCTGTATATTTGTCCATAGGGGATTGATTATCGATTTCCAACATGGTGGTTGGAAGGTTATAAACGCCTAATAAGTAAAACACATTTGAAATATTCAGCGTAGTCAATTACATTATAATGAATGTTACAAAAAAGTATGTTCCGCAGGTAATTTGGCTAAAGACCTGATTCATGTTAAACACGCGATTTTTCCTGTCTGTTCTTTCGACTTTCGGCTATTCGAATTAATTTAATTAATGCGAGAAACGTGATCTCGATATGCATAACCAGTTTAATATAGTAAAGAATTATATCAAATCAAGGATGAAATGTATTTCTTTGTTTGTTTTGTTAATTATGCATTAATTCATGTACATCTATCTATACTAATAATAAAGCTGAAGAGTTTGTTTGTTTGTTTGTTTGTTTGTTTGTTTGTTTGAACGCGCTAATCTCTGGATCTGCCAGTGGGATATGGAAAAACCTTTTTGCAATTGAAAGCCCATTTATTAAGGAAGGTTATAGGCTATAGAACATCACGCTACGACCCTCAGGAGCTGAGCAATGATAAAAAGAACGTTAAGCGGGAGCATGTATAGCATGGGTGAGCGATGCGACGCGGTTGTCAATGGATGACAGCGGTCGCCTAGGTAACAGTTTTTTGTTATTTTTAACTGTCATCAAGACGAGGTTATCAATTCGTCGGAATCTTTTTTTATGTATGTTCCTCGATTACTCGAAGATGCCTGACCCGATTTGGAAACTATACATACAGGTGGTCACATAGTCACCAAGTCAGGGTCTGATGATAGGGATCTTGAAGAAATCGAGGGAACTCTTCAAATTTTATAGGCACTAACAATGTTTTTCATATATTTTCTAAAACTATTCAGATATTTGCGTCTGGTAGTCGTCACATGTTGCTGAGCTGATGATAGAAGGTACAACTCCTTAACGGGTAGGAGTTAGGGGATAAATCTTTAAATATTATAGGAACGATGATGGAAAGTACAAGGCTAATATGCTTATCCTAGGTCAGTGACCTTGAAAGTCATTGATTACACATAAGAAACTAAAAAATGAAAAATAAAATACTTTTAACAAAAAAAAGCCACAAAGGCACTAATAAGTATAAAATAACTATGTAAGAACTCTAATCTGATAGTTTTGAAGTCAACGAAATTAGCCATTGCTGTTGCATCATCAGATATTTATTGCTGCTACACTATTGACAGGTAGAAGGACGGCTCATTTCACTTCTAAACAGACCCTTACGGTATTTCTTGAAAAAGACAGCGTACGCTCTATACGTAAAAATGGACCATTGGGCAAGGTTTTACAAGATGCAAACCTAATAATATGGGATGAGTGCACATGACTCATAGAGCTCATCTAGAGGCTTTAGATAGAACTCTCAGAATTATAAAATGCACAAATAGCCATGGGTGGAATAACTTTGATGTTTTCTGGTGATTTCAGATAAACATTGCATGTTAGGGAAACTAGAGCAGATATTATTAAATCTTGCTTAAAATCTTCCTCATTATGAAAGTCTGTTGAATTATTGAAACTGTATACCAAAATGAAGAGTCACTTGGATAGAGGAAGCACAGATTTCCCAATAAAGCTCCATTTAATCGGGGATGGGAAAGTACCTGAATCAGATAAAAAAATAGCTATTGACAAAGACTTTGGTAAAATCGTGACCAACATTGAAGACCTGATCTGTAGAGTATATCCGGATATAGCCAATATCGACCAAAAAAGACATTAATGGATGAGTGAGAGGGCAATTTAATTTAATTAGCTGCCAGAAATATAAGCGTTGACGCCATCAACGACAAAATAATGGCTAAACTACCAGCCGACAGCGTAGTTTTCGAATCGGACCAGTAACTCCGGAGATTCGCGCGTTCAAACAAACAAACAAACTTTTCTGCTTTATTATTTAATGCTAAATAGCTTTCCACCCGCGATGCCACCCGCGATCAGTCAGTCAATTAACCAACTTCAAGCGGAGGTTATCAATTCGTCGGAATCATTTTTTTTGTATGTTCTCCGAATACTCGAACGCCTGGACCGATTTGGAAAAATACTTTTTGTTTGAAAGGGTATACTTCACAAGTAGTCCCATGGTCACCAAGTCAGGATCTGATGATAGGATCCTGGACAAATCGAGGGAACTCTTTAAATTTTATAGGCACTTACAATGTTTTTCATCATACTTTCTAAAGCTATTCAGATATTTGCGTCTGGTAGTTATCATCTTATGTTGCTGAGCTGATGATGGAAGGTACAACTCCTTAATGGTTACGAGTTAGGGGATAATTCTTTAAATGTTATAGGAACGATGATGGAAACTACAACGCTAATATGCTTATCCTAGGTCAGTGACCTTGAGAGTCATTGATTACACATAAGAAATTCAAAATTGAATAATAAAAAACTAATATGATAGTTTTGAAGTAAGCGAAATAAATCTGCGGTACCATGATATCGGTTCAAATTTTTGTTAAAAGTTTTATATATTTAGATTAGCTATTGGACGCTGATCAGTGTTATTATCACCATCGGCATCGGCGTAGGCATCAAAGTGACCATAAGAAAGATCTTGGGAAAAACGTAACCTTTTGATGGGTTGGTCTTCTGTACCAAATTTGGCATACTGGTTTCCATTTCGATATACTTCAAATACAAATGGGTATATTTGACCGGCTGCAACTAACTCGCAGAAATGTAGAGTGTTGTAACATCTAATTTATACTTTTCTTTTGTCCCATGATTGTTGCCAAGACGGTCATGAGACATAACAGCAAATTCATCCCAATTGTTCGTCATATGCATTACATTGCACCAACCTTTTATGTGAGTTCAAAAGCAGTATTGATATCAACTTCGATGCAAATCACCCCCAAAATAACTTTCTACCCTTTTTTAACCCCGATAGGCGATGAGTTTCAATAAAATACAAAACACGTCTTCCATCAATTATTAATTAAAGAATGTTTATGCAAAATTTGAAGTAGATTGGACCAAGGAATCACGTTGTTCCATACAAACTTTGTCCCAGTTTTTCAACCCCTAAGGATTTCGGAAGATCCTTTCTTATAGGATGCCTACTTCATACGAAGAACACACCCTCTAAATTTCAGGTCTCTACGATCAGCGGTTTAGGCTATGCTTTGATCCGTCAGACAGTCATCCAGGACAATGCATGTTAAATAGATATTAGACCACCAAATTTATGTAATGGTACCAGACTTCAAGTAAAATTTCTAGATTTCTGTCATAGTAGCGATTGGTTTTGACTGAGCCAGCAGTTGGGCAAACAGTACTGATACCTCGCATTCCGATGATACCCACAGATTTGCCATATAGATTTAAACGAATAGGTACAATTTCCTGTGAAATTACCTACCTATCGTCTGAAGTCAATATAAATAAAGCACAAGGACAAACTTTTAAGCATGTTGGAATATATTTAAGAGAAAACTGTTTTTCCCATGGACAATTATTATGTGGCCTTATCTAGATCAGGTTGCATAGGCTACTTTTTATTTGGAAACGCGGGTGGAACCGCGGGGGACAGCTAGTCTCTTATAAAAACAAATTTTCTCTTAATCGTAAATAAAAAAATATATATCAATTTTATAATCACTTCATTTCATAGGATCTAGAATTCGTTTGTAGCTGGTCTTCGGCGTAGATTTATTATCATGCAAAAATTACGGATAATAGTGTACCGGTGCCATAAAAAAATATATCTCTTGATCTGTTCCCTTCACCTAAATTTTTTTTTTACATTTGTTACAGATTCCATCCGCAGAGGGTTATTGCGTTTGGTACGGAGTGTGTGAAGGCGGTCAGAAACCATTAAATTGTGCATACAATGGCACAGCAAAACCTATTGAAGAGAGCTCACGGGTAAGTTGATAAATTTATTTAATAATAGTAGAATTATTGGTGTGTCTTACTGCAAGACAAAGAAGCCTATCCTTCCTTTTTGGTTTTATACTTGTCATAAAATTTAAGCGTTATACAAATATGGGTTTCTCTAATCGGTAGCTTCGCCACCATTTCACTGTTCTTCAGTTGTAGCTCTGCGTGTTCTTTTTGACACTCGAACGTATTTTACTCCTATAGACTGATACAAAAATAGAATGTCATTATACCGAATATGTTTAATCCTATTATGTTATTTTAAAAGTATATCTCAGTAAACGCCTTGCTTGAGTCGGAATATCGTTTTAGCTTCATAATGTGTGACAATTTGTAGCAACATTGTATACTATCTCTTATTATTATTTTATTGGATGTCTACCAATACAATAATAAAAGCCAATAATGATGGCGTGACGGATGTCAGAGGTGATTTCTTTTGTAGATTCATTGTAAACAATTTGAATTCAATAATTAAAAGTATTTACATTATATACAAGATTATTGTCTCTCTAGTAACAATCGATAAATTGTTATAATTCTGTTGTTTGTGCATTCACCGTGACAGATATCGCAATAACATTGTTACAATTTATTGTAATGTAATCTATCACATTAAGGGTCGGTTGCTCGTACTTTTAGTTAAAGTTATAGTCAACGTTAACATTAACCTTACTACCATTACCATGCTTTGACCGTAGGGTTAACTTTGACGATGATCGAGCTCCCTCGGTCGGTTATTGTTACGGTAAAAAGTTCAGTCAAAGTGACACAAGCAACCCAGTTTGCGTTTCTTTCGGCGGTTGAAGTTAACTATAACCGTAACCTTACTATGACAGCGCTTTATACAACCGACCCTTAAAATTTCTAGGTCGTGGTGTTCATGATGTTTATCAATAGTTATATCAAGTTTAATAATTATGTAAATTAAGACAGAAACCTGCCAAGTTCATAATTTACTATATGGTTTCACACTTTACCACATTCAATGAGACTTTTTTTAAATTCAACAACTTTGCCCGTTTTCGCTAAGAAAATTAAAATTGCTGGAATTTTAAAATAAACTGTCGAATGTAGAAATGCATGCAACATGAACTGGCTGCGCTACATAGGTCAAGTTCTTGAAACTTGTAGGACTATACGTCACAGTTGCATGCGCACGATAAAAATAGAACAGAAAAGCCTCACCCGGTGACCCAGTTCCGTTCACCCACCCTTGGGGTAAAACTGAAAACCGTGAAATTGGCCTCAAATTATTTAATCGTTCATATGCTAATGTCTAGGTAAGTATGTATTACTTAGTGATAAAAGACAAACTTTCGCTTAACAATCTCGCATCTCAGTTTCATACAATCATGAGGGTGTTATCTGCGGGATATTCACAGATAAACATAAATTATATAGACTTTTTAATAGTAAGTAGAAATATAAGTAATATATTTCAAACTTATTTTTTCCATAATGAATGGACTAGTTTATTAATTTTTTTTACTTAAATAATGTGTACGTAAATAATAAAGGCTATATAAATTATGTAATTAATTTGTTTATGTGGATGATTTCTTTTTTGTACGTATGAATATTACGGAACTGAAGATCTTGATTAATTTTAAATCGCTATTAATAAATTCATATTCATATTATCATCGATATAGGAAATATAAACTATAGTAATATATAGGAAATAAATATATACTGCTGAATCAAAGCATAAGACTCCATTTTTGGTTACACAACGAATTCGGGAGGAATATTCGAGGAATGTGCGACATGGAAACGGTGTTTCCCATAACATAGCATACTTACTTAAATGTATATTGTCATAAGGCTATTATTAAATTTAATCCCACGGTAAGTTCCGAGTTGAACGTCGGTCGTAGGTATGCTGACGTCATTTCCTTAAACAAGCGGTACATTATATCCGCGTTTGCGGTGTTCAAACTGATGTTAATTTCGACCTTGTGTACTTATTAATTAACGGTAGAATTTTTATTGCAAAACTATTATGTGTTCTATTGAAGCTACTGATATAGACTTATTTTGTTTGATCACAATTTCACCGTGATACGTTTTGATGTGGTCGAAAGTAGGAAGTAGACTAAGCGCCATTGTCCGGTTTACACTCATAGGTGCTCGGCTACAGGTTTTTGTGAAATTGCCAGAAGACGGTACCTAAATTACGAATTTAAACGTATTATAAAATAGTATGAGGAACATTGTAAAATGATTCATAACGATTATGAGAAATCCGTTAACAACTGTGTCATAATTACTAGGCTCAGCCACTAGGCTATTAGCATTGATGAATCAATTATCATTCTATATTGAAAGGCCTCAGTCTTATGGCAGATATATACAAAGTATCATCAGTAGAATATTATATTAATAATATGTTCAGATTTTTGTGACTCAATCACTCAAGATTGGATAACAATTGGTAATGGATAGATAATACCCTGGAATAATACTCACCAGGATACTTTTTAAATAACAAAAATCAATACGCGAATGTGGTTTGAATTCTGTTTCGGAGATCTAAACAATAATAAATCAATTGTCATTATAACAAAAGGATTCGTTGGAAATGTTGTTGTATATTTTCGAACCAAAGACTAAAAGTAGTACATAATGTAATCTCTTTGTTTTGAACGCTGATTCATCGTGTCGTTGACATACGTCACTTAGGGAGGCTTATCTATGGCTGTGAAATGTCATGGTACAACCATGGCTATCGTATCTATTAATCCATGTTCGAAATCCAAAATTACTTGAGTCGTGAGGTGTCTGATGTCTACAATTTTTAATCCTTGAACCTGTAACATATAGGTTTCGTTTGATTTACGAATAATAAAATCTATTCTCGAGTCTTCGCTCACCTATTCGCCAAACACGTTGCAGAATTTAATCTAAAGCAATGAATAATTATGTGAAGCAAAAAACCAATCTTATGTTATTTCTTAGTTGCATAGATGTTGCAATAGTCTGATGATTTATAGTACCTAAAACAGATTTAAACGTGTTTACCAGGAATTAGTTATGAACTGAATAACAACATAGCGTTGATATAACGTGAAGTTTTACTGGTTTGTATACACATACGATTTTAATCTAAATATATAAAAGGAAAAGGTGTCTGATTGACTGATCTATAAACACACAGTTCAAACCACTGGACGTATCGGGCTGAAGTTTGGCATACAGACAGCTTTTATGGCGTAAGCATCCGCTAAGAAAGGATTTTTGAAAATTCAACCCTTGATGGTGTAAATTAGGAGAAAGCTGGTTAAGTTGATGTCACTTCATGAAATCTATTTAAAAGGGATTTTTTGAAACATTTTATCTCCTATATAGATACTTATTTAAATTAAATAAACCACATACATTAACGGATACTTTTTTAATGAATAGTAAATTAATTCGTTTTTGACGTTTTTACGAGTTGCGCCGCCAGCTTGATTTCACCTACAATGTGTGGGGCGTTTAATTTTACGATATGACAGCGTCTTAATATATAAACACGTTTGTGGTTACGTTTCAGTGGACAAAAACATGTTTATATGAATTATAATAATATGTATGAAAGTACTTACAAGTTTATTAGAAATTGAATATAAATAACGAATTTTGCGATTTATAACTAACGCAAACAGCAAGCGCTTTTGTAAACATAATCCCACAACAATAACAAAATTCTATTTAGTCTAGTCCAGAAGTACTGTTTTGATCTTGAATTTGCCGCAGCGTGACGCGTGGGCTGCCTGCCAGATTAAAAATAATATTTAGATTTAAACCTTATTATGTACGTTGATGTGATATTGTCTATTTTTAAATATTATGGAGATGCGAATAATTTGTGTTAATTATGTTTAGCTTCCTTATTTATGCAAAATACCGGAATTATATTAAGAATAGTAACAAAGAAAACCGAATGTATAAGTTAATGAAGTTAGAAGGAAGCAATAACTTCCTGTGATGGCTTTTTTTTTAAATTAACTTGCATATTTAATTTTTCAAATCTGTTTTAGCCACTTCATTTGGTAGGAATTCATTAGTTTATTTTTATGCTCATTCTGTGTTAGATGAAGTTATATACCACGATCGACTGCCTCATTCAGAATAGAAGGAGAAGTGTAATGTTGAAAAATTTCAGCAATTGGTTTTTTAGGAAACTAATTAGGAAACTATACCCAAACGGTTGATCATCGGAATGGGGACCGCAAATGAGCAGCTTTGACTAACTCCGATGATCTGCCTGTTGTTATTTTCGTATTCATTGGTGCCGATTCTGTTGTTTACGAACTAAATAAATTTAATCTCACTATATCTCTTTCTAATAGTAAATATAAGAAAGGGATGCAAGATATTTTAATCCTAGCGTTTAATCCGATCACACATTTCAACGTGAATTTAAGCGCGAACTTTATTGGTCACGACTATTTACCCGTACATTACGACGGTATGGATTAAACTGACAGGATTAAAAATGTTCTATCTTTTTTCAATAAGGTTAAAATGAAAGAGAGGTAACTTGTCTAATATTAGTTAAGTTCGTAAACAACAGAATCGGCACCATTATCCGCCATTTTAACTATATCGTAATCTGTAAAGCTTTTATAAGTATACACTAGATTTTTCTGGATTAAGAAAATTTTATCATTATCATCATCGAAGTAATTAATTAAATTGACGTCATCGAGATTCTACAGATGTTCGAGTAATGATGCTTGTAATTATGGTGACATCTGTTGCAGTCCATGCCAAATTGAGATAATTACAGGTCATTAAATTGCTGGCATAATGATACAACATTACGGATTTTACATGTTTCTAAATGACGTTTCTTGATGAACTCTCATTGCATAAATATATGACTAGACTTGCTGCTATAGTCTAAAATATATTGCCTTTCCTTTTCGTTATAGCTCAATTTTCTTACATGCGAACTTTATTATATTTGAAGGTAGGTTTGCTAAAAAACTTAGGACGTCGAACGTAACGTAAGCATCTTTTCTTGATTTGTTTTCTAGCAAATATTACAAGGTACTTCTTTTTGTAGGATTTTGGGGACTCATAAGTGCTTGTAAAATCTAATCGTCGGCCTTGAGACGGCCTTCCAAATGTATAGTTGTATCGATCGTGGAACATAATATTTATACTTTGTGTCCGGAGCAATGCTTCATTTTGCCTATTTATAAGGCCGGCCATATATAACATACTTGCGATGCTGGTACTCTTGGTTGGCGCTGATCATTTTCGATCTGATGACTCTCATGCTCGCTTGCTCATATTTGCGAAAAAAGGATTATTTTGATCATGAAGCTGATTGAATGACGTAAATAAGTCCAATTTTTCGTTATGTATTAGTTTTAAATGTGTATTGTTTTGTATGTTATATGTTGGCTAAACATTTAGATGTTTATGCTTTATGTGGCGATTTTGTAAACAACTGATAGATTTACAGGAAGTGTATAATGAGTGGTTCGCCATTATTATAGTATCATTAAATTATTCAAATGTATATTTAATCGAACCCCGAGCGTTATGAGACAAAAAGTTATTTTTAGAATTTATTTATCATATCCGTGTTGTTTTGAAAATTTTGATAATGAGTTATTGTTTTTATGTGCTACTAAGATAGCAAACAAGCGTACAGCCTGATGGTAATTGCGGGAATTCGTCTCTCAAGTTTTCGAATCCGTTTCCGATGTCGAATCTGAGTGTTTTAAAATAGCCCTGCTAAACTCCTGTTGAAAAATGAGGCTGAAGTTAGTTAAAGTAGATTTGACATAAACGAAAGAAAAGAGAACGTCACAGACCCTCATTCCTTCTTTTTTTTAGACTGAAAGGAACAGACAATATATACTTACTGCTGAACAACTTGTATCAAAATATTGACAGGTTAGACGGCTTATGTTATGTTTATCGCTAACGGAACGATCATGCATGACACCATTGCAATATTATGTACCTAATTATTATGCGCGCGGTGGGAAGTTCTAGGATGCGAAACTAGACACATAGTGGCTGAAAAAATAAAACGGCATTGTCTGTTAACAGTGTTGTATTTTCACAGATGATGTGTTTCAGTTGCCGCTATGACAACAGAATAAAATTAAATATTTAAAGGTGTACATACAGTGAACGTGATGTCGTTCCGACTCGCACTTATCCGGTTTTTCTAAAATTATTTTTAAATAGAAAACATATGTTTCATACTTTGAAAATCCTTATCAGAAATGCTTGTGACTTGACTGTACCTACCTATAGGTATTTAGCATCGTACGATCTATGCGCTGACGTCAATCACAGTATGGATGGATGGTGGGTGACTCTTAACTAAATGATTCATTTTCTAATTGTTACTGTAACTGGTATATATATACTGGCTTTGCAGTAGTTAAACTATGTCACAAATAGGGAAATATTTTAAGACTGTTCTATAAGGGGCCTATAATCAACTTAGCTTTTTAACGTATTTTTTTTAATCACATGCTTTTTTTATTCAAATATTAGAAACAATTTTACCTTACCTACCTATATTTTTCGAGCAAATTAGAAATATTAATTTTGTAATAATACAAAGACAAGTTAATTATTGAAGACTTAGTTTTATTAGCTTCTTTTGTAAAATAATTTATTTAGTTTTTAACATGTATACGTTTAATCATCGTATGGCTCACGGTTTTACCGGCGTTGCCGGGTTAAAAAGATACCTATGTTTACTTACCGGCCCAAATCTATCTTTTAGCCCAGGCGGGTTCTTCCCTTACTACTCACTTAACCACTTTTTCCCATTTAATTAGAAAAATATCGAATTCATGATAAAAATTGCAATCAAAAAATTTAAAACAGCCATTTTAGTCGAAATTTTTGTTGAAAAAGGCCGAGACCCTTTTAAATTACACGAAAACCCTTTAAATTTCTCTTTAAATCCAAGATGGCGGCTAACGTACCGGCAGAATTTGGTCACCATTTTAAATTTAGACTACCTACCTGTGACCCTCTCTAACAGCACAAAATTGCTGCCGGGAATTGGCAATTTCAGGCCCTTGTTCTGCTGGTTCTATCTGTCAAAAATCACGTCGAACCATAACTGCGTTGCTGCAAGAAAGAAGGCCAAACGAACGACTATATACACTTTCACATTTATACTAATAAAGAGAAAAGATTTGATTGTTTGTTTGTTTGCATTGAATAGGCTCCGAAACTACTGGACCGATTTGAATTTTTTTTTCACTAATAGTAAACTACATTATCCCCGAAGGTTATAAGCTACTTTTTATCCCGGGAACGCGAGTGGAACCGCGGGAAATAGATAATTACAACAGATATGTTCAGTACTTATTTAAAATTGCAAGAATCAAGTTTTTTTTTTGAAAGGACTAAAGTTACCGGACAAATTATTTTATTATTGCAATAATAACAAAACAATTTGAAGGTCAAATCTAACGTCGAATGAATTAATATTTTTATAGCTCCTCCGTCGATCAAGTTTTATAAGCCAGAATTCATATTTTGACTGTTTTATTTTTATATACACCTTAAAAAAGCAATCAAATTCAAAAGTGTCTTTATTAAATTAACTCATTGCAAGTATTTTTCTATATGTAAGTATAGGTTCTCGTTTAATCATAAAATTTATTAGCGTGTTCAAACAAACAAACTCTTCAGCTATATTATTAGTAACTAGCTGCTCCTCGCGGTTTCTATCGCGTTCCCGGAATAATAAGTAGCCTATAACCTTCGGGGATAATGTAGCTACCTATTACCGAAAGATTTTTTCAAATTGGACCAGTAACTCGTCATCAGCGCTTTCAAACAAACAAACTCTTCAGCTTTATTATTAGTATAGATAAAATAATATATACAAATGAAAGTAGTAGGTATATTATGTATTATTTATCAGTCAAAATCAATCAAAATCAAAACTCATTTATTCAGTTTAGGTCCTAATAAGGCACTTATGAATGTCAACAGTTACAGTTTTACAATAGACTCTACTGTCAGTTATCTGGTTTCAATTGCACAAGCTCTGCTTAGTTTGGGATCATATGGCCGTCTGAATATATTATATTGTATCATTATAACTAGCTTCCGCCACGCGGTTTCATCCGCGTTCCGCAAGTTCCGAGGGATAAAAATGTGTCCAGGGTGTCAGCTACCTTCATTCAGAATTTCGTCAAAATTGATCCAGCCGTTTGAGCGTGAAGAAGTAACAAACATACACACTCGCAAACTTTCACATTTATAATATTAGGGTAGTAGGTGGCTGGTGATAAGCAGAATGTGACGAAAGATCTCATAAGTGTGTAGCCGATTTTAAGTCTTACTTCATGACTGTTATCTAATCGACATAGCTATAAAGCGATGCATGATGGTACAAACATTATCTTCGGTTGTAGTCCAGACTTAAACCATTTCTACACTAATATTATAAAGAGGAAAGATTTGATTGTTTGTTTGCATTGAATAGGCTCCGAAACTACTGAACCGATTTGAAAAATTCTTTCACTAATAGGAAACTACATTATCCCCGAAGGTTATACCTAACCTAAACGCGGGTGAAATAACCTCGTGATTTCACCCGCGTTCTCGAGGTATCTTATGTTTTCCCGGGACAAAAAGAAGCCTATATGTTATTCCAGAGTATGATCTATCTATATGCCAAGTTTCATCCAAATCCGTTCAGTAGTTTTTACGTGAAAGAGTAACAAACATACTCACAAACTTTCGCATTTATAATATAAGTAGGATCTATATATCAAGTTTACGAGGTACTCTAAATAAATCTGTTTGTTTTCATACAAACTTTAATCTATCTAATACCTTTAAACGAGCAATTCTGTACATATATGTGGATCTCGGAAAGGGCTCCAACGATTTTCATGAAATTTGGTATGCAGGGGGTTTCGGGGGAGATAAATCGATCTAGCTAGGTTTCATTTGTAGAAAACTTCGTTTAAAAAAAAACTAGCAAAGCTCGGTCAACCAGGTACTATTTATAATATCGATAGGATTGTAAAAAAAATGTGAGTTAATTTGGCCTTTTTGACGGGGACACCCACAAATTACTAGGTACTATTAAAACTATTTAAAACCTAGTGAAAAAATATTCATAATTATAGATATATAAATAGGATTCGATTCACGTTAATATCATAAACATGTTATGTCTAATTTAGACAGCAAATTATGGTTGGATCACGTTTCGGCACGTGTAATCGTGTATTCGCGTTCGGCGAAACGTGAAACGCCGATGCATAAAAATGAAGAGTTATTGGTAGTCGGACTAACTTATTTATTTCAAAGTGAATTTACTAGTCGATCTTTATTGGTCACCCCTCATCATGTCAGCCGAAAGACGTCCACTGCTGGACAAAGGCCTACCCTAAGGATCTCCACGATGGCCGGTCTTGCGCTACCCGCATCCCGCGACCCACACAAGATCATCGGTCCACCTTGGGTTTGGTCACCCCTATTTCCTTGTAAATGACAAAGATATGGGACGTGCTTACGTAAAATTTGTTTGGTTTTTAAACAACAATAGGCAGTGTCCAAAATAAATTACCAAACACTATGCATAAAACATGTAAAAACACGTGCAAACATAAAATATTTTGTACATTTAATGCTTAGTATGATTTTTAATCACCAGTAGAACTAAGAGCTAGAGCTAAGAATAAATCATTTGATGCTGTGAAACTATGACGTCATAGTGTAGTATTTCATACAAAATTCCATATATACTATCGTTTTGATATTTATAAAAAAGTAGCTAATTTGTTATGTCAGGAAACTACCCTATTGGCATCAGTAGCAACCAACGGGCAAATCTTGGAAATAATATATCATGACAAACAATCTCTTTGTTATTTCTGAATCAAAATTACTTATCTAGAGTTTGTTGAAATCGCATGTGTAGCCTTATTAGCGAACAAATTTTGTCTTACAATTCTCATGTAAATTAAATTAGTCTCTATAGTTATAGCAGTACAGTCTTATAACGCAAAGCAAGGATCAACTGAGTGATTCATCCAGTAAGCTCCATTGATGATAACCTCTGGTTTAAACGATGTACAAAGTTTATGTTACATTGCTTAGATTTGATCACACAAACAGTAAGTACCATTGGTCTTACAGTTTAATTTGATAAGGCACATGAAAAGTGGATTGCTCCTATAGATTATGACTGGTGACTCATTTTTCTTTGTTTCGTTTCTTTGAACGGTTATCAGTTAGTTATAGTTTATTATGACTGCATGTTTATTGGATGAGTAATGGAAATTCTTAAATTTCCAACATACAATATTGTTGTATTGTCATGTGTTGCTATACCTACAATCTACATACATATCGTCCGATCAATAGGGTAGTTGACACTGTCAAAAATAAATGACCAAACACTAACCAATGCATAAAACATCTAAAAACACGTGGAAACATCAAATATGTTGTATATTTAATGCATTTTATGATTTTTAATTACCAGTGGAACCACTAAGAGTAGATGATTTGATGCTGTGAAACTATGACGTCATAGTGTAATATTTCATACACAATTCCATATAAACTATAGTTTTGATATTTATTAAAAAGTAGCTGATTTGATATGTCAGTCAACTACCATATTAGATAGAAACAATTAATTCATCGATCATAAAACTTAATTGAATTTTACATAAATAGAAAATCAATGTAGGTTAGGTACGGCGAAGTATATTTTGTTTGTGATGGGTGTACGTACATATTATCTAGATATTATTAACACATAATTAAAAAAGGAAAGTGGTACTTATTATGTTGTATACAAACTGAAATAATATTGCCTTGCTATATCTCTATCTAACGTATCGAAAATGTTATAAGTCTAATTGCTTGTCGACATTAAAATTGGTCACAACCCTATATATTATTTATTCTTTGGTCACAACTATTTACCCATAAATGACAATAGCATAAACAAATATGATAGTTTTAAATATTTCTATCCTTTTCCAATACCCAGTGTATGAGAGGGATGCGATGTGATTAAAATTATTTGAAATGCTATAAAATCAGCACCAATGTCAATTTCAGAACCGCCTTTTTTTTATACTACTAAGGCAGCAAGCAAGCATACGGCCCACCTGATGGTAAGTGGTTACCGTCGCCTATCGCCATTTGCAATACCAGAGATATTGCCAACCATAAAGAAAACCATAGCATCACACGTCACTACCACTGAGCTATCATCGCCTTACGCCTTACTTTTTGCAGTCAAATAAACGTACACATGTTGTCTTTCTGCAAATTTATATGTTATTTTATTCCAACAGGCGCTCCTGGAGAAATACTGTCCTGATATAGCCGCGGGTGGGGAGACGTGCTGCGACAGCGCTCAGCTCGCGAACCTCAACGCGAACATCGGCATCGCCGAGAACCTGCTGGCGAGGTGTCCCTCCTGCATGGACAACTTCTACAGGCACATATGCGACATGAGCTGCTCGCCGCGACAGAGCGATTTCCTTGAGATTGTCAAGACTAAGCCGATCAATGGTATGTATTATAAGTGGTCATCATTCTGTTCCTAATTAATTTTGGATGGCGTAATATGTACTCTTTCATTCAGCCCTTTTATATGTCATATCGGCATTTTCTTTACAAATATCGTCTTACACACAATCCAGATATCTGTTTTGGTCTTGTTAGGGTGGGTACCCATAGGGTAAAACGGGACCCTATTACTAAGACTCCGCTGTCTGTCTGTCCGTCTGTCACCAGGCTGTAACTCATGAACCGTGATAGTTAGACACTTCTCCGGTTTTATTACTATGTATTTTAGAAGGTTAGTTTGTCTATTAAAAGTATAATTCACGTGACAGAAGTCGAATAGTCTCCTATCCGTTATCTAGGCTAGCATCTAATGAAACCTTACACCATCTTACACTCAAATTCGACCTTGAGATTTTAATCCCATCGCGCCCAAAGAAGTTTCATTATAAAAAAACAATTTGCTCACTAATGAAAGAATTGCTCAAACAAGGTTAATTGAATTATTCGGAACATGATGGAAAACAACACGTTTTCCAGTACAGTTCGTAATGAGAACAGCTCATATAACTTGGACGTGTTGAACGTAAAATCGTGCGTAGTTTGTAAAATTAACTAGATAATTAATAATCAGAACTGGCGCTAGAAGTAGTGAACTAAGAAGCTCAAAATGTTAGCTGCTATTATAATTACAATTTTTAAATATTTACCATACACTTTAAAATCGGTTAAAGATACATTGGTGCCGATTCTGTTGTTCAGTTCAGGAACTAATATTAGTCATGTCACATCTCTTTCATGTAAACCTTAGATTTAATGGAAAAAGATAGAACATTTCTAATGCTGTCAGATTAGTCCATCATCATAATTTACGTGTCGTGCCAATATAGATCGCGATTAAATTCAAGTTCAAATAAGTTTTCGGACTAATCTGACAGGACTAAAGTATCTGTTATCCCTTTCTCATATGTTCTGTTAGAAAGAGATATAATGAGTTTAGTTTGTAATCAGACAGAATCGGGGTCATTAACCCTGAAAACATTACACTCCCAGTAGTTGTTTAAAAACAGGACTTAATTCTATGAATGTTAATTTCATGTTATAATTTTTCAGGGACAAGCAAGCTTGCCATTGAGGAAATCACTTATCATCTCGGCGCTACTTATATGAACGCTACATACGAGTCCTGTTCACAGGTAAACTGATATATACTTTACCTTACCTTACCTTTGTTTAAGGTATTTAGAAAACTTCACCCTTGCTCGATCAAGCAAAATGTGTAAAAAGTCACAATGCATGTGTGTACTGATACGGCCGTCAAACAAAAATAAATCCAAGGATATGTCAAAAATCAAAATCAAATCAAAATCAAAAACTCATTTATTCAGTTTAGGCCCTAATAAGGCACTTATGAATGTCAACAGTTACAATTTTTAGACTCTACTACCGGTTCGGAATACACTTGAACTGAGAAGACTCCGGCAAGATTTTTGATTTGATTTTGATTTTTGACTGATACGGCCGTCAAACAAAAATAAATCCAAGGATATGTTGCTCGACTAGCGGCTTCATTAATCGCTCATTATTATTAGAATTGCGCTGCACTGACGAACTCTATGAAAATGACACGTGCGTTGTGTTGCGCGGTCGGCTAGTTATGATTAGTTGACCAACAAATCTGTTAATAAGTGAGATACTGTAGACGAATACTTACAACTACATACAAACTCTTTCGTAAGTGTGACTACACACATTGATACAGTAAATTGGAGGGGCGCGCCATGTTATCGTTTATCTCTACCACTTATAAACATGCTAAAGTACCTTGTTTTTTTCTGGGACATCCCTCACACACGTTTATCTGATCCCAAACTAAGCAGAGCTTGTACTATGGAAACCAGTTAACTGATATCACTATCACTACACGTAGTATAAAATAAAGTCGCTTCCCGTCTGTCTGTCCCCTATATATGCTTAGATCTTTAAAACTACGCAACGGCTTTTGATGCGGTTTTTTTAATAGATACAGTGATTCAAGAGGAAGGTTTACATGTATAATACATAATACTACATAATACATAATACTATAGTACAGAAAAGTCGAGAAATTCTAGTAAAAATCTAGTACTACATATCAGTGGCGAAGTGTCCATACAAGCCGATTCCCATCGACTTATCTTTTAGAAATCCCAGTCCCACATTTTCATCATTTCAAAGCCATCATTTAATTATAAAATTTTCGGTGTTTTTTTAACGGCTTACCCTCGCCATAATTTCACACCTCGCCACTGCTACATATACTACTTCTTTTTGTTAATACATACTTTGTATTGGTCAGGTGTCAGTGCCGTCAACGAATCAGCTAGCCCTGGACATAATGTGCGGCGACAACGGCGCGGAGTACTGCTCGCCTCAGAAGTGGTTCTCGTACATGGGCGACAAGAACACGCCCATGGTGCCCTTCCAGATTAACTACGTGTCGGGAGACGTGCCCGTCGATAGGTTCATACCTAACAACCCAGGCACTAGGCCTTGTAATGTCGGCGTTGGGGTAAGATAGTTTTTACTTACTTTGTGAAAGAAAGAAAGAAATAACATTTATTCTAGACAACACACACCATTACATTATGACATACAGGTATGATACCTACATTGTACTAGCTGTCTCCTCGTTTTGGGATATTTTTTGTGCTAAACTATAATTAGTTTTTTTGAAATAAATGTAGCCTAATTACACCTTATGATATGAGTTATCTGCTAGTGGATGTCCCGTCAAAATAGATCCATCCGTTTCTGAGATTATCTGGAACAAACATTTATAAAAATTGAAATTTATAGACAAAACATTTTAAAATTGTTTTTTGGTGTTTTGGACACTAAGCACCTTCCGGTGTGTTCCGACAGCTGCTCTTGAGAGCCAGTTCCCTTCTATCTGGGCTTTGTCTGCTTATCACCATCGGCCACATCATCACTGATTATTTACGCTTCGTCATCCATGATAGCCTAACTCCTCATCATATCAGCCGAAAGACGTCCACTGCTGGACAAAGGCCTCCCCCAAGCATCTCCACGATGGCCGGCCTTGCGCTACCCGCATCCAGCGACCCTAACAAGATCGTCGGTCCACCTTGTGGGCCTGCCCACGCTGCGTCTTCCGGTTCGTGGTCGCCACTCGGGAACCTTTCTGCCCCAGCGGCCGTTGGTTCTAAGTGCGATGTGCCCCGCCCACTGCCACTTAAGTTTAGCAATTCTTCGGGCAAGCCTAATTCCTATGCATCTATTATTATTTAAGTTATCGTATAATTATTTTAACATATATTTGGACTATTTTCGTCATAGCACAACTTAGAGTGATCGTATAGTACAGTATAGTATAGGGGTTATATGTGTGGTATGTTCAGGGGTCCCCGGGGTGCTCGTGCCTGGACTGCTCGGCGTCGTGCCCGGCGCCCCCCCCGCGGCCGGCGCCCCCCGCGCCCTTCAGCATCGCGGGCGCGGACGGGTACGCCGTCATCATGGCCATCGTCTTCGTCATCTTCACCACGCTCTTCCTCGGCGGCGTCTACTGCTGCAACCAGCCTGACAACCTCGTCGGTATGTACCTATATCTAATCTAGACTACACTATCTCTCAACACTAAACGATCGCTCAGCACGTTGGTACCATTTATGGTTTATATACAGGATGTCCCAAAACTCAACGATAATCTGGCACCGGCCGAGAGGCCAAGTTATATCAGTTCTGGGAAAAATAAGAAAACTTTTGACTTTTTTTCAAAAAAGTTGAGTTACAAAAATATTGTCACTTCATTTTGGAAAAAAAAGTATTTTTTTCTTATTTTTCACAGAATTGGTATAACTTGGCCTCCCGCCCGGTATCAGATTACCGCAGTTTAAATTATAAAAGTGGTAGTACTATAATTGGTTATTATGATTATTGTTATATATAAATATCTATTTATTTATTTGTTAGAACTATTTACTAAACCTACCGATTATGTTATGTCTAACATTCCTATATGCATAGCAAATATATATACAATATATTAATAAATTTCTAATTATATAACGTTAGTTGTGAATTGAATTTCTATGGATCATATTATAGAAAATATATCAATGTAAGTCAATTTTTCGTTTTATATTGAAATAATTGAATTTGAATCCTATACCTATAAAATAAGATTTATTTTAGATTAATGCACTTGACTTAAACTTTGATAATTTGTCATGATATCAGTGCACTTTGCGATCAATATTACATGGTGTAGAAGTGGATTCAAATGGAGATAATTATGCCAGATTCGGCATAGATAAAATTGTTGCATGTCTTAAAACAGTAATTACGGTATAGATGTTTATTATTGGATACAGCCATCAGAGGCTACCAATATTAGTCCTTTGTAAAATATTTCTTGACATTGCTAACTTAGGGTGGGTTGCACCATCCAACGTTATCGTTAAATTGTCTGTCAAAACTGTCTTTTGCTAGCAAAATAACAAAATAACCCTCGTATTCGTATTAAACCAAAAATAGTTAATTGCTACCAGTGTAATATTGATCTCTGAACCACACACAAATATCGAGTATATTTTTAAAATTGTGCATTCCATTTGTTACATTATTACCATCATCATAAGCCTTCATTTTGTAGTATCGATGCACGTATGAGGCTATTTTGCACCGGAATTTGTGAGTGGTAAGGTGTAATAGTAGGTATATAAGGGTTTCCATGAGTTTCTTATGATAAGCCTTTTGACTCTATTTAAAAAATGTTGTTATCAACATTTAGGCAATCTCCGTTGTAGCAAAGTATACTCTAACTCTATTGAGAATAAAGCATTTTTTAGAATATCAAAAATAGTGGACTCGGATACTAGAATGAGTATGAGCTTTGGTGGTGGAATATATCGTTAGAATAATATAGCACGGGGTTGCGTACTTGGTAGTACTTACCAGTTTAGATACCAACCAATCAGCTTGTCGCTATGTGCCACCAACAAACTTGAAGCATGACCGCTATGAGGCTACTTTCAGTGTAAAAAAAAAAGAAAACCAGACTATGCGCTTGTCATAAAAGTGTCTAAACAAATGTTTTTACAAGAGAGGTTATTTTTTCTCGCTTACTAGGGATGATGACTAAACAAAATTATGTAGTCCATCACTTAGATTACCAAAAAATATTGGATACATTTTTTCTTTACATTAAATAACGAAGGTATAGTGCGTTAAAATTTTGCGTGACGTCTTAGTACACTTTTTACAGAGAGATGACGTCGCAAGCTCCCACTCTTGAACTTTGATGCGCCTCATCTTTGTAATTTTTTATTTATTTATCAATATTTTTTGATAACCTAACTGACGGACTAAACAGAATTAGTTATTTTTTTACCCAGTCATCATCCCTATTCAATGAAGTTGAATACCTACCATTTTGTTAGGCGGTAGCCCCTATGCAAGGTTAAGTTTGTGCGTATTTTTGCTAGATCGGAGATTAGCGGGTAGCAGGTAGTGGGTACGTTAGGTTGGTTGGGCTAATGGTGCGGTTGTTGGTGGTCGGTCGGTTGGTACAGAGGGATGGTCGCGCGGCGTGGGCGTGGGCGCGGGAGTGGGCGCGGCGCGGCGCGGCGGCGGCCCCGAGACCAGTCCGCTGCACTCGCATCGCGCCAGTATGTACTCACATGAGGGGCCTTGGGGGGGGGGGACGGGGGACGCACGCATATACCACTCAAATACACGCACACACTAAACATACAACACATTCTCATAAATATACAGTTTGCTTCGTACATGTGCAATTTATATACAGGAATCTACCTCGTTTATCGCTCTTTCTATTAGTGAAAACCGTATCAAAATCCGTTGCGTGGTTATGAAGAAATGAGCGGAGAGACAGAGACAGACAGCTACTTTGTGCCTACTATTTAGAGATTATCTCCACACTTACATACTTATCCACTACTTCACAAATTACATATACATGTTTTATATGTGTATACAACATTCATGTTTGTGATCGTGTAGTTAGGCCGTTTACAATTGTTTTTTTTTTTTTTTCAGTATTCTGTAGATGTTATCAATTTAGTATCTGCTTATTAATTACTCTGTAAATAAATCTGTTGCATGATTATTTGCTTTTGCTATAAACTAACCACTATCTTATTTATTTTATTTTATTGTTAATATTTTATAAAAATTCTATACAATTACATTTATGTATGGTATGTGTTTGTCTGTTTGTGACGTTAATTCTCTGAGTAACGAGAGTGTAATTTATGGAAAGTTACAGCAATACTATACTATTATTGTATTGTAGACAGAGCATAGTGCGCTGAATATTAGTCTAATGACTGATAAGACACAATAATGTTTAAAATAATAGGTCGGTAGCTTCAATGACTGATCAAAAAGAAGTATTTGATTTATACACTTAAAAACTACTTATGAAACCAAATTCTCGAGAGGCATTCATTAATTTAAAGAATAATTGAAATTGTCTGCAGGATCTTGGACGATGTAATTGAGAACCTATTTTTTTAATGGGCTTTTGTGTTTGTATGTGTTGTCGTGTACACTATACCAATCACTGATAACGTTTTTGAATGTCATAGAAAAATGTATCTTATCGCTATATAATTAAACTCAACTATTA
Organism: Tethea ocularis; assembly: GCA_963555595.1. Lineage (NCBI taxonomy): Eukaryota > Metazoa > Arthropoda > Insecta > Lepidoptera > Drepanidae > Tethea > Tethea ocularis. The sequence goes on from OY741970.1 coordinate 9,008,356, forward strand.
CTAAAACGTAATTAACTTGGGCGGGTGGCCTTTTCACTTTCTTCCAAACAAAGTTGGGGAGAAAGGATTTTAAATCATTTTTATATTAGGTGCATTTTTCAATTATATTCTTAAACATCATCCGGAACTTTCTGCGTATATTTTTAAGAAAATAACTAGAAATAAATTAAAAAAATAAATATATATAGGTGTTACCTCGGACAATAACCAAGAGATGGCAACGAACCCCAACGCAGTGGGGTGGGGCATAGACCAACCCGACGGAGTTGGAGAGGCCTCCTTCTTCGAGAAGCTTGGCGCTGAAACTGAGACGAGGCTCGAGGACTTCTTCCAATGGTGGGGTGTTATCATGGCGTCTAGGCCATGGATTGTACTGTTTTTGGGTGAGTGATCTACAAAAACAACCAAACCAACAAACAGATTTAAAATAATGATACCATAAATTGAATAATATAATAATTACATTTATCAGTACTGTCTAGTTATCATAGTACGAGCTCTGTTGAGTCTTGATCTAATATTAAGGGCTATCCACACATGTCCGGGCGCCCGGCCCTGCCGTGTTCCGTCAGGGACGGGGAAAAAATCGGTTACATACATCTATTACGAGCTTGTTCACACAGCTCCGTGTCAGAGGCGTCCGGGTACTTCATACTATAACGATCAACTCGGAACACGGATAGCCCCGACCCGACACGGCAGGGCCGGGTTCCCGGACTTGTGTGGATAACGCTTTAATCGGGTATTTTACTGACATGTTAGTTAAATCAGCTATGTACTGAGTGTATGCCAATATGACAGATAGAAGGGCTGAATCATAGACTATGTAACAGAATTTGTATAGAGAATCTGTCAAATTTACATATGTATTTTACCCAGGGGTTATTATTATACGACTTTTGTGCAAGTGGGCCTTAGCGTACCAACTGTAATTAAACAACATTAAAAATCATTAGATATTTCCTTGTATTTTCGAAGTTTTTCACACAGTTGTATAGAACTTAAACTTGAAACAGGCTATGAGCTATTTATTGAACCCCTCCCCCCCTCGTTCAGGTCTGTGCGTGGTAGTGGGTCTGGGACACGGCATCAAGTACATGCAGATGACAACGAACCCGGTGGAGCTGTGGGCCTCGCCCGACTCGAGGTCGCGCGTCGAGAGGGAACTCTTCGACGCCTGGTTCGAACCTTTCTACAGGTTAGTGACATTAGTAGTTTTTCTTTTTTATACATACTTTAGTGAATTTCTTTATTGATGTTCTGTCATGTGGTGTATATTGCGAACACCGCTAGTTTACAAACCGTCTCGCGAAATTGTAAAATGTAGATACACCAGATACCAGTATTTGTACAGTTCACAATACAACGTATTAATTTTCGATAGTTCATAATATATCCATATCAAACCGTTAAATTGTGAGCCTTCCCTGATACCAGTCTACAAACTCGCGAGATAGATCATAAAACAACGGCGCTCACAACCATACGGTGACCTATTTAACAGAATGTATTTTTTACTGTTTGTTCAACAGAACGGAGATGTTAATCATCAGCTCGAAAGGCTTACCAAAGATCGAGCACGAGACGCCGGCGGGCAAGCTCACATTCGGCCCCGTGTTCAACTCTACTTTCCTCATGGATGTACTGGATCTTCAGAAAAAGATTATGAGTATGTATGACCTAGAGTGCTTTACTTCACATATCTATATAAATAAAAATGCATTGCTAAATTTGTTGCAATCGTAAAACTCTAGAACGACTGAACTGACTCGGTTTTTTTTTTAATATACGTGGAAGTCCGAGGAAGGTTAATCTTATGAGGAGAAAACTTGAGTGATTTTGTCCATGGGATTTTTGTGTGAGTTTGAAATCTTGACAGATAACGTCTGTCGAGTCAAATAGTTGTTTATAAAAAAAATAAAAAAATATTGTACAACAGAATCGTCACTATTGGCATGTAAAATATGTAGGTAATTTAGAAATAATTCGAGGGGTGAAAGGCTAATTGTTTTAAGCGACATTTTGTCCGATATTGAGTTATTATACAAATTCGGAATCAGCGAACGGCTTACTGAACAATACGTAAAATGTCGCATAAAACAAATAGCCTTTCACCCCTTGATATATTACTTAATATCCCACTCTTTATTTATAGGCTTAGGCAACGAAACGGGCATCCAAGACATTTGCTTTGCGCCGCTGTCGTCACCATTCTCGGGGCCAGTGACCCCGGACAAGTGCGCCATCCAGACAATATGGGGATGGTGGCAGAACGACCCAGACAACCTGGATCTTGAGGATAACGAGTATCTCAACCAGGTGCTCAAGTGTTCCAGGTCAGTATTTATTTATTACTAGCGACTCGCCCCGGTTTCGCACGGTGTAGGATCGTATGCTTGCAGAGTTATATGCGCGGCATGATTTTTAATAGCGATACATTATATAATTAGTTCAATAATATGTGGCGTGAAAAGTGCTTTATTGAAAGATTAGTAAAAAATATAATTTCTTTTCACAAAATATTTGAAGAGCCGTTTACCACGAATTGTCGTAGGAAAATGTCAACGTAATCGTTTGATTATAATTTATCGGACCGATTTCTAGTCATTGAACATCAACCTAATTAGAAGTTAAGTAAAACGGAACGTTATTTCAAACACAAATTCTGTAATGAGTCTGGGTGTAATTATCTATATAAGTATGTATTTACAAAAAAAAAAAAGTAGTATATGTAGTATATCAGTTATCTGGTTTCCATAGTACAAGCTCTGCTTAGTTTGGGATCAGATAACCGTGTGTAAAAAAAAAAATAAAAAAATTATCTAGTTTTTCGTAGTACAACCACTGATATGGCACCAATGTCGAATGACTTTGACTTGACCACCGGTTCGGTGCACACTTAAACAGTGAAGAGTATAATATTGCGTGGTGTGTTGTGTTGTATGATACAGTAACGCGTACGAGCCGAGCTGCCTGGCGGAGTACGGCGGGCCGGTGGTGCCGGGCGTGGCGCTGGGCGGGTTCCTGGCGGCTGGCGAGCCGCTCTCCAAGCGGTCCCGCTTCCACGAGGCCACCGCGCTCATCATCACCATACTCGTCGACAACAAACACGACAAGAATCTGGTCACTATAATCTACTATACTACTAGTTTCCGATCCCTCGGGATCTTATTTTCCAGGGATAAAAAGTAGCCTATATGATCTATGTGTCAAGTTTCATACAACTCCGTTCAGTATTTTTTACGTGAAAGAGTGACAAACATCCATACATCCATACATACATCCTCACAAACTATCGCTTTTATAATATCATTAGGATACTCTACTATATCCTATCTGCATTACATATCGATTCCCTAGGGCGCGTCCTCATTAGGCTAACAGTTAGCGGTACACTGTTTGCTTCCAGTTTTCCTCCATCATTTTTATATGAAGTGTCCATTCCGCGCGTAATGTACGCAGTTTGTGGCGTTTCGCTTGCCGACTCATTCAGTGAACGGCTGATTCACAACGAACGGTGTGCGCGATACATTAACATACCTCGGCGCTGCCGCTCAGAGTTAGCCATTGGATAGTCTACTGCTTGTTTTGAACCTAATGAGGACGCGCCTTTAGAGTAAAAACCTCGCAATACTCAGCAATCCAAAAACGTATCCAAATTGACAAAGTCGATTTCGTTGACTAAAGGTACGGTTTCCTCCAAAAGCGGTGCCGTCTTTAAACGAACGCAATATGATGGCCGCAAAAAAACGGCCGTAGGCACGTGGAATGTTCGAGAGTTCGACGGCCATCTTTCACACACCATACGATACCGTCGAGACGGCCGTCACGCAGATGGCGGCACCGCATTTTGACGTTACGGTGTCAATTACCGTTCTTTAGGAAACCGCGCCATTTGGTTAACATAGACAACGTTCTAGTGACGTCATTCACCACTGTATTACGGTCGCTACATGATGGCACCGCTTTTGGAGGAAACCTTACCTTTAGAAATAAGGCGCCAATCACAAAATTCCTTTCAATAGGTACTTAAAATTCATCCGCCTTAAGTATCCACCCGTTATAAATATTTAATTCTAATTTATTCAATCCTTAACTTACAGTTGAAACCAGCACTCGCATGGGAAGAAGAATTCATTACATTTATGAAAAATTATACGGAAACACAAATGCCCAAGTACATGGACATAGCGTACACTTCAGAGCGGTCCATAGAGGATGAGTTGTACAGAGAGTCGCAGTCCGACGTGCCGACTATACTCGCCTCTTACTTGATCATGTTCCTGTATATCGCTATCTCGCTCGGACGTTTCACTAGCTTCTCGAGGATGCTCATCGACAGTAAAGTCACATTGGGGCTTGGAGGTGAGTTCGTCGCTAATAATAAAAAAACACGTCTTTTTTTGACGATGTAGTCAGTGATGTGGCCGATGGTGGTAAACACACAACTTTTATAAAAAAGTAAACTAATTATGACCAGTATCACTCGGGATGATGCAAGGATCAACAATACCCATACATCCAAATCTGTTTAGGCACTTAAAAGTTATGATGGAATAAATAACTTTTAGTATACATTCGAAAATATCTTTCACTAATTGGAAACAAAGAAAGAATACATTATCCCCGAGTGTTATTGCCTATTGGCTACTTTTTATCCCAGAAACGTGGGTGAAACCTCGGGAGAAAGCTAGTTAACTATATTTTCGGCCCGCAATCTTACCCCCTTAGAGGTTTAATTAACCAAAGGGCCTTCACAGCTTGCTGATAGATAAGTCTATGGTAGTTTAGATACTGTGAAACTGGCCCTTAAATATAGTATTTGGTACAGGCGTCCTAATAGTGCTGGCATCGGTGGTGTGTTCCATCGGTATATTCGGGTTCATCGGCGTGGCGGCGACACTGATCATTGTAGAGGTGATCCCGTTCCTGGTGCTGGCCGTGGGCGTCGACAATATCTTCATTCTGGTGCAGACCAACCAGCGCGAGGGGAGGCGGCCCGACGAAACTGTCGCTGAACACATTGGCAGGACGTGAGTCACCGTTTTATTATATATTTTTAACCCTCGACGAAAAAGAGGTGTCCTCCTGAGCGGGAGAGCTCCTGTGTTTTGAAGTGTTCTTATTTTTTAAAAATTTTAGTTATGAATTTAAATAATACTATAGGTATATATTTTTAGGATAAATTATTTATCTACATGTATAAATAAAAATAAAATAATAATAATAAATAAAATTTTAAATTTAAAGAAACTTCCGAAATTCACTAGAAAATTGGTCATAACTTCTAAACGGCTGAGCGGATTTTCTTGATATTTAGCTAAGAATACTCTATTAAGACACCGTTCAAAAAAATAATCTAAATCGAAATCGGTCTATTCATTCAGGAGTTATAAGGTTAGGGTTACAGACAGACACACACACCGTCGTTTTTGCGGTGCAATTTAAGGTGTTCGGTTGAACGCCTAATGCCTATAACATAGACATTATGTTAGTTATATTATTAGGAATGTGTAAGCAAATGATAATTGAGACATGGTTGTCAGGCTGGGTCAGGTGGGTCCGTCGATGTTCCTGACGTCAGTGTCGGAGTCGGTGTGCTTCTTCCTGGGCGCGCTGAGCGACATGCCGGCGGTGCGCGCGTTCGCGCTCTACGCGGGCGCCGCGCTGCTCATCGACTTCCTGCTGCAGGTCACCTGCTTCGTCGCACTGCTGGCTATAGACACGCACCGACAAAACGCTAACAGGTACGGGGGACCACTATTCAAGGTAAACCCTGCGCCGTCTTATGCGCTTGTAATACGACCTATTTTGCAACAAAAGGGTGTAGATAGTGTTGGTGACTGTACAAGTTGTACAACACACATATAACCAACTTCGGTTTTTTTAGGTTATTTTTAACCTTAAAAAAAGTAGGTTCTCAATTCGGTGGTATGTTTTTATTAATGTTTGTTCACTCATCTTTTTTTAGCTTATGAATCGATTTTATTAATTATTTTTGCGTGGGATTCAGTTTAGCTCTAAGGTATTATTATCTCATATAAATCTTTGAAGGCTACTTTTTTTAAATTTTATTATTTATTAAAACCCTTTTTCTCAGGAACGCGTGGATGTATCAAAGGTCAAATAGTAAGGTCCCTTGGAATGTAAAAAAAATCACGCTCCTATGTCAGTGAATTCTAAAAAAAACGGTCTTTTATATTTATGTCCCATTTTTTATACTCTCAAGTAAATCAAAACGTAACTTTTGTAATGTACAAAACCCTCGTACTTTACAATCTCCGCTTAGTTTGGGAGAGATGTGAAGAATATCCCAGGATGTTATTACAATTGATTGTTATAGATTCGACGTGTTCTGCTGCGTGCAAGGCAGCAAAGCTGACAACACTACGGCGAGCGGCGAAGGCCTTCTCTACAACTTTTTCAAGCACATGTACGTGCCGTTCCTCATGAAGAGAGAAGTGCGAGCCTCTGTTATGGTCATATTCTTCGCTTGGCTGTGCTCATCGGTTGCTGTGAGTCAAACTCCAAGCTCATTTATTCAGTTTAGGCCCAGATAAGCCACTTATGATCGTCGATAGTTACAATTATTACAATAGACTCTACCACCGGTTCGGAATACATTTAAACTGAGAAGACTCCGGCAAGAAACTCAGCAAGGCTTTACTCACTCAGTCACTCGTGTGAAAATTAAAAACTACAAACAAAAGATTTAGAGACGTCTCTCAAATAATGTGTATATTTTACATATTGTTATTGTAAAAAAACATTTTTATTATGTTAGCGAATCTTATGTTTTCTTATATAGGGTAGGGGGTGTTAAAAAAGGCCAAAATAGTCCTTATGTAAATAAATGAATGGCCCTAAAATATTTCGTCTATTCCCAGGTCGCCCCACATATAGAAGTCGGTCTCGACCAAGAGCTATCGATGCCCCGCGACAGTTTCCAACTGAAGTACTTCCAGTACCTGAACCAGTACTTGAACATCGGGCCACCTGTGTACTTTGTGGTGATGGGGCTGGACTACTCAGATAAGGGCACGCAGAACATGGTCTGTGGCACCCGGTACTGCAGACCTGACAGTGTTGCCATGCAGCTGTATGCCGGTGAGTGTTGCTTACACTTGTTTAATTTTTAAGACGTCATACCTCAAATGGAAAAAGGAGACTTTATTGGATCACGAAAAAATTAAGCTTATTGGTATTAATTTGACCAATGTAATAAGATACGATTGTGTACCTACTTATTTGTAAGTAAGTAAAGTAATTATTGTAATCTTATAAATTAGACCTTAATTTAATGTTCCATATAATATTATTACCCAAAAAATTATAATTATAAGCGACACTATGAGATGGATGAATAATGTTACATGCTGTGGTTTTTACAAATCAACGAGTTTGATTACCGGTGAGGCAAATCTATTTTTTGAAAATCCAAATAGTATACAGTTTTAGTTTTTGTCAAAATCGGCCTCGAGTCTCGTTTCAACATTCGTTATTTCCACGCCCACTTGAAAAATTCACTCTGTATATGACTTTAGTACAGCTGAAATCGTATAATCTGACAAGCTTATACGATTTCACTTTTTTTATTCTACTTTTGTAACCAATCTTATCAAAGATGTAAGCTTCAGAAGAGCGGGATCTCCTAACACAAGCAAATCTTTGCTTAAAAGGCTGAAAACTAAACTAAACCCAAAACCTGTTCTATCTGTATCCTAGGATAAGTTTTTCGGAATAAATAAATTATTTAGAGGAAATGTCTCGTTTGCCGCAAGTTTAGTGTGTAATGTTTCCAGCTTACCGCAACCCGGAGGAGACTTATATTTCTCAGCCACCCAACTCTTGGCTGGACGACTTCTTCGACTGGACCGCGCTGCCGAACTGCTGCAAGTACTTCCCGACCAATAGCAGCTTCTGTCCGAGCGAAAGTGAGTACAGCTGAACATATGAAATATGTATTTAAAATAGGCCTTCAAAGTTACTTATCAGTCAGAATATTGTTTTTCGTAACTGTCTTATACTAACGTCAATTAAAGCTCAACTCGAGTTAAGAGTCTAGACTAAAATGATTGAATGTAGAACCTGCCCCTATGACATAAAGTTTAATATCTATTAACACTATCGTAACGTTATCTGATCCCAAACTAAGCAGAGCTTGTAGTATAGAAACATAAGAACTGATATAGGTACTACATATACTACGTTATTTTTGTAAATACATACTTATCTATACAAATAAGAAAGCTGAAGAGTTTGTTTGAACTCGCTAATCTCCGGAGTTACTGGTCCGATTTGAAAAATTATTTCACTAATAGGAAGCTACACTATTACCGAAGATTATAGGCTACCTTTTGTCCCGGAAACACGAGTGAAACCGCGGGGAACAGCTAGTTATAGATAATTACACCTAGACTCAGAACAATATACTATAGTTTGTCTATCTATAAGTTGAACATCAAATTGCGCGGCGTACATTAAACATTTGACTTTGGCATTTTAAAACTGGCGCATTCGTAACAATTTTTTTATTTTAATCCCACCACGAACGAAGTTAATCTTAATAATAATTCAATTGTACCTTTCAGCTGATCTAACAAAATGCAACTCATGCAACATATCACTGATCCCACCGGAGGAGAGGCCAAACTCCAAAGACTTCAAACACTACGTGCCGTTCTTCCTACAAGACAACCCGTCTCAAAGTGGCGGATGCATTAAAGGCGGCCACGCTGCCTACGGACAAGCTGTAAACTACGAAATGCGCGGCGGAATGGCGGAAATCAACTCCACATACTTCCAAGGATATCACTCTGTTTTAAAAACTAGCCGAGATTATTATTCGGCGTTAAGAGGAGCTAGAAGTGTGGCCGCTAATATAACAGAAACTTTGAACAGATACTTGATTGAGGAAGGCAAAGAGCCCACGGCGAACGTGTTCCCGTATTCAGTGTTTTATGTATTCTACGAACAGTATTTGACCATGTGGCCAGATACGTTGAAATCTATGGGCATATCTGTGCTCTCGATTTTCATCGTCACGTTCTTGTTGATGGGCTTCGATCTGTTTTCGGCGTTGGTGAGTTTCTTGTTTTACTTTTATGTACCGGTAAATGTTAAAGTTGGCGTTGACTATCGTTAACACAAATTCCGCGTCGTTTTACAATTTTTGCTGTCATTCTTTTTTCATGTCTGAAACAAAATACTATGATTAAATGCTTTTTAAAAATGCTTATCATTGCTCTCAGCTATGATATCTTTCTCTTCAAAAAAGGCGTAGAAATGACCCTTCAAGGTCAATACCCCTGATATTGCAGGAGGCGGTGACCACTTACCATCAGGTGGACCGTGGTATCTAAGTCGAAAGTGCAAGTATCTTGGCCCTAACCTGACGCTTATGTGGCTGACATTACACATAAAAGAAGTATTTAACATAATATCCATGAATTATGTTATTTTTTATGAATGTGGGATGTAATTCAACTACTATTGTATATATGAATATGTCGTTTGGTTCCAGGTGGTCGTGGTAACGATAACAATGATCGTGGTGAACCTCGGTGGTCTCATGTACTGGTGGGGAATCAGTCTCAATGCTGTATCACTTGTTAATTTGGTAAGATTTTATATGTTCTCATTTTCCCCCTACTTGTTGTTCAATATGACAAACCCAATATTGGCTTTTTTTTTTAATCCTGGGACATTCTTCACATATGGTTAACTGATCCCAAACTAAGCAGAGTTTGTACTATGGAAACCAGATAACTAATATACTACATATACAACTTTTTTTTGTAAATACATACTCATATAGATAATTACACCCAGACTCAGGACAAACAGACATGTTCATGCACACAAATGTTTGTCCTGGGTGGGAATCGAACCCACGACCAGAGGCGCTACAGGTAGTGTCCTGCGCCAACTGGCTTGTCAAATATATGGTTGGTTCTATCGTAATTTTTGCAGTATGATAAACTTTAGATATACGTTGTTAATGACGAAGTTGGACAGTTATATAATACCTATATAACGTAAAAAATATTAAAATCTCTTGTGCTGCCAATAGATTTTAATATTTATGTTAGTTTAAACATAATTTATTCCGAAATGACTACATTATAAACTGAATCATAAAATGATCGATCGAAAGTACAGTAGAAGAAAGACGACAAACAAATCAAAATAATTACCTACTTTTATTCTTTTGTAGTATTTTATTGAGTAATAAAAATTGCACACAAATTCTTATATTTGTCATTTGTGTTATTAATCATTTGAAATTAGTCATCGGAACCAAAAAAGATAAGACATTGGTGTCGATTCTTTTGTTTACGAACTTAACTAATATTAGACAAGTCACCTCTCTTTCAAGTTAACCTTATTGATAAAAGACAGAACATTTTTAATGCTGTCAGTTTAATCCATGCCGTCGTAATGTACGGGTAAATAGTCGAGACCAATAAAGATCGCGCTTAAATTCACGTTGAAATGTGTGATCGGATTAAACTGATAGGACTAAAATATCTTGCATCCCTTTCTTATATTTCCTACTAGAAAGAGATATAGTGAGATTAAATTTATTTAGTTCGTAAATAACAGAATCGGCACCAGTGTCAAAAATAAAAGATGATTCCGAGAGCTATCGTAATCGGGAGATGGGTAGACAATCGGGCAGCCGGTAGGTGTAGGTGTAGGTATAGGTATATGTATAATGTGTGTGTGTGTGTGTGTGTGTGCAGGTGATGGCGGTGGGTATAGCGGTGGAGTTCTGCTCGCACCTGGTGCACAGCTTCAGCGTGTGCGGCGCGGGCGGGCGCGAGGCGCGGGCGGCCGCCTCGCTCACGCGCATGGGCTCCTCCGTGCTCTCCGGCATCACGCTCACCAAGTTCGGCGGCATCATCGTCCTCGGCACCGCCAAGAGTCAGATCTTCCGGGTACGTACCGAACCACGGTTTTTTTTCCACTATAAAGTAGTTGACTGACATATCAAGTCGGCTACTTTTTAATAAATTTCAAAACGATAGTTTATATGGAATTTTGTATGAAATACTACACTATGACGTCGTAATTTCACAGCATTAAATGGTGGTTAGTGGTTCTACTGGTAATTAAAAATCATAAAAAGACTTTACTTCTTCACGCTCAAACGACTGGACCAATTTTTAATAAAATTTGGTATAGAGGTGGCCATCTGATGGTGAGTGGTTACCGTAGGATATAGACTCTTGCAATACCAGGGGTATCACTCGCGCGTTGCCGACTCTACAAAAATATCTTCATGCCCTTATTGAAGAACCCCATGCTGTAGTCTCTTGGGAAAGCCATGACGGGGAGTTCTTTCCACACTTTGGAAAAGTTTATTTAAGACTAGCTGCTGCCCGTGACTTCGTCCGCGTGGAATTTAATATTCTGGGACATTCTTCACACACGGCTATCTGATCCCAAACTAAGCAGAGCTTGTACTATGGACAACCAAATAACAGATATACTATATATACGTACTACTCCTTTTTTACGGTTCCGAAACTCCTAAAGAAAAAAAACGGAACCCTTATAGGATCACTCGTTTATTTAAGGCGATGATAGTTCAGTGGTAGTGACGTCGGATGCCGCGACGAAGGTCGTGGGTTCGAATCCTACAATGAGTTTGAGCTTTCGGTGAAGGAAAACATCGTGAGGAAACCATAGCACGGTGGTAGGGTACTTTGTAGTACCCGTCTGGCTGGCTACCACCCTCAAGTTGAAAATTTGTCGCCAAGCACCTACCGGTGTGTTCCGGCAATTGCACTTGAGAGCCAGTTTGCCTACTCGGTATTACAATACCGAGTAACAGGTCAGAAACACATTGGCAATATCTCTGGTATTGCAAATGGCGATAGGCGACGGTAACCACTTACCATCAGATGGGCCGTATGCTTGATTGCTACCTTAGTAGCATAAAAATAAAAAAATAAGATTTTGTAAACCATTTGTGTGTTTTGTGTTATCCAGGTGTTTTACTTCCGGATGTACCTGGGTATAGTGCTGTTCGGTGCCGCACATGGGCTCATCTTCTTGCCGGTCATGCTTAGCTATATTGGTAAGTACTTACGATTTACTATACTAAACTACAGACCATTACACTTTTGGACACCGTATTTATATAGCGAATTATTTATTTAATTTGATCATAAGAAGTGACACTATGAGATGGGCCAATAATACAGGTTGTTTTTTTTTTCCGAATCAACGACTTCGATTCCCAGCAAGGAAAATTTAATTAATTTTTAATTTAAGTATTCGCTTTTATGAAAATCGGACTCGAGACTCCTTTCAGCATTTTTCGCTTCTATACTTTAGGATTTGGTCTACCACACCCACTTGAAAAATTCAACCTGTATAATAGTTCGCCGTTATTCTTTATGCCGCTTTCTATTTTCAATTATTTAATAATTTAGTTAATATATTCTTCGTAGTTTATTGACAACAGTTCAAAACGACTTAAAATTTCAACATGCGGTGTCTGGAAGTTTTTGTCTGTAAACAGTTTGCAGCACCCCTATTGTTTATGTTTATAGCAGTGTTATTCTCTAACGCCAATGTGTCAACCATAAAAAATCGATGAGTTTATTTTTTTAGTGAATAACACTGGAGTTTAGGGCATGTAACTTGATCTCTCCAAATCTATGAAGATTTTTGGTTATTTTTTGTGTTATTATTTGATTGTATGATAAACTACCTTCCGCCCCGCGGTATCACCCGCGTTCCCGAGGTATCTTGTTTTCCCGGGATAAAAAGTAGCCTTTATGTTATTCCAGGATATGATCTATCTATGTGCCGAATTTCATCCAAAATTCGTTCAGTAGTTTTTACGTGAAAGAGCAACAAAGATACATACAAACTTTCGCATATATAATATTAGTAGGATATTATCATGTGGAAAGGAAATTACACCCTATCTATATATACTCTATACTAATAATAAAGCTGAAGAGTTTGTTTGTTTGAACGTGCTAGTCTTCGGAGTTACTGGTCCGATTTGAAAAATTCTTTCACTAATAGGAAGCTACATTATCCCCGAAGGTTATAGGCTACTTTTTATCGGGAACGCGAGTGAAACCGCTGGGAACAGCTAGTTATTGATAAAAGGATGGGTACTTTGTAAACCTTGCTCTCTTATCGGTTCGATATGCAACTGTAGAAATCAAGTTAGACGTCCCGTTAAGGTCTGCGTCCACAGCGACTTTTAACAGCGAAAAAATCAGGACATTGGTGGTGGTGCTACAGCTTGGTAATATATCTGCGCTGCAAAAATTAGCAATGGGCGCAGAACCTTTGTTTATTTCGTAGATGTTTCCTATCACAATATTACACTTTAGTCACGTGGCAATGGTTTTCTATCAAATGGAGATCTTACAAATAAGAATACAAAATTAATTAAATTACTCCAACTTGGTGAAAATTATGCCCATCGATTACGATCACCCTTTTACAATATCATGTACCTACACATACACATTTTAGACGTTTTGACGTTGGTCTTGCATGCAGTGTTTCCGTATTTTTTTTACGTTTATAATTTTTTTAATTTATTTGCACACCTTTTATTTTTGAACTCTCGCTTGTATATTGGACCTTTTTGCTGTTAGAATTAGGTTAAAAATTCTTGCGAAAAATATTATTTTGTAAAAAGTTTGTGTAAACTTACATGTCGTAAATAGAGTCCAATATTTTGGTACTTTTGTATGATGGCGTTTTATTGTTTGATTTGATTCTCCTTACTTGCTATTAAATTAACAATTCTCGATGTAGAAGAAGGTGAGAGACACTATATATCTCGCTATAATTGTCTCTTTTACGCACGTGTAATCGCCTCTCTAAAAATTTGATAAAACTGATTCGCGTAGTGTTCGACTATCGTCTATGAAAGAAATCGTAAAATTAATAATGGTAAAATAAATATTAATTTTATAACGTTTAAAAAAAATATATATTTAATTAAAAAATATATAAAAAGAATACATCTTTTAATATAACTTGTTATATTTGTAACTCTCGCTTTAATCTAATTCATCATCAAATATAGTGCCTTACTAACAGATTCAGGTAAGGATAATTTTATTAACGCTTCTTGGGAAGGCATATGGACTACTAATACATACAATATTTATATTGGAACACCACTATTTTTGTACCTTATACTATAAATATTCTGGGATATTCTTCACACACGCCATGCCGAGCTTATGGAAACCAGATAACTGATATACTTTTCTCTGGGTAGGAATCGAACCGTCGACCTGTGGCGTGAGAAGTGACCCTACTCCAACCACGCCAAACGGCCCGTCATAACTCTTAACTCATTACGAAAAATAGGATATTTTTTTGTGAGGAAATCATAGCATGGTGGTATTACCCGCCTGGCTGGCTACCACCCTCAAGTTATAATTCTGTCGCTAAGCATATACCGTCGTGTTCCAATGGCTGCACTTGAGAGCCAGTTCCCTTCTAGGATGTGTGTGCTTACCACCATCAGCCACATCACTGACCACGGCGAGATTGTGGTCAAACGCAGGCCTATAAAAACATGTGGAAAAAGCTTATTATCAGCAGAACATAATTATCAGCAACACTGCGAGATCGGGGCTAGTTATGTTTATTTAAAGTCGTGTCTTCGATTGGGTGGGTCGCTTGGGTATTTATTGTCTTATAATAATTGCACGTCGTTTCTTATTGATGTTGCTGTTTATTTTTCATTTGACGTTCCTGAAATATATATAATATAGTATAGTTTAACCGGCGATCCGCGTGATGTAAGGAATTTTAATAAATAGGTATATGTAATAGGTATTTTTTTTTTGTTCACCTTAATTCGATTATGAAAAGAGATTAATTTTATTTATTCCTGTAGAGCTAACATCTTATGTTACTAATATTATAAAATTTGTAACTTTGTTAGGATATGTTTGTTACTCTTTGTCGCAAAAACTACTGAACGGATTTTGATGAAGCTTGGCACATAGAAGGTGGTTGAAACCGCAGGGGACAGCTAGTGTTTAATATAATGAAGATAATATATAATTTGCGTTAATTTTATTAAATATTGAGGTTATAATTAATTATTCTGTGATACCAGGATAGTCCATTTCCTAATATTCTACCATTATTTAACCCTTTTGTAATGATTACCTCTCCCTCATCATCGCACTAAGTTTGTATGTTTCACTGTGTTGTTCACATCACAAAAATGCAAGTAAACACTGACCCGTCAGGCAGGTGACATAAATCCTTAATTGCAGGTTCGCCGGTGAACAAACAGAAGCTGGCCAATCAGATGCTGCGCGGGAAAGAGACAGCTGTCGCGGAGACGTCGTTGACACGAGTAAGAGACGGCAACGACCTCACAGTCAGACAGTATAACTTTGACAAGCTTCTGGCGTGAGCTTGACACTAACGAGAATGGACTCTATTGTTGCATACTTAAAGTCTAGTTTACCAGTGCCCTGTATATTGCGTCAATTTTATATAGGAACGAGGTTTTTCGAAATTCTTAATGATTTTTGTGACGTAATATGCAGATTATCTCCCTGCAGCCCTTGTTCATTCTCGTTTCCAAGTTCCGTACTAACTTGCATCGGTGTATATTTTTATTGAAGTGGGAAGGCTTTTTTGGACATCTCAGTTTTTAACTTCCATCATAGGCTGATATCAACTGCGAAAAGAGAGTTTCTAAACGCGTAGTGTAGTTAACGTAACTGGAAATAGTTATAAAAAAAAATATGATACCTAACAGTTCCAAATATAAAAATATCTGTTTACAGTTGATATAAGTCTGTGGTCTGTTCGCGTAAGAGTGTAAAAGCTTCATTCTTATATCTGTTTCTACAATTAAAATACGCATTCAGTTAAATTACATTCACTTTATTAAGGATGTGGTTATTTCTTAACCGTTATTATTATAAGGTGCAACTGGTAGAATTCATAAATATATCACATGTGACCTACGTGTGTCCATGATTGTACAAAGCAGGGGCTCTACCGCGTCTCATTGGTGGTAATCGTGACGAACGCCATTATTGAAAATCACTCAATAAGGGCTCACCACGCACACAAAATGATCTTCGTCATAGCTCGTTATTGGAAACCATTAAATGAAAGGCACTTATGAATTGTCAGACTCTAATGCACGGTTCGGAAGGTAGCTTTTGCCGAGAAGCGCTGGCAATAAACTCAGCAATTACTCTTTTCAAAATTAATTTCATAATTTACATAAAAAGCGAGCGCTACACCAAAGCCTTTTTGTCATTTAAATACTCGTTATTATTGTAGTAAACCTTCTTTATTAAAACGGTCTTAATATGTTCTTTAAATGGATGGTTCATTAATGGTGTGCTTAACACCAAAAGATACGCCATAGCCCAGCAGTTTCCATTACTCCCCACACGCTATCACCTTGCTTCTTAACTAAATGCGTATGCGCACGTAGATTATTGCAAAAGTATAGTCGCTAAGAAGCCTTACCACTTATCATTTGTATATTCATTTTGAGAATGAACATTGGCAAGTAAATATATTACATAGTAAATATCTTCAAGATTTAAAAAATCAGAGGTGTGGATTCTGTTGTTTATACACTAAACTCTCGCTCGTCTCGCTATATCTCTTTCTAACAGTAAAAATGAGAAAAGGTTGCATGAAATTTATCCTGTCAAATTTGTCGCCACTGCTTGATTTCAACGTGAATTTGGTCACCACTATTTTCTCGTAAATGATCAAAGAGTAGATTAATATGACAATTTTTAATATTTTCTATCCTTTTTCAAAAGAGATGAGAGAGATATTTAAAATTAGTTAGTGGATTTGTGACAGAATCATCACGATTGTTGGCTTATGTTTTTTTTAATTATAAATTATATGATTCGAATAATTAAGTTCATTCTTGAATATGGATAGGATGAAAGTCTTCGCGATCGATGTTAACTTAGTATTCTCACACGATTTGATGCGATTAGTCGCACGTGTGTAGTTTGCTTTAGTTCACAAAGTCGCCAAGTCTTGTGGGAATGTGGTTCTTTTCCCAATTAATAATATTCAAAGCATTTATTGTATAAATAGACTTGCGATTTTTAACAATTTTAATGGTATATGGTTCATGGACAAAAAATGGTCATGAAGCAGGAAGACTTTTTGACGTTTCAATTGGAGCAAAATTCAAAAAATTGCTAGTATGATTTTGATTAAATTCGGTATATGGGATCATCGGTATTACAGTTCAACTATTCATAAAGTACCTGCGAAGGTTTATTTGAATAAATTAATTCAGATTTTTGGGGACAAACAGATTTCAAATGACAATTTTTTATCGCAGGTGAAGATCGGTTCATTATGTACCAACCACCAAAATAATAATTAAAAATTTCTAGTCTACACCGAGGGTATGGTTTATAACCACCATGGTTTATGGGTCACCCTTAATTTATGTATAAACAAGATGACGAATATATTTTTTTTTAAATGTAATTTTGCATGTTATCGATCGTTTTATGTTTAGCTATGTTATTGTAACGTAACGATCATTCCTATTATTTTCGAATTTGAATTTATTTTTTTATTTATCGATTTTCTGTGTAATTACTGCGTGTCATGTGTCACTGCCTTTTTTATTTTGTTTTTTATGCACGTTTATCTAGTACTTAATATTCGTTGGGTTATTCTATATTATGATTGAATTTTGATTGATCAAAAGATTAACCCTCCATACTTACATTCAGTACTTAAAAGTATCACCCAAAAGGCGTGACAGTGAGGCAAACGAATAGTAATAATTCCTAACTTTATTATTTAAATATTTAGCTTTGATGTTAGATTATTTATCCTACTTCCTACAAATATTATAAATGCGACAGTTTGTGGGTATGTTTGATACTTCTCCACGCTCAAACGGCTGGACCAATATTGAAGAAATGTTGTATGGAGGTAGCTGACACCCTGGTATTATTATATAGGCTACTTTTTATCCCTCGGGCGAACCGCGGGTTGGTAGCTAGCTATAAAATACAAATTATAATCTTTATCTACTTGGTGCAAAGCTTATATTCCATTAACACTGAGGAGTTAGTCAAATTAGCTTGATACGAGATACTTATTTATTTTGTGCTCTTAATTGAATACAAGTAAGTTGTGGATGTATAGGAAATTGTTTAACTTTAATGTATTAGGCGTTCAAGTAATTAGCGAGAAATTGACTTCATTTGTTCTACAATATAACATGCATAAATTCAATAATATTACTATTATTTTATGCGAAATTTTGTGTCTTTGTTACTCAATCACGCCGTAACGGCTGAAAGGATGTGAATAAAATTTTACATATAGATAAATCATAACCGTGAGTAATATAGAGGACTTTACCCCGAGAAAATAGGGAACGCGGGCAAAATCGCGGGACGGAACAAAGTCAATTCCTTAGCTAAACAACTTAATTTTAGCTTTATGTAGTGCACATTGTATTAAATTCTCTTAAGTTCTGACTAACAATATGGGTACAAAATGCATATGAGAACGGTTCCACATACTAACTAATTGGTGAAAAAGTTAGCTATACGATTGGTGTTAGGTTAGCTATACAGTTGGTGTTGGTTAAAACGTGGCGTTTATAATCGCCATTGGTGTTGCCAAAATACAAGGAGCCGTCTGTTTGCAGGTACGACTATAATACCTCAAGGGATTAAGAACAAATTACTATTTATTTTTAAATAGTCAAATTATCAAAAAGTATTGTTTTCTTTTGTATAAAAAATTATCTGTATTATTATTTGTGATTCAAGAGATTTATTAGGTGCCCTCTAAGTTCCTATTGACGCTTATTTATAAAACAAAAAAATGTAATCGAATAGTAGTTTTAACTATGAATGTAAATTTGCTGCCTATTAAATTGTTCATAATTGGTTCACAAAAACAGGAATCTCCTACTTAAAATTATGTAGTACTTAATTTAGAGGGTTATAACTATTCCAAATCCAAAGGTTATGGGTTATTGTCGTTTGTACTGTCACATGGTATATTATTATGATAGAAATAAATTATGTTTTTTTAATTATTTGTTTTCGTTTTATTTTTTAGTTGTAGAGCACCTTTACATGCTATGACGGCACCGCTCAGTGTTGCCAGATAGGCAAATCATATTTGCATGTACAGATACTGACCTGTTACGAATTTAAAGTGCAATTTATTATTCAACTCCATAATTATTGGAAAACATTTATAACATTTCTTATTTTCAATATATTTTCTGAAAAAAAAAAAAAAAAAAAACTTGGTGGTTTAAGCACTTTAAATAAGTAACACATATTACTGTACTTATGAAGTATCAATCATTATCATTATACATTATAAAATTAGGTATAGCATAGTAAAGGTCCAATGTACAATTAATTTAAGAGAGTGAAAAAATAATACATATTTTTTTCTTTTCCAATGTAAGGAGCTACTGAGTCCAAGTCAAAATGACGTAAGATAACATTTTATTACAAAAAATAGCACATTCACACATTAGAAGTGTAGTTAGTTGCAGACATTCTTTTGATTTTGAGAATAAATCGTGCACAAAAATTTTCTTAAAGTTGCCATTAAAAATATTTAAATTATATCAAAATGTTATTGCTCAAATATTTTTTACATAACTTTTTGAACACAATAAAATGTGCATAAAGTCCACTTCCCTATTCAATGTAGTAAAATTGCAATTCACATAAAATAGTCACGTTAGTCGAAAATGCTACAAAGAACGCTGATCACAATAAGTATTTTTTTAATATCAACAATTAGTTTATTAGTCCTACTGCTACATTTACAAAGAAGTCGTGGCCAACGTCCTTTATAAATCTCGTCCAGAAAAAAATATACTTCCCCCGCCCCATATTGCAAGATCTAAAAATTACTATGAGCAAACCTTAAAATCTCATTTCAAGTAAATACAACGTGAGCTTAATTCAAATGTAAACTAGTCATTCGCCTTCTTTCTTTTTTTTAAGATAAACCATGAACATATTTTTCTAGCATGTATTTTTTTAAAATAATCTTTAGGGATGTATCTTTGCAAATTGATGACCAAGCATGCCTTGTTATTAGTCGTCCACAAAATGTAAATTCATAATAATTTATCTTTAAATCTAAATACCATGTTTAGATTTTTATAGTTTTTTTTAATACTTTGGAACATTGCTTTTCAACTTTTATAAATTTCTAGACATCTATGCTTCTGAAATATAGCACTGTCAATATTCTGTACCTATCATTATTTAAATTTTGTTATCAATTAACTTCATATTCGACGGTATTTTAAATAATATTAATAGATACAGAATATTGTATCTTACAATCAAGAGATAGAATCATCATTTCATGTAATATAAAAAACAGTAAAAACACACGCATATTGGCTTCAAATTCGTGGGGTAGAAAAGGGGATGATATGAAAGTACGTGTATGATTGTATCCATCAGGCATAACCAGACGTCGGGGACGCTGGCGCGTGTCATCGCGACGTGGCCCCACCTACGGCAGTCTAGATACAACCGAGCCCCTGGCCTCCACCAGCGGCACCGTCAACGGCCTCACCGATGAAATGTAACTCCAAAGGAGTTATTTATACTTGCTAATGGAATGAAACTAAGATTTACACAAGTTTTAAAACATTTAAAATACCACCAACATTTTTTCATACTCAAACCGATATGTGAGAAGTTGACACAGTTAGTTGATAACAGATGTCGTTGTTTTTGAATAGGGTAGCGAGTTCCAATTATGAAACAAATGGTGATTTTTTTTAAAACGTTTTAACTAATGTAAATTTTAGTTTTGTTTTAGTGAATTTTTAGGTAATGGACTCGAGTGAACGTTAGAGGTAATAGTTTAATGTAATAATATGCTATTTGTCTATTCCACACGTTGGACTGCGCGTAATAGCGATATTTACTGCATACTTATTCATACGATGGGATTTATTGTATTTATTTATATAACAAAATGCGACTTCTTGTGATATACATATAGCTTCAGGATTTTGTAGCGTAGAGGTGGTGTGAAACTGTATAGTATTTATTAATAATTTACTCTTTGGTTTTCACTGTTGTAATATTCGATTCGACTAAATTGAATCGATGACGATGATCGTTCTTATAATAAAAAGGTAAATGGATACCTGTAAAACTCAGTTTGCTTAACCTGTTGTAGTCTGTGTTTAATAATAAAAATATTTTATTAAGTAGGACTTGCCGTGATATCTTTTAACTCAAAAATATAACAGATTCTTTGACCAATGAAGCAAGAGTTTAATTATGAGTTATTTTATAAAAAGATCAAATATCTAAGTTATTATCATCGATCAAGTGCATCTATTTTTAAAATAAAATCTGTATAATATATTATTACATTTCATCATCATGATTATTTCCGTACCCTGTTCTCAATCATTTGGGGTCGGTGCAAAAGTATAATATAACATTCGGATTTTTTTTGTGTGTCTAAAAGGCCGCTTGAGGAATAAAAAGATTTTTCTCAAATTTACACCAGACCTTATGTAGTTATTTGTTTTTTTTATGAAATGTAACTCATTTTAATCAATTAATTTCATGAGCATTTTCGAATTTGTCAAGATACTGTAAACTCGAGGAATTAATTGCATGTAGCAATATATTGCTCCAGAATCCGTTTTGACCCCAAAGAGTATAATAGACCTATTCAGAAGTTTGACCCCAAATAGTACTATATTAAACCTATTCAGAAGTTTGACCCCAAATAGTACTATATTAAACCTATTCAGAAGTTTGACCCCCTGTTGATTGTGATCAGGGTCTACTGTCTGTCTGGCTGCATTTCTTGTGCATAATCAACGATTAAAGAAAAGATGATGCACTTTATATAATTAGATGAAAATCATATTAAATAAGTATGATACCATCGTTATTATTGATACAATTGCTAGCTAAGTGACATTGTCAACTAATATTAACCAAAATAATCTAGCTCATAAACCTACAATTAGTTTTTAAGTTACATATCCAGTCTGCCGGCGCTGTCAAATAAAATGAAAATCTAGGAAAGTCGTGAATAGCAACTCTTTTGCAGGCGAATCTTGTCCTGATTGACTTTAAAAACGTTATTATTATAATTGTTATATTTTCCTGTCAAGGTTGAAATTTAAATAACATTTAAAAATAATAAAAGCGTAACGGAAACTACTTGTTATAAACAAAAGCCATATGCCAACAAAATTGTTGGGCCAAATACGGACAGCGACGCCTGACTGGTTAAAACCAAAATAATCTAGCTCATAAACCTACAATTAGTTTTTATGTTACATATACTGTTAAACAGCGTTTTTTGTTATAATAGTGTCTTTGTAATAATAATAGTGTCTTTTGTTTGTGGGTTACTTATTTTGAAAATTTCATGTGGAAAAACAAAATTAACTAGCTAGCTAGCCAGCTATCAGTGACCTCCGCTGTCAGATGGCCGACGCCCAACAGGATATAAAATTGACATAATATATTTCTAAAATATTATTACTTACCTTATTAGATATTGAACATCTTCGATAAAGATTATGATCGGTAAAATATCATTGGTTATTTTATACAGCAAACATAGGAATAAACAAATAATAATTTGGATTTTTATATGGAGATTGTAACATTTCTTTTTCACAGTTTATTTTTTATACAATTAGCTAGTGTTTGTTTAAAGCTCTTGAGGCCCATTTTACACATTCATTAGTTAAACACTATGAAATAGGGTTGTAGTAGGGGTTGACACTGTCAAAAATAAATGACCAAACACTAACCAATGCATAAAACATCTAAAAACACGTGGAAACAACAAATATGTTGTACAATTAATGCTTTTTATGATTTTGAATTACCAGTGAAACCACTAAAAGTATATGATTTGATGCTATGAAACTATGACGTCATAGTGTAATATTTCATACAAAATTCCATATAAACTATCGTTTTGACATTTATTAAAAAGTAGCTGATTTGATAAGTCAGTCAACTACCCTATTAAATACCTACGTTACCGACTACGATTAAATAGGCCTCAATTGAAAATGAAATAATGCTCTTTAACTATGAAATGTGTAGATACCTAATAAATTGTAGTTCATAATCTAGTCAGATGATTTATGAAATCATTAATTTCTTTTTAAAACCAATCTTGTTATGTAATTCGGTGTTTTTTTGTTATTAAGGCACAGGCAAACTAAAGTGCCTGTGCCTTTAAATGTCAATTTAACGCATAGCGTAGCGTTTGTTACTCGATACATCTATAAATCTCTGTTGAATAATTGATAGTTTAGTCTCGATTTTAATAACATAATGAAGGCGAATGAAATACTCGTGTTGATTCACAAAACTTATTCCAATTATAGCAAAACAAAACGTTTCATTTAAATATGATGGAGACAATCTTTTAATATATCATTTTTGATGTAGGTAAGTAATAAAGGTGTTTATCTTCCCAAATATCATTAGCTTTTGCTGTATAAACAGCCTTAATTAGGTAATTACAATATTAGATTTCTATGTACTTATATTTCAAGATAATCAAAAGTGAAAGTATAGGTACCTATCTATCTAGTCTTCTTGATAAAATATCTTCTGTACAGATCTATTTTTAGACAAATATTGTATACCTTATGTGAACATTTTTAGTTATTAACTATTAACTCAAAATAACTGAGTTATACTCTTTTGGTTTATTTATAAATTTATAATCATACTCATATTTTAGGTTAGTTAATTGGGTGGCCTAAGGCCTATTGTATTTAACGTAAGCAAACCCTCCTTCTCGTTCTCGACGGCGAGGACCGCCGCGAAATCCCACTCTGTCTCGTCCCGTTCAAGCGGCCCGAGCTGCCACCATTAATCCGACCGCCCAATTAGTGGCAACTCGTACTAAGTACATAATTTTGTAGGACCTTATGATTCAATGATAAGCCTTGGCTTACACAAAATTTATGACGACGATGGTAAAATTCTCTCGAGTAGAAAATGTGCGGCGATAACATTGTACACTCAGGCACATTTTAAGTTTCTTTTAGTAATATAATGGTGCCGATTCTGTTGTTCACGAACTTAACTAATATTAGACAAGTCACCTCTCTTTCATGTTAACCTTATTGAAAAAAGATAGAACATTTTTAATACTGTCAGTTTAATACATGCCGTCGTAATGTACGGGTAAATAGTCGTGACCAATAAATATGGCGCTTAAATTCACGTTGAAATGTGTGATCGGAATAAACTGACAGGACTAAAATATCTTGCATCCCTTTCTTATATTTACTATTAGAAAGAGATATAGTGAGATTAAATTTATTTTAGTTCGTAAACAACAGAATCGGCACCAATGTATACCAGTCAACTTAAATTTTCAGTTAAAAATATTTATTAAACGTTAACTGTACATACAAATATTTATACCGTTTTTTTTTAAATAATGTAATTTATATAACATTGAAACATGTATAAAATTTAATAGTAAGAAATGTGTGTTGTATGTAAAGTCTATGTCGATAGAGTTTATAATAAAAATATAGAAAATGGTATGGATTTATTTATCTGTTACTCTCAAAGGTAATAATGAAACATATAATAATTTAGGCTACCTGTCGAAATTTGCCGTTTTCAAGTCCTTTAAAGTATGCTTAAACATAGTACAAAAGTAGTGCAATAAATATTATATTGTACTATGGCTTTTGTCTTTATTTTTGTCCACTGGAATTTCGAAAAAGTTTATGAATCGTGAACCCTTTTCTAGTGGCAAAATTCGTATAGGCATCATTGGAAATTTCGAAATTCAGGAATGTATAGGTACTTCAATTTTAATCAATACTATAACATATTTTTCGTAGGTCAAACAGAAGAATGGATTCGTGTAAAAATCTGTCTCAACACAGTGTATTTTTAAAAGCTTTTATTGCTATTAGACCCCCGTTCCAGCCTTAAGGGTCTACGTCGACGAATACTTTGCAGTCAAAAAAGGTCACCATACTATAATTATAGGTTGACATAAAGAGGTGAGGAGTCTTGGGAAAAGTAGTGGACTTTAATAAATTAAATGTAGATTCTTTTCCAATTAAATATAATCGATTCGTTAACAGCAATAATTATTTACACATAATTTAACAAATAACAAGAGTGGTGACTAGATTCATTTTGTATGCTTGAGCACATTTATACTTATAACATATCCCGCACATTCTCCAAATTTATCTAAATCGATAATTCATAATATTGTGAATGGTCTGCAGTTTGAATTTCGTGTTTTTTTTTTATTTATTACGTTAATTTCAAGCGAGCCTATATGAGTCGTAACTTTGTGATTAGCGCATCGGTTATGTATTCATTTTGCACTCAACATTTTATACATCTGTATACATATTAGTTCCTTTTTTTTTTTAAATGTTTTTTTTATTGTTAACCAACATAATTTATACATATCTACATAATAAATCAATTGACATAATATGTACGTTTTAGGAGCTAATCACATTTTTGTTTTATTTGTTAGTTAAAATTGATGTACATAAGTAATAATACTAATAAACGCAAATAATAATATCCGTTAAAAATTCAAAATACGGCCCACCTTAATAAATATCTGAGATTAGATACCTTATTATAAATAAAATATTTATCGCAAACTGTATCATTTTCGCCGTATGAACCTCTCCATGAATAAAATGGGAAAATTAACATTCCAAAATATCTCTGTATAATAATTCACGATCACATAATATAAAAAAATAAATATGACAAAAAATAACAGGCACTTAATTAAAGTAACAATATTTGGAAAACTGAATCCTTAAAAGTAGAATTATTAACGTTAGTTCTAATCGAAATGTATCTAACCCTGGGTACAGTGTACGTACAGATAGCGTCAAAAGTAGCTGATCACGCACTGCGCGATTCACAGTTTTGATACCTACTACTGTAATGCGAATAATGTCAGATTATTATGGTGACAATCTAATTCTGACGCTGACTGTACTTGGTCACAAAATAATTTTCACGTTGGTAGTTATTTAAAAAAATAATAATTTGCATAGATTCAGAACGCATCGTAATGTTTTATTATTAGACTGTCTGTATTCTGTATCGATGCTGTTTGTGTATTTTTGGCGCGCTTTTTTCGCAGCGGTTTGCTTACCATGATGTAATAATGTTAAATATGAAAGCCGGCTTCCAAGTGGTATTCTCGAGACTTCTAAATGGGCTGCTATACGGTTGTCAACGAGCCCCAAACCTATGACATATTGAGGGCATTGAGTCTGTGATTGCAAGCAATGTCACTGACAGACCACGATCTACACGATCGCCGACTCAACATCTTATATTTTCTCTCAGTTGGTATCTGGTTGATAACCATGTGTGGGCAGGCCCCCCACAAGGTGGACCGACGATCTTGTGAGGGTCGCGGGAAGCCGCTGGATGCGGGTAGCGCAAGACGGCCGTCCATCGTGGAGATCCTTGGGGGAGGCCTTTGTCCAGCAGTGGACGTCTTTCGGCTGATATGATAATGATGATGATGATAACCGTGTAGCAGCCCTTAAGTCTAGTTACTGTTATAAATATATTACTTACAATACATCGTTCTTGAGACCAACAAATGGCAAGTTTATATAAAGTTAACACAAAAATAAAGGCATCCATGAACATCTAGGTGCGTATGTCACATAATAATAATAAGCTTAAAATTCTAGCGGTCCAAATAGATGTTTCGCGTGGCAGTCATCACCAACTTCGCCTAAGAACTGGGCGAACAATTCCTTATACCTGGATAGCGTGAGACCACCTTTCCTCCTGTCGTCATCCTGAAACAAATTAGCGTAATTTAGATAGCAGTTTCTGGCTAATTGATGGTCTACTCCGAAAAACGACATTTATCGATCGATAGTTCGATCATTGTTTTCAAATTTTAACCAATAGACGAGATATGTAATATTAGTACGTAATAAAGGTTAGCAAGGTTGCGTTCGTTATGAATAGTAGGTCTGTAACTGGGAGACTGATTTTATTAATCGTGTATTTTCATAAAAGACGCAAATATATTGATAAACATAAAAAGTAAAACCTTATCTAAGTACAAAATTTCATCGATCGTTAGAGCCATTTCCGAGATATTATGCAAAGGAAGATATTTATTGATGAATCTACGAAACTAGGTGTTTTGTTATTAATTAAAGTCAATTCAATTATTATAAAACTTTTATTTTATGTATTCCGGTCGTCCATCTTAGCTTGGGCCCGGTGTATGTTGCCCGCTCTCACATCAACTAAAACGTAGCATTATTTGACCACAACACTAGGTATCATTTCATGGGTACCTACCTATACTACTGCCAAAGAATAAATAATATATAACTACTGCTAAGCATCTACGTAAATCATCTGATTAAAGGTTGCCAACTCTAGTTAACAACATTGAAACTAATTAAATTCTGATTATACAAACAAAAGTAGGTATAGATAAAGAGGAAATGTTGGAGAATAGATACGACACTATTGTAGACAACTTGGCCGCTTGCCAAGAAGAAAGTTTTCTATAACTCTTATTCGTTTTGTTGCATAATTTTATTTCTTATTATCGCTTTTTATAACACACCTATTAACCCACTCGTAGCGTGTGTATTTTTAGTTTTTTGTGTACAATATGTTGTGTGTCTTTCCATGAATGTTGTATCTTGCTGTACTTTCTATATTTTTGAATCAATAAACGTAAGTATCTCTAATTTTTCTCGTCTTTGGTTTGGATATAATTACTTATTATCTGTACTAAAATCTAACGATGATCGGACTGATATTTGGCATATCTACAGATATGTATCTATTGTTATTAAAGTATGCATGCTCTAAGAAAGGATTTTTAAAAATGATAGTATTAATTTGCCAGAAACATAGCAGGTACCAGTGGTGAAGGGTGTAATTTTGGCGAGGGTAAGCCGTTCAAAAAAACACCGATAATTTTATAATTACAGTGTATTTTAAGCATGATAAAAGTGGCTTTGAAATGATGAAAATGTGGGACTGGGATTTTTAAAAGGCAAGCCGATGGGAATTGGCTTGTATGGACCCTTCGCCACTGGTAGGTACGTCTAATGTAAAGTTTTCGCAGATTGAATCCAAAACATGTGTTTTCAATCTACGTTGAAGCTTATTGTATGTCATTGACATTAATACATATCGAATATGTCTGCCAAGCTTATACCTAGTTATATGGGTAGGTGGCCAAACCCACTGGTAGGTAAAAGATATTTCTAGAACCACGTATATTTACAACACTATTACATTCTCGTTGATTGGCGTACATCACATGTATAGATATATCTATTAGTACGTAGGTAGATACTTATGTTATTTAAAACTTTCCTATAATCATGATAGAGTAGAGGAACCATCGACTAGTTATGGATTTAAGAATAGAACATAATATATGATGTAAATACATTTAGTTTACGAGACCAATAACCTACCTACACAGTATGAGCGGGCCCACCGTAAGCGGGCGTGCAAGGCGTGCACCGCACGCGGGCGGCACGTCCAGGGGGGCGGCAAATCGAGCAACTCATCACGTAATATTCAAAATCATTGTCATGTCTGTCGGCAGGTTGACCGCCCGCTCCCGCCTGGTGGCACCCCAAATTCAATCGGAGCAAACTTTAAGGTGGAGGCGTTGGTTGGAGCGCGAAATTAAAAATTTATCACGTTTTTTGCAAATTGCAGCTCAGTTATAGGTCGTAAGTTATCAACATGTTATTTGCGACAAGAATGGTATATTAGTAACATTTTCATGAAATAGTCGTAATGTCAGTAATATACCTTGGAGGAATATGTTGATGATTTCTTTTGTTATTAATCAGTAAATATACTACCATTCTTCTCGCAAATAACATGTTGATAACTTACGACCTATAACTGAGCTGCTATTTGCAAAAAACGTGATAAAAGTTGAATTTCGCGCTCCAACCGAAGGTTTACCCTTAGGAAATAGCAATTTTTTGACAAAACTCAGCGTTAGTAGTCGTAGGGCGGCATAGTCGGTATTGCACGCGGGCTACTAAACAGCTAGCGGCGGGCCTGAGTATGATATAGATATCTCTATCACTATTCCAATTTATAATAATAAAATATTCTTGTTGAATATATATTTAAACAAGCAATTCTTGTATGTATAGGTATATATATAATCTGAAACTCGGAAACGGCTCCAACGATTTTCATGAAATTTAGTATGCAGCGGGTTTCGGGGGCGATAAATCGATTTAGCTAGGTTTAATTTCCAAAAAACACGATTTACCAAAAAAACCAGAGCAAAGCTCGGTCATCCAGGTACTAACTGTATAAAGTGCACTGTTGTGTGTGACACTCAATCGTAACATTGAGTTGGAATTTCTCGGTTAATTTCAGCGGAAACACAAATTGCGAGCATTTTAAACCACATGTGTATTTCTCGGGATAATTAACGATTGCGAATCACGGTAATGGTGTCCAGAATAGACTCCTTACAGGTTGTTACGAGAAAATTAAATCGTAGCACTGAAATTATTACTTTCAACCTCCTTCAAAATAAGGAGGAGGTTCTCAATTCGGTTGTATGTTATGTTTGTCACGCATAACTTTTTTGCTTATGAACCGATTTTAATAACTCTTTTGGCGTTGGATTCAGTACAGCTCCAAGATGGCCCAAATAAATTTATTGTCTTTTTTAGGGTTCCGGAACTCAAAAGAAAATAACGGAACCCTTATAGGATCACTCGTGTGTCTGTCTGTCCGAAAATACTGTACTGTATTGAGTTGAAATTTGGTACACATATGTAAGTCGGTGACCCAAATACGGACATGTATCGTAAATAAATGAATTTCAAACTACTTGAGGCTACTTTTGGGGGGTTAATTAGAAAATAAAAAAATGTTTTGCTAACTATACTGTGTGTCATATCTAATGAAGGGGCTCGTTTTGAGGATCTCAAATATTTTTTGTAGTTATTTAAGAAACTAGTCCAAAATTGACCATTCCTCCCCCACCCCTAATCTCCGAAACTACGGAAGTAATTTAAGACTTAGTTCGAAAAAGGAAGTTAACCTTGAAAAAGGCCCATGTTGGGCGCCAATCGAAGTAACATTATTGTACCACACTAGAAGTTCGACACTCGATAATTTCGCTATGTAAATAATTTCAATCAATACATACACAAAAAATAATACTTACATTTAATAAAGAATAGAAACCTTCGTCAATTATTTTGATATCGTCTACCACCATCCTCTGTACACAATCATATCTGTATTCTTCTAAGGCGATAACCCCATCTGAATTTATATCGATCATTCTAAAGTTTGACTCGATAAAAGCTTTCATTGCTTGAGGGAAATCGTCGTATCTCCTCCCCACGCAACTGTTCTGAACTGCCTGTTTAAATTCCTCTATTGTTACCATACCGTCCTGAAATGGTATTGCCATTAGATAAAATGTGTTAGGATTAAAAAATGATAAAGCGGGAAGCGTTGGCGCTTTTCAGCGTGTATTGTGTGAGACAAGGCACTAATATCATAAGATACTGCAACATCAAAAATTAGCTACTAGAATCATAAAATGAAGATAATTTGCTAAGTTATCCATAGCTAATGTTAATGTATGGATAAATTATATCGAATTGTAATGTAGGGAAATGTTATGTCGTTTTCAATGAAAAGCAGAAACAAAAAATAAGTGAGAAGTGAGGTGAATGACCTTTGAGACGAATAACAAAATTTTGTTGGTATTATGGAAACAACTAGTTTTCCGCCGCGCGGTTTCACCCGCGATCCCCTATTTTACCTCCTTCGGGGCGTATTTTCAAAAAAACCCTCTTTGTGGATGCCTATACGGTATAGGATAGGTTTAGATACTCGTATGTCTATAAATTGAAACATTTTTCAAGGAAATTCTATGGGTGGTATTCATCTGTGGTTTTTGGATGCCAAATCGGAATCTTATTATGAGCGTCTCGTCTTATTTAACAATTCGTTGCAGTATCTTTAAAGTGAGTATTCTAAACTACACAGGCAATGGTTGTCATTTGATGATGTGGTGTCAGTTTGTAAATATGTAGTTGTTTGTGATTAATTATTATGTTCTCATATGCATTCAGTTTATAGTTTCCGAGAACAATATGTGATACTTGTTATTAATCAACGTTAATTTGTGCACCTGTTTGAGGTAATGAGATACTGTAACCTCGATTTTGCCAATAAATGTCGTTTAATATAACGTTGGCAATAAAATATGTTGATTATAAGAGTATAGTGAAGTTATCTTGGTAGTTTGTGGTATAGAGAGTTGGTCGTTGGCAGATAAATGTTGTATGTTGCACTACGAACCATGCTTTTAATATTGGTACTAAAGTCTTTATTAATCGATAAAATAAAATTGAAAAATAGAAAAAAAAATTGGAACGGCATCAAATGTAGGTACATATAAAGTGTGCACAAAAATCGCAGCCATTTACGCACAATCTGTGAGTAACATTTTTTTTTAATGTTAGTGTAGGTAGGTACTTTGTGATTTTTGAATCTCGTTAAAAATATTCAGATTCCCTTTCATGTTCATGCAAATGCATAATTGACCAAACTCTGAGCTAGAAAAACTATTAAAAACGAAGAGTACCTATAATTTAGGAGGCAATGTCAATTGAATAATTTTTATTTATTGCTAGGCATTCAGTAACGACAACCACTCGGACAACATCAAGTTCTAACAATATACCTATTTACCTAGGTACTCACTGGCTATTTAAATGCTTCTTGAACGCAATGTAATCTGTATAAAGTCAATGGTTTCTGCACACATCGGACTATTCATGTTGTTCAACTTCAATCTCTAGATGAGATTATCACAGAACAGTTTATTGCATGAATCTTTATCCAGCAGTTGGTCGGTCTATAAAGGTGTGGCGTATCTTTTACCTGAGCGTTGGAGACGGCATGTGACTATTCAGAAAATTTGCATTCATGCTTAGTAAAAGTACATCATACATTTTTTTTACACCACAAGAACTCGCAAAACACTTCATTGAGATTATTTTTCTAAAAATTAACTAAAGATGTAGGTATGAGGTGCAAAAACAATACATTTTAGATTTTATTTATTCTAGAATTATATGCCAAAAATAAACTGAGGAAATTCCTTGATTTGTGACCATGACATCGAAAAAAGTGATCAGGGATTTAATTTCGTAAAAGTCCTAAATCTCGAATCCAAAACCACGGGACTTTTATGAAGCATAAATTTTAATTTTCTGAGCAGTCATGCATGACGTCCTCAGGTAAAAGATTATCTATTAAATACGCCAACAGCCTGTATACTTATTATCTTTGATATCACTATGTTTCATTTAGCTCTATATTTGTTAAAATTAAAAGAAAGTAGAGTTCCACAGAAGATACAAGAACAAGATGCAAATTATGCTACCTACAAACACTACAGACAGTTAAATCAGCCGCAAACGTCACTGAAGCCTTGCGTACATTGCGTAGAGTAAGTGTGGGGATAACCGACATAGTCTGGCACCTTGTCGAAGTCAGCCAGCTGGGCGATCTCCTCCCAAAGGCTGAGCATGATGTGCTGGTACTTTTGTAGTCGAGCCGCGCTGCAGTCACCTTTACCTTCCAGCACGCAAGATCGGACCGCCAGGCAATGGAAATCGTGCGCGTCTAGGTATCCGTTGTTGTCTATGTCTAGAATAAAGAGAGGAATTATGCCGGTAATCTATGAAAGTGTGCAGGGACTTATGGAAGGCAAAGGTTGTTTTGATTCGGTTATTAATTTTGACAAAAATAATATAAAAAGGTCTTGACTAACATTTTTTTAATCACAAAGTTGGCAAACAAGCATTAGGCCCGCCTGGAAGTAAGCGGTTTCTGTAGCCTATAAATGGACGAATGTATCACCCATGGTATCTCAGAACAATATTGATATACTATATTTAAGGATTAGTCAAGCGGCACCTAATTTTCCTCCCTAACCTATGAGCTCTTGGCGACCTTCTTTACTCACGCGCAGCCTATACCAAAGGCCTATACTAACTGTAGACTGTGTGCTTTTAGATGTAAATCGACAACGACACCAATTATTCGCTGTATTAAATATGAAGTAATTAAACGCTAAACATAAATTTCACATTCCTATATGAAATGCATCGAAAGCATGAATCATACTTACATCCCCCGCAATAAATCTGGCATGTGGCTGAGGGCATGCAACAGATTATAATCGTAAAGAAACTGTCGTGTCGATCTCTCAATACGATGTCGCAACGGCGGTAATTGAGAGTAAGTGTGCTGCCACTTGGCCGCATGCGCATGTAAACAATAGGCGATAGTATACCCTTGCCAAAAGCCAGGGTACCTTTTCGCAATTGTACCCGATATTCAAACTGCAACCGTAAGATATTTGACAGATGCAATTAACGTGCGCACTGACAGAAACGAAAGGTCGTTGATCGTACTGCCAATCAAACGAGAATAGATTCAATGCCAGATAATTAAACATAGGTACTAATTATGTCTGTTTTTTTGGAAAATTCCGTAGTAGGTATGTAGTCTATGTAGATAGGTTATTTATGATCCTTACTTACTTAAAAACTGATCCAAAATATGCATGAATTTATGGGAAAATGATAATAATAACTACCAGAGAGTTATGAGATCAAGAATTATGTAAAGTAAACAAACTAGGTAGGTACCAAACTGCGTAATAAACTCGTCAGATTATTCAGTTTTATATTTTCTGAAAGAGTTTAGATTTCAGGAAGTTGCAATTTTAAAATGTTGGCAGGTTCGACCGACGTGGAGCACCATGCGTGATAAATGAGTCAATAATGATGGTGTAACTGTTAAGTAGGCTGTTTGAGGTAATAAGCTTTAACCAGAATTCTATGAATACGAACATCATTTATTTGTTTTTTTTTTACTTCTCAGAGCAATTGAGCTCCTACTTTTTGACTAGTGCTATTATGAAGATATCTAGAAGGTTGTTGATTTTTTTTATACAAATATGGAATGTGTCGAGGCGAGGATTATTTACTACGCGAAATTCGGGTTGTTGGTCCACCTATGCTACAGTAACCGCCTATCACCAGGGTTATGCTTGTTTTCTGACCTAGGGTGGAATGGGTCAATGAAAGATGATGAAAATGGCTAATGAAAAACAAAAAAAATCTAAGCTTTTCGGTAAAAAAAACGTTAGTCTACAAAAAGGCTTTCAGATATTTTTTCTCCCCAATCAATCGTACTATACATAGTGAAAAAATCAAAACATTCAACAGGGTCTAAGGTTTCAAAAATCTTAATATTTTTTTGCATATCTATTTAACGGGGTTACCATATTGATGATAAGACTTTTGTAAACAGTTCAGGGACAAATTGAATGCGTAGGATAAAAATATATTGTTTGAGAATAAAAATATCCCGCCTTTGGTTCAAGTCCAACAGGACAATTTGACACTGCTCTGGTGACCGAGAGAGTAAAATGCGTTTCAGAAATCAGAAATTGATTGGAGAATGATAAAATAACGTTTGGAAATTATGAGTTCGAGGCGAATAAGACAGGGAGAATTTGTAAGTATATATTAATAATAAATAATTTATTTGTATAATAATGTGTAGAAATGCATGATAAAACACAATAATTAAGAGTGATCACTCAATATCTATAATTATATCTAACAGAAATAGGGTAGTTGACTGACATATCAAATCAGCTACTTTTTAATAAAATGTCAAAACGATAGTTTTTAAGGAATTTTGTATGAAATATTACACTATGACGTCATAGTTTCACAGCATCAAATCATCTACTCTTAGTGGTTCCACTGGTAATTAAAAATCATAAAAAGCATTAAATGTACAACATATTTGATATTTCCACGTGTTTTTAGATGTTTTATGCATTGGTTAGTGTTTGGTCATTTATTTTTGACACTGTCAACTACCCTATTAGAGGAATAAGAAAAGTCAAACTCAACACTCATTTATTCAGTTTAGGTCCTAATAAATAAGGCACTTAAGATTGTCGATACTTAGTTACAATTATTACCTACAATAGTGATACGATAATCATAGTTTATAACACAGGAATCTATATCGATGTAACAACTATTCAGTTGTGCTATCTAGCTGGAAGATTCGTAGGGATTACTATGTAAAATATCTTGAGAAACAAATACCTACATTATTTGCGGAATGTCAATTATTTCCCTTAGGAGAATTTATCTCTGCAATCTAAGCTAGTTATTACTATAATCATAGAATAAATAATATAGTCTATGATTGGTAGATATCAAAGTTAAAGATTTATTATGATTATTGTTTTCGGCGTTAACTATTTGCTTCGTTAGTTAGCAAAGTTCATAATTGTTAAATCTATGCCTTACATTGCTTTAATCAGAGTTTAACACCTCATGCGCTTATCAATAACTCACCATAGAGGTATCGCACAACAAAAGCAACTCTGTTGTCCCAAGAGTATGCCATTTTAGTAAATAACTTGTTATTGGAATTATTTAGCGCGTTTATCGTTTAATTTTGCGATGGCAAGCAGCACGGCGGTAGTGGCGACGGTCGCACGGTAACTGCCTACCGGCCCGCCCGCGCATCTCCGCTTCGAATAACCTAACAAAATAAAACAATATTGCGAGTCAGTCAGTAATGTATGTGGCGTCACGACACCCTAAATATCTGCACGTAACACGGTGACTGCTCTCAGAGTCTGATCCGAGGAGCAGATGGTCGGATTACGTGGCAAGGTCATTCGATTGCACTGAATTGCTTAGGTAAATACGAGCGATGTGATTTTTTGGGATACGGTGATTCAAATTCAACATCTTTTAATCAACCCTAGGCTTATTTTTTATACTACTAAGGTGGCATACAAGCATACGGCCTGCTTGATGGTAAGCAGTTACCGTAGCCTAAAGGCGCTTGCTACACCAAGGGTTTCAAACTGGTAGGTAGGTAAGACTTATATTATTAACAATTTACTCTACCACCGGTTAGTAATACGTTTGGTTTGAGAAGACTATTTTACACTAGCTGTTCCCCGCGGTTTGACTCGCGTTCCCGGGATAAAAACTACTTTTTATACCGATAACCTTCGAGGATAATATAGCTTCGTATTAGTGAAAAAGTTTTTCAAATGGGACCAGTAACTCCGGAGATTGACGCGTTCAAACAAACAAACTCTTCAGCTTTAGATATACCTATGGTTTAAGAGCTTTATTCTCATAAGAATTATAAATTCACTTACATGAGAACTTATAATAACTAAAATAACTTAACTAGGTATTACATTTTATATACGTACGAGAGCGCGCTGGTGCATTTACAACATCACTTGCACTGGCGGAACACATTATATACTATGACCGAGATATCAGCCGATGCCAATAACTATTAAAATTAAACATTTTAAAACAAATATAATCAATCAAAATTAACAAGGTACAACAATACTAGTTATGCGCCGGGGCAGTGGGTACGTCCAATATTATTGTAGCAAGTTGGAAGGTACGTCATAACAAAGGTAGTGAGGTGGGTTACATACCTAGATAGATATTTTAAAAAAATCATTAAAATAAAATATTGTTCTCTTATTAAAAGTCCTTGAACATGTATTGAAATAATGACATTTGTTTCGTACCTATCTATACTAATAATAAAGCTGAAGAGTTTGTTTGTTTGTTTGTTTGTTTGTTTGTTTGTTTGTTTGAACGCGCTAATCTCTGGATCTGCCAGTGGGATATGGAAAAACCTTTTTGCAATTGAAAGCCCATTTATTAAGGAAGGTTATAGGCTATAGAACATCACGCTACGACCCTCAGGAGCTGAGCAATGATAAAAAGAACGTTAAGCGGGAGCATGTATAGCATGGGTGAGCGATGCGACGCGGTTGTCAATGGATGACAGCGGTCGCCTAGGTAACAGTTTTTTGTTATTTTTAACTGTCATCAAGACGAGGTTATCACTTCGTCGGAATCTTTTTTTATGTATGTTCCTCGATTACTCGAAGATGCCTGACCCGATTTGGAAACTATATATACAGGTGGTCACATGGTCACCAAGTCAGGGTCTGATGATGGGATCTTGAAGAAATCGAGGGAACTCTTCAAATTTTATAGGCACTAACAATGTTTTTCATATATTTTCTAAAACTATTCAGATATTTGCGTCTGGTAGTCGTCACATGTTGCTGAACTGATGATGGAAGGTACAACTCCTTAACGGGTAGGAGTTAGGGGATAAATCTTTAAATATTATAGGAACGATGATGGAAAGTACAACGCTAATATACTAATAATAAAGCTGAAGAGTTTGTTTGTTTGTTTGTTTGTTTGTTTGTTTGTTTGAACGCGCTAATCTCTGGATCTGCCAGTGGGATATGGAAAAACCTTTTTGCAATTGAAAGCCCATTTATTAAGGAAGGTTATAGGCTATAGAACATCACGCTACGACCCTCAGGAGCTGAGCAATGATAAAAAGAACGTTAAGCGGGAGCATGTATAGCATGGGTGAGCGATGCGACGCGGTTGTCAATGGATGACAGCGGTCGCCTAGGTAACAGTTTTTTGTTATTTTTAACTGTCATCAAGACGAGGTTATCACTTCGTCGGAATCTTTTTTTATGTATGTTCCTCGATTACTCGAAGATGCCTGACCCGATTTGGAAACTATATATACAGGTGGTCACATGGTCACCAAGTCAGGGTCTGATGATGGGATCTTGAAGAAATCGAGGGAACTCTTCAAATTTTATAGGCACTAACAATGTTTTTCATATATTTTCTAAAACTATTCAGATATTTGCGTCTGGTAGTCGTCACATGTTGCTGAACTGATGATGGAAGGTACAACTCCTTAACGGGTAGGAGTTAGGGGATAAATCTTTAAATATTATAGGAACGATGATGGAAAGTACAACGCTAATATACTAATAATAAAGCTGAAGAGTTTGTTTGTTTGTTTGTTTGTTTGTTTGTTTGAACGCGCTAATCTCTGGATCTGCCAGTGGGATATGGAAAAACCTTTTTGCAATTGAAAGCCCATTTATTAAGGAAGGTTATAGGCTATAGAACATCACGCTACGACCCTCAGGAGCTGAGCAATGATAAAAAGAACGTTAAGCGGGAGCATGTATAGCATGGGTGAGCGATGCGACGCGGTTGTCAATGGATGACAGCGGTCGCCTAGGTAACAGTTTTTTGTTATTTTTAACTGTCATCAAGACGAGGTTATCACTTCGTCGGAATCTTTTTTTATGTATGTTCCTCGATTACTCGAAGATGCCTGACCCGATTTGGAAACTATATATACAGGTGGTCACATGGTCACCAAGTCAGGGTCTGATGATGGGATCTTGAAGAAATCGAGGGAACTCTTCAAATTTTATAGGCACTAACAATGTTTTTCATATATTTTCTAAAACTATTCAGATATTTGCGTCTGGTAGTCGTCACATGTTGCTGAACTGATGATGGAAGGTACAACTCCTTAACGGGTAGGAGTTAGGGGATAAATCTTTAAATATTATAGGAACGATGATGGAAAGTACAACGCTAATATGCTTATACTAGGTCAGTGACCTTGAGAGTCATTGATTACACATAAGAAACTAAAAAATGAAAAATAAAATACTTTTAACAAAAAAAACCACAAAGGCACTAATAAGTATAAAATAACTAAGAACTCTAATCTGATAGTTTTGAAGTCAACGAAATTAGCCATTGCTGTTGCATCATCAGATATTTATTGCTGCTACACTATTGACAGGTAGAAGGACGGCTCATTTCACTTCTAAACAGACCCTTACGGTATTTCTTGAAAAAGACAGCGTACGCTCTATACGTAAAAATGGACCATTGGGCAAGGTTTTACAAGATGCAAACCTAATAATATGGGATGAGTGCATATGACTCATAGAGCTCATCTAGAGGCTTTAGATAGAACTCTCAGAATTATAAAATGCACAAATAGCCATGGGTGGAATAACTTTGATGTTTTCTGGTGATTTCGGATAAACGTTGCCTGTTAGGGAAACTAGAGCAGATATTATTAAATCTTGCTTAAAATCTTCCTCATTATGAAAGTCTGTTGAATTATTGAAACTGTATACCAAAATGAGGAGTCACTTGGGTAGAGGAAGCACAGATTTCCCAATAAAGCTCCATTTAATCGGGGATGGGAAAGTACCTGAATCAGATAAAAAAATAGCTATTGACAAAGACCTTGCTAAAATCGTGACCAACATTGAAGACCTGATCTGTAGAGTATATCCGGATATAGCCAATATCGACCAAAAAAACATTAATGGATGTGTGAGAGGGCAATTTAATTTAATTAGTTGCCAGAAATATAAGCGTTGACGCCATCAACGACAAAATAATGGCTAAACTACCAGCCGACAGCGTAGTTTTCGAATCGGACCAGTAACTCCGGAGATTCGCGCGTTCAAACAAACAAACAAACTTTTCAGCTTTATTATTTAATGCTAAATAGCTTTCCACCCGCGATGCCACCCGCGATCAGTCAGTCAATTAACCAACTTCAAGCGGAGGTTATCAATTCGTTGAAATCTTTTTTTTTGTATGTTCCCCGAATACTCGAACGCCTGGACCGATTAGGAAAATTATTTTTTGTTTGAAAGGGTATACTTCACAAGTAGTCCCATGGTCACCAAGTCAGGATCTGATGATAGGATCCTGGACAAATCGAGGGAACTCTTTAAATTTTATAGGCACTTACAATATTTTTCATCATACTTTCTAAAGCTATTCAGATATTTGCGTCTGGTAGTCATCGTCTTATGTTGCTGAGCTGATGATGGACGGTACAACTCCTTAATGGTTAGGAGTTAGGGGATAATTCTTTAAATGTTCTAGAAACGATGATGGAAACTACAACGCTAATATGCTTATCCTAGGTCAGCGACCTTGAGAGTCATGGAGTACACATAAGAAATTCAAAATTGAAAAATAAAAAACTTTTAACAAAAAACAGAACCGCCTTCAAAGGCACTAAAAAGCAGAAAATAACTATTTAGGAACTCTAATATGATAGTTTTGAAGTAAGCGAAATAAATCTGCGGTACCATGATATCGGTTCTAATTTTTGTTAAAAGTTTTATATATTTAGATTGGCTATTGGACGCTGATCAGTGTTATTATCATCATCGGCATCAGCGTAGGCATCAAAGTGACCATAAGAAAGATCTTGGGAAAAACGGAACCTTTTGATGGGTTGGTCTTCTGTACCAAATTTGGCATACTGGTTTCCATTTCGATATACTTCAAATACAAATGGGTATATTTGACCGGCTGCAACTAACTCGCAGAAATGTAGAGTGTTGTAACATCTAATTTATACTTTTGTTTTGTCCCATGATTGTTGCCAAGACGGTCATGAGACATAACAGCAAATTCATCCCAATTGTTCGTCATATGCATTGCATTGCACCTAGCTTTTATGTGAGTTCAAAAGCAGTATTGATATCAACTTCGATGCAAATCACCACCAAAATAACTTTCTACTCTTTTTTAACCCCGATAAGCGATGAGTTTCAATAAAATACAAAACACGTCTTCCATCAATTATCTTAAAGAATGTTTATGCAAAATTTGAAGTAGATTGGACCAAGGAATCACATTGTTCCATACAAACTTTGTCCCAGTTTTTCAACCCCTAAGGATTTCGGAAGAACCTTTCTTATAGGATGCCTACTTCATACGAAGAACACACCCTCTAAATTTCAGGTCTCTACGATCAGCGTTTTAGGCTGTGCGTTGATCCGTCAGACAGTCATTCAGGACAATGCATCTTATATGTATAGATATTAGACCACCAAATTTATGTAATGTAACCAGAATTCAAGTAAAATTTCATAGTAGCGATTGGTTTTGACTGAGCCAGCAGTTGGGCAAACAGTACTGATACCTCGCATTCCGATGATACCCACAGATTTACCATATAGATTTAAACGAATAGGTACAATTTCCTGTGAAATTACCTACATATCGTCTGAAGTCAATTTAAATAAAGCACAAGGACGAACTTTTAAGCATGTCGGAATATATTTAAGAGAAAACTGTTTTTCCCATGGACAATTATTATGTTGCCTTATTATCAGGTTGCATAGGCTACTTTTTATTTGGAAACGCGGGTGGAACCGCGGGGGACAGCTAGTTATATATATACGTAAATTAAATTAAAATAT
Organism: Tethea ocularis; assembly: GCA_963555595.1. Taxonomy (NCBI): domain Eukaryota; kingdom Metazoa; phylum Arthropoda; class Insecta; order Lepidoptera; family Drepanidae; genus Tethea; species Tethea ocularis. The sequence goes on from OY741970.1 coordinate 9,049,651, forward strand.
TGAACGTACAGTGAAATTAACTTTATCTATATTAATAAGTATTCGGGATCGAACCCCAAACTTTCGATTTAGCGAAGCTTAGAAACTAAATCTATACTAATAATAAAGCTGAAGAGTTTGTTTGTTTGTTTGTTTGTTTGTTTGTTTGTTTGTTTGAACGCGCTAATCTCTGGATCTGCCAGTGGGATATGGAAAAACCTTTTTGCAATTGAAAGCCCATTTATTAAGGAAGGTTATAGGCTATAGAACATCACGCTACGACCCTCAGGAGCTGAGCAATGATAAAAAGAACGTTAAGCGGGAGCATGTATAGCATGGGTGAGCGATGCGACGCGGTTGTCAATGGATGACAGCGGTCGCCTAGGTAACAGTTTTTTGTTATTTTTAACTGTCATCAAGACGAGGTTATCACTTCGTCGGAATCTTTTTTTATGTATGTTCCTCGATTACTCGAAGATGCCTGACCCGATTTGGAAACTATATATACAGGTGGTCACATGGTCACCAAGTCAGGGTCTGATGATGGGATCTTGAAGAAATCGAGGGAACTCTTCAAATTTTATAGGCACTAACAATGTTTTTCATATATTTTCTAAAACTATTCAGATATTTGCGTCTGGTAGTCGTCACATGTTGCTGAACTGATGATGGAAGGTACAACTCCTTAACGGGTAGGAGTTAGGGGATAAATCTTTAAATATTATAGGAACGATGATGGAAAGTACAACGCTAATATACTAATAATAAAGCTGAAGAGTTTGTTTGTTTGTTTGTTTGTTTGTTTGTTTGTTTGAACGCGCTAATCTCTGGATCTGCCAGTGGGATATGGAAAAACCTTTTTGCAATTGAAAGCCCATTTATTAAGGAAGGTTATAGGCTATAGAACATCACGCTACGACCCTCAGGAGCTGAGCAATGATAAAAAGAACGTTAAGCGGGAGCATGTATAGCATGGGTGAGCGATGCGACGCGGTTGTCAATGGATGACAGCGGTCGCCTAGGTAACAGTTTTTTGTTATTTTTAACTGTCATCAAGACGAGGTTATCACTTCGTCGGAATCTTTTTTTATGTATGTTCCTCGATTACTCGAAGATGCCTGACCCGATTTGGAAACTATATATACAGGTGGTCACATGGTCACCAAGTCAGGGTCTGATGATGGGATCTTGAAGAAATCGAGGGAACTCTTCAAATTTTATAGGCACTAACAATGTTTTTCATATATTTTCTAAAACTATTCAGATATTTGCGTCTGGTAGTCGTCACATGTTGCTGAACTGATGATGGAAGGTACAACTCCTTAACGGGTAGGAGTTAGGGGATAAATCTTTAAATATTATAGGAACGATGATGGAAAGTACAACGCTAATATACTAATAATAAAGCTGAAGAGTTTGTTTGTTTGTTTGTTTGTTTGTTTGTTTGAACGCGCTAATCTCTGGATCTGCCAGTGGGATATGGAAAAACCTTTTTGCAATTGAAAGCCCATTTATTAAGGAAGGTTATAGGCTATAGAACATCACGCTACGACCCTCAGGAGCTGAGCAATGATAAAAAGAACGTTAAGCGGGAGCATGTATAGCATGGGTGAGCGATGCGACGCGGTTGTCAATGGATGACAGCGGTCGCCTAGGTAACAGTTTTTTGTTATTTTTAACTGTCATCAAGACGAGGTTATCACTTCGTCGGAATCTTTTTTTATGTATGTTCCTCGATTACTCGAAGATGCCTGACCCGATTTGGAAACTATATATACAGGTGGTCACATGGTCACCAAGTCAGGGTCTGATGATGGGATCTTGAAGAAATCGAGGGAACTCTTCAAATTTTATAGGCACTAACAATGTTTTTCATATATTTTCTAAAACTATTCAGATATTTGCGTCTGGTAGTCGTCACATGTTGCTGAACTGATGATGGAAGGTACAACTCCTTAACGGGTAGGAGTTAGGGGATAAATCTTTAAATATTATAGGAACGATGATGGAAAGTACAACGCTAATATACTAATAATAAAGCTGAAGAGTTTGTTTGTTTGTTTGTTTGTTTGTTTGTTTGTTTGAACGCGCTAATCTCTGGATCTGCCAGTGGGATATGGAAAAACCTTTTTGCAATTGAAAGCCCATTTATTAAGGAAGGTTATAGGCTATAGAACATCACGCTACGACCCTCAGGAGCTGAGCAATGATAAAAAGAACGTTAAGCGGGAGCATGTATAGCATGGGTGAGCGATGCGACGCGGTTGTCAATGGATGACAGCGGTCGCCTAGGTAACAGTTTTTTGTTATTTTTAACTGTCATCAAGACGAGGTTATCACTTCGTCGGAATCTTTTTTTATGTATGTTCCTCGATTACTCGAAGATGCCTGACCCGATTTGGAAACTATATATACAGGTGGTCACATGGTCACCAAGTCAGGGTCTGATGATGGGATCTTGAAGAAATCGAGGGAACTCTTCAAATTTTATAGGCACTAACAATGTTTTTCATATATTTTCTAAAACTATTCAGATATTTGCGTCTGGTAGTCGTCACATGTTGCTGAACTGATGATGGAAGGTACAACTCCTTAACGGGTAGGAGTTAGGGGATAAATCTTTAAATATTATAGGAACGATGATGGAAAGTACAACGCTAATATACTAATAATAAAGCTGAAGAGTTTGTTTGTTTGTTTGTTTGTTTGTTTGTTTGAACGCGCTAATCTCTGGATCTGCCAGTGGGATATGGAAAAACCTTTTTGCAATTGAAAGCCCATTTATTAAGGAAGGTTATAGGCTATAGAACATCACGCTACGACCCTCAGGAGCTGAGCAATGATAAAAAGAACGTTAAGCGGGAGCATGTATAGCATGGGTGAGCGATGCGACGCGGTTGTCAATGGATGACAGCGGTCGCCTAGGTAACAGTTTTTTGTTATTTTTAACTGTCATCAAGACGAGGTTATCACTTCGTCGGAATCTTTTTTTATGTATGTTCCTCGATTACTCGAAGATGCCTGACCCGATTTGGAAACTATATATACAGGTGGTCACATGGTCACCAAGTCAGGGTCTGATGATGGGATCTTGAAGAAATCGAGGGAACTCTTCAAATTTTATAGGCACTAACAATGTTTTTCATATATTTTCTAAAACTATTCAGATATTTGCGTCTGGTAGTCGTCACATGTTGCTGAACTGATGATGGAAGGTACAACTCCTTAACGGGTAGGAGTTAGGGGATAAATCTTTAAATATTATAGGAACGATGATGGAAAGTACAACGCTAATATGCTTATACTAGGTCAGTGACCTTGAGAGTCATTGATTACACATAAGAAACTAAAAAATGAAAAATAAAATACTTTTAACAAAAAAAACCACAAAGGCACTAATAAGTATAAAATAACTAAGAACTCTAATCTGATAGTTTTGAAGTCAACGAAATTAGCCATTGCTGTTGCATCATCAGATATTTATTGCTGCTACACTATTGACAGGTAGAAGGACGGCTCATTTCACTTCTAAACAGACCCTTACGGTATTTCTTGAAAAAGACAGCGTACGCTCTATACGTAAAAATGGACCATTGGGCAAGGTTTTACAAGATGCAAACCTAATAATATGGGATGAGTGCATATGACTCATAGAGCTCATCTAGAGGCTTTAGATAGAACTCTCAGAATTATAAAATGCACAAATAGCCATGGGTGGAATAACTTTGATGTTTTCTGGTGATTTCGGATAAACGTTGCCTGTTAGGGAAACTAGAGCAGATATTATTAAATCTTGCTTAAAATCTTCCTCATTATGAAAGTCTGTTGAATTATTGAAACTGTATACCAAAATGAGGAGTCACTTGGGTAGAGGAAGCACAGATTTCCCAATAAAGCTCCATTTAATCGGGGATGGGAAAGTACCTGAATCAGATAAAAAAATAGCTATTGACAAAGACCTTGCTAAAATCGTGACCAACATTGAAGACCTGATCTGTAGAGTATATCCGGATATAGCCAATATCGACCAAAAAAACATTAATGGATGTGTGAGAGGGCAATTTAATTTAATTAGTTGCCAGAAATATAAGCGTTGACGCCATCAACGACAAAATAATGGCTAAACTACCAGCCGACAGCGTAGTTTTCGAATCGGACCAGTAACTCCGGAGATTCGCGCGTTCAAACAAACAAACAAACTTTTCAGCTTTATTATTTAATGCTAAATAGCTTTCCACCCGCGATGCCACCCGCGATCAGTCAGTCAATTAACCAACTTCAAGCGGAGGTTATCAATTCGTTGAAATCTTTTTTTTTGTATGTTCCCCGAATACTCGAACGCCTGGACCGATTAGGAAAATTATTTTTTGTTTGAAAGGGTATACTTCACAAGTAGTCCCATGGTCACCAAGTCAGGATCTGATGATAGGATCCTGGACAAATCGAGGGAACTCTTTAAATTTTATAGGCACTTACAATATTTTTCATCATACTTTCTAAAGCTATTCAGATATTTGCGTCTGGTAGTCATCGTCTTATGTTGCTGAGCTGATGATGGACGGTACAACTCCTTAATGGTTAGGAGTTAGGGGATAATTCTTTAAATGTTCTAGAAACGATGATGGAAACTACAACGCTAATATGCTTATCCTAGGTCAGCGACCTTGAGAGTCATGGAGTACACATAAGAAATTCAAAATTGAAAAATAAAAAACTTTTAACAAAAAACAGAACCGCCTTCAAAGGCACTAAAAAGCAGAAAATAACTATTTAGGAACTCTAATATGATAGTTTTGAAGTAAGCGAAATAAATCTGCGGTACCATGATATCGGTTCTAATTTTTGTTAAAAGTTTTATATATTTAGATTGGCTATTGGACGCTGATCAGTGTTATTATCATCATCGGCATCAGCGTAGGCATCAAAGTGACCATAAGAAAGATCTTGGGAAAAACGGAACCTTTTGATGGGTTGGTCTTCTGTACCAAATTTGGCATACTGGTTTCCATTTCGATATACTTCAAATACAAATGGGTATATTTGACCGGCTGCAACTAACTCGCAGAAATGTAGAGTGTTGTAACATCTAATTTATACTTTTGTTTTGTCCCATGATTGTTGCCAAGACGGTCATGAGACATAACAGCAAATTCATCCCAATTGTTCGTCATATGCATTGCATTGCACCTAGCTTTTATGTGAGTTCAAAAGCAGTATTGATATCAACTTCGATGCAAATCACCACCAAAATAACTTTCTACTCTTTTTTAACCCCGATAAGCGATGAGTTTCAATAAAATACAAAACACGTCTTCCATCAATTATCTTAAAGAATGTTTATGCAAAATTTGAAGTAGATTGGACCAAGGAATCACATTGTTCCATACAAACTTTGTCCCAGTTTTTCAACCCCTAAGGATTTCGGAAGAACCTTTCTTATAGGATGCCTACTTCATACGAAGAACACACCCTCTAAATTTCAGGTCTCTACGATCAGCGTTTTAGGCTGTGCGTTGATCCGTCAGACAGTCATTCAGGACAATGCATCTTATATGTATAGATATTAGACCACCAAATTTATGTAATGTAACCAGAATTCAAGTAAAATTTCATAGTAGCGATTGGTTTTGACTGAGCCAGCAGTTGGGCAAACAGTACTGATACCTCGCATTCCGATGATACCCACAGATTTACCATATAGATTTAAACGAATAGGTACAATTTCCTGTGAAATTACCTACATATCGTCTGAAGTCAATTTAAATAAAGCACAAGGACGAACTTTTAAGCATGTCGGAATATATTTAAGAGAAAACTGTTTTTCCCATGGACAATTATTATGTTGCCTTATTATCAGGTTGCATAGGCTACTTTTTATTTGGAAACGCGGGTGGAACCGCGGGGGACAGCTAGTTATATATATACGTAAATTAAATTAAAATATTGAACGTACAGTGAAATTAACTTTATCTATATTAATAAGTATTCGGGATCGAACCCCAAACTTTCGATTTAGCGAAGCTTAGAAACTAAATCTATCTATACTAATAATAAAGCTGAAGAGTTTGTTTGTTTGTTTGTTTGTTTGTTTGTTTGTTTGTTTGAACGCGCTAATCTCTGGATCTGCCAGTGGGATATGGAAAAACCTTTTTGCAATTGAAAGCCCATTTATTAAGGAAGGTTATAGGCTATAGAACATCACGCTACGACCCTCAGGAGCTGAGCAATGATAAAAAGAACGTTAAGCGGGAGCATGTATAGCATGGGTGAGCGATGCGACGCGGTTGTCAATGGATGACAGCGGTCGCCTAGGTAACAGTTTTTTGTTATTTTTAACTGTCATCAAGACGAGGTTATCACTTCGTCGGAATCTTTTTTTATGTATGTTCCTCGATTACTCGAAGATGCCTGACCCGATTTGGAAACTATATATACAGGTGGTCACATGGTCACCAAGTCAGGGTCTGATGATGGGATCTTGAAGAAATCGAGGGAACTCTTCAAATTTTATAGGCACTAACAATGTTTTTCATATATTTTCTAAAACTATTCAGATATTTGCGTCTGGTAGTCGTCACATGTTGCTGAACTGATGATGGAAGGTACAACTCCTTAACGGGTAGGAGTTAGGGGATAAATCTTTAAATATTATAGGAACGATGATGGAAAGTACAACGCTAATATACTAATAATAAAGCTGAAGAGTTTGTTTGTTTGTTTGTTTGTTTGTTTGTTTGTTTGTTTGTTTGTTTGAACGCGCTAATCTCTGGATCTGCCAGTGGGATATGGAAAAACCTTTTTGCAATTGAAAGCCCATTTATTAAGGAAGGTTATAGGCTATAGAACATCACGCTACGACCCTCAGGAGCTGAGCAATGATAAAAAGAACGTTAAGCGGGAGCATGTATAGCATGGGTGAGCGATGCGACGCGGTTGTCAATGGATGACAGCGGTCGCCTAGGTAACAGTTTTTTGTTATTTTTAACTGTCATCAAGACGAGGTTATCACTTCGTCGGAATCTTTTTTTATGTATGTTCCTCGATTACTCGAAGATGCCTGACCCGATTTGGAAACTATATATACAGGTGGTCACATGGTCACCAAGTCAGGGTCTGATGATGGGATCTTGAAGAAATCGAGGGAACTCTTCAAATTTTATAGGCACTAACAATGTTTTTCATATATTTTCTAAAACTATTCAGATATTTGCGTCTGGTAGTCGTCACATGTTGCTGAACTGATGATGGAAGGTACAACTCCTTAACGGGTAGGAGTTAGGGGATAAATCTTTAAATATTATAGGAACGATGATGGAAAGTACAACGCTAATATACTAATAATAAAGCTGAAGAGTTTGTTTGTTTGTTTGTTTGTTTGTTTGTTTGTTTGTTTGAACGCGCTAATCTCTGGATCTGCCAGTGGGATATGGAAAAACCTTTTTGCAATTGAAAGCCCATTTATTAAGGAAGGTTATAGGCTATAGAACATCACGCTACGACCCTCAGGAGCTGAGCAATGATAAAAAGAACGTTAAGCGGGAGCATGTATAGCATGGGTGAGCGATGCGACGCGGTTGTCAATGGATGACAGCGGTCGCCTAGGTAACAGTTTTTTGTTATTTTTAACTGTCATCAAGACGAGGTTATCACTTCGTCGGAATCTTTTTTTATGTATGTTCCTCGATTACTCGAAGATGCCTGACCCGATTTGGAAACTATATATACAGGTGGTCACATGGTCACCAAGTCAGGGTCTGATGATGGGATCTTGAAGAAATCGAGGGAACTCTTCAAATTTTATAGGCACTAACAATGTTTTTCATATATTTTCTAAAACTATTCAGATATTTGCGTCTGGTAGTCGTCACATGTTGCTGAACTGATGATGGAAGGTACAACTCCTTAACGGGTAGGAGTTAGGGGATAAATCTTTAAATATTATAGGAACGATGATGGAAAGTACAACGCTAATATGCTTATACTAGGTCAGTGACCTTGAGAGTCATTGATTACACATAAGAAACTAAAAAATGAAAAATAAAATACTTTTAACAAAAAAAACCACAAAGGCACTAATAAGTATAAAATAACTAAGAACTCTAATCTGATAGTTTTGAAGTCAACGAAATTAGCCATTGCTGTTGCATCATCAGATATTTATTGCTGCTACACTATTGACAGGTAGAAGGACGGCTCATTTCACTTCTAAACAGACCCTTACGGTATTTCTTGAAAAAGACAGCGTACGCTCTATACGTAAAAATGGACCATTGGGCTAGGTTTTACAAGATGCAAACCTAATAATATGGGATGAGTGCATATGACTCATAGAGCTCATCTAGAGGCTTTAGATAGAACTCTCAGAATTATAAAATGCACAAATAGCCATGGGTGGAATAACTTTGATGTTTTCTGGTGATTTCGGATAAACGTTGCCTGTTAGGGAAACTAGAGCAGATATTATTAAATCTTGCTTAAAATCTTCCTCATTATGAAAGTCTGTTGAATTATTGAAACTGTATACCAAAATGAGGAGTCACTTGGGTAGAGGAAGCACAGATTTCCCAATAAAGCTCCATTTAATCGGGGATGGGAAAGTACCTGAATCAGATAAAAAAATAGCTATTGACAAAGACCTTGCTAAAATCGTGACCAACATTGAAGACCTGATCTGTAGAGTATATCCGGATATAGCCAATATCGACCAAAAAAACATTAATGGATGTGTGAGAGGGCAATTTAATTTAATTAGTTGCCAGAAATATAAGCGTTGACGCCATCAACGACAAAATAATGGCTAAACTACCAGCCGACAGCGTAGTTTTCGAATCGGACCAGTAACTCCGGAGATTCGCGCGTTCAAACAAACAAACAAACTTTTCAGCTTTATTATTTAATGCTAAATAGCTTTCCACCCGCGATGCCACCCGCGATCAGTCAGTCAATTAACCAACTTCAAGCGGAGGTTATCAATTCGTTGAAATCTTTTTTTTTGTATGTTCCCCGAATACTCGAACGCCTGGACCGATTAGGAAAATTATTTTTTGTTTGAAAGGGTATACTTCACAAGTAGTCCCATGGTCACCAAGTCAGGATCTGATGATAGGATCCTGGACAAATCGAGGGAACTCTTTAAATTTTATAGGCACTTACAATATTTTTCATCATACTTTCTAAAGCTATTCAGATATTTGCGTCTGGTAGTCATCGTCTTATGTTGCTGAGCTGATGATGGACGGTACAACTCCTTAATGGTTAGGAGTTAGGGGATAATTCTTTAAATGTTCTAGAAACGATGATGGAAACTACAACGCTAATATGCTTATCCTAGGTCAGCGACCTTGAGAGTCATGGAGTACACATAAGAAATTCAAAATTGAAAAATAAAAAACTTTTAACAAAAAACAGAACCGCCTTCAAAGGCACTAAAAAGCAGAAAATAACTATTTAGGAACTCTAATATGATAGTTTTGAAGTAAGCGAAATAAATCTGCGGTACCATGATATCGGTTCTAATTTTTGTTAAAAGTTTTATATATTTAGATTGGCTATTGGACGCTGATCAGTGTTATTATCATCATCGGCATCAGCGTAGGCATCAAAGTGACCATAAGAAAGATCTTGGGAAAAACGGAACCTTTTGATGGGTTGGTCTTCTGTACCAAATTTGGCATACTGGTTTCCATTTCGATATACTTCAAATACAAATGGGTATATTTGACCGGCTGCAACTAACTCGCAGAAATGTAGAGTGTTGTAACATCTAATTTATACTTTTGTTTTGTCCCATGATTGTTGCCAAGACGGTCATGAGACATAACAGCAAATTCATCCCAATTGTTCGTCATATGCATTGCATTGCACCTAGCTTTTATGTGAGTTCAAAAGCAGTATTGATATCAACTTCGATGCAAATCACCACCAAAATAACTTTCTACTCTTTTTTAACCCCGATAAGCGATGAGTTTCAATAAAATACAAAACACGTCTTCCATCAATTATCTTAAAGAATGTTTATGCAAAATTTGAAGTAGATTGGACCAAGGAATCACATTGTTCCATACAAACTTTGTCCCAGTTTTTCAACCCCTAAGGATTTCGGAAGAACCTTTCTTATAGGATGCCTACTTCATACGAAGAACACACCCTCTAAATTTCAGGTCTCTACGATCAGCGTTTTAGGCTGTGCGTTGATCCGTCAGACAGTCATTCAGGACAATGCATCTTATATGTATAGATATTAGACCACCAAATTTATGTAATGTAACCAGAATTCAAGTAAAATTTCATAGTAGCGATTGGTTTTGACTGAGCCAGCAGTTGGGCAAACAGTACTGATACCTCGCATTCCGATGATACCCACAGATTTACCATATAGATTTAAACGAATAGGTACAATTTCCTGTGAAATTACCTACATATCGTCTGAAGTCAATTTAAATAAAGCACAAGGACGAACTTTTAAGCATGTCGGAATATATTTAAGAGAAAACTGTTTTTCCCATGGACAATTATTATGTTGCCTTATTATCAGGTTGCATAGGCTACTTTTTATTTGGAAACGCGGGTGGAACCGCGGGGGACAGCTAGTAATTTTATAATGCGTGAAACGAATCCGGTAGGTATTTATAAGATGAGTTATTTTAGTTAGGTACCTACCTTACCTACTCATTTAATTTTTGAACTAATTTGAACCTGAAATCTATTTGAGTGTTTTAATTTTGAAAATATATTAATTTCAAAGTATAATACAAGTGATACTAGCAATAGACAGAGGACTTATCCACGAGGTTTTCGTAAATAATAGTAGCTCCAATTATTTACTTTTTTAACTTTGTCGATTTTTCCTTTTCTCTCAATCTCTCTGGCGTATTCTGCAGGTAAAAGTAGGAGGCTATAATATATTATGGTTTTAAATTCACTTAGAAGGGTTTCGAAATAGAATAGGTACATACGAATAAAATATCTACAAAATCTAGTGCTTTTTTTTCTAATCTAGCGTCCAACACTCCGGCTGACCTGGCAGCACTATCTGCTGTCACTGTCAAAGAAATGAATTTGAAATTGTCAAAAAGTGTCAATAAATAAAAACGAAAATATTTCTAGTTTATTTTATGAATATTTTAAGGATTAAACGTGAATTCATATTGACAACAAGTCTTAAAACATATTAAGTATGCAATTCAGTATGAAAAGTAATACTTTGCTCATAATATCTATCGTTATTGGTAAGTAAAACATTGCGAGTTTATTGATTTGTCGGTTTCATAATAAAGTGTAATTTTCTAGGGTTTTGTCACAATTTTCGTAATAATTATGTAAATTTAAATCAAATTAACAAGGTTCAAGTTATTCTACTGCATTTAAATACATTTACATACGTACTAATGTCGTGTAAGTACTAAATGAAATTTTTTCTAGGATTGGTACAGTTATCCACGCAATTTGATGTACAAGAAGAAACTGAAACTGAAATGCAAGATGTAGATCTCGATGTTCCCAATGTAGACGAATCAGAATCGTTACTATCCCACGTTGTATCAGATGTAAACAAAACTTTAACCAATCTCTACAACACGGTGACCTCTGGTAATGTTACTGCTGAGAACACAACACAAACAGCCAATGAGACAAGAAAACTAGTCAAATGTAAGGAATTAGTTATAGAACAAAGTGAAGAAGTAGAGTATTCTGTTGAAATAATTAATGGCTCTCGTTTAGCTAAACTTTTACAAATCAAACCGGATATAACGAGCCGTGATATAGAAGCTGACTGTGTACTCGTGCTGTTCTTTGCAAGAGCATGTCCGTTTAGTGCACATGCAGCACCACATTTTAATGCTCTCGCTCGTTCCTACCCTAGCGTTAGAATGGTAGCACTTGACGCATTGAAGTATCATGGAATTAATGCACAGTACGGTATTGTTGGAGTGCCCACACTGAAAATGTTTCACAATGGGAGGCCTGTCGGTAAATTCAATGGTACAGAATACAACATACAGTCATTCAGTAAGTTTGTTCATGCTATAACTGGGCAGCAACCACAAGTTCTCTTGGTTACGTCAAAAGATTTCCAAGGCCCCGTATCAAGTGTTGTTGAGAAAGATACGGATTATTTCTTAATTCTATCATGGCTATTCATAATTGTATGTTCAGTTTATTATTTTATGCAGTCAAAATATTGGAATATGATTGTGGAGATGGTTCAGAATAATTGGAGGGAATCAGAGGCCCAACATGAGCATGTAGATTAATTATAGCTATTTATTGATTTAGATTAAAAAAGTTAAACTTGTCTACCTATTTTATTTGAAATGAAAATAGAACTTGAGAGCTAATTTCCTCCTATGCCTCCTCTTTTAAGTTTAAAACTTTCAGTCACGTAATCACACCCAAGGTAGTTATTAAGAATAAAACAAAATGTAATTTAATATAATCTATTATTTATTTTTCCTATATGACATGATTATATTTCTATTGATTTCCAACATTTAATTCTATTGTTTTATTCAGTTTTCGAACGCATGTAGTTCAACAAAAAGGTGTTGCCAGATCCTTCCAAATAAGACCAATATGTTTAAATAAAGTACTGCTTTATGATTTACTGTCGTATAGTATACCACCATGTCAGCTATTATACAGGCGCTCTAAATTTTTATATTATCTTTTAGTTTCCGCCTTACATACCACTAGTAACGTATACATAATAATTATAGTAAAAGGTATTTAGCTTAGCACGAAGCTGTTGTTGTATGTTTAGTTAGTTCGTACAGTTAACTTTGGTTTTGTTAAATCGTGTTTTTAAGAGATGATTGATTTTACATCTTAGTTATCTATACTAATATTATAAAGAGGAAAGATTTGTTTGTTTGTTTGTTTGTTTGTTTGTTTGTAATGAATAGGCTCCGAAACTACTGGACCGATTTCAAAAATTCTTTCACCTTTGGAAAGCTACATTATCCCCGAGTAACATAGGCTATATTATATTTAAAAAAAAATTAGGGATCCTTACTAAAACTCCAATAATGTAACATAAGGTGTAAAAAAATGACCTGAAAAATTCCTTACGTCGCGTGCGCTGCGAAAACTATTGATGATAGAACAAAATCATTTACTACGACTTTGCAGAACTCATCATTATCTACAAAAAGTGTCGCGACAGCATATGTCTAAATATTATAGTTATGTCACAGTAAGCAGTTTTTTATTCTAAAATATTAATTTATATATGCCGCCTCTTGAAAAGGCTCTTCATTTGTACCTTGGTATTAATCCTCATCAAAATAAATTACTTTATATTCAAGACGGCTTTAATACCTTTTTATAACTTTTTGAATTATTCAATTCGGACATTTCATTCGGAAGATATCACGAGTTTAAAAATGCAAGTATTAGAAAAAAGTCCCGTGGTTGTCGCTCACCGCGCTCAGCTAGCCAGCATGCGATGTAGGCTCCATGTAAGCGTCACTGGGGTACGGGGGGGGAGTCAAAGTGTAATCTATATATATAAAAGAAAGTCGTGTTAGTTACTCCACTTATAACTCAAGAACGGCTGAACCGATTTAGCTGAAAATTGGCAGGGAGATAGTTTAGAGCCAGGAGAAGGACATAGGATAGGTAGGGGTAGGTAGGTAGGGTAGGTAGGTAGGGTAGGTAGGTAGGGTAGGTAGGTAGGGTAGGTAGGTAGGGTAGGTAGGTAGGGTAGGTAGGTAGGGTAGGTAGGTAGGGTAGGTAGGTAGGGTAGGTAGGTAGGGTAGGTAGGTAGGGTAGGTAGGTAGGGTAGGTAGGTAGGGTAGGTAGGTAGGGTAGGTAGGTAGGGTAGGTAGGTAGGGTAGGTAGGTAGGGTAGGTAGGTAGGGTAGGTAGGTAGGGTAGGTAGGTAGGGTAGGTAGGTAGGGTAGGTAGGTAGGGTAGGTAGGTAGGGTAGGTAGGTAGGGTAGGTAGGTAGGGTAGGTAGGTAGGTAGGGTAGGTAGGTAGGGTAGGTAGGTAGGGTAGGTAGGGGTAGGTAGGTAGGGTAGGTAGGTAGGGTAGGTAGGGTAGGTAGGTAGGGTAGGTAGGTAGGGTAGGTAGGTAGGTAGGTAGGGTAGGTAGGTAGGGTAGGTAGGTAGGTAGGGTAGGTAGGTAGGGTAGGTAGGTAGGTAGGTAGGGTAAGTAGGTAAGGTAGGTAGGGGTAGGTAGTGGCAGGTAGAGGTAGATAGGAGTAGGTAGGGATAGGTTTGTAGGTCCCAGTTTTATTTTTGTTCTCAGGGCAGGACAACGTCTGCCGGGTCAGCTAGTTGATAATAATATGAAAATTGAGTGAAGGATAATAATATAAAATTGGGCTCTTAAACGTTTTTAGCACAATTTGGATATATCAGGTTAACGTCATGCGTACCGTGAGCCATTCGCCTGTTTATAAGCGCACTAAACAGAATTTATTTATGATAAAGTAAAGTAAATTAATACATATTATAATTATCTTAAAAAATATCTCTTGTGATAAAAAACATTAATATTTTTTCATACGAAATTGTTATCAAGAGCTGGCAATACTGCATATAAATGTCAACTGTCATTAACACCTGTAAAACAACTGTAAAAGATATGTCACACAGAAGATTTTTATCGCAATACCGAGTTTTATGATTAATTATTACTCCATGTAGAGTAGATCTTATTATGTGGTCATTCACACACTTAATCGAGTTATTCCTTACGTAACAATTTTGTTAAACTTGAACCCTTGATAATGAGCGTTTTATCATTTATTAAGTCTACCAAAGGCAAGGTTCTATTCGCGACAGTCGCTGCTCTTCATATCACAATATACGTCGCGAAACCTTCCTTTTTCAAGAGCGAGAATACAACTGCAGATTTAACGCCGCCAAAATACCTGCCGGAGAAGTGAACAACCTTGATTAATGCTTTATAAAAGAGTAGTAAAGTTTCTGCCGGACTTAGTACGATTCGGCGAGTCTGTAAGAACAATGAGCGCTGAAGGAAGATTTTCAGTTTACGTCAGTCGCAATGATATGCCCCAAGGCGGCGTGGAACTTTTGAAGAAAGAGTAAGTATTGTTTAATAAATTTTTTTCTGTTTAAATTATGTTAATAATGTGACCATGTGCTAATTAAATTCACATATTCGCACATTCTTAGTAATAGTGAATTTAGAAGTTTATGTTAAAAATAAATTACTTATTAGCCTAATATTAGGCTAGATTGTAATAATAATAGGGAACAACACCTAATGTGTACCCTGGGAGGAAAAACAAAACTGCTAATTAAATGGTTATGACAGATGTTTGGTTTGTGGGTTATAAAGCTAAACATTATTATCATGAATAGTATTATAAGATACTAGCTGTTCCCTGCAGATTCACTCGCATTCCCTGGATAATAAGTTGCCTATAACCTTTGGGGATAATGTAGCTTCCTATTAGTGATAGATTTTTTCTAATCGGACCAGTAACTCGAGATTAGTGTATTCAAAAAAATAAACTCTTCAGCTTTATTATTAGTACAGTTGAGCTTAAATTCATGTTGAAATAGTTTATCGGACAAATCTGACAAGACTAAAATAACTTGCACCCCTTTCTTATATTCCATAATAGAAAGAGATATAGTGAAATTAAATTTATTTAGTTTGTAATTTGTTTACAAAATGTAATTTAATTTACTCTAAAATTTATTTTTCCTATATGACATGATTACATTTCTATTAATTTCCATCACATTTAATTCCGAAGGAGATATAGTGAAATTAAATTTGTTTAGTTTGTAATCAACAGAATTGGGGCCATTATATAGCTTAAGTGAGAATTTAAATATTATCAGACTTTAAATTAAAATGTAGATGCAAAATAAACCTAATGACTTGTATCATGGTTACTGGAATTAATTTTCTTTTATTATGTTGTTAAATGTCCTATCAGTGAGCCAATAAGCTATGTAAATAAACGAAATATTTTTTTATTTTCCAGATGTGATGTAAAGCTATGGAATCAGCCATCACCAGTGCCAAGAACGGAATTCCTGAAATCTGTAAATGGTGCAAATGGAATTTTCTGTTCTTTAACTGATAAAATTGACAAAGAATTGCTGGACGCGGCTGGACCCAGTCTAAAGGTTGTGGCAACCATCTCCGTGGGCTATGACCACATTGATGTGGCTGAATGTAAGAAGAGAGGAGTCAGGGTGGGATACACTCCTGATGTACTAACAGATGCCACTGCAGAGTTAACTGTAAGTTAATTTTAACTATACATTCCTAAGTTAGTTCTCAAGGGAACTTCTCATATTTCCTGGATAACAATATTAATAAAAAATAATAATTAAGAAATAATTATTATTTATTTATTCAATCAAATAATGTTGATTCAAGGGTTAGTAAACAAAAACCATAATAATAAATGTGGGGACAATGCAGAAGGGAACTGGCAAAATAATTAGGCCTTATTTGAGCCTTTTACATTTGCAAATAAGTAAATCAAATAACAAGTTACTACAAAACATAGCTTATAATACTTACAATAAATTGTAAATATATATCTTTAGTAAAAATGAAAACAAAAGTGTATAAAAGATATTTACACTTTCTTATTTTCAGCTGGCTCTTCTCCTATCTACCTCAAGACGTTTACCTGAAGCTCAACACGAAGCAAAATCTGGTGGTTGGGTTTCATGGGCACCCACATGGATGACCGGGCCGGGGCTCGCCGGCGCAACCGTGGGCATCGCCGGCTTCGGTAGAATTGGGCAAGCGGTCGCCAAACGCGTCAAGGCATTCAACACAGCCCGAATTCTCTACTACAATCGAAGTGAACGCCCTGAGGCAAAAGAAACGGGCGCTGTCAAAGTATCTTTTGACGAGCTACTTGCTGAAAGCGATTTTGTGATATGCTGTGCAGCATTAGTGCCGGAAACTAAGGAGATATTCAACAAAAGTGCTTTTGAAAAAATGAAGAGTACAGCAGTGTTTGTTAACACAAGTCGAGGAGGTACCGTTGACCAGAAAGCGCTGATTGAAGCGCTGCAAAATAATACGATTAGGGCAGCTGGGTTAGATGTGACAACTCCTGAACCGCTGCCATTAGATAGCCCATTGTTTACGCTCAAGAACTGCGTAATATTGCCACATATAGGCAGTGCCTCTATTGAAGCTAGGAACACGATGAGTGAATTGACAGCTCAGAATATATTAGCTGCCCTAAAAGGGTGTGCAATGCCGGCTGAGTTGAAGTTACTTAAATAAATTTTCTGAAAGTTAGATTTAAGTAAATTTTAATGCTATTTTATGACGACATAAATATTTTTTTAATGTTGATCAGGGTTTCTTTTTATAATTTTAGTAGTAAGTAGGTTTGGCTACTCCAGTTTGATGATAGGCCTACCAACACGGATTTTAATTCTGTGTCGGTCGCAATATCTGATTGTCAGTCGTTTCAAAAGATCTAAGGTTTCTTAGGTGGCCCTATCACTTCGTTCTTCGACAAATTAGCGACAGACAATACAAATCCAAATGTTGGTGGCCCTTCCAGTTTCCCACCGATTGATCAGGTACCTTATTAGATTCAATACCTATATATACAACTATCTAGTTATATCTATCTATCTATCTATATATACCTTTAAACGAGCAATTCTTGTATAATCTGAATCTCTGAAACGGCTCCAACGATTTTCATGAAATTTAGTGGGTTTCGGGGGCGATAAATCGATCTAGCTAGGTTTCATATCCAAAAAACACGATTTACCAAAAAAAATACCTAGCAAAGCTCGGTCACCCAGGTACTAGGTATATAAGTATCTACATACAATTTTATTGATGAACGTAACAAAAAAATGTGAAAAAAGAATGGACAAGAAAATCACTTATAGTGAATGATTGATAAAATGGTGGTAGCTCAAAAAAATCAACCAATTCCTACACAATGGCTGGAGATTTTAAAAAGTAAAGCGTGTTTTATGCTTCATCGAATTTCCATTATTCTCGACAAAGGTAATGTAGGTAAGGCAAGGTATAGGTAAGTAATATTGCCTCGGCTCTCGCATTGGTGCCTTGGACGAGTTTCTTTGGCATCTTATTATCAGTTTGAAGTGTATTGATAGGTATATCTACTTAATCGAATCGTAGAGAGTAGAGATAAGTTCAGCTTTCGTTAAAGAAAACATCGTGAGGAAACCATAACATGTAGGGTACTTTGTACACACGGCCACAGATCAAGCTACACACTGCGTCACCTTATGCGTTGTAATAGGCGCTATTTTGCAACAAAAATGTGTAGCTTGATCTGTGACTTTCTAGTATCTGGTAGCTCCTATTGAGCTGGCTTTACAGAATCTGTATCTATTACCTGCCTATTTTGTTGACACGATACCAACAAATCTATACAAATAATAATGCTGAAGAGTTTGTTTGTTTGTTTATTTGAACGCGCTAATCTCCAGAGTTACTGGTTCGATTCAAAAAATTCATTCACTAATAGGAAGCTACATTATCCCCGAAGGTTAAAGGCTACTTTTTATCCCGGGAACGCGAGTGGAACCGCGGGGAACAGCTAGTAATGAAATAAAGTTAGAAAATAAAGGAGGTCCCCATACAAAAAACATGAGTTTTTCTCATTTTTACATCTGTATCGGTAGGTATAGGTACAGTCACAGAATGCGTATTTCCATTGCCACTATAACAACAAACGTGTGTGATTGTGTGTAAAACACGAGGCTATTACAATTATTTCTTTTTTTACATGTTTGCCTTGTCTTTCATGAAGTTAACCGTCCCAATGACCTAACTCAGCTATACCGGCAAGATCGTTTCGGATGATCACAGATTAACGTTTAATTAATTAATGCAATCTTGCCGTATTTTCATTATAATAAATCGATGAGAAACAGAAAGCATGAAGTGGAGTGGTCAATGAACTTACCACGTTAGTATTCGCTTTTCCGAACCTAATAATTATCCATTGATAGCATAGATTTGCGAGTACCTACAGTTTAGCTTATAAATAAGTTTGTTTTTTACACGCGTTCGAGATGGGCACTGTAATTAAAATATGTAGGTAGGTATATCGAAACGCTTACCGCGTACAGTATGACACAACTTAGATGTAGCATCGGCAAATCGTTTTCGTACACTTCACTTTCGATTTACACAACTAATAAAAATCATTCATTATCGCGCCATTTAACATTCAACAAGATCATTTTCGCCGATCATTTTTTAACACATGAGTAATGTTGTAGGCGCACTCTTTTCTGGAACGATCGATTTTACGAATTTTGCCGATGCTTCATCTAAGTTGTGTCATACTGTACCTACCTAATTAAATTTCAAGCCTATTTAATAGCCTATAAGCTTAGATAATAAACCTGTCTAGATAGAGAGTTCACGCGTCTAAACACCAAAAATGATAAGCTTGTTCCACCCGCTCAGTCGTGACACTGTCATTGTGCTATAAACACCAGTTAAGTAGTTACTTATATCCAGAAGAAGCAATATCTCAGTAGAAGTGCGGGTTCGAATCTTACAATTAGCTGAGGTTTCCGTGAAGGAAAACATCGTGAGGAAACCTTAGCCCTAGTATCCGCCTGGTTAGCTACCACGCTCATGTTGAAAATCTGTCGCCAAGACCTTATTGGTGTGTTTTAGTAGCACTTGAGAGCCAGTTCCCTTCTTCTTTGTGTGCTTATCACCATCGGCCATTATCACTGAACACGGTGAGATTATGGTTAAACATAGGCCTATCATCATCATCGTCAACCATTCGGAGTCCACTTTTGGATATAGGCCTCATTCAGAGTGCGCCACTCCTTCCAATTTATTTCTACCCGCAACCAGGCTAGTCTGGCCATTTTAAGTAGTCCATAACAACAGGCCAATAAACACAGGCCTATATTATTATATACATAAAGTTTAAATAAAGTTTTGGGAAATTCTGGCATGTACCTCCATGATTAATTGTGACTATCGCAAGAATTGATCCAACCACTCTTGTCACAAGAGCGTTGTGTTGCGACTTGAGACATTCAAGTTCAAAACAAGAATTGTCGCAAGTTCAACCATCTGTGGGTAAAATTAACCAGCAGTAGTATTGTAAACGTTACTGGCTGGTAGCTACAGTAAACAAACCGTGATTAGTGAAACTCTTTGCTCAACAACTGTACCGGCTCGGGCTAGTGTTGTGCTAGCTCTTATCGATAGATGTATTTTTTAATGAATTCGATCTCAAACTAATTTATTCAGCTTAGGCCCTGATGAGGTACTTATGAATGTTATAATTGACTCTACGGTTTAGAATATAGGTACCTACATAAAGTCATTAGAATGGCAGGAACTCAAACAAGGCATCTTTTTTTGTGATTTTATAAAGTATTGTATCGATGCTAATGCAAGTGCGATTTGTTCAATATAAAGAAGGAAGCACAAGGAAAAGTAAATCCTACTAATATTATAAACGTGAAAGTTACAAACTTTATGTATGTATGTTTGTTTGTTGCTCTTTCACGCAACAACTACTGAACAGATTCGGATGAAACTTGACACATAGATAGCGGTTGAAAGCAACTAGTTCCTTTCAAAGTTTGCGACCTTTGATCGCATGTATTATAAAACTTATTTAATCAGTTTAGGCACCTCTGGATGTCGATAGTAACAATTATTACAATAGACTCTACCACCGGTTCGGAATACATCAATAAAAACATCACGCTTGTTAATTCATGATAAAACTAAAATATAAGTTATCGACAATCAAAATATCGACATTACCCCATCACTAGTAGTATCTTGTGGGGTCCGTGCCAGTCGGTTAGCCATCGTACTCACGGGCGGGAGTGCATTTGGTTCAACTAACATCGAGTGAGTTACTGCCGTGAAACTTTCGATTGTTTTTTATCGAAATCTTGACTCAAGTGTCAGTTGTATTCGGATGCAAGGAAGCTGATAGCAGAGTGCGGTAAGCCAGCGAATAATAAGTACCTTCTCTAGTAACATTAACGTTTATATGAATAAATCAGTAAAATTGGCAATATGATGAAATGAGGGTAGTTTATTTTGTACATGTTGGTATAGTTGGGCGTATAACTACATTAATTATATTATAATAATAGCTATCTGTGTTCAATCTAAGTTGCTGACTTTTACTTGATTGACAACATACAAGAGAGCAACGTATACATAATCTATGGTAATCTGAAAAGCTTTTCATTCAATATAGCAGCCAATTCTGCTACTATAGAATAAGTTCTACTAATTTGCAGGACATTTTTCATTATAACGATATCTGAGGAAATATAACTTTAAAATTTTTATGTTATATAACCGTCTGCCAAACAACCTGTATATCGGTTATCGTTTGGTTATATGGCAGGACCTAGGGGTCTATCGCGTGGTCCTGGGCACGTGCCCAGAGCGCTCAGTAGGAAAGAGGGACCTGGGTACTCTCGGATTCGGTAACAAACTAATGGATACGATGGCTGTCTAAATAGGCCAGTCGAGCAATATTGTTGGAAGTAAATCGCCATGATGGTAGTTGTATGGGTTTGGCGTGGTTGGTAAGAATATCACGCTGCGGGTTGTGGGTTCGATTCCCACTCAGGATAGTGCGCTTAAATCTACATATTATCTTTTTGTCCTGAGTTTGAGTTTAATTATCTATTTAAAAAAAAGAAGTACTAAATCTATTACCTAGTTTCCATAATACAACATCTGCTTAGTTAGCCGTATTATTATTCCTCAAATTCATCACATAAATATGAAATTCATCAAATTTCAATCTGGCAATATATTGATTATGTAAAATATGTGACTATTTTACCTAAAAATATCGGTATAACATAGAATAGGTATGATATGAGAGAATTTAATCCTATGCAGCAATGTTGTACGAGTTTCCTTTTTAGGCCCCCGGTTATGGGTTTCTTTGTTGATAAATCAGTGTAGGTAATGCAGTGTGGATCCATGCCTTGATATTAGGGTTGCCTGCCATCTCTAAAATCCGCTAACCAAGACAACAAATGTGAAAACCCTGGATTTTGGAGCTTCATGTCAATTATTTGTTAAAGTTAGGTACTCAGTAAAATAAATAATTGTTAAATCTACTTTTGTATTTATTTTTGCGACCGGTAAACTTTAAAACCCGGACTACAAATAAAACACCGCCCGGACGCTCCCTGGACGCCCTCTAAACTAGGACAAATCTGGGGAAACCCAGACAGATGGCAACCCTACTCGAAATGTACAAAAACTGCGTTAACTAACACGAGCTCAAGGCACAAGGTGATTCGATTAATTCGTGACCGCAGAGTACCCTTGAAAGTATATAGGATCATGGATTGGTTAGCATTTGAATGTAATTATTTTGTATTGTTAGGCGAAATCCCTTTCATCTGGCTTCGGATTTAACGAGAAACAAAGTTATGACCACAGTCACTGTATTTTGTTGTATATTTTTGCCATTTTAAATGCAATTAAATGGTCTCGTACTGTGCGGTTCCAAAGGAGTTTCCTACCCCGGACGCTCAAGTTGTGGAAGGAGCTGCCCGCCGTGGTTTTCCTAAGAGACTACAGCATGGAGTTCTTCAAGAAGGGTGTGAAGAGATTTTTGCAGGATCGGCAACGCGCGAGTGATAACCCTGGCATTGCAAGCGCCCATAGGCTACGGTAACCACTTACCATCAGGTGGGCCGTATGCTTGTTTGCTGCCTTAGTAAATAAAAAAAAAATGTACCTATATTTCAAAGCTTTTTTATAAAATGTTGACTTCGTCAACATTTCATACTATAATATCAAAATCAAATCATTTAAATTTCTAAAGATACCGTAACATGGTTAACATATGGTTACTCTAATAATATGATTTTAAAATAAATAGGTACCTACCAAATACCGATGTGGTTACCTAAAAGTTACTTTTTGGTGATCCATATTTCGACAGATGGCAGCAGCCTTGACTCGACGATTTAATGGTCGTTCAGTGATGCCTTGTTGATTTTAGGTACCTATCATACTTACAAGATTGAGTAATCAGACAAAAATCTAGATAAGCGGAAGGCAGGACAAAAATCTAACGTTATGTTAGTAAGGAGCTACCGGCTCTGAAGTCCAACTGCATGTGGCTACCTGGATAGGTGTTTGTTTCTAACAGTGAAGGAGAGTTGAGCATCGCGTAGGTTAAGTACGGGGCCTACTCCGAAAAACAATACACGATAGTTATTAACCTATAGAATGAGGAATAACAACAAAAAAATCTAATTAGTCCGTCAGTTAGATTATCAAAAAATATTGGATACGTATTTTTTATTTTATCAAATCAATAAGAAATTACAAAGATAAGTCCCTTCAAAGTGCAGGATTGGGGCTTGTGACGTCATTGTACAACATCTTTTTAGTACACTTTTTGCAGACCGGAAAATTTTAACGCACTGTATCTTCGTTATTTTTTGTTTTCGGATCAAAATAAAAAATACGTATCCAATATTTTTTGATAATCTAACTGACGGACTAATTAGATTTTTTTGTTGTTATTCCTCATTGCAGCAAACTGACGAGACATAAACTTTGTGCAAAATTCAATTGGCTAATAATTTGACAACGATAATCGAACTATCGTGTATCGTTTTTCGGAGTAAACCCTCTGATTCTGATCCAACTTTTCATAAAAGGTATCTAAAAATAATTGCGTGTGTTTTATCAGGCAAGAAAACAGCAATAGATATTCTGTAAAAGTTGTTGTACTTTATATACCTACTTTGTCGATCCGACCGAGAGATTTTTAAATATTTCGAAATGTGAAAACGGAGCGCGAAACCAAAAAAGTATCCACAATTAATTATTTTCAACAGAAAAGACGTGAAAAATAACGAGATAGCTAATTAACTACGTCGACTTTCATTCTGGATATGTGTTCAGTTTTCGAGTGTCCCGCCGTCACCAGTCACCACAGGAATGTAAAATGGAATTCATTAAAAGTGTGATCCGACTTTCATCTTGATAGTGTGGAATCTACACGTAATAATAATAAAATAACGCACAAAAATCGTACCGACGCTCGGAAGCAGTGAATAGTTTGATAAAAAAAACGTAAAGACTACTTTCTACAGCCGCAATTAGATGATTCGCACACGAAAGTGCAGCGCAGGCGCAGGCGCAGTTATTTAGCATCAGCAACGTCGCGACATCACTGCGATGCGGCGGGAAATGCAAGATTTATGTGCCAGTGCCACATTGGCGGGAACCAATTTGTTCAAACTTTTTTAATTAGCAATTTGGTGTTCGATTCAGTGAGTAGACTGATGAATGTGGCATGCGTGTATAAATGTTTGCCAGGCGAGATTTTTCAACTGGAAACTTCGAAGATATACCTAAGTATACGTAGTACCTAGTTATACTTGTGATACATAAAGTGATCTCAATGTTGTACAATGGTAGAGACAATTCACTTTACGATGACAGGTCCGAAACTGTGCTCTTATTAAATTACCTAGGTATTAGATATATCTAAAAAAGTGGAAGTGGTTCATATTTTTTCCATTATTTAGTAATGTTATTGTTATACTTATTTATATTTTTTTTGTATGTAAATTATATTTATTGCATGTGGTGCCTGTTTTAATTAAGTGTTTACATTTATCTTTCATTTTTATATTTTATATTTCTTACATGTACTAAATGTAAATTAATTTGATGGGCCTAATAAATAAAATAAAAAAAAATAAAGTCTTTCGGCTGACATGATGATGATGATATCTAAGAAACATACAAAATACCAATAGTCAAGCTTCTAAAAATGCTTATTTATTTATCACAATAAATGGACGTAAATTATCGCTATATAATTTTATCGCTTATTTTAATGTCTGTTAAATACTGTGATAAAATATAAATAACTGATTGTATCCGTGACTGTAGTACATGTTTAATATAGTAAAAAAGAACTGTGACCATCTCGTAAAGAATGCAGCGATTTCTAAATTTATCAGGAACCATAAACTAGCATTGCTTTCCACAAAGAAAATGTTAAAGGCAGATGGACATCACCCATTCCATGCGAAGCTACGTAAAATGCGGGTGTAACGTAAACCTGATAACGTAAATGACCAAAACATGCCAATGTGATGGTTAAGTGCCCGCATGGGTAGTTAGATGGTTCATGGTAGATAAATAAAATATTTTGATAAAGTTAGAACGCTTCGATAAAATTCCATAAAAGATCTTAGTAAAAATATATCTTCACTACTATTTAATTCGCTAGCTTTCTCTTACTAAACTAAATGTATGCTTGTATACCCAAACTGAAAACTTATTTGTTCATATTAGGCCCTAATAAAGCACTTATAAACGTCTAAAGTTACAATGACTCTACCAACGGTTCGTAATACATTTAAACTGAGAAGACTCCGGCAAGAAACTCAGCAATTTTAGATAATAGCAAAATAGAAGAGAAAATGGTAGAGCTTATTCAAACTCAAAACTCATTTATTCAGTTGAGGCCCTGTTAAGGCATTTATGAATGTCGATAGTTACAATTTTTACAATAGACTCTACCACCGGAGACTCTGGACTATTTAACTAGGATAGATAGTTGTAGTTTAATTTTAATTTAATATTTAATTTATGTTATAATAGTTGTTTAATGTAAAATAGGAATCTAAATATATAATAGAGCAATTACTTTAACTAGTGACTTATAAATTTTCAAGATAGTCCAAGCATAATTATGTATATAGGAATATTTTTACTTACTCAAAATGCGAGAGAAGCTGCCCGAAGCATAATTCAACATACTTACAAAATAATGATTCGACATCAAATAATCTTAAATCGCGATCGCCTTAACAATCCAACCGTGACTTTACATCATGCGTTGAACGAAGGCATTCCATGAGAACCTACCAAACGAGCAGAGCAAAAATGTGGGTGTGTCGGTCTCGAACAAAGCGTTCGACTGAGTCGCTATCATATTATTTATCACAATCCCAGGTTTACGTTTAGCTTTCAGTACAAATATACTTGTTTTAATCAATAATAGTCCAACGTAAACTTTAAA
This sequence comes from Tethea ocularis, assembly GCA_963555595.1. Classification (NCBI taxonomy): domain Eukaryota; kingdom Metazoa; phylum Arthropoda; class Insecta; order Lepidoptera; family Drepanidae; genus Tethea; species Tethea ocularis. Next base: position 9,075,662 of record OY741970.1, read on the forward strand.
GTCGAATTATAATCGTAATGATAAAGATTTGATAGGTTAAGCATGGGTGTGTCGCAAGGAGATATTGTGGGGCCAACTAGTTTGAATTTTCAACGACTTGTCGACTGGTATTTATTATCAATATTTGCATACTCGTTTAAATAGGAGTAGACAGGATTGTTTTGATTTTGTCTGTCATGTCATCGTAATGTTAAAGAAAGTTAATTTGAATAAAGTCAGTCTGTTAATAATAAAATTTATGTAATATCTTGTAATCTGATTGAGTTATGGTTGTTATGCATGGAACTCATAAATAAATAAAACGTTATTAATATTCAAATTATATTCTATTACGATATTTATGGCGATGATAGTCGTAGAAGTGGTAGTGACGTCGGATGTTGTGATCGAATCCTACTATGAGCTTGAGCTTTTAGTGTAGGGAAAGATTATGAGTAAGGAGGCGATGATAGCTCAATGGTAGTGACGTCGGATGCCGAGACGAAGGTCCCGGGTTCGAATCCTACAACGAGCTTGATCTTTCGGTGAAGGAAAACATCGTGAGGAAACCATAGCACGGTGGTAGGGTACGTTGTAGTACCCGCCTGGCTGGCTACCACCCTCAAGTTGAAAATCTGTCGCCAAGCACCTTTCGGTGTGTTCCGACTTGAGAGCCAGTTCTTTTCTAGGCTTTGTGTGCTTACCATCATCGGCCACATCGTCTCTGACCACGGTGAGATTGTGGTCAAACACAGGCCTATACCTAGGTACATAGTAAGTGTATTTTGAACAATTTGAACCAATGGTAGAGTCAATAGGGTAGTTGACTGACATATCAAATCAGCAACTTTTTAATAAATGTTAAAACGATAGTTTATAAGGAATTTTGTATGAAATACTACACACTAAGACGTCATAGTTACACAGCATCAAATGATCTACTCTTAGTGGTTCTACTGGTAATTAAGAATCATAAAAAGCATTAAATGTACAACATATTTGATGTTTCCACGTGTTTTTAGATGTTTTATGCATTGGTTAGTGTTTGGTCATTTATTTTGAATACTCTCAACTAACCTATTATAACATTAATAAGTCTCTTGTCGACGTGAGGTTCGAGTGGCGTTTGAGGAAACTATTGTACAGCAGCCTCTCTAGTCTACGCTTGTCATGCTAAGGGGGACAGGTAGGATTCTTTGTGCCAGCTTGAAATCCTGCCACCTATCTATGAAATATGGTAGTTGTACTTGCAGGAATTTTTAAGTACTTTTATTAAAAAAAAAAAAAAATCGCGAACATAAAAAAACTTTTTGAATTAAAAATCAAGGCATGTACTTTAGTAGAGTGCGTTATGCGCTGCAGATAGAAGCCTCGTCTACGCAGGCTAGGCTAGCACAGTTTCAGATTAAATCGTTTGCTGTTAAGAATGTCTGCAGTTATTATATCATTAATATTTTATTGTCTTATTATATTAGAAATTTTACAGTCTGTGATTTAATTAGATAGCTTTATGTTTCTTAGAGGTGTTAATAAAAGAGAAAGTGTTGTTAATGAACACAATAACTATTAGATATGCTGTTATTTGGATAATGGTTTGTGCGTCTCAAACCGATGAATTGGAAAATTGTAATTTGACAATTTCAAATCTCGATTAGCAGGAAATATAGTTGAAAATCAGATGGCATGCACGCGTGCATTTGAGCTAACAAGGAACTAGCGTGTTTTACGTTGGTACGTTTTCGTACATTAAATTTATTGTTTGCTAAACAAAAAAAAGACGATCATACTCATTGCCGTGTTCTTCAATGCAGAAAATTAATGGCCGAAAACACATGTAGCGTTTCCAAACAAAAATTTTCTGAATATTTGATGAGTTTGAATCACTTTACTTCCTGAATTATTGAGAAGACCAAACTAAATAAATAAATACCTAATGAGGAATACCAACAAAAAAATCTAATTAGTCCGTCAGTTAGATTATCAAAAAATATTGGATACGTATTTTTTATTTTATCAAATGCATAAGAAATTACAAAGATAAGTCCCATCAAAGTGCAGGATTGGGGCTTGTGACGTCATTGTACAACTACTTTGTAGTACACTTTTTGCAGACCGGACAATTTTAACACACTGTATCTTCGTTATTTTTTGTTTTCGGATCAAAGTAAAAAATACGTATCCAATATTTTTTGATAATCTAACTGACGGACTAATTAGATTTTTTTGTTGGTATTCCTCATTGTTAAAAATGCGTACCTGAGATTGTGGTCAGTGAGAATGTGGCCGATAGTGGTAAGCACATAAAACCTAGAAGGGAACTAGCTAAGTGCAGCTGTTCATACACACCGGTAGGTGCTTGGCGACAGACTATCCATTGTGGTAGCCAGCTAAACGGGTACTACAAAGTACTCTACCACCGTTCTTTGCAGAATTCTCACAATATTTTCGTTGACTGAAAGTTAAAGCTTTGCTTTGTAGGATTCGAACCCGCGACCTTCGTCTCGGCATTCGACGTCACCACCACTGAGCTATCATCACCTTTAAACTAAATGTAGCCTTATAGTGATCATGCTTGAAGAAATATCGGAGCGGGTTTCCTTTCCACGCAGATTGTTTTTTTTATATATCATAAGGTTGACAAGCAGGCAGGCGGTCTACCTGATGGTAAGTGGTTACCATCGCCTATCGCCATTTACAATACCAGAGGTAATTGCCAATGTGTTGCCATCGACTTCGATCCATCATACAGGTCAGGCCTAGAGGCATAGTAGCCACAATTTAGTAAATCTCATTGAAATGATGGACAGTCCAGTCCAATTCCCACGTAACGATTATTCGTTCCGTTTCACTTGAGCGAGTAAACGATCGAGCTATAGTTAACGGTGCAGACAACGGTTAGTCAGGCCTAGATACACTATCTGTTGCCTTAATGACTGCTAAATAGCTTTTATGTGACATATACAACGTGATATGAATGCTGGTGATAGTTGCAAAACTTGGTAACGCTTGTCTAAAGTGCCAGAGGTATTAGTTAAATGTAAAAAAGGTTCTAATCCTAATACAAGTAAAAGAGATTCGACACCCGTATAACGCTACATACGTAGGTTCGATTCTCACACAGGACCGATTGCATATTTACAAAAATCTCAAAATTTCACATCTCACGACGACAGTACGAGCATTAGCAAAATTAGGTACCTCTAATAAATATGTATGAGTTGGTAATGTCATTGAAATTAAATGACAAAATGCAGCGTGCGAATTCTTAGGCCTCCCGTACACATGCACATTCGCCAGTCCCGCGACAACGCCACGTGACTCGATCAATGATCACAATTAAATCAATGGGGGTTCACATTATTGTTTTTAATTTGTAGGGGGTTGCCACACCCACGTCATTATGTCGGCCACAAATATTGGGTAGATCAAAGTACAAAAAACTTATATTTTATATAATATCTTCAATGTTGACAGCTGATAAATGAGCATATTCACTCAAGAACATTTCAAGGACCCGAGAAAGCCAAGCGTTTTATCTCTACTAACATGAATCACTTTTCTGGTACCTTGTGTCCGTACCAATGTAATATGCCATCATCTGCTTGCCCTGGAAACAGAACATAATCATTTCTGGACGGTGTGATATGTAATGTAAATGTAGGTACTTTTTGTTTTTTAATTCAATCCTTCTATCGGCATTCATTAATTTCTCGTATCCTCTTTAACATATTCTATCGATCTCTTTTTTATCATTTTCAGTATCTACCTCTTGTCGTATGTCGATCAACTTTTAATATTCATATCAGTAGGCCCGTGTGCGTATGGCCTAAATGTAGAGTTTTGTTAGCACTTGGCACTTGAGTGCATCGACGCGAGTTTCCATGCCCAGAAGGTCTTTACCAAGGTCTCGTCTGGCTACACACGCGATGCTAAGCGTTTCCTTTGTGTTCTTAGTGTTTTCAACATTCTGCTGTTTAGTTTTTTCATATAATTGGACGAATGAAATCATCAATTAATACCTGATAGTATCTTTAGTTTATATAACAAAGTAGCTGTCTGCCTCTTGTCTGTTTAGAAGAAGTACGCAACGGATTGATACGGTTTTCACTAACATAGAAAGCAATAAACGAGTGTTTGTTTTTTTTTTATACAACAAAGTCGGCAAACAAACATACGGCCCGCCTGATGGTAAGCGCCTGGACGCTAGCGACACCCGGGACAGAGACCATATAATAATCCGCGCCCCGGGTACCACTCGCGCATTGCCGACCCTTCCCCCCACCACGATGAGCTCTGGCGACCCTACTCACGCGCAGGAACACAATAAAGTTATTTGGCTGCGGTATTCTGTAAGGTACTTCCCCAGTCGAGCTGCTCTTCAAGCGAAAAATCGCTATGCTCTACCTCTCTTAAAGATGTTAAAGATGTGATCTTAAAGGTGCGAAACCGGGCAGGTCGCTAGTAATGTTATAAACTGAAATTGTAGCTTCAATTGTGTTTAATTTGATGTTTTTATTTACTTTTTAATCGTCTTAAATGTCATTTGTAATTTAGAAAACGAATATCATCTGTGGAAGAAAGAGCAAGTTTTTTACCAATAGGTAAGTATAGATAAGATAAATAAAGAGAAATGATGAAAATACTCAGTAGCTCAGAGCAATGAACTTAGCTAATCCCAATACATGGGTGTAATTATCTATATAAGTATGTATTTACGAAAAAAAAAATTGTTTCGGTTTGGGATCATATAACCGTGTGTGAACAATGTCCCAGGATATTATTATTATAATCAAGTGAGACAGTTTGATAAGATTACTGATCCAAAGATTTTCTGTTCCGCAAGCTTTATAGAAGTTGACGTAAAATTATATTAATTACTCACACATTAGCGAAGACATTTTAAAAGTAATCAAATTATTACAATAATAAGCTGTGCCGGAGGGCGGGCGTTAAATGTAACGCAGCCGCGTGAATGTCGGGTTTTGGAGCGAAATGTTACGCAATGCTGTGATCATCTGCATAATTCCCTGCGTAGGGTTGCCACTTTTCTAAATATTTAGGGCTTAGGTCTACAAGACGTCAAATATATCTGAGAAATATAAAATTTCATAAATATCTATAGGTACTAACAGTGAAAGTGATCAATCATATCTGAGCTTCAGAATTTTCTTGTTTTACTAACACTTGTGCTCGTCTTCTTAGCTTTATCAATTCTTTATCTACTGTAGTAGATCTTGCGTGTCTTTTCTTATTAATGGATTAAATACTATGTATTTTCCCGAGTTCGCATGCTGGTTTCTTTCGATGTTCCCTTGTGTAACTTTACTAGCTATTACTCGCGGCTTCACTCGCCTTACCGGGATAAAAAGTAGCCTATAACCTCCGAGGATAATGTAGCTTCCTATTAATGAAAGATTTTTTTGAATCCAACTGGTAGATCCAGTAATTAGCGCGTTCAAACATACACAAGCTTCCTTAGCTTCTACTTTTTTAATCCATAGATAACACACCGTGAGTTGTCAAAAAAGGAACTAAGTAATTCAAAAGCTGAAGAGATTTATCTTTCTCCACAAGCTGTGAGTGCGTTGTTATTGCAAATGCAGTGACAGCCCTACACACGCGGGCATGCGCCAGCGCAGTGAGGCGTGCATCCACTCTAATTGGACGTTATCCATTATGTTACAGTGTTATTATATTGTGATTGTGGACCACTTCCTCTCGACACGAATTTTGACATTTATATATGGCGAACTTTACGTTTCATATTATGTAGGTATGAGGTCTTCTGATTCCCACCAACTTATGTCCTAAAAATATTGGTGTTGCCAAATATCTTGATGCAAATATAAAGCTTACAATCAAACATCACATTTTCATATTTGATTGGAGTGCTTAAGTCTATTAAAGACAGGTCGTTTATAATTTGCAATATTAATAAGTTGCTGTAATTATATAAATTAAAAAAAAAAAGATCCACAAATTAAAGAAGCCTTGCTGAGTTTCTTGCCGGAGTTTTCTCAGTTCAAGTGTATTCCGAACCGGTAGTAGAGTTTAAATATTGAAACTGTTGACATTCATAAGTGCCATAATAGGGCCTAAACTGAATAAATGAGTTTTGATTTTGATTGGCGGTACCTGGTGGACTTCGACTTCCATGGTTAGCGTCTCTTGTGGCGTCTCTAGTTGGAAGTAACACAAAATCACTAAATATCAAAAAAAGTCGGGCCGAAGGTAGAAAGCATATATCATATTAAAGTCTAGATGGAACTGGCTCTCAAGTACATGTAAAAGCAGTAAGTAACATATCTTAAATTCTTCTAAGGTATACTCAGTAAAGCATTATCGCTTCTGAAATATCGTGTCAGTGAGTACCATGTTTAGTTAAAGAAACGATAAATACTCCATAATCAGACCACACCTGGTGCACCAATATTTCGTAAGATAAGCTCCTTTTTTAATCACAGTCTGCGCCTAGTATTACTGCGCCTGCGCTGCCTGTGTCACTGACACTTCCCTTAAACGCTAACACTTATCATGTGCATAAATTTCTATGAAAATATGTCTTATTCCACAGTGTTAAAGTTGAAAATCATCAGTTTATTACTGCTGTTTTCATTGTTCAACAATGTTATCTGCATACAATAAGGCGGGAAGTGCGCAGGCGCTTACAAATGATCTAATTATAAGGCAGTCAATTAATATTTATAATTCTCAAGTTTTGAATCTAGATATATTATTGATTATTTTTTTTACATGAGTAGGTAGGTAGCTGTTCTAACTGGGTTTTTAAATCTATACTAATACCTTCTAATAATAAAACTGAGGAGTTTGTTTGTTTGAACGCGCTAATCTCTGGATCTACCAGTCGGATTCGAAAAAGAATCACTAATAGGAAGCTACATTATCCCCGAAGGTTATAGGCTACTTTTTATCCCGGGAACGCGATTGGAACCGCGGAGACCAGCTAGTGCCTAATAAAATAATACTGAAATGAATAAAACCTATAAAATTGTATGCCTCAAATTAAAAGCAAAGTAGAGTTTCTAGAATAAATAAATCGGACAAATGCGAGTTAAACTCGCGTGGTGAGGGTTCCGTACATGTTTAACTAAGTTCCATAAATATTTTTAAATCTGACCGAAATTTGTTGAAAGTAACTATTAAAAGATTTTTTTTTTTGAAATTGTGTTTTCTAAAAATGAAACCTAGCTACATCGATTTATCGCCCCCAAAACTCACTGCATACCAAGTTTCATGAAAATCGTTGGAGCCGTTTCCGAGATTCAGATTATATATATATATACATGAATTGCAGGTTTAAAGGTATTAGAGAGACTTCTTATAGGTTTTCCTGTAATCTTTAGGTAAAGAACTATTATCAGATTTTTTTTCAAAATGTTTGGCCCAGTAGTTTCGGAAATAAGGGGGGGGGGGGGGAATGGTCAATTTTCGCCAATTTTCTTAAATAACTTCAAAACTATTTACATTAAAATTCTAAAAAAAATATATTTGAGATCCTCACAAGAAGCCCTTTGATTTGATATGTTACACAATATTGTCTGCAAAACTTATTATTTAATTTTCTAATTTACCCCCCAAAATTAGCCCCCATGTTTGAAATTCATTTATTTACGTAACACGTCCATGTTTGGGTCACCGACTTACATATAACAACTTTCAACTCAATCCAGTCCAATATTTTCGGACAGACAGACAGACAGAAGCACGAGTGATCCTATAAGGTATTATTTAGATAGGTATTATTATTAAAAAGTATTATTGATCCTATAAGGGTTCCGTTTTATTTTTTCGGTACCCTAAAAAGCAACAAAGTTTCGTCGTGTTTAATTTATCTATGTGAAGAATTTCTGTAATTGATCCGCCGGCCGCGCCGCGACGATCTATTGTTTCAAACGACTACAATTGAATTCCTTTTTAAGCAAACAAATATGCATTCATAACATTTGCAATTGTTTGTTTCAATTGTTTACATTGCAAATATTTATTAGTTGCATACTCACTGTAGAAAAATCATAACTCAGGCATATTTAAATAAATATATAGAGATAGGTAGGTAGCGGTGACTGAAACCGAACTTTTAAAAACTTGTCAGGTTCTTGCGTTGGAATCTGCCTATTTAATCTGTCTGCATTACTTTAATGACGTGGACGCAAAGATCGAACTATATTAGGTACCTATTCAATTCCACGGTCATCAGAATAAATCCGAACAAATTTAGAAGCTGACAGATTTTTAATTCTTATTCCACGAAGAATTTTCTAGAGAAATATTTAGAACTTCGGGAGAACTATATAACCAGACTGTTTTTAGCTATAGACTAAGGTATCTATGGTATTAAATATCAATAGAAACTTACATTTACAAATGGCAATTTAACAATTGTTAGACTCGTGACTATGTCGTCCTCTAGAGACATTATGATTGTTGGCCCGGGCCGTGATATGTCATCAGTATAAATGTTCACATGTGGTCATGTGATTTGAGACGTGACCATAAGGTCAGCTCCATCTACCATACAGTTGACCACAATTATTACATACATGTAATCATACATTTCTGGGACATTGATAACAATTGTCCTTCTAATTTTATAAATGCGAAAGTTTGTGAGGATTAGGAATGTTTGTTACTGTATCACGTAAAAACTACGGAACGGATTTGGATGAAACTTGACACATATTGAGATCATACCCTGGAATGAAATATAGGCTACTTTTTATCCCGGGAAAACATAAGATCCTTCGGGTGAAACGGCGAGGTGGAAGCTGGTACATATACCTATATAATAATTCAAAGTCTGACTGTGACATATCAAAGCACAGCCTAAACTGCTGGTCCTACTGGCATGACATTTAGAGAGTGTATTTTATATGCTATGTAGGCATTAACTAAGAAATAAACCTCGTGGAAAGACTCACGGTAGTCAGCTGGAGGTGTTAAGCAAACAAGGTAGCTTAGAGAACTGACTCTCAAGTGCAACTATAATGAAAAAGTTGACTAATTAGTACTTAGTCAATTTCTTTATTGGCTGACATATCTTTACCTGGCTTTGAGTTACCACCTTCATCCATAATATCACTTATAACGATGACTCAGAAAAGATTATAAAAATTCTGAACTAGCTTCCGCCCCGCGCTTTCACCCGCGTTCCAGAGGGATCTTATGTTTTCCCTGGATAAAAAGATAAATAATATGTGTTAATCCAGGTTATAAACTATCTGTGTTCCAAATTTCATCTAAATCCGTTCAGTAGTTTTTGCGTGAAAGAGTAACAAACATACATTTATCCATCCATATAATAGTAGGATGAGAAATTACGAGAAACCGAATTCTCTGATGCGTTTTATGTCAGTGGTACGACGTCTCGTTAGAAGTGAAAATAGTCGTCTATTGTTGATTGAGTTATCACGAATTTCGGAACACTTAGCTCAAATATGTAGCGTGCGACACGAGCCTCATGTTGTACCGTTTCATATAGTAAGAGCTGGACTTGTCATTTGACATGAGCTGAAGTATTTTTATATTTATAACCTATTTACTCGCTTCATCATTACTTGTTTTTTTTGTTTTTTTAATTTTGGCATCACACTTCGTGTATTTTGCCAGTGTCAAGTTGAGCAATGTAGGTATTTTTATATTCTTCATGTATAAAATTCTCGTCAATCGTCAAGTTTCAAAGTTCTAGTCATGTTAAATCTTCTTCGAGTCATAGTCAGTCTAGTTAGGTTTTAGTACAATGGTAGCCGTTCTACTAAAACTTTTCATGGACTTCTTGAGACAACTTGAAAAGCCACTATACACGTAATCATTTCATTTCACTTCACTGGTGCACTTATATTGATCTTTATTGGACAAAATACCACCGATAATATTCAATAAAACTCAAAATACACGATTTTATGAAAATAAAACGAAAACGAAACGTCACTTCGCAAGTTCCCGCCAAAAAAGTCCCATCATTACTTTCTTGGACTATTTATTACTTAGAACCAATTTCACAAACGCGATTTTAAGCAGATGATAGCTCGGTAGTGATGTCAAATGCCGAGACGAAGGTCGATGGTTCGAATTCTATAAGCTTGAGCTTTCGATGAAGGAAAACTTCGCACGGTGGTAAGGTACTTTGTAGTACACGCTTAGCTGGCTACTCAAGTTGAAAATCTATCGCTAAGTGCCTTCCGGTGTGTTTTAGCAGATGCACTTGAGAGCCAGTTCCCGTCTAGGCTTTGTGTGCTTACCTTCAGCCACATCGTCACTGACTGCAGTGAGATTGTGGTCAAATACAAGCCTATACATAGAATAAAAAACGTCGTATAGAACTAATCCACAGGCTAAGTATGGCTGTGACAGAATTTGTATAGATTTTCTGTAAATTTGACATAATTACCCCGTGTTTTAGTGCTATACGATGTTGGTGAAATTAGGCTTATAGTAAAATATTTTTCACACTGAATGCAAACGCGGTATCACTCAGGGATCAAAATTAGGTCCTTAATTCTTCATAATTTGCATCAATGACATTATTTTGTTAAGTTTGCAAAATAAAACGTTATTACTTATTTATATTAAATTACTTCCAGTTACTGAGCTGTAGGTCGTGCAAGCATGTGTAATCGACCATGAAAGGCATATGTCGTGGAACTGACAGAGCAGATCAGATAGCAACTGTGGCTGGACGGCTTCTAAGACGTCTTATGTTTTAAGGGTCAAATTACAATATAAGTTACATTCGTTCACCGAGATTACATCACTAGATTTTACTATCTTCTATCTACCTATGTATACGTGTATATGTAACACAGGTAGATACATAATTGAAGAAACTGTCTGTCTAACTGATATAGGTAGATCTATGCACAGCCTTTTTTTAACCGACTTCAAGAGGAGGTTATCAATTCGTCGGAATATTTTTTTTTATGTATATTCCCAGATTATTCGAAGACGTCTGTACCGATTTGGAAAATCTGCGGTACCATGATATTTTCCATAGAAACTGCACTTTCGCTGTCTTCAAAACAGAAAACATTTTCTTAAGAAAATTCATGGTAACTACAACGCCCGATTATAATTTATCGGACCGTTTTCTTGTCGGTGAACATCGACCTTAGTTAAATCTATAATTTTACCTACCACATGTCGAGGATAAAGTGTAGGTAACATACGAATTTTACATCCATATACATACCTAGGTAAATATAATTCGAAGTGATTCATCTAAAAATACCAAAATAATTAAGAATAACAATAATTATAAGTGAAAATTAATTACCTATTTAGACTTTTCGCAGGCTTCGTAACTTTACAACAACGATGAGCGGCTAAATGAGAGTACATAGTTATAAATTACTGTAATTAGTGGAGTTCTGTAATTATGTAATGGTTACTTTCCCCGCGCAAGCGCTGCCGCTGCGCTGGTGCAGCGCAAGCGCACACAATGCAAGCCTTCCGACAGTTGCCGTGCAGGTTTATATGATGCACTTTGTCATCGTTGTTTTGAATGTTTTTATTATTATAAAAAAAATTAAGTAACCGCACTAGAAAACAATTGATAATCGTCGAACAGCTGAGCGAATTTTCTGAAACATAAGAACACTGTCGATTAAAATACTTTTCAAACAATAAAACAAAATCAAAATCGGTTCATCTGTTCGGGAGCTATGATGGCACAGACACACTACATACTTATAACACCCCTCATTTTCGTTAGAGGTTAAAAATTTGCCCTCTTTTCAAGGAAACTATAGTACGGTGGAAAGGACTTTGTAGTATTCGCCTATCTGGCTACCTCCCTCAAGTTTAAAACCTGTAGCCATGCACTTACGCGTATGTTCTGTCACCTGCATTTGAGAGCCAGTTCCCTTCGGCCATATTATCATTGTGGTCAAACACAGGCCTATACAAAGTAAATGGGTCATAGTAAAAATTAGCAAAGCCTCGTTATTGAAGTTTTCTTCTTCTTCTCCATCTTCTCCTTCTTCAACCTATTTCCGCCCAATGCTGAGTGTAGGTCTCGTCTAGTGCACTCCATTTCACACGATCTTGGACCTACCTCATTCAGTCCCTTCCCACCACCTAAAGAAAAGTATTTTATGAGTTATTTAGAACTGCTCAAAGCTATCACTATCAAAATATAGCAAAGGCCTAGAATTTAAATATACACAAAAAAACGTGTTATGACCTCGCATTGTGACAACCATCAATCAGGCACCGTCGGTATTGTTTGGGGCCACTAAACCGGCGGATGGGTTTTGTCACTCCATCATGCGTTGACATAGATTGCAGAGCAAACACGTATGGAAACAATTAGGCATTAAATGTAACCTACATATTGAATTTTCAATAGATTCTACACCATAGTTCAATAGCAGTAAATTTTGTATCTAACGGGACATCTTCCGCTAATATCAATGGAAAATATTGTGAAATGTACCTAAATATCTACCTTAACAAATATTTTACTTTTTACTGCTGTAGGTTCATAAATTGTTTACTGTCCACAGAGGAATCTATTGCAAAATGTTTTTTTTATATCGACAAACTTTACCTTATCTATCTATCTATATACCAACATTTTATGAATTTTATAAATTACTAGCTGTATAGTGCGGTTTCACCCACCACGTTCCCAATATAAAATTGACCTAGATCTCAGATCTCTTTTAGCTGCCAATGAAAGTCCTACATTATTAACCCATTTCAGAGTCCGGGAAAAAAGACATATTTTTTTTTTTGGATTTTGGTGATTTATTTATCACTATCGTAGCCCTAGCAATGAAGTTGTAGTGTCCAATTATAAGATAAAAATACTTTATACTATACAAGTTCAATTTAAGTGTATAAACACAACTTAAAACACGATTGGTCTCACCCACAATTGCCTCCCTCTGTCCACCTCCGGCCACTCGAATCTAATCGAAGTTCCTTTGATTCATGGCCACACTTCAAATGGCATTGGATTCTAGGATGTATAAGTAGGGTTGTCACTTACAAGTATGTAGTTTATTTTATTTTTTAGTCACAGAAATGTGTTTTTGTGTGCTTATGTGTGTGTATATTGCAACCATTATCTATGTATGTGAATTTAGACATGTTTTTTTATTGTTATAATTATAATACTATTACTGTCCCGCGGTTTTAGCTGAAAGATACACAAAAAATATGCTAAAAATGTCAGATATGAGGTGGTCGAAAGTGATACAAAACCTAGAAGGAATCTGGCTCTCAAGTGCATAGCTGTTGCAACACACCGGCAGGTGCTTGGCGATAGATTTCCAACTTCACAGAAAGCTCAAGCTCATCTCAAATAGGATCCGACAGTGCGACCTTTTTCATGACGTTCAACGTCACTTCCTCTAAGCTATCAAAACACCGAGCCCAGGATTGTCATTAAATGACAATCCTGGGCTCGGTGCTTAAAATACTTCTTTTCTTTTTTATTATCGCCTCTGAGTTTACAATCTCCATTGAAATTGGGCCAGCGCCTCTGGCGGAATACTCATGGAACTAATTTCTACCATACAAAGGGTACACTGATAACTATACGCTATGTAATAAATATAGCAAATGTGTGTAAACATTTGATAAACGTAATCAAATCTTAGCCCGAAAATGACATCATTTTAAGTACGTGTCTGGTAGGTTATTGCTAAAAATAATTCCGTATCTGATATTATGTTCACATAGATTCAAAATTGTATGTCCACCTTATTTCACGTAAAATCTACTGAACGTATTTAGTTGAAACTTGGCACATATAGATCATACCCTGGACTAACATATAGGCTACTTTTTATCTCGAGAAAACATAAGATCCCTCGAGATAGAAGGTGAAACCGTGGGGCGGACGCTAGTAATAATATTATATTTTCTATGGTAAATTAGTTAGTGCCATCCCTACATATGCGCCTATACGCTCGCGCACAAATAATTTGCAAGCAACATTATCACTATTGACAGGCTTCGGCTCGGGTGAAAGTATCACTTGCACACAATAAGATACTTACGTAAGGTAATGTTAAGGTCTCTTTATTAATAACATCTTTAGATTGTGAAAATATTTAGCTATTAAATCAATTAAAATCTATTTGTTGAGTAAAAGTTGATCGGAATCCTTACGACTGGGTGGGTATCTTCTCAAATATTTTTAAATCATAACACTAATATTACTGTTATAATTGCTAATTACGTCTGTCTGTTACTTCTTCACGACTAAACCTCTGAAATGATTGATATGGAGAGAGACACAGGATACTTTTTTATCTCTGGAACGCGAGTGGAACCACGGGGGACAGTAATAGTCTCGTAGATCCATAAGAAAGCCACTTCGTCTTCAATTTAGGTATTCATTTTTCAAATTCATCATTTCTGAATCTGCTAATTAATTGAATAGTAAGTAGATATCAAATTAATTTCATTTTTTTATTTATTTATTTAAATTGCATATGTTTTGAATTTTATACTTCTTTCGTTGTTAAAGACCTCATGATACAAGACACATAAAATATCGTTATATAGGTACAAAAATTGTTACACACACCTGGGGGCCTAAAAAGGCCATTTGTGCAATATGGACAGATTTCCCGTTAGCTGAACACATTTCCCGAATTCAGAAAATATGGAATTCCAATAATTAATCTTATATCTTTACATATTTTTTTACTTTCACAGATAAGTACCATATCTTATGGGTCAGTTTGTATATAAATATTTGTATATCTTACAAGTATTAAAATTTTTTTCAAGTCCGTCAAATTTATACACGGTTGGTGTTATGCAACATTGCCATAACGGTAAATCTTTGTTCCATTATATTGACATAATATTACACAATTGTCTATTATTCTGTCTGTCCGTAACAAAGGGCATAGAATAGAAGTAGTGGCGCTTTGTGCCGACATAAATAATTCCATAATTGTAGGATGTTGTAAAATCTATCCTACGAATAAAAAATGCGTTACTCAATGACACTGTAATTCAAAAAAGTATATTGATTTTAATGTATGTTACTTACGTACAAATAAGTGGGCAATGGAATAATATGTATTTTTTATATTTTTTTTTCAAAATTTATAGAATAATATTATGTCTCCCATTTATATGTCGGGAAATAGGTTTGCAAGCCTATAAAACCTACTTTTTATTTTATCCCGTGAAAATATTAGATCCTTTTTCAAGACTGAAGCTAGTCGGAAATATCTATACTAATAATAAAGCTGAAGAGTTTGTTTGAACGCGCTAATCTCCGGAGTTAATGGTCCAATTCGAAATTTTTTTTTTCACTAATAAGAAGCTACATTATTCCCAAAGGTTATAGGCTACTTTTTATCTCGGAAACGCGAGTAAAACCGCGGGGAACATCTAGTAAATAATATAATTGGCCGTAGCAGTACCGTAGTCACAACCGATCACGCTACCGTCCTCGACGGCGAGGACCGCCGCGACGTCCCACTCAGTCTCGTCCCGTTCAAGCGGCCCGAGCTGCCTACAGTAATCCGACCGCCCCCAATTAGTCGTAACTCGTACAAAGTCCTCCCCCTCCCCCGGTAACGCCCTGAGCCGAGGTTCGTACCCCATTCGGGGGTGCCCTCAGGCGTTGTTACCTAAATATTACCTGGCTGAGAGCCCTCTGCGCTCGCCGATTTGTCCGGTAAGGTTGTTGCAGCCATCTGAGGCTACCAACTTAGTCCTTTCAAAAAAAAAAAAATTCTATTTATTTTTTTAATTGATACTGTATTTAAATCTTTGACTAAATATGAATGGCCTTTGACGTTTTAATTATAAAATCTATTTTAATTTTTAACAATAGGAAGAGCATAAATGCCATAAAAATCCGATAGATATTTAATAAAATTGCATGAATTCAAATAAAAACCTGAAAATTTTAAATCTAGTGTTTTAGTGAGCAAAATAATATGCTTCAAGAAATATTTTGTTGGTTGCCAGTGCGCAGCGCGGACAAAAGGTGCATTATTGTACAATGTAAAATAGCTGACTTATACGCATTACTTATCTTACAATTCAGCTACTTTAACGCTGTAAAACAACGCAGTTAGGTATTTCGTCTTCATTATAATTTTATCAAATTGTTTTAGGAAAATAGTTTACCTACATTAAATTTAAATTTGAAAAAGTTGGGCAAGAGTTTATTTAATAGATTATTGAAAAAAAATATGTTTGAAAGTATCAATAATTTCGTTTCAGTTATCACGTTCCATAAAACACGTAAATGATATCCCATGATTATATATGATGATAATGATTTTGTGATCTCATAAACTAATTTTATTCTATATTATTTTAATAAAAAAGATAACTGTACGTATAATAGACTTCCATAAGTCGTAAACAAACACGTAGGTACATTAATAAAAAAAAACATTGTTCCCTCAATGATTTTATAATTTCTATAGGTACATATCAAATATAAGCATCATCATACTTTTTATATGCTAGATTTTCCATGCATCAACTGTTTTATTAAAGCGCATTTAGTGCTTACATGCGCGTGACACAGGCATTCTCTTATT
Source organism: Tethea ocularis (assembly GCA_963555595.1). NCBI lineage: Eukaryota > Metazoa > Arthropoda > Insecta > Lepidoptera > Drepanidae > Tethea > Tethea ocularis. The sequence continues at coordinate 9,092,188 of OY741970.1, forward strand.
TCTGAACGCAAAACGCCAGTCGGCCGAGAGCGCGCAGCTACGGTGTGCGTTGCGTTGCGCGGAAATAAAATAGCCAAGTATAAAGCTTGCGGAAATATTAACGGTTGGAAAAAAAAGTATTCCTTCCGATTTTTTTTCTGTGTTTTTTTTTATTGTGAAGTGTGATCGTGTAGTATTTTAATTTGGAACACGAGAAATTCTTCATTCAGAAGTTTTGTAAGTACTCACAGAGGTTTCTATATAAACAAAAATATTATTTATAATTTTTTTTTATTAGATCGCAATTTCTTTTCTAATGTGGCTTTGTTGTTCTAGTCTATTGTTTATATAACTTTAATAATAATAATTGTTTATTTTCAGTTACGTCACTATATACTATTAGTTAAGTAAGTACCTACGCAACTAGGATGATTATAATATTAATTAAAAATAACATTCTACGTGATTTTTATGAACAATAACGGTATAACTGTGACTTGACCTGTTTTTACTCTCAGACAGGTCAACAATTCCGCTAAATGCGTTTGTTAACTCAAAGTAGGTACAGTGGTTATTTTATGGCGCAGTAGGTCAAATCCGATTTGTCAAGGTGTAGTTCAAACGTTTTCTAATTCGACTCGCCAACGTTTTTTTCCTACATAACGTTACGTTATTTTAAATAATAGTCTACTAACTCACTCTAAAATTTTATTTTCACAAAAATAACAGGGTTGCATTGCATATATATCTACATTAGTTTTCAAGCGGCAGTTTAAAAACAATTAGACCGTACATAAAATGATGTGAGATTCGTAAAAAGCGAGAAATTTTTCATATTTCGAATAGAGAATTCAAAAAACTGAATTCACTGCTGAAGATCAGGAATCCGGCTTGAAATGTCAACATGTTTACACGCTATGATATTTATGGCAGTAGATTAAAGATTAATATTGATTGTCGATGCCAAATCGCACGGTCCAACGATGGATTTCGAATAATCGTCATTCTAAGCTGCAATCGCTAAATTCTTTGTTGTTAAAATTGCATGTCTGAAACGATTATAAGATTGTGCTATTACTAACATCTTTAAAAAGTTAATGGCATTTAAAAATAATGGTGTATTACGAGCAAATAACACGCCTAAAAGTGTCTCGGAAATGTTATTGTATTGAATATGGAGCAAGTCAGAGAAATGGGAATCTTGGTTTGTCAAAATAAATAAATACCAACTCTTCTTTTGATAGGCATTTAACGTCCATGTGCCAAAAAGAGACAAACATATTGCGGTAAGAAGAGATATCCTCTTGTCAAAAATGACTAATCTAAATGGATGAAAATACTTCATTTTAAATTTAGAATGTTTAAGGTTTAGCACCATTTTGGTAGTAAAAAAGGCCCGTCAAGCAAAATTATTACATGCAGTGGAGCCTAAGTATGTAGTTCCAATATTTTTTGTGAATATGAAATACTTTTTAATAAAATAAGACTAAAAAGGTTACTTGAGCAATATTGCTCAATGGAGTTCATATGCAATTCATCAAATACGGATCTATTATTTAATTAAAACTTGTAATGATGATTTCACAAAACAATATTGAGCATACCTACAATCTGTTGTGAATTCAGAAAATGAATTATGCTCAGCAAAACTGCTCTATTGACCTTTTTAGTCTCCCAAAGGATGGTTTTATGGCAAATGGCTCAAGAAGACAGGTATTAAAACAATTTTTCATTTGATTTCCATAGGCTTTGTGTGCTTATCACCTTCCATATAATCATGGTGCATTATTATTGAGGCGAAACTGGGTGAAACACGAACCTATGACGCGATAAAAAATATATACAGTGTGTCCGGTCATGAACTAGCGATATTTTAGGTACACATATTTGAACACATTTTATGGGACTTTTCTTAGGACCAGCTCTGAAAAAAGTATTTTTTTTTCATACAAAATATCTATCTTATTCGGTAAAAATGTATGAAAAGTATGAATTCTTTTTCGAGTTTTCAGGATTGGTCCTAAGAAAAGTCCCATATAGTGTGTTCAAATATAACACACTATATATATGTATAAAAAACACCAATCTCCACTGTTCATGCTTCTTTATAAATATCCGTCATTGGTTATCAAATCAGGTATTGTTATAAAATGTTTTTGTTATATCAGCCATTGTAATCTCACATCTCTCTTAAAATGGCAACATTGTATCAAAGAGAACGTGACAAACCGAATCAAGTAAGTAAAAGACATTGCACTTGAACGCTATTAGAGGCTTGAAATATGTGTAAGTATTAACTTATGAGGCTTATGTATGAGTCATCGTCCAATATATCGTCCCACAGATTATTAAATAGTGCTGTAGAGTATAAGAGTAGTAACTTTTTCTGTTACTTCTTCCAGTGTCGAGTATTATTAAGTATTATTATTTTTTGTTATAGTTCGTATTGTCACTCTTTTTGAAGGAAGGCCCTACCAGAATACTAGCGTTGCACTGCCTTGTGGCCTTTTGTCCCCGCGAAACATTGTATTATTTTTTATTTAAGTTTCTTTCCTTTTTGTTGGGCCAATAAATATTTTTTCTTTCTTTCTTTCAATAGGAATTCTTAAACTGCGTAATGTTACCGCTGAGATAATCCGTTTTGACTAACTAATCCCCACTAATATTATAAATGCCAAAGTAACTTTGTATTTCTGTCTGTTATACGCGGATAGCTTATGATATTGTAGGACATCATTATCAGGGCCTAAACTGAATAAATGAGGTTTGAGTTCCCTCTGAAAATTTGGGTAAAATCGCCGGGGACAGCTACTTTGTCTATAATAAGCTTAATCTCGGAAACAGCTCAACTGATTAAGATGGGTCTTTTACTAAAAGGCTCAATATTTCCTTAGGCAAGTTAGGCATAGTGTAGTTAAAGTCCTATCGAAATCAGATTAGCCGTTATCGTGATTATCTCATTAGGTATTTCACCTGTAAATAGAGAACGCTTTCTATTGGTAGCCGAATATTTTTCTTTTTTAGATAAAAATAAAATATTCAGCATTTTTTTTCAGCAAGGACGTTTTGTTTCTCTACAGATTTTTTAAATAAATTTGAAGCTTGAGAACCTCTGGTCTAACGGATGGTCTCAAGGTTAGAGTAGGACGTTACGGCGCATCGTACTATCAGTGTGGATGTATGACACAATATGTTCTAATACAAAGCGACCTAACAAAGAAACTTAATTTAAAAATTATTTTGCTTTTTTATTGAACAACGCCCAGTTTAACTTTAAACTTTATATATTTATAATAAGGTAGTTTCCTGACATTTTAATAAATGCTACTTAGTCTGTCAGAAATAATTACGTAGAATGTCAAAACGATAGTTTATATGGAATTTTGTATGAAATACTACACTATGACGTCATAGTTTCACAGCATCAAATCATCTACTCTTACGCTGTCTTTTCGATCTGTCCTCCGACTGCTATTTAAAATAGCCTTTTGACAGCTCGGAAACGGAATCAACATTGGAAAGATTTCGTTTCCGATTCCGATGTCGAATCCGAGTGTTTTGAAATAGCCCTGCTGTTAAAATAGCCCCGGCTCTTTCTATTGAATGACGTTATGAAGTGACACCTGTCTCACCTGCCTGAAGTTCTAATTTGAAAATTGTACACACATTGAAAATTAAAAATCACTACCATAAACCTGAGATCAATCACCATTGATGATACTCCACCCTTCGATTTTAATTTTCTCTTAGGTGAAGTGAAATCTGCGGCTATTGCCGCAAACGTAAATCGTATTCTATAAATATCGTAAAAGCATATCGTAATTTGTCGTAATTAAACTTATCACCGTTATACTTTATTGTTATTACATACTGGAGATATAATTTGATAATGTTGTTTATTGACTTATTGATGACTCAATATTACCATTAATCTACATAAATATTATTTTGGTAAAAATACGATTATTATCATCGTGAAATTAGGTGTTTTCTAATCAGAAAAAATACGATAAAAACAAGGAGTACGTTTCAAAATGACACGTTTGATAAGAAATACGATATGAGTAAGACGATACGCCCTTGCTGCGTGGTTTTAATCATTTGTAAACCAAACATAGACTGGGCTTAGCACATGTGATAAAAAAATACGCACGATAATTGATGTCATAGAGTTAGGGTTGCCATATCTAAAATCCGCTAACCGAACAAAAAGTGTGAAACCCCGGATTTGGAGCTCTATACCCGGACATGTCATTTATTTGTTAAAGTTACTCAATACAATAAATAATTGTTATAAATCTACTTTTGTTTTTATTTTTGCGACACGAATGAAATCCTGCTCGGACGCTCCCCGGACGCCCTCTAATCTAGGACAAATCCGGGGAAACCCGGATGGATGGCAACCCTACATTGGGTAGACATTTCACACTGTCAAATGGTGCTAAATAGAGGGACATTTTATTTGATTGTAAGTGCGCAACTCCTTTTATCAAAATAAGGTCAAGGCTGGATTTCGTAGATTCACAGTTCCGTATATATCAAGCTGTGAAAATATATAACCGCTAACCACAAGACAATTAGTGTTGTGTTCAAATAAAAAATTAAAAGCTTCTTGTATAATTTTTGATGACCATTCATTTTAACCAATTGATTGAGACTATGTTGCATGTGAGGGTCGCGGGGAACCGCTGGATTCAAAATACTGGGTATTTTTTTCACTCACGGTTATCTGATCCCAAACTAAGCAGAGCTTGTACTATGGACAACCAAATAACTGATATTACTACATATACTACTTTTTTTTAAATAAATACATACTTATATAGATAATTACACCCAGACTCAGGACAAACAGATATGTTCATGCACACAAATGTGTGTCCTGGATGGGAATTGAACCCACGACCTGCGGCGCAATAGGACTGCACCAACTGGCCGGTCAATTATTTGTCTTTCTGTGTCATCCTGTAATTATCATTACTTTTTACTCAAAATTTTATTAAACGTAGTAAAAACAATTCCCAAGTTCGCAAGCGGAACTGGGTCGGTATACTAGTGTAGACTTAGATGTAGCGTTCAATTTGACTTTCATTTTCGTGCGAAAGATTCCATTGTTTAAGTTCAAGGCTAATTCTTCCGCAAACAATGTGTTCCAAATGTTCCAATTAATACTTACGGTAAAATTAGCTCAAGCTTTGGTAATATCTACCTTATTTATTCGTTGCTAGAGTTAAAACTCATCTTCAATTTACTCAGCTTACGTCATTTGTTAACGTTGTTAGTGTGATTAGTTGAATAAAGGTTTAATATCCTCAGTATTTGAGGCAAAAACAATAAAACCCTCTAAAAGCATTTATGGCTTTATGTTAGAGTTGAAAATGGCTTGTGATAACTTGTTTGATTATTTATTTGCGCATGTAGGTATGTCTGTTTAATACAAATGGAGCGATAAGGTCATTTGCTTTATATTAGATCAAGCCAGAATATATAAAATTAAATAATATAAATTGTAACATAATATGTAATCAGAGATTCTCAAATTTATTGCTCTTTGAACTCCTTTTTATAGTTCCCAAAAAACTAATAAAGGGCACCTCGTTGAATTGCGACGCTGATGCTGATGCGCTGCCCGAGGTAAGTGCCAGCCCTTTGGTCCCCTGTAGTATCAATAAGGTGTCTGGACAGCTCCCGAACCAAACTGCGAGCATCTTGACCCCAACTACCCATATTTTCGACCCCAAACGGAGGAAATATATAACTATCCCCAAAATAAGGGGTTGAGGCTTTCCGCAGCGTCTGCGGCTGCGACCGCCACCTGTGATGAATGTTAATTGGAGGTGAGAGGTACCCTTGCGTGGGTGCAAGGGTATCAGCACAAAAAAGTAAATTAGCTTATTATTTAAAAGAATAATAGCTGTGTTATAATACAGTTAAATAACAAATCAGGTGTATCCTGGTCATGTCCTTGCGTAACACAAGTAACTGGACATGTTCAACTTGTTACGAGAATAATAGTAAAACCTCGCGTTAGTAACGCTTTCACACGACTCCATTTTTACATAACGCTACGTTTACATTTGAACAACGGGAAGTTAACGTATTGAATACCGATCGGTGGTGCTCTATTGAATATGAGATAAGTTACATCATCACAACGTATTTGCATACAAGTGTATTGAACAAAAAACGCCTACTGAGTTTGACGGTCACTTTATGGAACGCACGGACAAAATGATTAGTCGTTAGTAATCCTTCCTCGGTGTTTTATGATGTCTCTCTCTCTCTCATCATTTGGGGTCGGCTCTCCTAGTGATTTTTCGCCAGGACGCTCTGTCCCGGGTCATCTCAGATGTGACACCTGCATCCTTCATAATATCTTTCTTTACGGTGGCTATCCATGTGACCCCGTCTTCCTCGCTTTTTTGGCGCGGGGGACATTTCAAGCACTTGTCGGGTCATTGTTCGGGTGGGCGACGCATTACATGCCCGTACCATCTGTTCCTTTTCATGATGTGAAATCTAAATATATAAAAGGACTGACTGACTGATCTATCAATGCACAGCTCAAACCACTGGATAGGTCGGGCTGAAATTTGGCACACAAATTGTAGGCTAAAAAGGAGGAAAATTCACCCCTATTCATGATGTATAGGGGATCGATTTTTAGTAGAAAGGAATGTTGCACTCAAATAGTAAATCATCAAAAAAATACTCACAGTTGGTTAAAAAAATATTTTTCTTCGTAAAAGATGATTCATCAATCGTTTCTTAGTCGAGTTGTATAAACAAACAAACATAACATCGCATTGTCGTTAATTTCCGTTGCTTTATCTATGACTTGATAACGACTATCAAAATCATAGTATCTTATGCTTATTTAAAAAAAAAAGGCTTTGCAATATCCGAAAATGCTGTCTGAAAATGTGTGTGTCACGTGCTGTCGGAAGTTTCATTGAAAAATACCTATATATTATAATTAACCAGAATAACAAACCTCTTGATTTTGTAATACCATTGTCAATTACAAAATCTTTCAATCAAATGACCTATAGCAAACATGTTAAGCTTAAAAGGAACACCATGTCCAAATTGGAAATGTCTCGTTTTCCAGCATTACCTAAATGGCATTACTGCATTTGAATTCAGTAGGGCTGCTAAGTTAGGAAGTGTTACGAAATTTTACGCATATTTGGTTACGATGCAATACGTGCCATGTTTGAAAAACCATCGTTATTTTATGCGGGTGTTTCTAATTCCATAGTTATGTTAAATAAGGCCAGAAAGAACATTTTAATGATTCAAAATGTACTGCGGCCGTAAAAAGGCCCCACGAACAATATTCCTATGCAATTCATATCTCAATTTACAGCAGGGCCAAATTAGATTAATTTTTCTATTACATTACTAAATACAGTAATTTTAATACAAATGAATCGTTCATAGTCATTCTTTTGTAGTTCATTGCTGGATTGTGTCTACATCAAAACACCAAAATTACTCATATGCTTATTGAAAGAAGAATCTTAAGTCCTTATGTTTTGTTTGTTCATAATTACCTAATATACTTCTTGTATTAAATGTACGTTCGTTCGAAAGTATTATTTGTACTTTCGATAAGACCTATCTACTTTTATGAAAATTCCACATAATTACATGAGTAGTAATGTTTATTTTACTCTTAATGGATAATATTTGTTGTATCTGACACCTACTCGAGACAGATAAGACATAAGACATAAGGTTAATCCCTGACACTGCCGTTAATTGTTTGTGCTAATGAACAAATCATTCTAGTACATGTATAACACATAGTAGTAGCGGTAGTACACCAAATGGCTGTAATCTGTAGTACATAATGTAACACAGATTAAGTAACAGTTACTAGGTGTAGTACATAAAATGGTTGTAGTACATAATGTACCACAGATTAGATAACAGTTACTAGGCGTAGTACACAAAATGGCTGTAGTACATACGGTTATAGTACTACGGGACCAATATTGAATAACATAGTTTTACTTTTCGTAATGTTTCTACAAATTATATTATTATTGTTTTTATTTATTTTGTTGTAAATATTTTATTTCCTAGTTTTGATGTACCTAATTAGCTATATTGTTTCAAATAAATATGATTAAAAACCTATTACAGGTTGCCTGATAACAGCTTCTCGGGGGTTTTCTGTTGAAACTTTACCCTGGTTATCAAGTTTCTTTGTAAATAAATATATCTTAAGAATGTAGTTACTAATAATGACTAAAACGTTTGTTTCAGATATTGATGCCTAGCCACGTCTCGAGTTAGCCCTGCGCATAAAAAAGGTTAGTTTAGATTCCTCCTTCCTTTATATAGGTACATTACGTTACGAATGTTATATAATACTTACCTACTCGAAATTAACTTTTATCCTTCAAAGAAATAAAATTGGAGGACCACTTTGGAGATATACTGAAACCAACCCAAAAATAATTATTAGAATCGGTTCATAAACAAAAAAGTTACGCGTGAACAAACATTAAAAAGAAAAAAACATACAACTGAATTGAGAACCTCGACCTTTTTTTTGAAGTTGATTAAAAAAAGTTGCAGTGCTTCATGGGATAGAAGTAACCAAAATGTTAAAAAAAAAAATATGTTCTAATTTGGTCCCACACTAAAAGTTGCTCATATATTGACCCTACTAAAACCCCCTAGCACTAGTGAATTAAATATAACATTGTATAAATAAAATTTCAGGGTAGTCCATAAAATGCTAAAAACCCACTGATATAAAAGTATACAATACATAAACCAACAACGTTCATTATCGGTGCGCGTGAGCATTACGCATCCTCCGAGCGACAAGCCGAAAGAGCGATAACATTGTTTAAACTAACTGGAGCACATATGAAAAAAAATAAAACTTCAAAACAATAAAACCTTCATGACAGTTTAAAACGAGTGGAATAATATTTTTGTTGGAATTTCAGTAACTTTCATGGGTTTTATCCATCAGAAGAATGCAAATAAATAATATGAATGAGGTAAATATTATTTTGGGTTTTGATGTTGGAAATAGTATATTACATATGTCACCGTATGATTGTGAGCGCCGTTGTTTTGTGATCTATCTCGCGAGTTTGTAGACTGTCGATGCATTGTGAACTGAACCATACAGCTCACAATACAATGTACAAATTTTCGATAATTCATATTAAATACTTATCAGCATCAATATTTGGCAGTATCATGAACAGATTTGAATGAAACTTGTCACCGATACGCGACATATATTAGGTAAAACCTGGAATAAATGATAGGATACTTGTTATCCTTAAACGGCCCAAAAAAGTACAAATAACCAAGGACCAGCATTGGTTATTTGTACTTTCCTACATTAACCAACATCATGCCGAGTTGGGGGATCGACATGTGGGAATCCTCCATGTAACAGTTATGTATTTTCTTTAAAATCCCTTGCGCTCTCTCTAATCGCGAGTACCTAAACTGCGCGCGCGGCACGGAATTTATGTTATCAACTAATTACTTTCCATTAAGATTTCCTTTCTAGGACATGCGTTCCTATTTGTTTAGAAAATCACCGACGAAGTTCACTTCAACCATTATTAACGTGTAAACGAGATAAACAGTACAACTGGGTCATTCATACTTGATGAAACTACGCACATTGTGATGTGTTAATTAATAAGTAGGTATGATGTTATTGTATTGTGTGGTGCAGCTCAAGGGTATTTGTTGCAATATCATCTCCTACGCTTTTGAATTTTCGGGTATTGCAATCTCTATTCGAGTATATAATTAACAGATAATTATTTGCAATTAATGTATGAAGTGAAATGAGACATCGATACTATTCTCATAACATCGATGTGTCGATGTTATCGAAGACTTAACGTGGATGTTAAAAAATAGTAGTATAGAATGTATACATTTTTCTCATTTCTTGGCCGATTTTAATTTCACTTTTTGTCGACTTTTTATGGTATTGGGCTAGATATATCGGTACGAAGCAGTCACAGATTAAGACAAAGGACTATTAGTAGAACGATTGAAACCCGCACTACAACTAAATACATTTTTTTTCTTTAGATGTAAGACATTTTGGCAAAAGTCATAGAACAAAAGTCTTGATATACCTAAGTCACCTTTATGAAGTTATTCGTTAGTTACCAGAATCCTGCGGGCCCTGGGGCCGTAAAAAGGCCGCACGAGCAATATTGCTATGCAATTCATATCTCGAATTGACAGCAGAGCCAAATGTTATTTAAGTATTTTTTGATGAAAATGTAAATCATTTTAATCAATTAATTTCCAATTTAGACATGTCATTGTCGTGCCATAATCTGCTGTACATTCCAGAAATGAATTGCATCAGCAATATTGCTCGAGCGGCCGTTTTAGCCCCCATGTATTTACTAACACGGTATGGATAATATTGTCAGATTTTTTAAATAAATAATAATAATATTCTGTTTTCTATAGTAGTGTGTCAGTTACCAACAGATCAAGATTTCTTTGAGTCAGAGTTGCTCGGTAATCCAGTTAGTTATGCACTTGGTTGGCTTTGCTGAGACCGCTTCGTATCAGGTTAGACCGCAATTTGCACGCTGCATTTACTTTACTATGTTATGTTACCTACGTGTGCCTACGTTATTGTTTGAAACTAGTGTGACGACTTATAACATATTTTACTTCTAGGCTTTATGTGTATCACTTTCGCCATAAATCTTTTAATGAAATTAAAAATTTATAGAAACCCTCGACACTTGAAAAGAGGTAAAGGGAACAGAGGGTTGTTATAACAACCCTTTTTCTTCGGGGGTTAAAAATATCCATAATCAATAAAAAAACCTAACAACTTTATTTTTTTAAGAATACCTACAGAGTGGACCTGTCGTACTTTTTGCAAAATAAATAAGAAATCTATTTTCACAAATTATTCCTCACGGTTTCAGTTTCCTATATTCTATTCCAGTAGGTAACCTACCTAAGTAGCTGATGTAAAATTTTCACGAAAATCCGTTCAGCCGTTACGGTGCCAGGAAGCTGAAAATATAATATACACATAAAATTAAATATAATATACTTATATGTTTGCATTTTTAATACACGTAGTAGGGTTCTAGCTGGCGGTTTCACCTGCGTCTTCGGGATAAAAACTAGCTAGGTAGGTATCTGCTTGCCAAATTTGTCTAGAATAAAAGAGCTAAAAAAGCAAGGCACAGAAAAACGCTCTTTCTATGATTTGTTTGTACAAATAATTATATTATACAATAGAAATAGTTAGGTAAATTACAGTTTTGGGTAACAATGAGAAACTAGACTAGATTTTTAGTAATCTCATTTTTGTAACTCAGTGCCTACAAGACAAGTAATTAATTACATTAACAACGCAGTTAAAATTACATTAATTATATTTTAATTATTTCTCTGTGTGGTTGTTCTTTCTTATTTTTTACGTAATATTATTTAGATCTCTTTTATGTTAATACTCTATGTAATCAAATATTATTTGTCGGGCTTGTTAGCATTAAGACTACATCTTGGTCATGGTCAAAAAGGTCATGGGTTCAAAAAGTTTGTCTTAGAAGGACAAGCTTTTTCCATACATTACATATCACATTGTTCCTTTTTCATTGTTTTAAGAAAATGTTACAAGATATCTTAGCTTGGGGACCAACAATCTATATAACGCTTTTATATAAAAGAAATATTAGTATTTTAATATATACGCCATTAATTTAATAAATCTTATTTCATAATATCCATTAATAATAAAACAAGTTCATTTTATAACAAAATAGAGTGTAATTCGTTACGCGCGGACGTAATTTGGAGATGTTTCAACTTTCTAGCGACATTTTAAATATTAATTAATTTTTCAATGTTGAACTGCAATTTAATGCAAAAATTTATGTAATGCTATATAATTAAGTAAGTGCCAAACAATAATTTACGTTCTACGTGTAATTATAAGACGTATAATGAGCGGAAGAAAGCTGTTTATTGGCTTACTAGCATCCACCCACATTCTTTATATTTTTTTATATTTCTACAAACATATAACATATAGATTTTCTAATATTTTAAGTATACTATTACTTACCGTGATATTTTTTTGGTTTTCCATTCATATTATTTTTTCTTGTAGTCAAAAATAAATCTATACTAATAATAAAGCTGAAGAGTTTGTTTGTTTGAACGCGCCAATCTCCGGAGTTACTGGTCCGATTTGAAAAAAATCTTTCACGAACAAGAAGCTACATTATCCCCGAGCCCCGAAGGTTATAAGGCTACTTTTTATCCCGGGAACGCGAGTGAAACCGCGGGGAATAGCTATCCTAAATAAAATTACATGACATCAACAAATATAAGAGCACCTTAAACAATTGCGCAGGCGCAAAATGTTTTCACTAACTCCCCGTTGCAAGTGAAAGTGTTTAAGCAGGTTTAAGTAAAGTGAATATTGCTTAGTAATGTCAAAATGCAATTGTCACTTAACTTTCTTGTTCACAAGTCTAACTTAAGTGGCACTTGCAAGTCTAACTTAAGTGGCACTTACTGTCTTCGTAGTGTCTTCTTATTATTTAATCGTGGGGCTTGAGAGGTGGAGTGATGCTTTTACAATCCTACTAAAATTATAAATGCGAAAGTTTGTGAGTATGTGGATGTTTGTTACTCTTTCACGCAAAATCTACTGAACGGATTTGGATTAAATTTGGAACACAGATAGTTTATTCTTGCCATTTTTATTTTTTCTCTTTATTCTAAATATTTGTTTGTGTTTTGCAGTAGAAATTAAATGATTTTTCTTTCTTTCTTTCATAAAGCCTAGATAGGAACTAGCGCTAACTATCTGTAGTGATAGGGTTGTAGCCAGCTAATGCTATGATTTCCTCATATGAGCTTCATGTCTGCTTAAATAAGCATTTAAAAAGTCAGTAATATCAAATGAAGGTTATTTGAACATACAACTGGCTCCGTAAATTCTACTTTGTCACTTACTTCCTTCCGCATTGTTCAAATTATCAGATGTACCTACTGTAATGGCATTGAACAATGCATAGTCTATACCTACAGTTTTTAAATGTTTAGTTTTGTTTGCTGAATACATTTTTTGTGACAATATTTTATTTTTTATGTCAGAAGGTTGACAAACAGGCAGGCGGTCCGCCTTATGGTAAGTGTCGCCTATCGCCGTTTGCAATACCAAAGATATTGCCAATGTGTTGCCGATCTGTTGCAATGCCATAGATCGCCATAGATTTTCAACTTGCGGTGGAAGCCAGCTAGTGATTCATGAGTAAATTTTCCGAGAGCTTGGTACTGGTGCCGATTCTTTTGTTTACGAACTTAACTAATATTATTCCCGTCACCTCTCTTTCATGTAAACTTTATTGAAAAAAGATAGAACATTTTTAATGCTGTCAGATTAGTCCATGCCGTCGTAATATACGGGTAAATGGTTGTGACCAGTATAGATCGCGCTTAAATTCACGTTGAAATAAGTGTTCGGACAAATCCAGAACTAAAATATATTTCATCCCTTTCTTATATATTTAGAAAGAGATATAGTGAGATTAAATTTGTTTAGTTTGTAACCAACAGATCACTGTCAACAATCAACAGGCCACTGTCATCCAACAGTGGTGAGTGTGTGGGGACGACAAAGAGGAATATTTTTTTCTAGATCTAATGTTTTAATGTTACTTTTTTTACCATTTCATCGATTGTAGATAGAATTTATGAGCCACGTATTTTTGTAATAATCTAGCTTATCACTTTTAAAATGATTTATTTCTAAATACAACATACAGCATTTCCTGCTTAAATTGCATGTAATCTAGTAAATTAATCCACATAATCGCACTTTTATATCTAAATTCGCTAATTACGAAAATCGCACATGTAATAATTCCTTCACAATACAACAAACTGCATAACTGGGTTATGTCTGCGAAAATTATAATTTACTGTGTCTAGTGTTTTTGTTCCGGTATTTTAGAACTGTTAGTTGTACTACTGCCTGCTCATTGTTGTCGTGTGCTAGATATTAAATAGGATGTTATACCATTAAACGGTGCTTTTATGTTGTGAAATACCATTATCAACCATTACATTACCGATTGATTTAGCCGATCTAGCTGTTTTTATCAGTTTATCATCTGTCTGTTGGAGGTTCCCTACACGTTGTGTTGACAGTATTTAACGAATCATTACCCCTCCCATTTTATGATCATCATCATTTGCTAACTTACCTTTTTACCAAAACATTTTTTTTTTATCCTTATACATACACTTGCGTACACTTTGTATCTTTATAATTTTGCTTTTGTATAATGGAATTTCGTTACCTTTCTCTCACAAAGGTTATGTGATTGATTAGTACTATACTTATCCCTTATCTGCGTGAGATGGCTAAAAGCAAGTCTAGTAAACCCCAGGATTTAAATATATACTTATTCAGGCCTTTCTAACCTAGTATAAAAGAAAGAGCCGGGGCTTTAAACTTAGGTTTGACAATGGTGCCGATTCTGTTGTTTACGAACTAAATAAATTTAATCTCACTATATCTCTTTCTAATAGTAAATATAAGAAAGGGATGCAAGATATTTTAGTCCTGTCAGTTTAATCCGATCACACATTTCAACGTGAATTTAAGCGCGATCTTTATTGGTCACGACTATTTACCCGTACATTACGACGGTATGGATTAAACTGACAGCATTAAAAATGTTCTGTCTTTTTTCAATAAGGTTAACATGAAAGAGAGGTGACTTGTCTAATATTAGTTAAGTTCGTAAACAACAGAATCGACACCAGTACTTCTTTTAAACCCTTTTACGTAACAAGACAGGTAGGGTCATGGATAAAGCTTTAGATAGGTATTCTAAAAGTGCGTTAGATCATCAAATAGTTACTCAGCTTCAGATACCTTTGGAAGATATGAATAAATTTAATGTTCTCATACAGTTTTCACATCAAGTAACTTATACAGCCGCGTGCAGATGTAACTTTCATCAAGCTTGACATGTTTTTACTCGGAGACATTTCACATAGGTTTTCATCCCGAGAAAAAGGCGAAATCGTAACGAGCAAGTCTTCAATCGGTCAGTGAAATTACCTAAGTTTCTATTAGTGCCCCCCTTAGGTTAGGTTTCTAGGCAATCACCGTTCTAGAATGTTAATGGAGGCACATTTGTGTCGGTAAGGCAATTGATTGCTGTATATGTTGGTCGTTAGAGCAATTAAACAGATGCTTGGATATTTTGTACTGCTTGTGGGCACAATTATTTTAAAGACGGCAATTTAGCCTCGTGTTCAATGCCTTCTTTTATTGAGTTATCTTGGCAAACGTCAGGGTTCCTTCTGTGATGTTTCCTTCTTGTTCTTTTTCCGGTAGGAAGTGTTAATCCTCTAAAAGAATACTGTTGTTCTTTGTTCTCATCATAATCATGACATTTTTATAATGAAGCTTTATTTACAAAATCAGTTCCTGTCCTACGCTTTCAGAAATATAAACTGTGTGATTGGCTTCATAACATTCCCATTTGATTTTTTCCTCTCATAACATTCTGATTGTTATTCGTAGAGAGTTATTTATACAACAAAACTATATTTCTACAATAAGCACATGTCACAAACTTATTTTAGTAAGCATGAAGTCAAAGCACGGGGTCGACGCCCGCGCCTTCAATTTCACACTCTTCATTATAACGGTTATTTGCGTAAGTGCCTCACTTAAATCCACGTAATTTTGTTGCCAAAATGAGTAACAGACACAATTACTTAGGTATTACTTTAATTTGTTGCCGCGGTCTTTTTTCTTATCTCATCTTATTTAGGTCTTGTAATTTGCAATTTTAATTAACGTTGGCGGAGACGTAGGAATAACCTAACAGCTAAATATCTCGGTAACATTTTCACCACCATGAATCCCGATTTTGGAGGTTATTCCTATAATATTGAATTGAAATTTAATAGTGCGTCTTTCAGCTAAATTGAGTAATGAAAGAATCATCTATGAATTTCTCATAACACTATATCTTCATAAATATGAAGGTTGCGGTTAGAAGCTTCCCAACAATCATCAATCCTCTCTTGTAGTCATATTATGAATATTAATTTTGTTATTAGGTGGTATTTGCCAATAGACATCTAAATATATTATTCCATAAATATGGATTTATAACCTTGATTTAACGCTTTTGTCTATAGTTTTAACAACAAAAGGTTACTGTTCATTCGACTGTAGCCTTTATTTGTAAGCGCTAAATATAAAAGGGCTCGCATTACAAATCGTAAGAAGTTACGTCAAGCCACGCCTAGTCTTGGGTTAAGTTTTTTTGCGAACACGTGTGGGACTGGTTTAGACAAGCCCATAATGTTGAGAATTTTTGTTACCAAAACCAAAAATAGGACGGTCGTTGGAAGTAATGCCACTTACATACAAATTAATAGTGATTGCGTCAACTTCTTCTAAATTTTTATAGTTATTTGAATGACTGTATGGATCTATTGAGATTTGTGGTGAGCTGTGTCTATGATGTTTTATCGTGGTTTATTACTTATTTCTTCTTTGCCTTGGCTGAATATTATTACCTTATGTTCTAAATTTGCAATAGTGCGCTCTTAGTTGGCGAAGATCAAGATCAAATTTCACGTTCCAAAACATCTAACTGATATAATCTAGTACAGGTTTAGCTAATTATGCATGTTACTAACCAATGACATTGTGTGTGCATTTATTCGTACTAGTTGCTTAGAAATACGTGACTAACCTTATGAAATAAGGCTAAAACGGCATTTAGCTTTATTACTGTGCACTTGCTTGCTTGCATACGGAAAGTAATAATTGCAAGCTATACAAGATAGAAATCTGTTACGCGATCTCCATGACACGAGCAACCTCTAATTTGTTTGTGCAACCCACTTTCGAGTGCTTCTTTGTTTCCCGCCACCCGGTGTCATCTGACGTCTGTCATTGTGACAGTTCATTGTGTTTTTTAAATTGCGAAAACGACTGCGAAAATTTAAATTATTGTTGTAGTATTTTAAAATTTCACCGCGTCATATTTTTTAGTTCTTTTTGTTTTAAAATTTGGTCAAGGCACCAAGCGCAAGGCTGGTTGTTAGTTTGTGAAAAAAAGTCGTTAACTTAATGATGAGTTATTTCGGCGATAGAATGAACTCTAATCCTTGTGAACCTTGTGAATATTTTTATTTTACATCTCTGTCTGTCATGTCAACTTTTAAAATAGTCAAATAAAATGTATCGAAACGTTAGAAATTACAACTAGAATTTTCTGGACCTACCTGAGCGTAAATTCTATCTTTCTTCGACCTTAAGACCTCCATTATCCGTCACAAAAGAAAATAGCTTCCTTTTCTCACAATACCATAATTTATGACTAATGGTTAAACATAAACAGGGCAGTAACACAAATAAGCCATTTCTTTGTCCATTATGTGTTAATGAAGCATTAAAATAATAAAATTTCCGCGTGTCCTACTGAGAACAAACACAAACAGTTTGGCAGATATTAACACTGCTAAATGGCATGTGCTAATTGCTTTTAATTTTGCAAAAGTAGGCTACACTAACCATTTTTAAGGACTCATTTTTTGTAGATGTCGTGGCCAAATCTTAGAATTGATCACATCATGATGTGGCTGACCATTTCATGAAAAGAGGAAACCATAGCACGGTGGTAGGGTACTTTGTAGTACCCGCCTGGCTGGCTACCACCTTTCGGTGTGTTCCGACAGTTGCACTTGAGAGCCAGTTCCTTTCTAGGCTTTGTGTGCTTGCCATCACTGACCACGGTGAGATTGTGGTCAAACACAGGCCTATACATAGTAATAAAAATAATGCACAATTCAATGTGGGGTTTTCGGTACTTTTATTTCATCCATTTGTTAGATTTGGTCAACTTTGAGTTGATTGGAATCTTTAAAGAATTCGACTGTTCTATTATAATCAATTAATAGTCTAATCAGGTAATTATCAAGTAAATGTTTATTTAGATGATATAACTATAAACTCTAAAGCATCTGAATACCTTCGTATAAACCAGTTTTAGAATTTACATAACATAATTATATCTGGATTAACAAAAGTAAGCAAAGCATTAAAGCTCTCTAGGTTGTCCTTGACTTGCTGGCGAGGTCACACCCACTCGCCGGCGCACGCGCATGTTACTTTCTTCTTCATTGAGCAAGGATGATTATTTCATGCAATTATTGCTTTATTTAATGACCGTGATGTCATCTATCAAGGTAAATGTTAAGTGAGCTTTTAAAAGCTAGGGTTGTCAATAATAAGTTTTCCTTGGTTTCGAACAAAAATTGCAACCCCAATAATACTTTTGTGTTAATAGTCATTAAGAGTAAGCCAGTGCACAGATTGAGTAATTTAGGATTGCATGCTAAGTGAAATATTATTTCTAAGTTAAAGTAACATTGAAAGATAAAATAAATTGCATTTGTAGATGATTTGCAATAAAAAAATAATGAAACTCTTTTGCAACTCAGACATAATATTATTTCTCAGTTACACTAAAATGTTTAATAATTATGTTTTATTATATGACGCCTAGTAAGTAAGGTAGGTACATAACTTTAAGTTGCGAATTGCAATCTGAAATTGTAGCATTATAAAAGGCGAAAAGCTAATTTCAAAATGCTTTATCTATCTAATCCATTCCACAAGTAGATCCAAACATGATACAAATCATGTCCCATAACTTTAAAGCTCGCTCCGTAAGCTCGACATTTTAGTTCACCTTCACTTTTAAACTATACGAACATACTAAGCTACAGTATAGTCACAGCAAGCTCTGGAGGTGGCGTAACACCTCGTCACGACTTTGCTTTGTCAGTGTCGATTACTGTCAATGCATATAAATGGATAAAATGTTGCTAGCTAAATTAATATTTGTGTAGGAAGATTATTGAAATTTGCATTGAGTAAACTATTACTATTATTATATGATTCCTATGAATGTAAAAAGATTAGAACGGGATCAATATCAATAAGATATTCTACAAAAGGTTAGATTTTTCTTTTCGAATTCACATCACTCCTTTTTACAAATACCTTATATTCCAGTGTTTTGTTAGTTTCATTGTTCACCTTACTTTTCATTAAATGGTTGATAGAGTGAGTTTGCTGCTTTTAATCTGGGCTTTCATCCTCCTCATATTACTCTTCAACACATGTTCATGCAACGTGAGTCTGCTGCTTTTTATCTTTTCCATGATTAGATGGAAGCCCATCCATCTCACAATAATCTCAAATCTAATCTGTTATCTTCCAGAAATGTATATCTACACGTTGTTTTTCCGTTTGATCTTGTAACGGATATCAAATTGATTTAACAATATTTGAATGCTCAAAATACTATATCTAAGCAACTAATATCATAAGTAATCGACAAGTAACCGGCGCGGGCGCAGGCTGTATCGTACGTGTATGAATTATTAATATTGCACAAGCTCACTGATTGATATTCAGTAGTGCACAGCACGACACGACAAACCCGTCGTTGTTCTTTATATTGTTTCTCAGAATTTGCTTTAGAAGGGCCGCGTCCGTTGCATTCGTATAACGTATGTTCTTACTGTCAGTTGTAACTGCGTCTTTTTGTATTTCAAAAGCTTTCTCACTTATGTTTTGCAAAGTATTTTCGCTGTTGTTCAAATTATAAAGCATATTTCTTAGAATTATATGTAGTAGTCTTTGGGATTTAAAGTTTTCATCTAATTGAGATGATAATCTAATATCCTTCCAGAAGTATACTTGGATTCACGTTTCTGAGATAAAAAGTAGCATATATATAGTAGCCGGGGATAATGTAGCTTTCTATTAGTGAAATATTTTTTTGAAACGCACCATTTACGCTGGAGATTGCCTCCGACATCCGAACTTACAAACTTTACCTTTTTATAATATTAGTGTATATGTAGACTAGCTACCTGATCATTGGAATGTGACTGCGATTTACAGTGACATGAACAAATACGCCGATGCGATAAGATCCCTATGTTAATAATATTCCAACGGCCGACCGTGTATTGAGAGTAGCTTACATTGCATTCCAATCTAAGCATGCTATTAATAAACTGAATATAGGTATAGAATACTTCAATATGATTTTAATACAGACAGTTTAATCAAATAAACATGCCTAGAATGATATCTCTTCCACTGACAGTAGGTATGCAAGCCGGCGAAGCGGCAGTTATGTAATTTTTTGGAGATTTTGTTAAATAATTTGTGTACAAAGTTTTCTAAGACATATTTTTCGATGGTTCTTTTACGTTTTTTTTGTTTGACTATAATCTCACCATGGTAAGTGACAATGGGCCAAAGGCACATACCTAAAGCCCAGAAGGAACTGGCTCTCAAGCAGCCGGAATACACCGGCACTCTGTACTTAGAGTACTTACAAACAGAATATGGAAAAAACACTGCTCAAAGAAAATTATAAGAGTCTACTTTTAATAACCTTGTTGCTAATTTGAACACTTTGATTAAGTAAATAAAGATTTATGAACTAGCTAAATTGAGCTTGAGAATTCCAGACCCTATTAGACTTGATTAATTAAATAAGGTTAAAATACTTGATGTTTCTATATCTAACAGAGGTCATCAAGTGCACTTGAAGGTGATTTGAAGTCACGGAAGCAAAATGTATTAACCACTGATTAATAAATAGTACTAAAGTACAGAGCGATACATGTCATTATTGGCCGTTCAACCATGGTGTTGTATGAGGAAATACTTTTGTATATGTGAGGCTGACAACCTGTTTTACCACTTTCACAATCGACGTATGGTATGAATCTTATCATTTGTCATCACTTATGGACATTATGAGCTGTAAATGAATATTTTATGGGCTTTCTGTTTAAGAATGTGATTTGTTCGTTAGTGTCACGTCTTTGTTGGCGTGGGATGCGCTAGCAGGAATAATATGGAGTTTTTACAATTGTTAAGATCAACGTCGATCTTGAATAAACTACTTGAATACTTACTTGATAATTCTAAAGATATATATCTGCCTAAATTCATAAATCCCAATTCCGAGATCCAGCTACCTAATTGATCGTATGTATTTTCGATACAGTATTCGTTAACGCTTTGTTAATTCAAAATGTTGCGGTCTTTTAAACTCACAGTCTTATCCAAATTTATAATATAGTAAAACCTTGATTGAGAGATATTAAAACGTTGTTTCAGGGGCGGCACCATGTTGCAGCAAATCTTGCGCGACATGTGGGTGGACCCCGAGATCCTGGCAGAACTCGATGAGACCCAGAAGCAGACGCTCTTCTGCAAGATGCGGGAGGAACAGGTAATGTACTTCTTACAATATTACTAGGCTTAAAGATCGACAAGTCATTGGCAAACGCCCTGCTATTGTTTTATGTGTTGACAGTGTTCACTAACCATCATCGTTTGCCTGCTTGTCAGTTTAAAAAAGCACTAGCACTCTTTACTAAGCATATATTTGACTACGCCTATGCTGTACAGCGATCAATGGAGCATTTTCATAAACTTTCATTTTGTGATTAGCACTGTTTAAACATTAGTCTTTTTGCCAATATTCGTGTAGTACGATTTTGCTCTCATCTACCACTATGATACTACGTATAAATAAATGTCTTTGGTTCTCAGTCTTTAGTAAATGAATTCAAATTTGGACAATTTTATTGACTTTTTGACTTTAGGTTTCAGCAGCAAAATCAGGATCTCTTGAATTATGGTCTGCTGTTGCCTTTCTGAGATGTTTAGTTGAGTGTTTAATGAAATAATTTATCATTGATAAAGAAGCATCATCAGTTTGGAATCGATGACCGGTCTTACGCTAGCTGCTTTAAGCGGTTTCCCGTGACCCTTACAAGATCGTTGGTCCACCTTGTGATCCACCTCACGCTGCATCTTCCGGTTCGTGGTCACCACTCGATAACCTTTCTGCTCCAGCGGCCGTCAGTTCTACGAGCGATGTGCCCCGCCCACTGCCACCTCAGTTTGGAAATTCTTCGGGCTATGTCAGTTACTTTGGTTCGCCTGCGAATCTCATCATTTCTGATTCCATCTCGTAGAGATCCGAGCATAGCCTAAGACAAGCGCATTGTCTGGTTATATTGTGTAAGCACTGAGTAAGGCTCAGGTAGCTGTCATGCACAAGAAAATGTAGTCATAGTGGTGATGCTTGAAGTTTGTTGATTGTACATAACTTCTTAACAGGTAACAGTGATATAGGCATATGTATGAAATTGGAAACATGCGTTGCTAATGTAATGCGGTAGGAATTCTTTGCAGACTGTCTGCAAGGATGAAGTCACTGTTACATCTGACATTTCAATGAATATACTACATGTAATTGTATAAAGGTTAATCGATATGAAACTATATTTTGTATTTCATAGATTGTACAAGTAATCACTCTACCTATTTCTTGTCAGAGGCTAGCTGATTAATACAAAAATGAATAAATGACTTTTTAATTAGGTGTTTACTGTTATTTGCCATGTTAATGTTTCTCAATTAGTATATTAGCCTTCAATTTGACCATTCTAAATTTGTGGTGAAAATAGACATTGAAGTTATAGTGTGTGGTGTAGGTACCAATATGTATTTTACGATGATTATATCTTATCGAAGCTCTAGATATATAAGCCTTTCATGCACTATACTACCTAAATCTCATTTCACTAATATTCTAAACTAGCTTCCCCGCGGTTTCACTCGCGTGTCCCGGATAAAAAGTAGCCTATAAACTTCGGGGATAATGTAGGTTCCTATTAGTGAAAGGATTTTTCAAATCGGACCAGTAACTCCGGAGATTATCGCGTTCAAACAAACAAACTCTTCAGCTTTATTATTAGTATAGATATGAAAATTTTAATATTTAGATGGTTTGGAAATTTTTACCTAGTAATGAATCAACAGCTGAATAGAGTTTGATGAAACTTGACACAGAGGTATAACCCTGGAAATATAGGATGTATAACTGCGTAAACATTCTGTAGTTAACATTATAATAATCGAATATATACTATAAGTAATGTAAGGTCAAGTTCACGGAAGTATATTAAATGAACCGTGACACCAAGCAATGACATGATAACTTTTTGCTTGGATCAAGAATAGTTAGCTGAATCACACATTAGGTACCTAATTTACCTACTTAAATCTATATCTATCTATATACTATACTATACTGATAATAAAGCTGAAGAGTTTGTCTGTTTGTTTGAACGCGCTAAAATCCGGAGTTAATGGTCCTATTTGAAAAATTCTTTCACTAATAGGAAGCTACATTATCCCCAAAGGTTATAGGCTAATTTTTATACCGGGAACGCGTGTGAAACCGCGGGGAACAGCTAGCTAAATAGCTGTAGATTAGTACAGATAGATATTTCTTCCAGCGGCCCTGAGACTGGAAAGTTGGAAAGAAATGGAACACTTAAAATTTTGTAACTAATAAATTACAAAAAACACTCTCATGACCACAAACAATTAATATCATGAGTATCATCATCTAGAAATTATTTGCGCTACTTAATTCATAAATTTGAATTATCAAAGGCAAGGCAAACTATGTGAACTGAGTCACAGTTTACAGGGAATTCAATTGAAATTCACCACAGATAGTGGGTTAGGTCGATAGGTACAATGTATATTTACAATATGAGTGGCCGGTATGCGGTTTGTAACGGTTTTCGATGTATCAAAAATAAGTCACTCGAACTCATTTTCAATACTCATTTATTCTGTTTAAGCCCTGATAAGGCACTTATGAACGACGACAGTTACAATTGACTGTACCACCGGTTCGGAATACACTGAAAAATCTCCGGCTAGAAACTCAGCAAGGGTTCTTTCTTTTAATCACTGTTACCTACCACTAGAAAGCGTAGCGTTTTAGCTGGAACAAACAGACAGACAGAAAAAAAATGTTTACCTACCGTATACAGGTGAATTTTTTATATAACATTACTTCCCGAAAATTAATCTTTATAAGCGACACTATAAGATGGAGCAATAATACAGGCTGTGGTTTTTTTTCAAAATAAATGAGTTCGATTCCCTGACAGACAAATATTTTTTTTCAAAATCCTAGTATACAGTTTTAGTTTTTATCAAAATCGCCCCCGAGACTCCTTTCAGCATTTTTCGCTATTCCCTATACTTTAGAATTTGGCCTACCACTATGTATTTAGTAAAAAGCTATTATTTTCACATTAATTAATTGTAAAGATAGTGCTATTCTATCTTTTGTCAATGGTTTCTGTTCCGGGCATTTCCAAACTAAGTTCCAGAATTATTAGAGGCACTTATGTATGAATGGATATACAGTCGAACTTTCAATACCTTTAAGGTTATCCTTTGTCTGTCGTTCGACAAAAAGGTTCAATAGATAAAATTGGTCTATCACTTCATGTCGACATTCGGTAATTGTTGATAACAAATCAAATGGAACGTGGTAGACATACCAATGAAACAAATATTTTTAACTGAAAAGAGGGAGAAATATATTATTTCAGATTAGGCGATTGGGCGTCGGCCATCTGACAGCGGAGGTCACTGATAGCTAGTTAACTTTGTTTTTCCACATGAAATTTTCAAAATAAGTTCCCAGAAACAAAAGCGTTTAAAATGCCGTCACACGGAGCTGTATTAAATGGTGGCGACGACCAACAGGTTAGATCATTATGTAATAGGAATTTGAAATGATTTGATTGAAATACTATGGCAATTTGACACAATGTGGACCAACGATTTTGTTAGGGTCGCGGGAAACCGCTGGAAGCGTATGCAAGACCCCGTCATCGTGGAGATCCTTGGAGGAGACACTTGGATGATGATGACTGTATTTATCATCACAATGGAATACAATGCATAATATTAGCCATGTCTTTATTATAGTATACAGTTGCCTGGTTTCTTATGCAGGCTCGCCATCTACATCAGAGCACAACATACTTAATAGTATATATTAGAGCTAAATGATTTCCAGAGCTTCATAAGACTCCTCTAAGCCAAAAGCAAAGATTCAGGAGTTAGTGGAAGTGAGAGCATATTGTCTGGACTACTTATACTTAGTCTAAGACAGGGATAGAAAAAAACCTTTTTTATTTTTATTTTTTTTAATTTTGGCATCACACTTCGTGTATTTTGCCAGTGTCAAGTTGAGCAATGTAGGTATTTTTGTATTTTTCATGTATTAAATTCTCGTCAATCGTCAAGTTTCAAAGTTCAAGTCATGTTAAATCTTCGTCGAGTCATAG